>JAJHZJ010000121.1:7210524-7810524 GCA_023548195.1 Bettongia penicillata ogilbyi
CTATGGCTCATATCTATTTCAGAGATAAACAAAAGATGCAAACATTTATTGGGGTTTTTTTGGTATATGTTAAGTGATATGAAAGTAACTGCTTTTTTCTTGTTCAGAGAAAGTATTAGTTATATGTTTACAACTTGGTTTTACTTATTTGTCCAAACCTGTAATTCTACCCAGGATGAGGTGCCAGACTAAAGGGTACTTTTATTCACTCTGTAAAATATCAACGCACCAAGTGTACTGTATAGGTTAGGGTGTTTTTTTAAAAGAAATTTCTAAAGAAATATTTGATGAGTATATGAGTATCAAATTATGCAAGAACAAAATAGCATAGGTGGGAAAAACTATATATTTAATTTTTGAAAAAGTTTTAATAAAAGCCACTTAGATCTATTATAACCTATTTTCACATCTCATTTTTAACAAGATAACATTTGCTTTCAAAGTAGATTCATAAAGACATATTAAATAGGTCTAACTCATGCCTCACAATTCTGAGAAACTTGCTGTTTTGCATATCAGATCAAATATACAAATCCCAAATGACTCATGGCTTTTAATCAATTATTTCTTGTCCAGTTGAATGACTTCCTGGATCCAAGAAAGAACACGAGTGTTGATTTCCTTCAAAACATCATCTGCAGATCGTCCTTTCACAGTCATGGAATGACTAGCTTTTTTAACCCAGTGGATCTTAGTAGGGGCTTTCATTGTCTTTACTACTTTCTCCAGCAATTTCTAAAAGAAAACATGTAGAGAGGGAAACAGATTTAACGCTAATTTTGTGATTATGCTTCATCATCTCATCGACCAAGTAAGTTACAGGGCCTCCCCCCTTTATAATAATGCAAAGATACTCATCTAAAGTCTGAGATAGCTCCTTTCTCAGTTCCAGAAGGACAACAATTTGCTAAGCATCTATTATTAATAATTGTGTTATGAGCTGTAGATCAGGTGAATTGTATATGGTACTCCCAAAGACAAATTCAGATGTTTGGGAAACTGTGTTAAAATCTTTACTTGTTCTTTTTAATTAATAAACATTTTCTCTCCCACTCACCTACTCCACACCTACTGAAAGAAGAAAAAGCAAAACAAATTCTTGCACTGGAATATCTAAAAATGTGTGTCTTATTCTGCATCTCAATTCTATCATCTGTCAAGAGGTAGGTCAAATTCCTTATCACTGGTCTTCTAGAACGATGCTGGATCATCACTGAACTGATCTTAAGTTCTTAAGTCCTTTCAAACGATCCATTTTTACAATGTTATAGGATGAAATCAGTGTATTAAATATTAACGTCCTTGTCAATGTATCACATCATGTTGGGAATAATTTTTACAAAGGAATAATATGGCTGAATGCTAAAAAGTTGAGTCTACAGAGCTAATGACATAGCTATAACAGAAGATGAAAGTTCTCAACAGACTCAAGATTTCACTTTTCTTGTTCCTGTATGTCAGTGTTTATTTCCACTCAGTCAACTAGCCCTTACCTACCATACAAAATGGGCCACAGCAACTATGGATTCTATGTTCTCTGCTTTTCTCATGTCTGAGGGTATCTTGGCTAGAAAATGAACATGAGCTCGACAAACGAGACCAGCTCTTCTGAAGGGATTCTGAATTTCCCAGTTAAATTTATTTCTTCTTGGAGAACCTCACCTAATAAAGACTCTACCGCCCTGGTTTTTACCTTTTCGCACATCTCGTCGGCAGAGCCAGAAACAAAGAGCACAGGGCCTTTTATAAGCAGCAGACTCTCATTCCTGAGCTTATGCTGCTGCTTTGGACGGTGCAGAGGATAGGAAAAGCAAATGAGACCTCGGATAAAGTCATCAACATCTTCAGGTTCAACCTGGCCCATCACAGAGGCAGCAGCTCTAGAACCCAGGGAGCGACCTAGAATCATTTTTTTAAAAGAATCCACAGTTAGCCAGGAGGACTGATAGCAGTGCTATTGTAAAGAAGGTTCAACTTTAAAGCTCATCTCCCACCCATGGGACAGCAGACATTTTTTCCCTTTGTTCTACACAATGAATATGGCAGTTAGGCCTCTGCCTTGAAGGTCCTAGAAGAAATGATAAAAGGTTAATAAAAAATCTTGCTCATATAAATCAAACATAGAAAAGTTTCCATGATTTTCTGAAGGTCTTCCCAGATTGAGAGCTGGAAGTGACCTTAGAAGTAATCTACTCCAATGTTCTCATTTTATAGATGAGGAAACTGAGGCTTAGAACTGTTCAATGACTTTCCCAAGGTCACACAGATCAGAAACAGGTGGGAAAGCTGGGATATGAATCCCAGATCTTTCTTCTCTATACTGTGTGCTCTTTTGGCTCTCCTTTGAGGACAATACTGTCAAAGGAATCTTCATGACTGAACAATAATAGGGAAGATGCCTGTCTCCTTTTCTTTGTACCATTTTCTCATGAAAAGTAGACAGCAGAAACAAAGTTAAAGTCAGAAAAGTGCTTTGAGATCCTACTAAGTTATCATTCAAGAATCCACCATCAGCATTCTGTTCAAAGTAATTTTGTTCCTCTTCTATCACTTCCTCAATATTTTAAAGAATCCATAAATTTGTCAATGTGGGTGCCCCCTTCCACCAAAGAGGTCTCAGCACCTCCATGGTTTTAAAGACTGCCTTTATGAACTGCTATGGACCCCTAACTCTTTACCCAGTAGCCAATATGATACATTCTTCAGTAATGGACTGCATCTGTGTTTAAAAAAGAAAGAGGGAGAGAGAGAGGACAATCTTTAAATAATCACAAAATGAAAAGATCAGCAACTTACCTCCAAGGAAAATACCTGCAAGTCTATATTCATCTGAAGTCTTCAGGTATTCCTAAGAAAAATGAACCATAAATGGATAAGAAATTAAAAGTGTTCCTCTATGCTGTGATATAGGATGCTGGCCACAGGAAAACATATAATGTGGGTGGTTCTTATATCTACATTAAATAAAGTACTTGGTATACTTTGGAGCTTGAGATTAATTGCTGTGTGCGGTCAGGAGTGAACAACATTTAAATGTGTGTGTGTAACTAAAAAGCTTTAGACAAAATCCAATAATCAATCATTACTAGAGGTCTCCAGCTAAAGGCTGGATGGCTGTTTGTTGAGGATGATGGAAAGGGCTTTCCTATTCAACTATGGGCTAATTCTATAAAAAAAACTGGTATGGCCACAGGCTGCATTCATAAGCACAAAAGATTTGGAACAAGGGAAGTGCTGTTTTCTGTCCTCGTCAGCTCCCAGCTGACTTGTGTTTGTTTCTAGGAATAACATTTCAAGAAGGACAGTGACAGATTGAAGTCCTCCCAGGACAGTAACCAGCTCAGTGAGAGAAGAGGAAGTCATTACTCCATTATCCTGTCTTCTGCATTCCAGTCAAAAGGAATCCAACATGCTATCTTCAACGTCCATATGTATGGACTGGTGTCCCCTGTACCCGCAATCTACTCCCTCCTCATACGAATCTTTATTGTCATTCAAGGCTCATTTCAAAAAGTGAACCCCAAAAACCTTGCTCCCAATATCCCTACCTAAACATTGTACTCTGGTTCACACCACTTACTTCTAAAGGAGTCTATCTGGCTCTCTCCTCAGTCACCACCAATGCCTATTTTGCACTAAATTTATCTTCATCCATTGTTATCCATCACTCACCCTCCAGGAGAATTTAAAAACACCTTAAGGAAAGGGATTATTTTATTTGTTATATCCCAACTGCTAAGCACAACAGGACCTAACATATATTTGTTTAATTGAATAGGGGATGGCGCTTGCTTTGGCCGCACATATACTAAAATTGGGACAATACAGAGAAGATTAGCGTGGCCCCTACACACAAATGACACACAGACTCATGAAGTGTTCCATGTTTTTGAAATAAACTAGTAGGGGCATAGAGGGTGGGGAGGGGACAAGGCAGGGATCTTTAGAAGGCAGAGTTACGAAATAGTAAAAAAGGGATCTAGAAGGATATTCAGATTTATGGGAATGAGAGGATAGGATTCTTGGAAGGGAGTAGGCAAGTAACAGGATGACAAAGTAACACATGGAAGTAAAGTAGAGGAGGCAGGAGGGATAGGAAACGAGAGATATGCACAAACAAAAACAAAGATTAAGAGTAGAATTTGGGAAAGTCTATGCCTATATATGTATGTATGTCTGTATATGTATATGCATATATCTATAGATATAGAGAAACATATCCAAACTTAATTGTAGTCTTCTAGGGGGAGAACTAAATAAAAAGTGTACAGCAGAGGACAGAAAAAAACTTACAAGGAAGCAAAGAAAAATATGAACAGTTCTTAACATAAGGTGTATTATTTATCATGCAAACTTTCTTGAAATGAAAATTTATTGTTCCATATCTTGAATCCTCTCTTAGGTTCTGCTATGCACATGATTTTTTTTCTTTTCTCATTTTGTATTTAAGTTTAAAAATTTTAAGAGGTATTTTAAAAAAAGAAAAGAAAAATCTGTTAGGAAAGTGGGAGGTTAACAGGTGTTATAAACTGCACGTTTTTGGACTTTCTAGATGTATTGACTTTGTTTTTCCTTTCCAAAAAAAAAATTACTATTTGTCATATGGGATAGCTCTTGGGAAGGGAGATGAGGGAGGAGGATGAACAGGATATTATGATGATGTAAGACATAAATTTTTTTTAAATAGGTTAAAGTCTCAGGAAGGATTTTGGCCTAATGAAAGGAAAAATTTCCTAAAAATCAGAGTTGTCCAGAATTTGAACAGGCTGCATCAGAAGGTGAGGGGCTCCTCAGATGGAGACTTGGTGGTGACTTTCAAACATCCGTTTAACGGGTCACAAGTTCCAAATCAAAATAATATTTCATATGTATAGCAAGATGCTGCTTTATTAGGAGGATCTGTGGCCCTCTTCAAATCTGTGAAAATCCATGAAAAACATACCACTCAAGATTCTAAAGGTAGTTTTCATTTTTCAGTTCCATAAACACTTATTAAGTGCAAAGCACTATGCTTTCCACAAAGGTGAATGTAAATATGAGACACAGTCCCTTCCTTAAGGAACTCTGAGTCAGTACTAGACCAATTAAGGCAAGAATACAAAATATAAAAGCAAAATGTTACCAAAAAAAAAACAAACCAAGAAGGGAGGAGTTCCATTCGCCTTAAATCACACAAAGTTTTATAGGGGGAGCAGCATTTTACCAAGGCTTTGAGGGTATATAAGATTTTTACTAGGAGACAGGTTGAGGGTGGCATTCTTTTATAGAGCACTAAATACATGCGGGGAACAGTGAACAGTCTTATTCACCTGGAGCAGAATATAAAGTGAGTAACTGGAGCTAAACCTGGAGACGTAGATGATTGGGGAGTTTCAAGGTAGGCTAAGGAATTTAGGCTTCATGTAATAAGTAACAGGAAGTCACTGAAAATTTTAGAGGTGGGGGAGTGACAGGAACAGAGCTGTGCTTCAGAAGCATAATCTGGCAGTGATCAGATCAGACATGCCAGAAGTTGAAAATGCACACAAGCAGGACCTACAAAAGTTTTGCTATAACCCCATAATCGAGTATTGGTTTAGAATTCCAGTCCTATAGATAGCAAGACTTCCATTAGACTGAGATTCTGTGGAAATTATCATTGGCTGTAATTGTGATGCTGAGCTTATCACTATGGAAACAACGCTCCCACTAGCAAACAGGAGAATTTAATGACAAAAATTCTAATTTGCTCCCACCCCTAAAAGTTATCTGTAAGGATATAGCATCCATGTCCCTCCATTTTCTACTAAATGGGCCCCAAACTCCTGAAATTGGTATTCAAGGTCACTAATAATCGGACCCAAACATACTTTTGTGCCTTATCACTCACCACCCTCTCTTTCACTACTAGCTCATCTCCATGAACCCTTCTCTGATTCACTTGTGGCCAGAAATGATAGCTTCCCTCCTGAATTTCCATATTTTGTTCATACTTTTCAAATGGCATTTTCCACATAGCACTATGTATTTCAATTACTGGTATACACTTCATTATCATTTTTAATTTTTAAAATAGTGAATTTTTGTATAGTACTCTTAAGTAACACAACATGCCTTATTTATATGCATTGTCTCATTTGATTTTCACATAACCTTTTAAGGTAGAAACCTAATTATCTTCTTTTTACAGATGAGGAAACTGAGGCTGGGACAGGTTAAGTGATTGATTTGCCAAAGGCCTCACCACTAGTAAATGTCTGAGGCAGGTTTAAAGCAAGATTTGAAAGTCTTCTTAACTCAAGAGTTCAGCCCTCTCTATCAACTACAGGAGCTGCCTTGAGGAAAGTGACCACACCTTAGTAATCTTTGGGTGCCTTGCCTAAAAGTCAGTTTTCTAGAAGTGTTTGTTGAATACATGCCCCAGAAATGCTAGCTGACATCTAAACTAAATGAATACATTTGTTTTCATGGGATTTTCTTCAACAGAATCTTTATGAAACACAGCAACTGTCTTATCTTACCAAAACTGCTTTATATGCCTTTATTCTGTGTGTAATGTTGAGGCCTTTGCAAGTAAACCTCAGGCACAGGATCCCATTAGTGGCAAGATGGTTGGCCAATGACTTCAAGTGAGGAAAATTCATATCTCCGGAGGCTCCATGGGTAAGAATCACTGCATATATTAACACCTGGTCAGTTAATATCTTGTCAGGGACAGAACAAACGGCATCTATGGTCTTATTTCCAAAAGGAATTTTCACTTTAACCTACAAAGGAAAAGACCAAAGAGACAAATAATTACTTCTTAGCCTGAGGTAGTCACATTGTTTAGCTCTAAAAGACAGCCCAGCATCTGCCACCAGATTACAACACCTCGCCTCAAAAGATTATGATCAGAGACTGAAACTGGAAGGAAAAGATGGTCTGAAGTTAAATATCTTAGAAAAAAGAGAGAAATAAATAAAGCACATGAATGGACACATACGTTACCTCTGTATAATTACTCATTTTCCGGATCAATTTAGAAACTCAGCATGTATTTCTCTGAAACAAACGCCTCTGACCTGCAATCAGAGAAAAAAAATACTGAAGCAAATGAACACTTTGAACACCTGAGACAAACATGATAAAAGCCTCTTGACACTCTAAATTGATTTTGACCACACTGTGTGTTAAGAATTGAAGTTTCTTTTCATTATTTTCCATGGTTCCCATGGATACTCTTCACTGGTTTTATGACCAGGGAGATTAAGTGAATAGTAAATAGAACAGGGTATGACACCAAGGCAACAGGATACAGCTGGAAAAAGTTGAGTTTCAACCTTACTCAAGTCATTTTTTGGAACTCCTTCCTATCTACAATAGTAACAATATTGATGATGATGATAGCTAGTTCTGATATAGTGATGGAAACACTCTTATACTCATTTTGTAGGTGATGAAAATGAAGTCAAGAGAAGTTAAGTGACTTATCCAGGGTCACACAACTAGTAATGTCTGACAGAAGATTTAAAACTCAGGTCTTCCTATATTGCCAGTCCATTACTCTACCAAGCAGTCAGTAAAATGAAGAAACTGACCTTGATGGCTCTCAAGGTACTTTCCAAGGCTAAAGCTGTGATCCTATGTAGTCTAGTTTGAAAAATCAACATGGAAGCTTGTATCAAATGGGCAAGGTGGAAGAGGCTATTTCCTCTCCAAAACAAGAAGTAGATTCCCAGAGAAGTCTGAAAAGGTCTCTCAGCAAGAACCCTGTACTGTAGTGAGAGCTCAATAGTGAATCCTAAGACAAATGTAATCAACTTCACTAAGCTGGTGTTGGAAGACAGAATCCTGCATTGGTGATCCCATCTTACCATGAGAGCATCAGAGATCTAGAGATGGAAAAGGACCTTAGAGAAAAATTAGTCTAACCACCTATTACAGTTGAGAAAAGTAAGATCCAATATGGTTAGTTGATATGTCCAAAGTCATACAGGTGTCAGTAGAAGATTTTTTTTACCACATCCTCCAAATACAGAACCATACTCTTTCCACTGTAACACACAACATAGTATCTTGGGAAGGCTGTGACTTTCAGAATCCTTCACTTTCTACTTCTCAGCAATTTGATGCATTAAGAATCTAATTTATGGAAGACATCACACTCAACCAGGGCATTCATAGATGACTAAGAAAGGGTCCATTATCTCAAAGAACTTCAAGCCTCCTCCTCCAGGAAGACTTTTCTAAATAATCCCCTGCCTTGGGTAAAAATACTTTTTCAAGTTTTCCTTAGAGAGAGCACATCATCTGGATTCCCTGGGCACTTTCACTCCCAACCCTACATTTATACTTGCCTACATACATTTTATAATCCTACCTCAGAAAAAAATTTAAGTTCTTTCAGATAAAAAGCCATCAATGTTTTTTTAAATATTTTAGTATTTTCACCAGTTACACATGTGCCTTGAAGGTGGTGGGGGTTTGCTGAATTGAAATAAACACAATTCTAAAGATCATTAATCCCAGACGCAGCCAACCCCAATATTATTTAGAGATATTCCTCTTCCATTTTTTCGTTACTATCTTACCAGTCAAACCTTTCTATCGTCCACACCATAACCACTGCCAGGGTCCCTACGTTCTCTGGTTAACTAACCCTTCTTACCTTTCCTTCCTCCTGCTCTCTCCCCAACCTTTGAGAACTCAGTATTTGTTGTGGAAACAGTTAGAAGAACATTCTAGAATACTTCAGGAGTGGTATTAACTGTAAGCAGGCAAAGGGAGTCTATCTAGTCTTTAGGTCATTAGGACAGGACTGGTCTTGTCCAACTGGCAGAAAGTTAAAATAGGGGCTTATGCAATTAGCCAGTAAACATGGAGACAGACCAAGAAGACCAAACCTTTCATTTTAGAGAAGGAAAACTGAGCTGACGAAGAGACATGACATGTCCAAAGTGACACACGGAGATGTCTGTTCACACGCACACATAGAAAGGGGCAGCTAGATGGTGCAGTGGATAGAGCACCATCCCTGGAGTCAGGAAAACTCATCTTCCTGAGTTCAAATCTGGTCTCAGACACTTACTAGTTGTGTGACTCTGGGCAAGTCCCTTGACCCTGTTTGCCTCAGTTTTCTCCTTTGTAAAATGAGCTGGAGAAGGAAATGTCAAATCACTTCAGTATTCTTTGCCAAGAAAACCCCAAATAAGATCAACTGAAACAATTCAATAACAAAGAAAATAAAGAGGGAAAAAATGTCACAATGTAGTCAAGCATTCATAAAGAACTTACTAAGTAACAGGCCACGTGAGATGCTGAAAACACAAAGAAAGGTAAAAATCTCTGTCCTCAAGTACCTTACATTCACAAGGAGAAAGCAATATATCTTCTACAAGCACATATACAGTATAAGGAAGACAGCAATCTCATTAAGTTTCTCCCTTGATGAGGTGGGACCAAAATGGCAGAATAATGGCAGGGATTCACCTGAACTCTCCCAAATTTCCCTCTAAACAACTTGAAAATAACACCTGAAATAGAATTCTCAACTGGAACTCTGGAGGGGAAAATCAACAAAAGTTTGGGGTGAAATGGTTTTCCAGCCCAAGACAGCATAGGAGAGTGGCAGGAAAGTTCTCTCTCACTGGGGTGGCAGTTGTGTCTATGTTTAGGGCATTCCCTGGCAAGCCAGCCTCAGGTCTTAGAGGTAGTTACATAGACATCTATAGGTTCTGGAGCTCTCAACCCACAAACGGTAAGGGGGTCAGAAACTGCTCAAAAGGAGATTAAGGGACATTTTGTTGGTGCTGTTGCATTGCCCATACACAAGGCCAGGTTGAAATCCCAGGGCAAAAAAGAAAATTAGCCTATTGGCGCTTGCTGCTGCAGAGGAGCTGGGGCCCTGGTCACAGTTCCAGAGCTGAGAAAAGAGCATGTGGTCACTTATAAAGAAGCAAGGGCCCTGTTGTCAGATCCATGGCAGAAAAAAAGCACTAGCTCTTACGATTGCAAAAGAGCAGGGGCTGGAGTCACATTTCTATGGACACAGGAAGCAATAGTATTTATGGTCATAAGAGAGCAGGAGACCTGGTAGAGGTCCTGGGTGAAGATGATTGCTTCTGGTTGTTCACAGATCAGAGCACAGGCCAAGAGAGCAGTGACCACAACTTTCCTAAGATCATATCACCTTGGAAGAACTGAAAACTTACAGACTCCCAGAACTAGCTCTGAAAACAGATGTAACACAAAAACTTGAAACTTCGGACAGTGTTCCCTCTGACCTGGAAGCAGAGCCCAATCAGCATAAAGTTTAAAGTCAAGAAGTAGGCTAGAAAAATGAACAAAAAAGAAAAAAAAAAAAGAACCTGACTATAGGAAGTTACTATGGTGACAGGGAATATCAAGGCTCATATATTAACTCATTAGAAAACAAGTCAAAATAGCTGTATTCAAATCCTCAAAGAAAAATGTAAATTGAACATAAATCCAA
This sequence comes from Bettongia penicillata ogilbyi, assembly GCA_023548195.1. Classification (NCBI taxonomy): domain Eukaryota; kingdom Metazoa; phylum Chordata; class Mammalia; order Diprotodontia; family Potoroidae; genus Bettongia; species Bettongia penicillata. Next base: position 7,220,978 of record JAJHZJ010000121.1, read on the forward strand.
AAAGAATTCCTGGAAGGGCTCAAAAAGGATTTTAACAATCAAATGAGAAAGAAAGAAAAAATTGGGGGAAAATGAGAGTGATGAAAGAAAATTATAAAAAGAGAGGCAACAGTTTGGTACAAGAAAATCCCCAAAAAACTGAAGAAATAATAGTTTAAAAAACAGTATTGGTCAAATTTTGAAAGAGGCACAAAAATTCACTGAAGACAAGAACTCCTTAAAAAGCTGAATTGGCCAACTGGAAAAAGAGTTAGAAAACTCACTGAAGAAAATAATTTCTTAAAAATTAGAACTGCGCAAATGAAAGCTAATGACTTCATGAGACATCAAGAGAAAAAACAAAATCAAAAGAATGGAAAAAATAGGAGAAAATGTCCAACCTCTCATTAGAAAAACAAATGACCTGGAAAATTCATTGAGGGGAGATAATTTAAGACTTACTATTAGACTACCTTAAAGCTATGATAAAAAAATGAGCCTAGATATCATATTTCATGAAATTATCCACGAAAATTACCCAGATATCCTAGAACCAGACAGTAAAATATATGTTGAAAGAATCCACCAATTAGCTCCTGAAAGAGATCCCAAGAAAATAGTATGGCAGAAACTAGGAATAAACCAATACCTCACACTGTATACCAAGATAAATTCAAAATGGATACATAATTTAGTTATAAAGGGTGATATCATAAGCAAATTAGGAGAGCAAAAACTAGTTTATCTGCCAGATCCATGGAGAAACTATATGAACACAATTATAAAACACTTTTTCACACAAATAAAGTCAAATCTAAACAACTTCCTTCCCCAAGAATCCATTCAGTTGTCAAATCTTGTAGATTCTACCTCTTCAACATCACTCATTTTTGGCTCCTTCCCATTATTCATACCACAACCACCTTAGGTCAGGACTTCCTTATCTCTCACAGCTATTTCAATAGCATACAAATTAGTTTCCCTGCCTAGTCTCTCAAATCCATCCTGTATTCAGCTGCCAACTTGATCACTGTAAAGTGCAGGTCTCATTGCTCTGCTCAGAAAGTTTCCCTCTTGCCTATAGGATAAAATACAAACTCCTGTGCTTGTCAATTAAAATCCTTCACCATCTCAATCTGGCCAGTTCTTCAAGGGTGCTCTGGAACAGAGACTGAAGCTGACAACTTTGCCCACCTGTCTCATTTAAATCCGATTCACTCACAGGTCAACGTTACCTTCATGATGTCACTGGCTGAAGGATGGACAACAACCCTCAAATAATGCAAACAGCAAGGGTTAAAACCAACAGTCAAAAAGTTTTTATTTTATATGGGGTCGTCAAATGCACACTGGGCACAGTGGACAGAGAGGGCCTCAATGTTAGGAAAATCTGGGTTCAAGTCCAACACTGGCCTTGGGCACCTGACTACCTCTCAGTGCTCAAAGTCAGTGATTCACAAACTTTGAGGTCTCAGGACACCTTTACACACTTAAAAATTACTGAGACACAAACAACTTTTGTTTATATGGGTTATAGCTACTAATATTTACATTAGTAATTAAAATTGATAAATGTTTTAAAATATCTGTTAATTCATTTAAAAATAATGAAAAATAGTGAGAAGCATTGCCTATAAAGGGATAATAGCAACAGTATTACTAGGAAAATAGTTTGACCTCATGGGTCCCCTAAAATGTTTACTATGCCTCCTGTGGATCCTCCTACCATACTTTCACAATTGCTCCTCTAAGAATATAAATTGTAAAGAAAGTGCTGACCTAAACCTCAGAGACAGATTATTGAATTAGGAGTTCATTATAGTAATTAAGTCACTGGGTCAGTCCCTGTCACCAAATCCTTGTATCTCAGTCATTTTCACATATTTTGTGCTATAGCCAAACTTGGCCTATTTGCTGTTCCCATTTAAGACAAGACAATCCATCTGGGTCATTTCCATTCTTCAAGACAAAACAAGCCATAAATGAATTTTCAAAGGGACAAAAAAACAAAAACAAAACAAAAAACACAAAAACAAGATGGATTCACAAGTGAATTCTATCAAACATTCAGAAAACAATTTCACCATTACGTAAATTACTTGCAGAAATATCAAAAGAAGGGATCTACCAAATTCCTTCTACAACACAGCTATGCTATTGATACATAAACCAGGAAGAGACAAAGCAGAAAAAGAAAACTAAAAACCAATATTCGCTAATGGACACTGAAGTAAAAATTTTAAATAAATTATTGGAAAAAAGGCTAATACAATATAACCCAATGATTACATACTATGACCAGACTGAATTTGTACCAGGAACTTAATTAGGAATTAATTTATTAGGAAAACAATCAACTTATTTAACCATATTAAAAACATAAACAACAAAGATCATATTATTATAACAATAGATTAAAAAAAGTTTTTGACAAAATACAACACTCATTTCTGTTAAAAACTACTAGAAAACATAGGAATAAATGAGCTTTTCCTTAAAACAATAAATGGTACATATCTGAGACCAATAGCTGCCATTATGTGTATGAGAAATAAAGTAGATTTCTTTCCGATAAAAAGAGAGGTGGAATAAGGATGTCCCTTCTCACCACTTCTAAATAACACAGTACTAGAAATTCTGGCTGTAGCAATAAGACAAGAAAAAGAAATGAAGGGAAAAAAATTGCCTTTTGCAGATGAAACAATGATTTACTTAAAGAAGTCTAAAAAGTCAACTAAAAATCAATTTAAACAATAATTTGCAGTAAACTTACAGGATATAAAATAAATCCACACAAATCTTCAACATTTCCGTATAGTACCAATAAAACTCAACAGGCAAGGAGCTGTAAAGTGACACTTCATTCAAAATAACCACAGAACTTAAAAAATACTTGAGAGTTGACATAACAAGTTCCCCATGTTCTAGAACTATATAAACACAACTGCCAACCACTGTTAACAAAATATAGACCTAAATAACTGGAAAAATGCTAGTTGCTCATGGGTAGCTAAAGTCAATAGAATAGAAATCACAATATTTCCCAAATTTATGTCCTTCTTCAAAGGCACATCAGTCAACTACAGGATTATTTTATAGAACTTTAAAATAAAATTTATACAGAGGAAGAAAGACCAAGAATCTCAAGGGAAATCATGAAAAAACGTGAGAACAAAGTACCAATAGCAGTACCAGTTCTTTAACTATACTATCAAGTATTAAAACAACCCATGGGCTGGGGGATAAGAGAGAAAGAAAATAGATTTCTACTAATTAAATTAAAAAAGAATAACAGAAGAATGGAAAGCGTACTCTCACTGGAGCAACTGAGTTTCAAATCCCGCTTCTATCACTTACTGCCTAATGACTTGGAGACTCAGTTTCCTCATCTGTAAAATGAGGGAGCTGGACTGCATAGAGATGCCTTCCAGATCTCTTTCTGGGATCTAATGAATACCTCTTTAACTTTGGGTCTTGAAACCGCTAGCTAAGTCCCCTACAGTCTCCTAGGGGCCCCAGCCCATCTAAGAGAGCTAACTTGAGGGGGGACACTTTGGAGTGGGAACTTAAACCTGGTTCAGTATTAGGGGTCGCTGGAACGCAGACCAGAAATAGGGATGCGGGAGGCCAATGTCCCTCAATAAAACAATCCCCAAGCTAACACCACGGTTCAGGCACAGGGCTGGGCTCTGGGCATGGAAATACACAAGTAAAACCCGTTCCTGCGCTCGGGACGCTTACAGTCTAGCCGGGGAAAGTGGACTGCAATCTCCAGAGCAACACCATTACCTAACGGCTTTCTGTCCCGGACTCTAAAGGAGTTGCAACTAAGTATCGAGAACGAGGACAACTCCTCCAATCAGGACGCGCTACGCAGCACGCCAGGAAGGAGTGAGGGCGGGCAGACGCGCGTGGAGAACTCAGTCCCGGAGTCCAGACGCGCCGATCTAGCGGGACTGGAGGATCCTGCCCACGCTGGCACGTCGGTGCCAGGGTGCCCAGGAGCCGGGAGGGGCTCGCCTGCTCTGCTCCACCCTTGGCTTACCTGGATGGCGAGCGGCGGCTTCCTGCGCTCGGCTTTGGCCACCCGCCCTCCCACCTCCCGGCCCCTGGACGCCTGGTCCAGTTGGCCTTTTCCGGGATCTCAGCCCCACCCCGCGCTGTGGGGGAGGGGGGCTGCTCACCTTTGCGGTTTACGTATGCTGTTTACTGTCTCTGCTGCCGCAGCTACTCAGTCATAAAATAGTCGGTGAACATTTATTGAGCGCCTGCTGTATGTCGGCTAGAGGCTCAGTCGCTACTAGTCACGCGAATCCGCGGGGTGGGTGGGCCAACGGTGCTCCCCAACTGCATCCTGCCCGGGAAACAAAACAAAGAAAAAAAAACTTGTGTCTCTCATTGGATTCAGAGATGGAAGGGGGAAAGAAAAAGGGAGAAGGAACGCGCATTTATTAAGCACCTACTGTGTGCCGGGCACTGTGCAAACCTCTTGACAGTAGGGAAGGGATGAGCCTCATGGGATTGAGAAAGCAAGAGGCCAAGGTTGGTTTAAGCAACTTGCCCCAGGTCACACGGCTAGTTAAATGTTAGAAACAGAATTTGAACTAAGGGCTCCCCATTCCTAGAGACAGTGCCCTATCCAATATACCAGGTGTCTTCGAGCAATCACTCATCCTCACAGCTACCATCGGGAAGACTGACACAGGACATGCCCCTTCCTTGCAATCCCATCACTGACCACCCTTACCCCTATAAAATTAAATTATTTTAAAAAAGGAGAGAAAATCTACTTAGATCTATTTGTTATTCAGTCTATTTTGTACATTGGGTTTTCTTGGCAATGATATTGGAGTTCACCATTTCCTTCTCCAGTTGTGTCTGAATTTTACAGGATGAGGAATTGAGGCACTTAACACTTAAGTTAACAAGTGACTTGCCCAGGGTCACACAGCTAAGTGTCTGAGGTCAAGTTTGAGCCCAGATCTTGGTACGATGGGGTACTTGGGGGCATGTGCTTGGGCCCTAATTCTAATATTACATTTCTCTTAGCCTCAGAATACTATCCCAGGCAGTCTCTCCTCAGCCCAAGGCACAGTCTGCTCCAGTAACAACCATTATCTCCCTTCCTTATACAGCAACCAGCTGCAACTATATAACTTATTAGTCTGAACCAGCTGTGTACTGGGTCACAACGACATTTACTACTCACTGAACAATCGTATGTATCTTAGACTTACATATACTCCCTTACATTTATCTTGTTTAACAAGACATTGATGAGAGCAACCTGGTATTCCTGAGTCAGCCCTGACCATTGGTTGACTTGTGACATTTCAGGCCTAAAACCACACCTCCTGGTAGCCCCCCACCATCTCCTGGGCTATTACCCTGTGAACTCTGGGAAAAATACCTTCTCAGGAGACACCAAAAATGCAAGTTCCTTTAAGAACTAATCACTCCTTAACCATTCCCTAATCCCACCCCAAAACACCTAGTTAGCATATTTGACACATGCTTTATTGTGGAATATCCTATATAAAGTTTATCTGTACCCCTCTAAGGTTGCAGGTTCCCTAAGAACTCTTGCCTGCTGAAAAGCGTAATAAATCTTTACCTTGACCTCAACAATGCTTGAGTCCATGAATTCTTCTCCAGATGACTCACACAGGGAATTCCATTGGCGTTCCTGTACCTGGCCCCCGCTTCCAGCCCTCATCAGGTGCTCTATCTACTGTACCACCTAGGCCCATGGAATCTATTAGAGGTCATCTAATCCAAGGTTTCTCAATCTTGGGTCCGTGAACTTTTAAAATATTTTGATAATGGTATTCCAGCAGTTGGTTTTCTTTGTAATCATGCATTTTATTTTAAAAACATCATTTTGAGAAGGGTACCCATTAAGTTTCAGACTCTAGCTGAAACCTGTCAGGTTGCAGATGAAGTCATTGAGGTAGTCAATAGATCCAACCTGGGGGGCCCTCTCACTCTAAACTCAGAATTTGTGGTGGTTGTTTTCTTTTCGTCCCTGTATACCCATGCCTCCCAGCAGAAGTGCCCTGCCCAATAAGCAAACAAAACTGCTTTTCCCCAGCTTTCTTGGCCCGAGTTCAGCTCTCTTTTCTGTTGCATGAAGTATATATAGAGAGTAACAAAATTCCCAAAGCATTTTGTTACCAGACTTTTTCCCCCTTCAAATATCATTATGGAAAGTGACCCATGATTCCAGGGTATAAATTTGGAAGTACCCTGAAAGCATTCATTAGTCTCCTTTAAGCATGTGCTAATTGCCTTGACAAGTATATCCTTTTAAAAATTTCCTCAAAAACTTGCTAATGAAATTTCACAACAGGGAAAATTTCACAGTAATCAAAGGTAAGACAGGTTCTTTTTTTCTTCTACAAGATTCTCCAACCCTGTCTCAGCTGGTAAAGGGCCTGGGGCAAGACAATGAAAAACAGAATTTTCAGCATTTGGTAGCATTTAGGAAACATTTTCAGGATTTAAAGTACTAGGAGATTTAATGTTGTTTAGTTGTTCAGTAATCATTCCGGAGTTTCTTGACACAACTGCATAAATAGCCCTAATTCCAAAGATTAATAATAATGGTGTTGAAGGTTCTAAAGGAGACTGTTTTATCTGTCAAGGTTGGAGGAGTTAGTCCTTAGATAATGTGTATATAGACTATGTAGAAAATCCTTTCACAGGGGGAGGAGCCAAGATGGCGGCGTAGAAAGACACACATCCGTTAGCTCCCGAACCCACAGCCCATAAATTACCTGTAAAGAGGAACTCCTGACAAGTTCTGGAGCAGAGGAAGCCCCGGAATGATGGAGTGGAGGAGATTTCTGTTCCAGAGACACCAGAAAAACTGACACCAAGAGTCCGTCGCGCACCAGACCCAGAGTGGAGCTCAGCCCTGCCCTGGCTGCGTGGCACTGAGAGGAGCAGATCTGAGCAGGCTTCAGGGATGGAATCTCCAGCGGCCGTGAGGGTCCCTCAAACCACAGGCGCTACAGGTCAGTGAGAGACCCTATCTGGCTGGCCAAGAGGGGAGCGGGGTGTCTCCATAACTCAGGCCCCCTCGGGAGGCAGCAGAGGACAGGAGCTCCCAAAGCAGACAGGAGCTCTGGTCCATTGTTGAAGATCTCCACGTAAACCCCCTGAGGGAACTGAGCCTGGGAGGCAGCCCTGCCCCCACCTGAGAACCTGAACTTAATCTCATACTGAATAGCAGCCCCACTCCCACTGAAAGCCCTGAGGTTGGGAAGTAGCATTTGAATCTCAGACCTCAAGCACTAGCTGGGCAGATCTGGGGGTGAGGTGGGTATGGAAAGGAATCTCAGAAATCAAGTAACTGGCTGGGAAAATGCCCAGAAAAGGGAGAAAAAGACCATAGAAGGTTACTTTCTTGGTGAACAGATGTTTCCTCCTTTCCTTTCTGATGAGGAAGAACAATGCTTACCATCAGGGAAAGACATAGAAGTCAAGGCTTCTGCATCTCAAACATCCAAAATAAATATTCAATGGGCTCAGGCCACGGAAGAGCTCAAAAAGGATTTTGAAAAGCAAGTTAGACAGGTGGAGGAAAAACTGGGAAGAGAAATGAGAAAGATTCAAGAAAAGTATGAAAAACAGGTCAACACCTTGCTAAAGGAGACCCAGAAAAATGCTGAAGAAAATAACACCTTGAAAAATAGGCTCACTCAATTGGCAAAAGAGGTTCAAAAAGCCAGAGGAGAAGAATGCTTTCAAAAGCAGAATTAGCCAAATGGAAAAGGAGGTTCAAAAGCTCACTAAAGAAAATAGTTCTTTAAAAATTGGAATGGAACAGATGGAGGCTAATGACTTTAGGACAAACCAAGAAATCACCAAACAAAACCAAAAGAATGAAAAAATGGAAGAGAATGTGAAATATCTCATTGGAAAAACAACTGACCTGGAAAATAGATCCAGGAGAGACAATTTAAAAATGATGGGACTACCTGAAAGCCATGATCAAAAAAAGAGCCTAGACATCATCTTTCCTGAAATTATCAAGGAAAACTGCCCTGATATTCTAGAATCAGAGGGCAAAATAAGTATTGAAGGAATCCACCAATCACCTCCTGAAAGAGATCCAAAAAGAGAAACTCCTAGGAACATTGTGGCCAAATTCCAGAACTCCCAGCTCAAGGAGAAAATCTTGCAAGCAGCTAGAAAGAAACAATTCCAGTATTGTGGAAATAAAATCAGGATAACACAAGACCTAGCAGCTTCTCCATTAAGGGATCTAATGGCTTGGAATAGGATATTCCAGAAGTCAAAGGAACTAGGACTCAAACCAAGAATCACCTAACCAGCTAAACTGAGTATAATACTTCAGGGGAAAATATGGTCTTCCAATGAAACAGAGGACTTTCAAGCATTCTTGATGAAAAGGCCAGAGCTGAAAAGAAAATAGCAAATACTGAAGGAACTCCAGGGAAAACGGGTACAATAATGCATTGTTGGTTGTTATAAACAGAGTCCTCTCCCCATCTGGGGTGAGGCTCACACCTGGCCCCTAAAGTCCGGAGTGAAAGAAGAATCTTTTATTATGGTCCTTGCAAGAAGAGGGCACATTCCCTACGATGAGAGAAGTGCTCACCTTAAACAAAGAATAGTACTTGTGGTGAAATCAGGAAAGTTTTCATTAACTTTTATGTTCACTCCCCATGAATGAAAGCATAGCTCCTAGGGGAGTACTACCATTTGTTCAGACCCTTTATACTGTTCCATAATTGAAATCTCCCGCCTTTGCATCTATTGGCTAGATAGACACCTCACTTCATGTTCTTCTCTCTGATAGGCTTCCCATCAAACAGCTCATCAAGCCTGTGCACAAGTTTCTGACCTTTTACCGGACCATGCTAGGTCACAATTCTGATTAATTGCTATCACCTAAAGCTGGAAGGAGTTTCAACCCTGTGGAAACAAAATTCCATTTTTGTTTCCCACACTGGTGGACAAATGAATGGAGCAACTATTCTAGAAAATAATTTGGAATTATTCCCCAAAAGGTACTAAAATGACTGCCCTCCTGACTCTTTAAATTTTATCTCCCATTACATATAAACTTATTTACCCTGGAAAATCACTATACTCACTTTAAATTTCAAAGATTGAAAGTACCATCCATTCCTTTGAATGCCTGGTTCCTCCTGTTGAGGTCGGGGAATGATACGTTGAGGTTTAGGGTGCTTAAGACCTCAAAATACTGACATCCCAGGTCCTGCCCTAATGAATTTGACTCATGCTTTCAGCCACTGCAAAACAAAGTTTACTAATGATTTGGCATATTGGGTTGACTTAAGAAACCTTACCATTTGTGACACTTGTATTAATAAACAGGCTAGAATCTGAGCTAGACTGAATCTGAGCACCTTCATGGAGGTGAGATGAAACTTACATATAGAAAGACTGTGGGAGGGATCTGGAGATGGTCTAGTAGTCTGGGTTTAGGGAGGATCTTGAGGAGGAGTCCAAGGAGGATCTTAATGGGACTGGGGTGACTACAGGTCAGAATCAAGAGAGTGGGTTTCTGATGTGATCAAGGGCAGGAAAATGCTGGAGGCAATCTGGAGATAGACAATGGAGGGCTAGGGTGGGAGGAGGCAGGAGGGACAATTCAGAGGTAACAGACAATGGAGGGCACAAATGTATATATGTATATCTATATTTGTGTGTGTGACAAAAAGAGCTGCTACAAATATTTTTTGTGTATGTGGGTCCTTTTCCCATTTGTATGATCTTTGGGATACAGTCCTAGAAGTGGTATTGTATAGCAGCTATTTTTGTGGCAGCAAAGAATTGGAAATTGAGGGGATGCCCATCAGTTAATGGCTGAACAAGCTGAGGTATATGAATGTAATGGAATACTATTGTTCATAAGAAATGATAAGCAGATAAACTTCAGAAAACCTGGAAAGACTTACATGAACTGATGCTGAGTGAAGTGAGCAGAACCAGGAGGACATTGTACACAGTAACACTGTGCGATGACCAGCTTTGATAGACTTGGTTCTTCTTTGCAATGCAAGGATCTAAGATAACTTCAAAAGACTTGATGGAAAATGCTGTCCACATCCAGAAAAAGAAATAAGGGGTCTGAATGTAGATCGAAGCATATATTTGCTCTCTTTTTTTGTTTCTTCTATCTCACGGTTTATACTTTGGTTCTAACTCCTTTACAACATGACTAATTTAAAAATAGGTTTCATATGAATGTATATGTAGAGCCTATATCAAATTACACACTGTTTTGGGGTGAGGGAAGGGGAGAGATGGGGAGAAAATTTGGAACTCAAAATCTTAAGAAAGTGAGTGTTGAAAACTAAAAATAAATAAAGCTAATGAAATTTTTTTTAAAAGGCTAAGAGATTGATGCACAAAGCAACTGAAGAAGATTCAGTGAGTCTTAACTGAAATATGGAAGCTCTTGAACCTCTCTACAGCAGACCATGATCTTCAATTACAAAACAAAATTTATTATGTATTATGTACTGTGTGTCCCTAGAGGCCAAAACCTGAGCTACTGGATAGAAGTTACAGGAAATCAAAAAAGAAAAATTTTAAGTGATGAAAGAACTTTGAGAAAACAGGGACTTTAATTCACTACTGGTGGAGCCATTCTAGAAAACAATTTGCAACTATGCCCCCAGAATCACAAAATGGTGCATACTCTTTAACCTAGTATTACTATTATTATATTGAACAAATTAGAGTATACGAACATAGTGGAACATTATTATGTTACAAGAAATGACAAAAGCAATGTTTAGAGAAATCTGGGGAGAGTTGAATGAGCTGATGCAAAGCAACATGAAAAAAACCAGGGGAATAATTTATACAATAACAACATGGTCAAGAAACAACTTTGAACAGCTTAAGAAATCTAATCAATACAAGAACGAAGCACAACTGCAGGGGATCTCTGATGAATTCCACTGCTCACTCTGTGACAGAGCAATGATGGATTCAAAGTGCAGAAATAAGACATACATATTTTTGGACATGGCCAATGAGGGAATTTGTTTTATTCAACTATGAATACTTATTATAAGGGTCTATTTTTTTCAAAATTTTCCGTTCTTTTTTCTTTAACCAATTTAGGGGGTGGTAGGTTTGAGACGAAGAAACAAATAAATGTTTGTTAACTGAAAAACTTAAATCTGATTAAGAAAAATTCTTCCAATTCTAAGATTCTATTATTTAATTATCTTTTAATATTTGGCACTCTATGTTTAGCTAGTGACTTGAAAGAATGAGTCCGTCTCCTGAAATGACTAATTCATCGTTGGAAAAACCCTGAATTTGCTTTTTGAAAATGTTATCCAGGAAAAAAAGAATTCTTTCATTTTACAGGAATAATAAAAAATTCACTCCATATAACAGAAGACTTGAATATAATTATGGTTTTATTCTTTTATTACAAAACCATAAAAAGTGTTTTTAAACAAAGCCCTGGAATAACACTGCATAATAAAAGAAAAAAATTGTCTTTTCATAATTTGAAATATTGCACTGCAATTTTTTTTTTGTTTACTTAAGTATCATAGTAAAAATATCCTTTTTTTCTCTTAAGGAACTATTTTGAGCACCAACATTCCAAGAAAAGACATTTCTTAACTTCAGAGTTCATCTTTGGTCTGAAATGACAAAGAACAAAGTTATTAGTTTCTATGCAATCCTTTCATTCTTATGACTGTATTTCTTTATTATTTCTTGGTATGAAAAATAGGAAGAAGAACCAGAGCTTTCACTACGGGGTCTCTGGAATTAATGCAAATAATGTTACAGACTCTCTTTCATTTTGCTTAGGAGAAATTGGGTGAAAATGAATGCCAAGAGCAGTCACTAAGGAGAAAAGAGAATGTGGCAGAGAGAAAGAAAGAGAAAGAGAGACTAGGAGTAAGGGGAACTGCTTGTGTGACCTTAGGCAGCTGAAACTCCATGGGATTCCCTTTTCCCACTTGCAAAAGGAGGGTCTTAAACTTGATAATCTCTAAGATTTTCAGTATTTACATCAAATAAAAAGGTGGGGAGTGGAAGAAAGGCGGTCCTACTGTCCAGTCCTTACTTTGCCTAAGTAATGTACATAAGATATAATTATAACCTGATTATGTAGAACAGCTAATGTTTTTCTTCTTTTCCTTCCTTCCACTAACTGGCAGTGAGTTTTCTTTTTTTCCACCAATCCCTCCTAGGTGTTTGCCTAGTTACCCAGTAGGAAGGTTGGGGTGGATGGCAAATCAGATTACGCAGTAATTATAATAGCTGTAGGAAATGGGTTTCAATAATCTTACATCATAAAACCATCTCTAGAAAACTGAGTCCTTCATTATGCTAGCGTAGAGGGATGATTGACTAGTCAACATAAATGTGAGTATTATAACTTTTTTATATTCCTATTACATATAGCTAGAGAGACTAATATTGTCTACATAAAAAAGAGAAGACTCATTCATAAGGAGATTTTAATTGATATCTTAAAAAATAATAAAGTTTGAAGAATCCAGGAATATAACCTCCCCCCCCCAAATCAATTCTTTACTATTATAAACACAGGGAAAATCAGTTAATCTAGTTTTTAAAATGAAATATGATCTTCATGCATTAAAAATATGATAAAATAGATATTAATAGATACCTACTCACTTTCAAAACAAGTTTACATAGAAGTCTCCATATATTCTACTAATTAATTGGTATTTCTTCTCCAGGGACTTATTAAAATCAATCATATCAAAATACTTTCCATGAATATACACATAAACTTTTAAATCAGTAAAGTTCAGGAATACTGAACAGTTCATTAAAAAAAAAAAGTAAAAGACTCTGAGCTATGTATACCTTGATTTAAAAAAAAGACTACCATAAGTTTTACATAAGATCCTGGAAAACTCAACTTTATCAGTTTCCTTTATCTCAGGCCCCTTCAGTAAAAAGTCTATTTTACCTTCTCACAAGATCCACATCTATATATCACATGTGTGTGAGTGTGTGTTTTATATTCACTAAGGACCTGTCTTCTGACATTGAATCCTTTATCTTGACACTCATTCTGATACTCAATACCCAGAAGTCACCCTCATCATTGGCCATCTCTGACAAAGTATACTGAATGGATCCATGACATATTCATTTTCTCTAGCTTCAACTGGGCATCCAGTTGCCATTGATGTCAGTGTTCACTCTTTTCAGTTGTGTCCAACTCTTTGTGACCCTGTTTAGGTTTTTGACAAAGATATTGGAGTGGGTTGCCATTTCCTTCTCCAGATGATTTTACAGATGAGGAAACTGAGGCAAACAGGGTGAAATGCCTTGCTCAGGTCACAAAGCTAGTAAGTATCTGAGGTCAGATTTGAACTCAGAAAGATGAATGTTCCTGACTCCAGGGTCAGCACTCTATCTACTGCTTCACCTAGCTGCCCAGGCATACAGTAGGGCATAGCAAACGTTTCATTTATCTTTGGTTAGTTCCCTAAAAAACTCTCCAGAGTAGCTTTTTCAACCCTAGGCTCTATTATTGCCTCTAACACACTGTCCAACCCTTTTCCCTCCATACAGATACCCTCCTATTTAGAGAGAAGATTGAAGCCATCCATCATGAACTTCCTCATTTCCGTTTCTCTCCACCTCAAATCCTCTCTTTACCTGTACTCTTCTCCTTTCCCCTAATCTCTGAGGACACTAACCCTTCCACTTGTGCCTTCAAATATCTTGCTATATCAGTTATCATTCTATCTTGCTTTATCATCATTAATCGCTCCCCTTCTTCCGGCTTCCTTCCCATTTTTTCACAACAAGCAATCTCAGCTCAGGAATCCGTGAAAACAAACAAACATTTCCCTTGACCATGCCCTGCCCTCAAGTTCTCATTTCATTTCTCTTCACCAGGACCTCTACAATTAACTAGTTCAAAATGAACCGGAACAGACTTGTCTCCACAACATCCCTGATAAATAAGTAATTAGGTGATCAGCCGAGCAGGCGCTGGACAGTGTAGTGGAGAGAATGCCTGACTTGGATTCTGGAAGACTTGAGTCAAAATTGCACACTGGACATATATTAACTATGTGATCCTGGGTAAGTCACTTAATCTCTGTGTGCTTCAATTTCCTGAGCTATAAAATGAGGGAAAATAAAGGTGCCTGCTTCACAGGTTGCCCAGAGAATCAAACAGAATGGCATATGTAAAGCATTTTGCAAACCTCAAAGCACTATATGAATTCTGGTTATTATCAGTTATAACTATTATGATCATTAAACTTCTGCTTTAATGTCTCCAATGATGAGAAACCCATTGTTTCCCCAAACAGCCTATTATACTTTTAGTCTGATCTAGTATGAAGATTCCACGCCCTCCCACCCCCACTGATCTGAAAGATGGCTTTTTGGGAAAAAGAAACCAAAGTTAACCTTCTTCCACATGACTGCTATGCCATGCTGACATTATAGAGTTACTAAGAGAGGCACATCATAGGAATGCCATAGCCATAATACAATTGAATTTCTACACAGTATTTGACAAAATCATTCTTTGTGGACAAAATGAAGATGTGCTAGACAATCATTTACTTAGGGCAAATTCAGACCCAGTTCCTAACAGTACCTAAAAGGTAATGATTAATACATTGATGCCAAACTAGATATTCAAGTGATATATTTCAGGAATTCATCCACGAAATCCCATACTAGGGTGGTAAATTGAATAAAGAGGGGATAGATGTGAGAACATACTGTGGAAGTATAATTAAAGGGTCTTGGCAAACTGGAATAGGGGATAAGTGAGAGGGAAGAGTCAAGGATATCGTCAAGGTTTCAAACATGGGAGACTAAATGCACAGTAGTACCAATAATAGGAAAGAGTAAGGTCAGAAGAAACATAGTTTGATGAAATAGAACAGGCAGACCTACCTTTTTTCTATGGCAGTTACAGGGAAAAAGGTCATCTTCTGACTGAGATTCCACCTTCTCCATGCCATCTCGGATTTTGGGTTCAGTCACTTGTAAACTAGCATATTCCTAGTTAAAGAAGAACACTACATTTCCATTCCAAGATACAGGAATTCCAATACCTTCGAAAGAACTGAAAATGCTAGAACTTTACTTTTATGCAATAACTGTTTGCTGAATTGAATCTAGGCTAACAGGATCCATGCTACAGACTTCTCGTCTGATGAGATCCCTTGCTCTGCCAGCGTGGGGTGGGGAGAGCTTCTGACCTAAGCATGCACTCAGTACTACTTTCTGATTCCTTCTTTCTCTGTATAGCTGACACCTGGTTTGCACTACTCATCTATCACTTAGCACATATCATAATTTGTCTTTGTTTACCTCTCTATGTGCCATATCCCCCAACGAGGCAATAGGTTCCATGAAAGCAAAGGTGGTACCTTATCCAAACTTTGTATCTCTTTAGCTGTTAGCACAGTGCTCTACACATAGCAGGAAGCTGATCTGACTTGTATGACAGATAGGTATATGTGTACTTTATCTCCCCAGCTTGAGTATAAGTTCCTTGAGGGCAGGCACACTAGTTCATGTGAATTTGAATCCTGCACAGTATGTAGCATGATGTCTCATAGAGGGTAAACAATGGATAAATAGCTCACATATTTATGAATAAATGGGACAGAAGAAATCCAAGCAGCAATTTTCAAAGCCATTACAATCTGAACAATGCAAATTCACTGGCTCCTTGACCCACAGGTGTGATGTACTATCCTCTAAATCAAAGAAGGGGACACATCCTTACAGACCCTTGCTATACCAAGCTTTATGCGACAGAGGGCACACTAGAGTCAAGCTATATTAAATTTTTCAATGTTGAAATGAATTCTGAACACAGAGAACTATTAAATATAAATTATTTATTATTTCTCTGTACTGGAGAAGGCATTTCATGCTGTCAGATTTTATTGTCAATTATGTTTGGAATACTAGCCCTAAGAGTTTCTGTCTGTGGCAAAAATTTCCTAGGTTCCTTTCTGGTTATTTTTTTAAAAAAAAGTATAGCAACAGGTTGAAATATATAATTTTTAGTGTTTAAACAGAGATCTTACTGTAAGAAATATTTCATAAGGAACACATATGAATCTTTGTACAGTGCTGCAGGATTACAGACCAGTTTGCTGACAAATAGATCACCACCTATCCCTTGGGTAACTAAAAGTGACCTTTTCCATTATTTGTCCTTTAGTTTTGATTATTTACATTATGTCCCTGATTTTCCATCATTCACAATTACAAAAAGATATAGCTACACAATTGTGTGTGTCTGTGATTGTGCTTACAAATTCTCTAGCAGAATATCACCTTTGCCATGGAGGCATCTACAACCACAAGTCATGCTTATATCACCTTTGCAAATACTGACCTGGAAAAGCTTGAAATAATAGCAAAATATGTTATCACCCATGAGGTTATCTCTTGCAAATTCTTGCCCTGCTTTTGCAATTGCCTTTGCCTATGGAAAAAAATGACATTCTTCATTATTATATAATTATACAATAAGACTTCTTTTCTGAAGTGATTAAAATGTCCCAATTTGTGTATGTGATACAGCAGCAGAGTAATGAGGTGAAGCCAGAAAAACAGAAAATGGCATGGATGGGGCTTCTTATCTGGTAAGGGAGGCATTTAATGGAATGTTCTCCTCACAGGTCAAGCAGAAGTATATTAAAGCAAAGTAGTTCGGGAATTCAAATTAAAGAGAAAAGTGCCCAAAAAGAAGTGGAAGAAATACATCCCTCCCTCCCTCCCCAAGGATGTATAAAATAAATGAGGAGGCAAAGGCCTCATGAAATGAATAAGAACCCAATTTCAATTCTTTTTTTAGAGGCTGCTTTCTTAAAACTCATTTTAATGAAAACTGTAATTACCCCCCTAACAAATGAGAAGTGCTCCCTTCCTTTTGGAGTCCTAATGACCCTTTCATTTTCTTATTGTCACTGGCAGGATCCATCTGCTTTGTTAGGTCGCACAGCTGCTGCTGCTGTTTTACAGAAGACAAAGTCACTGATGGACAGAAAAAAATACAACCTAATCCTGGTTTTTCAGCCACAAGTATATAATGGGGAATTAGACTGAGCATTTTCTCCTGTGTAAAAACTCTGAGGGTGGAAGAGGAAGGAAATTAAAGTTGGAAAAGTTTATTCTTTTCCAGAAGAGTTCTATACAATACGATCCTAAAGGCTCACCAGAGCCAGGGCATTAAAATGACCAACTGTGTAACCATCTCCTTTGGATTTCTCCATTCAGTCCTTCTGCCAGGACATTTCCTTCCCCCATGCCTCATTTAAAGCTTCCTTTTGTGTGTTCTCTTCCCTCATTAGGTTATAAGCTCCTTGAGGGCAGGGACTATCTTTTTCATCTTTGTATCCCTGGCACTTAGTACAGTGCCTGGCACATAGTAGGTGTTTAATAAAAGTTAAGTGACATCTTAACTACATTTCAAATGTCCACTTCCTTACCTTCCACAGTGTGCACAGTCAATGCTTAATACATATTTGCTGAATTGATGAAAGTTTTGCCTTACCTCTTCATCATGGTCTTTAGCCCACTGAAGTTTTTCCAAGAGATCACTCAGGTTGCTTTTCACTGGTATGTAATGTTTCCAGGGCTGCAGCTCTTTGTAAAAGTGTTCATAATAAATAGAGTCTTGCTTTAGCACAACGCTGTTGCCAACCAACAGATAAGGCAGCCTGTATGCTGCAACAGTACCATCGACGTTAATCTGGTACTTGTGCTGTAAAACAACATAAAGCGCACAAGAATTGCAACTAGGTTTCCCTCTTATCCCCTGAGACACAGCTTGGGCAGCTGATTTTCTTCCCTGCTTTCATCATTTAGTTAATGTTATCGTGTTAATATTCTATGTCTCCATGCATACTAAATGTTCAATTTGAACGCTGCTCTGGAGATCGCAAAATCAGTAACAAGGCTAACTTTTAAATAACTTTTTTTTTAATTTAAGATTTTCCTCAGAAGGCGACAGCATAAGGAATATTGTGTTTATTTGTGAGAGTGTAATGGCTGTAGTTGCTCATTTACTTCACTTGGGTGCCTAATGAGATCATGTTCTGTACTATGTTAACTGTCTCTCTTAAACACCAGATGGCTATACAAATGTCTTCTGGGAATAATAAACCTCGGGACAAAAGAGCTTGAAAACCGAAATGCTGGCAGAGCTGTTATCATTGGAAGCCTCTGTTATAGAGAAAATGTTTTGGATTAAAGAAAGAAAAAAAAGTTAATGTGAAAATCACAGAGGCCTTTGAGAACTTAGTCATCAGAAGGAAAGTAGGTACACTAATGGAACTGTGAGTTGGTTTGACCATTTTGGGAAAAAAAAATCTGGAACTATACAAAAAAAAAGTCACTAAGTTGTATAGCCTCTGACCCAGAAATACTAATTATAGAGATATATTCCAGAGATCAACAACAGAAAGGATCCATATATATGAATATATTTTTAACAACACTTTTTCTAACAACAAATAAAATTGGAAAATAGAAGCCCATCAACTGGAAAATAGCTGAACAAATTGTGGTATGTGAACATAGTGGAATAATGTTGCAGCTATATTAAATAACAAACACGAATTTAGAAAACTAGGAGATTTTTAAGAACTCTTTGTATTCCCAGCACCTAGAATAGTATCTGAATCTAAAGGACTTCATAAATGTTTTATGCAGCTGTCGATGGTAGGAGGTAAATAAATAAATAAAAAAATAAAATAAATAAATAAACGAAACACAGTGATTAACAAAATACAGGTAGAACTGAAAAAAACCAAAAGAAACCTATTTTTCATTGCAAAAGTGAATTGATGTGAAGTGAAATGAGCAAAATCAAGAGAACATTTTACTCAATGGTAGCAAAAATAATGTCAAGGAAAACAAGTTTAAAAGATTTCAAGTCTCTGCTCAAAGCAATAAATGACTTCAAAGACTGATGATTAAATATGCCTTTCATCTCTTGACAGAGAATAGAAATTCACAGCCATGGCCAATGTGTTGATCTGTTTTGCTGGAATACACACATACATACACACATATATGTATATGTATGTATATGTATATGTGCATGTGTATGCATGGGATTCTACTGGGGAGTTGTGAGGGGATGGTTGACCAATAGGTAGTGATAGATATGCAAAAAAAATAAAGGAACACCAATAAAATATTTTTTTAATACATAGAAGAAAACAAAAAGTGTAGAAGGGGATACAAATAAAGTTTTGTTATCATCTTGTTAAATTAAATATATATCAAATTGTTATGATTCAGTTTCTTATACAAGTCCCTTATTCTTTGTATAGCAAAATGTTGTGTTTGTTGATGACTGATCATTTCACATCCAAAAAACAAATCTGATAGGCTATAAGACATGCTGGAGTATAAAACCCACTATGAATGCAGGTTCCTAATCACAGGGCTACTGCCTCACCTTGGCTTATCTGCCTTTTCACATCTACCACCACTACAGAATTTTCAAAGATTGCTCAGTAGCCTAATTTGAAGTGAGGCATTTGGGTTGGGGCTATTACCCAAGTAGTAAGAGCAATTCACGTTAGGCCTAAGAAATCCCTTTTGATCTTAGGGAAACAGAGGTGATGTAGCATTTGGTCAGAAGCTAGTATATCTTTCCTACCAGATGACTTGGGAATAGCTACCTGGATGCCAGGTAATTCTTATCCTGAGCCAGCAATAAATAATATGTATGTGGTTTTGGGAAAAATAGAGAATGGGTTAAAATGCTTTGTGGACAAAATGCTTTCATCAAACAGAAAACAGAATGTAAATGAAGGTAGAAACTTAGAATTATAAAAATGAGTTACAAAAATTAAAACCCTGAGAAGAAGTTATAAAAACCATTGTTGTCTTACCTTAAAGAAATCAAAAAATGAAATGTGCTTCACAATGGGACCGTATAAACTTTCATCATGTTTAAAAAAGAAAAAGTTGGTAAAAGCAGCATCTATGAGGTCTGGGTGTTTTCTACTGAGTTTAACAAGCTCAAGTCTTTCTTTCCGGCTGTCTCGCCCTCTCCAGAGGGCTGTAGTATTTTTGCTTTCCCATGGGGGTCCTGTGTTAGCTTGGACAGACATCATATCCAAACTCACTCTAGAAGACAGAAAAATCAAAAGATTTTTCCTTCTAAAATTCAAAGGTTCCTTATATTACAAATCATATGATTACATAACCCTATGTAATCGTAGAACTGATGGCTCATAGGTCATAATTTTTCTGGATAAAAGTCAATCGAGAAATAAAACTCCATCTCTGAGAAAACTGTAAGTGACGACTTACCGGCCCATAGTTTCTAAAACAGAATCAGTCAGGTCATAGGTCGGCATCACAATGTCTTTGGAATCAGTAGATCCACACCAGGAAAATATGGGATGGAGGTTTGCATTGGATTTCCTTTTCTCCAAAGGCCAATCTCCTAAATTAACAAAAAACTCAACATCTGGCATTTTCACCTAAGAAAACAAAAATAATTCTGGTGACTGACTGTAATTAGGGAAGTTCTTAGAAAAAATTTCATCAGTCAAATCAAAAATGAAAATCCAGTGAAATGATGGGTAGTCAGGCCATGATGTGTGAGCCCAAGCAGGTTTAATAACAATAAGGATGAGTCCACTCAGTGTGTAAGAGCCTCTTGAAAAGTGCCGCACAGTATACATTTACTAGGTGGCATTATGATTATTAAACTTGCTTGGGTCCACACATCATGGTCTGGGGACCCATCATTTCAATGAGTGTCTATTACTGATTTTGACCAAATTGCAAAAGTTTGCAAGAAATTGCAAAATCTTCTGCAGAGGGAGAAGGAGGGAGATGGAGAAGCAGGGGAAAGAGAGTGGGAAAGGGAGAAGGAAATAAGTGGAAAGGAGGAAGAATAAGCAATAAGTGGGGAGGGAAAGGAGAGACTGTGGTGGGGATAGAAGTACGGGACTCAGGCATTCCTTTGAAAACAAGTTAAAACTTCAGTTTTTGATCTTTTTATCTTTATCATGAAAAATATAACCAGATGATATTTTTCTATCGACTGAAAAATAAGTTATAACCAATGTATTACATAAGCCTATTTTCTCTATCTTAATGATAATGAGGCAGAATAGAATGAAGAACTTGGAATCAGGACCATGGTTCACATAAGAACTCTGACACTTAATAGCTTTGTAACCCTAGGCAAGGCATTTAAATTCTTGTGACCTTCAGGCAAGTTTCTCAGATTTTTCTGCCAAATTTTAAAGAGATTACCATTTGCATTGGTGAGAGAATTAGAGATTCTTGATCTTTTGACTTTTAACAATAAAAATAGTTTACTTTTATGTACCACTTACAAAGTACTCCAAAAATTATCTCATTAGCTCCTTAGTACACCTCTGGTGGGGTTGATAGGACAGATATGACTAATCCCATTTTGTAGATCAGGAAACTGAGGCTTAGAAATATCAATGCCACATCTAATTGCATACTTAGGTTACTTGTAAAGCAGATTTTTTTCCCAAGCAAGATCTGCATTGAATTTGTAACAGGGGACAATTCAAGCTCATTCAATGCAATGGAGTAGACTACTGCAGTCATGGCTGTTACTCTCATTTATTTTCTCTCTGTCTTTGTTTCTGTATCTGTCCCTCTCTTTCGGCTGATTCTCTTACTGTGCAAACAACTTTAATGTTTCTTCTATAAAAGAAAGATAAGAATTTTTCCTTTATAGCTCCATACATGCAGAAAACTCGTCAAGCACTTTGTGATCCTTTAATCTATTTGCCTGATCCATAGAAAGTGCATTATATATGTCTATTGTTTGATTATATTTCATTTATATTATACATTATACAACAAGGAAATCAAACAAGATGGGTGCCTTTGACTCAATAGTATTTGCTGATTCTTCAATGGATTCATTAATTAATTGAACAAGCATTTATTAAATCCCTACTATGCAGCAGGCATTGTGCTAGGTACTAGGAATATGAAGACAAAATCAAAATGGCTCTTGCTCTCAAGGAACTGATATGGAGGAGTAATGTGGAGTATCATTCAAACAGATAAGCAATACATTATACAGAGGAGATAGCAGGTAATTAGCTACTTAGGGAATCAGCATAGGTTTATTGTGAGAAGTGACATTTGAGCTGAAGGAAGCTAAGGATGCATTTAAGGGTGGTTGAGGTAAAGAGTCAGTTCATTTCAAGCATTGGGGACATCCTATTCAAACGCAAAGAGAGTATGTAGGGCACTTTGGTTGGAAAATAAAGTGCTAAAAGGAGAGAAATATACAATTAGTTTGGAAAGATCAGGCAGCAGCTAGAGTATAAACTGTTTAAAATTTTACAGGAAATATTGTTTTTATCCTAGTGGCAATTGGGTGTCACTGGAGCTTCCTGAGTCACAAAGTGATATGGTGAGAACTTAGATTTCAGAATATCAATTTGCTTCCAGGGTGGAGGATGCATTGGAAAGACTGGGGCAGAAAGGAGGGAGGGGGAAGGTACTATAGGGAGACTAATTCAGAGGTCATTGTAATTGTCCAGGTGAAAGGTAATGAGGCCCTGGACTAGAATAGTTGCCATATGACTGGATAGAGAGGAATGATGTCAGAGAGATTGTGGAGGTTTACTGACAAGCCTTGGCAACTGATTGGATACAGGAGGAGAGGGTGAAGGCAAAGTTGAGAATTTTTGTCAGCTTGGGTGACTAGGTGGAGTTTTCAATGGAAATAAGGTAGTTGGAAAGGGGAGGCAGTTTTAAAAAAAAGGGTAATTATGTTTAAAATTTTGAACATATAGAAAAATCAAATTGGAGATGTCTAGTAGGCAGTTTGTGGCTTCAGCAGTTGGTGTCTGATTGTTATCAGCACTATCTAATATGAATTACCTAAATATGAATGCCAAAATATTGTACTAGAATCTTCACCCTCACCCCTCCCAATGCGAGTTTGTCCTCATAGACTGGACTGTAAGGGCGTCATTTAGATAATGCTATAATATAGAACACCACTGACATTTAACAGTCTAGACATCCTGCCAAGAAAGAAGCTTGAACTTGCGATGGGTATTCTAATCAAAAGAGATAAAATATACTCACTTTTCTAGTCAAAGAAAGCAGTATGGCATCCATGAAAATCCTAAAACCTACATGTTCACCATGAGTCTTGATATAAATCTGAAAGAAAATTTGAAATCAGTCATACCAGTCTTCATTAAGAACAAGCGAGTGATATGATTGCTATTGTGCTAAAACTCTACCTAGTTTTATACATATATATATGTATATATATATATTATATGTAATAACAATGATAAGAAAAACTGAAAACAAATGAAAAACATTACATCATGCATTATTGTACTGTGTAAAGTCAGTCACTAATGTAGCACGATCCCATGTTTTAATCTTGCTTGACTTTGGGGAAGGTGGTCCTCCAGGAGAGGGCAATATGCATTAGCTCTAATGGCATTTCCTTATCACTAATTCCATCTCCTCATGATGAGTAGTGGCAGGTTCTGCTCAAGCTCTTGAACTGCATTTCCTCATTAAAATCCTGGACCAATCACAATACAAAGTGTTGAGGCAGCACTAATCCTACCTACCTCCTTCCAATTCTGTGATCCAATCAAAATGCCTTTGCCCTTATGTGGAAGATGCTAACTCCTGTCTATAAAAGTTGGTCACCCCAATGACCCACCAATGCATTCTGCCTTGGGGTTAATAAACTCCTTTTTAACTTTCTCTTATGGAGTTTTATTAATCAGAGCAAAGTCCCCGACATAGAATTTTCCTTTTAACAGTACCTTGTTATCTTTCACGGTATAGTGGCACAAGCTCTGCCTTTGTCCAAATCTCTGTGGAATTTCTACAGCAATCTTATCTGGATCCACTGTGGGGAAAGGTTCAAGGTCTCTCTGGATCTGGGGAATGCTTTGGGGGCAGTTCATCTCCTCTAGCCAGGTAGCACTATCTTCATTAGGACAGTTACAGTTCTCATGGTAGACAGGCCCTAATTACATACAAGTCACATGTCAAAATGTAGCAACAAAAATATTATTAAGTATTGTCACATTCACAGGACATTACCATCATTACATTAAAGTAAACGCTTTTGGACAAATTAGAGGGGAATAATAGACTATTAAAATATTTTTTATTATGCCAGAATAATTTTAGTGCCAATTCTTCCAGGATGATAGAAACCAAACTTACCTAGGAGGTCAAGAAGGACCCACTATATACCAAATTCTGTTATGGGCTGAAAAAAAAATGTTACATTGTACTGTCCTTTTGAGTTCACATTGTACTGTCCTTTTGAGTTCATGTTGTGATCTCTGCTAAACTAACCATGAAGACAATCCCTTCTCCACTCTCAACTACCATAAGCCTGTAAGTGTTTATATTAAAAATAAGAATGATTATATTTATAGGCAACTTAATAGAGTAGATGGATATCTGGCTTTAGTTATTCAGTCAGTAATTATAGTTGGGATGCTTTGTTAATATTAAAATGCAGTGTCTAAATAAAGGGCTGCTTCTATTTGGGGTTGAATTCTTATGTTATTGATGGTGAACTTAATTTTAAGGGGCAGTTATTTTTAAAACATGAGATAATATAAGGTTGTTCCTGTGATTTATATGAACCCAGGAACCAAACTTGATTCACAGAGCGACTGGAGAGATTAGAGGTCTAAATCTACAGTTGGCACTTTGGGCATAAGAATAAGCAGCATAGTATAGTGAAAAGAACGGAAGACCAAGTCAGAAAACTTGGAAATGAGTCATATTACACATGAAAGCACTTTGTAAATTATAAAATGTTGATCAAAGCTAAAGAATTACTGCTAAATATGAACAATTCTGTTGCTGAAAATTTAAAGCTTCAGATTATTTCAATTTTTCCATTTCTTTTCTCTCTTTTAACATTTTTAATGAACAAACAACTATTTTTTCTCTCTTCCCATTAAAAGAAAAAAAAAAACCCTTGCCCTTACTTCTTTTTGAAATGATGATCCAGCCTTTTGGGTCTCCTTTGGAAATCACAGCCACCAGGTTTTAACATTTACTTAATAAATTGCCCCCCTACCCAATCTAACTAAAATCTTATGTTGATGTGTCATTAAGGCATGAAAGTGACTCTATGTCCCAAAAGGCTATAAAAGAACATCACAAACACTGATAGGTTCTACCAAGCTGGAAAGGCTTTGAATACCAGCCCAAGAACAGATTCCACATCTATAGTCCAAGGAATTGCATAGATAAACTTGGGTCATGGCTACATGTGGTTTTCCCCAGCTGGCTCCACAGTGATTACTTTTTGACCACAAGACTCAAAAAGACTGTCTACTAAGGGGATAATTTAATTCCTGATAAGTTTAAAATGATCTTTTGCTTCCCCGATACTATTCAATCTATACTAAGTGAGCTGGGTGAAATAAGCTGTAACTAGATTGTAAACTCCTAGGAGGCAGGGAGTCTCACTCTTTGTATTCTCCACAGTGTGTTACACAGTGCTCTGAACATCACTTAATATTTAATGATATGGCAGGTAGGAGAAGCAAAAAGCAACCACATTTATGCTTCTCTATGAAAACCTTTTATTAAAAAATTACCAAATATCTTAAAAACTATCAAATTGTTTTCTAATCTACAAACGTGATATATTATAGCTGCAAGAATATTTGGTTTTCCCCAAAGGACTTGAGGTAAAATGCCATCCACATCCAGAGAAAGAACTATGGAATCAGAATACAGAATGAAGCTGCTTATTTTCTCTTCTGTTATGTTTTGTTTTCGTTTGTTTTTTTCGTGGTTTCTCCCATTCCTTTTAATAATTTGTCTATGCAATATGACTAATGTGAAAATGTGTTTAATGAGAATATATGTATAAAACCCATAAAAGACTGCATGCCATCTCAGGGAGGGGAGAAAATTTAAAATTTATGGTGGTGATTGTTGAAAATTTAAATCAAATAAATTAATTAAATATTTTAAAAATTAAAATAAAAAAAAATTTGTAATTTCCCAAAGACCAAAAGAAAAAAGAAGCCAAGACCAGGCTAGTTAGGTTCACAGAAGGTTGCCCACTCATCAGGTGGGGATTTTTTAGGGGTCCCAAGAACCCATGAAGACAATAAATAGATGGAGGGCTTGTGATTTGAATATTTGATAGTATAATGGTGGATCTTCTGAGAAAAAATAACAACTATAATTGCTTATTTGTCTAGTTTTTCTTTTTTGAAAGGTGGAAGGCAAGGCCATTAGAATTAAGTGAGTTGCCCAAGGTCACAAAGCTAATAAGTGTCAAGAGTCTGAGGCAGATTTGATCTCAGGTACTGACTCCAGGGCCAGTGCTCTAGTCACTGTACCACCCAGCTGCCCCATTTGTCTAGTTTTTTCCTTCACAGATTGTGTTTTTTCTCTAAATCTTCTCATTCCTCTTTAGCTTAACTATAAATTCTTTTCTGATCTAGTCTGGAAAGACCTTTCATCTTTTTGTCAAGCTTCTGAATCACTCTTTCCTATGAATGGCTTCAATTCACTCTTCTTTTTGGAGGCTTCATCTGCTTGGGTGCCTCATTTACAGGCCTGACCCCAGACCTGACTGGCAGGGGAGCTGTCAACCACTCTGCTTCTAACTTGGTCCCATCTGCCCCTCTTTCAGTAGCCTAGCCTCCCCTACCCCGGGGCCCACCAAAATAATGCCAATGCAGATACCCAGTTTACTGTGGCTCAGAACTTCCCAAACTCAAGCAATTTCCCAGCTTTGGTCTCTCCATTAGCAGAGATTACAGAAGTGCACTGACACAGTTTCAGTTTACTCCTTAAGGGTCTTCAAAATATGACATTTATGAACTGATGTCAAAATGTTTCTACTAAAGAATGAGAAATTAATATCTGCTTCTGGGTTTCCAAGAAATATTCCATGCAAAAAGTGTTACAATTAACCATTTTTTAAATTACCTTTCAAAATATATGGAGACTTGGCCACATGTTGACCCTGGACTTTAACTTCTATCTTCAGATTTTTATAGCTTGCATACATTCTGTATCTCACAATGAAGGATCCATCCTTTCGATCCAAAACCTGTACTCCAACTCGTGTGAACTGTTCATCTGGTGCTGAGATCTTAACTTGGAATACCTTTTCACCTGGAGAGGTAGTGAACCTATAACCAGAATTATGAAAAGTTTTAAGGATTAAAATTATCTTTTAATAAAATTATCTAAATGTTCTCCAAATTGTACCCAGAAGAAATTTGTTGTCTGGTCATGATAGTAAATAGCCTTTATTACCCTCCTTTGCATTTTATTTTACTCTCTGCTCCTCCATTTTCTGCCATACATTGCTAGAGTAGAAGTGGCAAAGATGTACTACAAATGCAGAAAGATGGAGAAAAGGCAGTTGTTGAGGTAGCAGTGATAATGTTTTCAGTACAAAATCATCCAAGAATAGTTTTAGATATTTATGTGAACAAGGTTAATCTTGCACCAAATGCATTCCAACAGAGTTGTACATTATTATATTCCATGGCCTGTAACTTCCATGCATGTATCACTCACACCCTATCAACCACTTCAAATGAACAGAAGTGAAGATCTTAAAAGGGATAGTTATTAAGCTCTGTGCCTACACATCAGGATACTGAATTTTCTGAATGCGTGAGCAGTGACCAAGGTCACTATCCTTTAATTTTAAAACCAAATAGAGAATTATTTGTTCCTACCCCAAAACAAACTTTTCCATATCTATATTAACTGGACAGTTCCAAAGATTCTGCTTCTATAGAACATTTAGAAAAGTATCCATCAGTGGGTGAAAAAATTCAGAATTCAGAAGTATTTGTTTGAAAATAGTTTTTAAAAAGCATCGACTATAAAACACTTTTGGTGAATTGAACCTCTTACAGTGGTAACATTTCTCTTTTCACAAACGACTCAGGGATTTGCTACCTTTGTGTTGGAAATAACGTTGCTATTTTCTTTGAATATTAGATTACAAAACAAGTTTAACTTCAGGCGAATGGAGGGGAACAATCTAAGGAAGAGAAAAAAGGGGAGACCACTAGATGGAGCTGAAATGTGGCTTGTAGTCTATTGTAGAATAAAAGCTGATTTGAAATTGATTTCAGATGTCTTAAATCCTGGATCAGTCAGTCAAAAAGTATCTATTAAGTACACAAAAGAAAGGCAAAACCCAGATCCTTGTCCTCAAGAAGTTCACATTTTGGCTGCTGAAAAAGTTAGAGATTTAAAACAAAGGAGGCTCTCTCCAAGCAAAAGAGATAGTGGAGGGCAGGGAATGGGCCGATGGATCTCCAGTCTCTTGGCTGAGGTTATTCTCCATTACATTTAATAAAAAATGTATTAATAAAGGGCTTGATGGTCAAGACTTATTGGTCAATAAAAGGCAGAAGTTGGATGAATGGGCAGTTAAAAGGTTAACACTACTTGTAGTAGAGGAATTCAGCAAATTTTTAAGAGAAAGAACCTGAAAATTCTAGAAAATAAAATTTATTTGAAGAATTTCCCTTGCTTTCTCCCTTCATCCTTTCCTCTTTTGTCCCCCTTCCCAAGAATATCCTACAAAATTAGGATAGATTTTAACCACTCTCGTAATATTATTAAGCAGACGCTGTGTTACTTACTTCTGACCTGCGGAATCCACAGCCTGAATGTAGAAATATCGGGCAGGCAGAACAACTCCGGCTTTCAGGCCGGGTCCCCATATCAAACAGCTTTCTGGGTGTACTCGTCGCTCTTCACCAGTCGCAGCAAATACTGGAGTTATTTCCAGAAAGAGGTAGGAAAGCAACAAAATGCTAAACATTTACAAAATTTACTGGCGAAACAACACACTGACAATGAAGTTTCCAATGTGGCCAGCACCAGCAGGAAACGTGCCACTTTGCCCGAGAAGAAACGCTCATTCACCAGTTACAGATGCAAACACATCTGCCAACCGCAACAGCATGTACATTTGAAAGAGGTTTTCCTTAATAATAATAATCCAAAGCTTGAATACCTCTGCTTTCTTCCAGGAGAGTTACCAGCAGCAGCCGGGGATTCTCTTTAAAGTATGCTAACCCTACAGAGGATTCAACCAATCACTACACTGTTTCTTTTGCAACCAAAATGAACTTTTCTTTTACACTGTTGGAGCTAGAGCATCACCTTGGGTGAGTTGGCCCCCAGGACCAGCTAAAGAGGAAAGCAAAAGTGATTGGCTCTTTCCTCAAAGACTTGCTAAATAATCTCTTTTCCAAATGGATGTAATTGTTAAATATCTTTGGCTTCAGGGGCATTCTGGGATCTGTAGTTCATGTAAATGAAGTAGTGGAAATCTGAGAGGGTTAACATTTAACAGAATCTCATTTATTCAACACATTACCTGTTTTCAGCAAGGAGAAAAAATATCATTCATACTAATCAATATGAAGCACTGCAGTCTGGAATCACAAAGAACCCTGTTTGCTTCCCCAAAATTCAACTCTTTCAGAAATTTGCACTTTCATAATCACTGGATATCTCTGTATTCACAGGTCATAACTTAAAGGTGAACAAAGAATCATTTCGGAATTGAATAACTCCTAATTGAAAACTTGAACTCGTCAGGTACAAATATCTTCCCTCTCCCTTACTACCCTCAAAAGATGCAAGGGTGAGTAGTGGGAGGGGGAAGGTCTTCTGGAGATAGGAAAAGAAACTTCAGTTCCCAGAGTCCCATAGGATAGGATTTGAGTGAGACAATGAGAGAGGGCAAGAGGGGAGGAAAGGGTTGCATTCTGGAAGTTGTAGTATTTCTAGATTGATTTGGGTTGTTATAGTGACCAGAGATCGTCTCTATTAGACATGTAGGAGGTACTAACTGCTGCTAAAGTGAAGACTAAAGATCAGAGTTGGTCTTAAATTTGTGTATTGCAGACTCCCTCCTGACTGGATACAGATCATGGTTAAAGTGTATGTTCATATACTTGACCTCAACTTATAAGACTTCACAATAAACAAGGATCTTTAATGGTCCCAGAGTCCTACTGATCTTAGAAGGGTAAAATCTGCAAGAGTTTGTAGAAAATTCTTTTAGTCTTTTTAATGCAATGATTAACTTTGCTCCTTAAACAGTGGCCTAGAAAGTAGAAACACCTGCAATTCAAGGTCAGAGGGTAAGAGAAGAAATGCTGGAGAAAATTGGAAAATAGTTACATTCATCAGACTTTACTCAGGTTTCCATTTAGCAGTTTTCTTCAGAAGATTCTTGCTAAGTATAAAAAAGCAGGAGCCACACAGAATCTCAGATTTTAGTTTGTGAGTCTACGTTTGTAAATTCCCATGTGAAGGAGACAGAAACTCTGCATGTTACTATGACCTCACCTGAGTATCAGTCCCTTCATAAATAAAGTCTTGCTATATATTCCCAGATGCCCCTTCTAATTCCACATGTGGCACTGGGTTTGGCATTCCAATGGTCAATAAACATTTATTAAACATCTACGATGTGCCACTACAATATGAGTCCATCTATCTAGTCTCCCAAAGTACCTTCCTTTGACTACTCAAAATGGGAATGCAAAATTAATACTTAAAAAAAAAGCTATATCATGGTCTAGTGAAAAGTCACAATGAACTTAGAATCATAAGTTCCTAGGTTCAAGCCCCCACTTTACAACTTAGGCAAATCACTTAACACCTGTGAGTCTCTATTTCCTCTTCTTTTACTGAAGATAGTTAGGAAGCATGACATAATAATGTTTAGAGAATTGGCCTTAGAATCAGGAAGACCTAGGATCAAGTCTTACCTTTGACACATACTAGATATGAGATCAGGTATTCATTGTTTAATCTCTTTCCCATGTAACTTGTGAAATGGGTACAGACCAGCATTGATAGAGGGAGTTTGCTGGGTGTTACTGAAAGACAGCATGATGAAGTAGAAAGAGTGATGTATTTAAATCAAAGGATCTGATGGTGACTGTGCCACTTACTACTTCTTCTAACCACAGGCAAGTCCTTTACATTCTTTGGGCCTCTGTTAAACTATTAGACAAAAGTTAAATGTTTGATCACAAATCTCATCCAAGAAAACAAAACATTAGTACTTATATTACCTGTTTCATTGGGAAGATCAGAGTTGGAAAGGATTTCAGAGGACATCTTGTCCAACCCATACCTGAACAAAACCTCCTCCCTTAAAACAGTCCAAGAAAATTGTTATCTGGTCTCCACTCCCTGAACCTACCTAAACCTCCCCAATTCCTGGGGCAAACTAAATCTAATTTAAACTTCCCTTATCCTTGGGACAAACCTAACCCAAAGCTATTGTTCATGTTAATGCCTTGTGGATCATACTGTCTGTGGAGTTTTCTTGGCAAAGATACTGGAGGGGTTTGCCATTTCCTTCTCCAGTGAATTAAGGCAAACAGAGGTTAAGTGACTTGTCCAGGATCAAACAGTTAGTCTGAGGCCAAATTTGAACTCAGATTTTTTTGACTCCAGGCCCAGTATCTTATTCATTGCACTAGCCAGCTACTTTTTAAAATGCTTAATCTCTGTCCCTGCATTCTCAAGGACTGGCATATAATAGGCATTTAATAAATGATTGTTGGTTGAATGATTGATTTTCCAATATTTTTGGAATTTTGTGTCATTCAGTCATGTTTCTTTGTGACCCCATTTGGGGTTTTGTTGGCAAAGATACTGGAATGGTTTGCCATTTCTTTCTCCAGCTCATTTTTACAGATGGGGAAACTGAGGCAAACAAGGTTAAGGACTTCCTTAGGGTCACATAGCTAGTTAAGTGTCTGAGGCCAGATTTGCATTTAGAAAGATTAGTCTTCCTAACTTGAGGACCAGTACTCTATCAAATGAATCACCTAGCTGCTCCATCTAAATCTAAACTTTGGGAACCCCTGAGGTGGGCCCAAATGGAAACTGTACCAGTCCCTAATCTAAAACTAAACCTAAACCTTACTTTAGCCCAGAAGAAATAGAGATCAAGAGCAGGAGTCCTACCTCTGGAAGTAATCTTCCAAGAAAAAGTCCCTCAGTAAAACCATAGTACTCTAGGGAGTTTTTATGGAAGGCTCTTGGCCAGGGGTCCTAGTTCTGACTCCATCTAGCATGGCTCACCAAAAACTGGGGCAGGTGAAAGATGAAAAATGACTGAGGAAAACAAGGTTCCTGTCTTCTGAGCATATGGCTCTATATTAAGCAATGTAGATCAATTGCCTAAGGAATCAGTCCTGAGCAAAGGAAGAGGCCTGGTCCCTTTTCCTTAGGTAATTGGCCTGTATTGCTCAATAACTTGAAAGCTTAGAAGATGGAGTCTGTTTTCTTCAGTTTCATCCACCACAAAGAACGATCTTAAAAAAAAAAATCCATAAGGGCCTAACTTCTAAAACGAGCCCTTCTGTCTTTTAATATTAATTATCACAGGGACTTCCAAATTGTAAAAAAGGAACATGATTTAAAATTCTTTATAGTTTAACCATGTCAACATTCATGCCACGCCTTAGCACAGGGCGTCTCACATACTAAGGGCTTAGTAAACGCTTGCTGAATGTCTGACAGTGGTGGCAAAGTCTCCAGTCCCTTTAAGATCTGGGTTACCCCATTCTGGGCCTGCTACAGCTCTTGAAATAAAAAGAAATCTGAGGAAAGGCTTTCAAATGCTCCAAGTACTATGCAAGTCGCTGGGCCTTTCCTCATTCCGCTCTGCTTTCTCCCCCTCCATTTCATTCATCCACGCTCCGTGCCAGCCCTGGGGCAGCCGTTACTTTGTCTCCTGCCTCCTCTCTGGTGCCACTAAGCTTAGATATGGAGAGACAGCAGGCAGCGGGAGCCGGGCTCTTCCAAGCAAGGCCAGAAGTCATCTTGGCCTTCCTAAAGAAACGAACACGGACGCTTGCAACCTCTCCCGCTGCAGCTCCTGCGACCTTTCCCCCGGGACACAGAAGCCGCCACAAGAACGCGAGTCCCCGGTAAAGGAGCCAGCCCAGGGCTCCGGCCCGCCCCCGGCCACCCATTTGGGATCGGAGCTCTCCGCTTCCGGTGCTGGGACGGGGCGGTCTGTCGCTGCATCCTCTGACAGGCTGTGCCTTTCTCCACCCCTTCTCTTACAGGGCCAACCCCGGGGAGGTAGAAAGCACATCTCCGGAGGGGAGGGAGTCGGGGCCGGCTGGGGCTGGAACCGCGAGGCTGCTCTGGCTCTGCAGCTGCCCGGGGTGAGTGAGTGCGTGCGTGCATGCGGCCGGTCCGGGGCTACCTCTCCTCCCCATCGCCGAGGCCCTGCTGTGCGAGCCCTTAGCAGCCGCCGCACCAGCGGAGGCTGGCAGCAGTGCCCTGTCGCTCCCCACTAAATCTGACCTGTCGCGGTGCCGCTTCGACCCGAGACCAGGTCCGGGACCGATGATCCTCCTGCCCCACAGCTGAGCCCAGGGAGCAGACACCGGTCCCTAAGCGGCAGGAAAAAGAGAGGGAAAGCGGTGCTTGGTTCTCAGGCTACCTCCTTCTCCCCACGGTGCCCCGAGCAATCAGGATGCTTGTCCCTCGTGTGCCCTTAGCAGATTCTAGCTTTGGAGGTCAGCTAGGTGATCCAGGCTTTCTCCTGGAGAGCCTGAGCTCGGGAGCCGGGTTAGGAAGGAGGAGGAAGGAATATGGCCTTAAGGACCGATGAAAGCTGAAGTGTAGGGACGGGGAAGACGGATGGAGGGGAGGAAGGCAGTCCGGTGCTTCGTTATTGTCTAGATGGGACTAACGCTACGGAGATGCGACCTACGATCTAGTCCTGGCTCTGCTGTTCACCCGACATTTGACCTTGATAAAGTCATTTAACTGCCCAATGCCTCAGCTTCCCCTATGTGAAAATGCGTGCACTAGTAGGAGTGCACCCCCCCTTTCTAAACTTGATATCTACAAACCATAGCTCACAAAACAGCAGTGACCAACCAATTAAGTGGTTTTCTGCTTTTGCAAAGGCTTTTTTTGTTTTTACTGGTTTTTAATGATTGCTTTAAACAGTAAACTACTGCTGCTTTTAAAATATTCATCTGAGGTTCAGTTTACATAGAACTTTTCAGGAATGACTCTAATGCCTAAGGTGAGGAGCACTTGTTATAAATGTGTTTATAAATAAATTATGAAGAGCTTTCCTTTAGAAGAAACCAGAACTGAGCTCACAGTTGCATTTCATTAACTCTTAAACAGCAACGTCTGACATAACCAGTTATTTGGCAACCTGTTTGGAGTGCAGTTCATAAATAGAGGGGAAGAAGCTTCAGGAAAGCCTAAATAGATATGATAAAATTAATAACAATATCTTTATATAGTGCTTTTTTGTTTGCAAAGTTTCCCTTAAAACCACTCCATTAGGTAGCTAGTGCAAATATTATTATCATTGTGTAAATTTTGAGAAAACTGCAGCTCACAGAAGTTGTAACTTGCTCCCAGAGCTAGTAGGTATCAGGTCTGCATTTGAATCTGTCTCCCTACTCCAAGTTCATTATCTTTGGGGGATTTCAGTAAGAACCCTTTACTTTTATTTTAGGTACAATTCTTAAAAGCTTAGTTATTTGTTTTCATAGTCCATGTCAGATTTCAAATAGCAAATGAGAAGAAGCATCCAGATATATCACACTGGTAGCACCAATAAGGGAGAAATTATTGCTTGGCCATTTCATTCATTCATTCATTTATTCTCTCTCAGTGTCAGCTATGTTCAAGGCACTATGCTAGGTAAAGGGGTTACAAAGACAAAAAATAAAACACCTACACCTTTAAGGAATTACTCTTTACTGGGAATAAAAAACATGTACAGAAACATGCCAATATTAAATACAAATATTAGGATGCCTAGTTTGGATCTTATCTATGGTTAAAAAATTTCCCCTTCTAATTAGCATCATTCTACCAAATTTGGGGGGAGGGTACTATTACCTGGAAGATCATATTGTACTTAAACTTCAAGGAAAGAGGCTGAATTTTATAAAACCAGACAAAATCCTCACCACCCCCTCCCCCCCGCCAAATATAGTAGTCTGGGACAAGCTGTTCAACAAACTTCAGTAGCCCTGAAAGAATCACTATATTACAGTGATGCAAAATAATTGAGATTCATAATCTGACGTTGAGTATTGAAGACAAGTTTTAATTATGTTCAATGTGTTATGTTTGAGAAAGAAGAGAAATACTTAATAAGTTTTAGAAAGCTTTCCATCCATGATGGTCAAGTTTTTTTTTCTTCTGACATTTAGAGAAAGAAGCTTCAATTATTAGGAAAATAAAATGTTATTTGAATAGAAAAAAAAAAGAGAGAGAGAGATAAAAGACTGATCTCCCTGTCTTCCAGAATGCTTTTATTAGTCTTCACATTGCAAGAAAAAGTTGTGTATTTACACACATATATAGATAGGTATGTATATACAAATATATACATGTATGTGTGTGTGTATATATATATATATATATATATATATATATATATATATATGTTTTACCTAAAGCCTTAATCTTACAGTTGATTTTTTATTATTTGTAATGAAGTAGAACGGGACAGCAAGGATGATATAACTCTACATATAATATTTAAATCTTCAATAAACCAGAATTTTGAACTTTCCCCTGTTAGGCCAGAGCTGATAACAAGCACAAGTGTGAGAAGATTGAAGTTTAATACACTTCCCCTCCTCCAATGGATCTGTTAATAGACAAGGCAAATAGGATGAGAAGAATCTGGTCTTCAATAATGTCTAGACTGAATTACCAGTCCCATCCAGACTTTACTATTTATTTTTGAAGATATCCTTGTTTTTAATAGAAGTGGAGAATTAACTAATGACAGTAATACTTAAACTATTTTAACCTCTGGATTGCTCTCATTCCATATTGACAGGATCACACAAGCTCAGTTAGAAGGCACTTCAGGAACCTTCTTGTCCAAATAAAATATCAACAGGAATCTCCTCCCCAATATCCCCAACAATGATTAATATATTTCTAATTGAAGATCTCTAGGGATGGTCATCAGGGGCATCCATTCCTGAGATTTTTGTAGTGCTCTAATTATTTCAAAGATGTTTCTTACATTTGGGTGAAGATTTCCTGGTTGTAATGTCACTATTGTTTCTATTTTGCCTCTGGAGTTAAGTAGCATAAGTTTTATCCTGCTTTTACATGACAGAAGTATTTGAATATGGCAATTATAGCACCTACCTCAAATCTTTTCTTTTCAAGATTAAACATACCCAATTCCTTCACTGGCATGGTCTCCTGTCTTCTCAGTATTTGTTCCCATTGGAATTACTAAAACTGAGTACTGGTCATTAGGTTTGGCAAGTCTTATGAGATTATCATGTTGCAGATACATGCCTCAGGAAGACAGTTTACTTCCTCCTTTATGAGGGCAGGTCAATGTGGCTCCCTTGGTACCTCTCAACAAAGAGTCACCATCTACTTCAACTCATCTTTTTCCCCTCTGACTAATACTGGGTGGCCTCACTGTAGATCTTACTTATGAAACCTCATTTTATTCCTTCCTGAGGGGCTACCCCTTCTCTCAAATGGGTACAGCTCTTTCATCTGTAGGAAGTAAATATCTGTATAGGTATTCAGCTTCAAAGATTTAATAGTCCTATTCCTCTTCATTTTAGGGGATATATTCTTCTACACTCCAACCTCCTGTCATAGTTTAGGATTCTCTTTTACATCCTGAGATTCTTTTTTTCCCTTTTATTTTTCCTTTCAAGTGGGGGCTCCATTGATTTTCCATCCACATAAAAGTAATTACCTTTGTTAGGTAAGAACACTTTTTGATTAAATCTATCAGAATCAAGTATGAATAGGGCTTGTACTTAGACCTCTTCGAATCGATCAAAGCCATTGTGTGAGACTTGGTGATTTCCTAAGGAATCTGTATAAAAGGAAGGAGTAATTTCAGAACCAGATAGAGATTTTGAGTATCTGGAAGATAGAAAAAGTGAGGTTATAAGAGCAAAACCAAGAACTGTAAGCCCTGGTGCAACCAGTGAAAGGAGAATGAGAAGGTAGTCCTAGTCTGTGATACTGAAGGGAAATAGATATTCAAGAGGACTGGGCATCTCTACAGGCATATTAGAGTAGAAGAATAAGGCTGACTCCACCAGTTTCCTCATATACTCAAGGACCTTTTCACAACAAAAGATATACTCTTTCCTTATCTTCTACTGGTGTCATAGACACTCTACTATAATCTTCCATGACCCAGACATCTCAGTAACCTGAATTTTTGCATTAATCACAGGGGTCAGGGGCTAAAGAGATAAATATAAATGTAAATTTAGAGGAAGAGACCAATCTCTTAGGAATTTTTCTTATTTAGAGCGATTTTAATTGAACTTTTCATCATGAATAAACTCCATAAAGTCACAGAAGAACTTTATGGGCCATTAATGTTGCCCCTAGGCTCAAGATGAGCTTATTTTTATTTTGGTGTTACACATTCCTCTAGCCCTTTCACCTTCTCAGGTAGTAGGGAGCCTAATCTTTATTTTGTTTACATATGAATGTTTCTTTAAGGGCAGAGAGAAAATTGCTATTGTCTTCACTTGTTGGACCCGAGTCCCTGTTGTATTCGTTGCTAACTCTCATGGCTAACTATTATTGGACTGTCTGATTTGGGTAGGAAAATTTTCTCTGTAATTAAAATATTTTACCAAATGTCTAATGTAACCCAAAGTTGTCTTTGCTGCCTCTGAGACTTTTAAAAATTATTGGAGAAACACCATGTGGATCCCAATGTATCCCCTTACCTGTGAACTATCTTTTATAATGTAGAATGAAAAGAAAGAAAAAATAGTTTAGCAAAATTAACCAACATATAAAAAAAGTTTGATGTTTTAGGCAGTGTTCCATACCCATAGATCCCCAACTCTGCAAAGAAACTTGATGATGTGTCTACTCATATCTCTTGTTTGGGACCAAGACTGATAATTCTAATTTCCCAGTATTCAGTTTCAATTTTTTTGACAGTAATGTTACTTTTGTATAATATACATTGTCTGGCCATTACCCAATTGATGACTATCTACATTGTTTCTATTTCTTTGCTACTACAAAAATTGCTACTATGAATATTTTGGTATGGGGGAGTCTTTATTTTTGTCATTAACCTCTTTTGATCATGTGCCCTGCAGTGAAATCTCTGGGTCAAAGGTTATTGGCATTTTAGTCACTATCTTCACAAAATCCACGAACAATGTATCCTTATGCATGTCTTTTTCTATAACCCCTCCAACAATGACTATTTTCATTTTTGGTTATCTTTTCTAATTTACTGTGTGCAAGATGAAACCTCAGAGTTGTTTTTGATTTGCATTTGTATTAGTAGTGCTTTGGAATATTCTTTCATATGGTTAATAGTTTGTAATTCTTATTTTGAGAAATGTTCATAGCTTTTACCTGTGATTACTTACGCAGAAATTCAACTCTAGTTATGCTTGCTTTTTTTTTCTTCTTTTTTCTCAACTCATCAGTTTTTAGTTAACTTCTGCCATTGTCCTCATTGTTTGTGTCTTCTGTGACTATATTCCTTACAGTCCTGAAAAAAAATTCAAATAGTATTGCCCCCCTATAAAAAAGCTTTCATCACTTCTAAGTATACTTTTGCTCTATTGAGATATTTAAGACCTTTTGAAAAATAATTTTAACAGAAAAACATAC
The DNA here is from genome assembly GCA_023548195.1 of Bettongia penicillata ogilbyi. NCBI lineage: Eukaryota > Metazoa > Chordata > Mammalia > Diprotodontia > Potoroidae > Bettongia > Bettongia penicillata. The sequence goes on from JAJHZJ010000121.1 coordinate 7,259,678, forward strand.
CAAGCGCAATATTTAATGTTTATTAGATAGCTTCATAAAAATGTATTGTCATAGAATTGGAAAAAATGTGAGTTCGAGTCTTACCTCTGACATGCTGGCTGTGAGACTAATGGCAAGTCAAAAAGCCCAACATAATGTGATATCCTCCTACTTTTCCAGTTTATTTACACCCTACTTCACCACATATACTCTTCCATTCAGTGACTTTCTTATACAAGGCACTCCATCTTCCTACTCCATGAATTTTCCTTGCCTGTCCCTGATAATCTCAAAATATCTCCTTCATCTCTGCCTTTTGGCTTCCTTGGCTCTGAATCCCAGCTAAGATCACATCTTCTGGAAGAAATCTCCCTGGATTTCCCTTAAGGTTGTTGATCTGAAAAGTTTGTTAAAGAAAAGGCAACAGACTAAATGCATACATTTTATGATTTAATTAATTAATTCTTCTTAAAGAAAACAATAACAATGCATTATGGAGCCAGAAAATTATCTGACTACCTGGTATAGAAATCTTCTGGTTTCTATACATTTTCCTGTGACAAAGGAACTCTCTTAGTTGAACAGATTGTAAATTTAGCAAGACAAGATAATTAACAAAGTAGCATCAGATGGGATTTATGATTCTAAGCTGTGTGAATCTCCTTTCTGTAGCCTATCTCTGTGACATAAGGTAAGGAGAAAACTCCATCACTCTGATGGCAGAATCCTGTGGACATAGGAAAGGGTACCTTTAACAAAGTTTCAATCGAAATTACAACCCAGGACATCTGTGTTTTTCCATATCGCTAAGATGCCAGGAGAAGGGTCTGTTAAGGAAGTTACTAAGACAACCCACTTGCTTCACTGAGGCATTCTCTGAGTTTACTTAAGATAACAAAAGAGACTATTAGATCCTTAGGATTCTTCTTAATTCAAGCTTTGGCTTTTATTAAAGTCCAAAATTTATATTAAATATTATCATTATAATAATATATAATATTATATTATAATTTATAATAATACTATAATATAATATTGCTATTATAATAATATAATATTTTGCTTCCTTGATTTTTTTCCAATTTTCCTGTTTTTATCTCATTTCTACTTAGTTGTTTATTATTTCCCTTATTAGACCAGGAGCTCTTTGAAAACAGGGATTGTCTTTTGCCTTTCTTTTTATCCACACCCCTTAGCACAGTGACTGGCACATAGTAGGCTTTTAATAAATGATTGTTGACTTGATTTAACCTTTCTGTGTATGAGGCAGCCCTCTAAAACTCTAAGTTGTAGAACAAGTCTGATCTGTTTCAACAGAAATTCCATACTTAGAATTCCTGTACTAATGAGATCAAAGTTTGTCTCAAAGAAACATCATATTTGCTTAAGAGTTGCTAAGGTGAAAAAAAATGTAGTTATAAATTTCAGTGTGATGGGTTTAAAGCAGATTAATTCTCTTCCAGAGGATATAATTAAATAGTAGAATGGGTTTTGGAATCACCTAAAAATAATGAGAGCTCAGATTTACATAGGAATATATATGTTTGTTGAATAAATTAATTTTGGTACAAAGTTCTTTCATTTAGATTGTCTGTAATTAGGTTTTTGCCCCTCCCAGTCTCATTTTTACCTGCCCTTGTACCCATCCAGGCTCCAATGAATAAGTAATTTGCTCAAGGGCATACATCTAGTAAGGGAAACAGATAGGAACTCAGGTTTCTTTATTCTGGGGCCACAGTCTTTCTACTGTATACTGTTTGGCCTCTGTGGATTTCATTAATCCTTTAAATGCTTGTTTTGATAATTGATAATTTTTTGAAAGTTGTCAACATTTTTCTTTTTACTTGGGTTGAAGTGGGGGTTGGACTACATGGCCTGTCAGGTTCTTTTCTGCTCCAACATTCTGTGCTTCTATAAATAAGGAAATGGATGGAGGAGCTACCTGTTTTGCCTAGAGTTGGAAAGATCAAAGAGTGGTGGAATGGGGATTAAATCTTTTGACAGGCTGTGCTCTGAAGGTGTTTGCCCCCTACAGAGCAAAGTTTTCTCCTAAAGCTACTTTTGATTGTATTCACCTGGAGGTTCTCTTGTATTCTTTTTCTATCTCTAGTTTCCAAATCCTGTATTCAATTACTTGTTTAAATCCTTTCCTCACTTTCTTCCAAAGGTAACCAGCCTGGACTTGAAAATCAACCCTCTTCTTAAACTGTTAGGATTGCTTCTTGTCAAGTGATAGATTTCTGTATAGGTTATTTATACTTTTATGACTGAGAGATTTTAAGGAGGTTCTGTGAACTTTATCTTTTGTATTTTGAGTTTGTATAATACTTTACCTTTGATAATATTTAATATCACTTTTGAACTTTAATAATGGTCAAAGCCTGAACTAATCAATCAGACTGTTTTGCTCTAAAAATGCTCTGTCCTGTGTCGACAACTTCAAAGACCTGTTTATGACAGGATCCCTGCAACCAGAGTGGTTGGATTCTTCTTATCCTGATATGTAGAGACAGAGACATCCTGGAATCATAATTTCCAACTGACTACCTTGTCAATTGTTGTCTCACTGTGTTTACAATTTATACAAGTAAGAAAGTTCCTTTCTCATGGTAAAGTGTATTTAAGCCTGGTCATTCTTGTATGAGCAGTCAGAAATTTCCTTCTGGCTCCATGATCACATACCTACTAGCTGTAAGGGAATAAACATTATGAATTTAGCCTGTTGCCTCTTTTAACCAAACTTTCAGGTTGACACCTTCAAAAAACAAAGTTAATAATTTCCTAGCACAATGACTGACACATAGTAGGCACTTAATAAATGTTAATTTGATTGACTGGTTTTCAAAATAATATTTCACTTAATATAAACAGCAGCTACCAGTTGCTCCAGAGGTCATTTATAACTGAGGGTGAATAACATTTAATACTAAACATTTAATTTCTCTTTGGGGCATGTAATTGCTTGCTGACCTATTTCTCTTTATCCCACCCTTTTTATTTAGGTGTTGCAAATAACCCATGTAAATCTTTGGAGAATGCTGTAGGCTGTTGAAGTCGAAGAAATCTTCCTGGGAACAACATTTTGCCATTTCATTCAATGCCTAACATTGTAGACACAGAAAGATCAAATGATTCTGGAAACTGTGACCATAAATCTGAAAGAGAGTCTCCAGAGCAGAATTTGAAAGGTGCTGTCAAATCTTTCTGCCCCACCAATGCCTCAACCACACCATTGGGTTCTGGTGGAGATGGTCATTATCCATGGAGTTGTCCAGTGACTCATACTAGGGAAAAAATCTATGCTATCTGCTCAGACTATGCCTTTCTCAACCAGGCAACCTCAATCTATAAAACTCCAAATTCTACTCTTTCTTCTTGCCTTGCCAATAGCACTTCTATTGTTGGAAATAATTCAGCCAGATACATTGGTATTCCAACTAATTCATCAGAGGTCATCTACAATGAAGATAGTAACTTGGAAAGCTTATCTAATAGTTTTGGCAAGCTGCCACTTGCCTGGGAAATTGATAAGTCTGAATTTAATGGAGTGACTGCAAACTTGAAAAATAAATCAGGTAAGGAATCACTCAATCCAAATGTACAGAAAAATGCAGGCCTTATATTAATAGGACATACTTAGAGAAATATATGGTTTAAACAATTTTCCTCCAAATACAAAGACTGAAATTATTGTCTACTAAAAGAAATAAGCATATCAGTTTTACGCTTTTTGGAAGCAGTTCTATGTACTATTTTGATAACTTGAAGTTGGGACCTTTTCAAAAAAAGCAGTGCATTTCATAAATATATTTCCTTTGTACATTCAGATACAACACCCTCTGTGTTGTATGTTTTACATTTTCATGGAGACTTTACACATATTAACAATGGGGGTGGTATGTGGAATATAGCATTTTATGCTCATATTACAGATAAGCAAACTGGGACTAAGAGAAGTTAAATGAATTGCCCTGCTTCACTCTGAAAACCAGTGGTTAAGTTAAAATTAGAATCCAGGTCTATCAGCCTGATAGTCATGGGGAAAGTGGTTCTAAAGCTTAAAAGTGCTTTATAAGTGCCACCTCTGCCCGTTCTTTCAGTAGTCAAGTGGCTGGGGTGGACAGAATTGAGGTAGAGGGGAAAAGTAGAGATTGGCTATTAGGATCAGTTTGTGGTAAATGCTCCTACATCTTTCTTCCCACCATCCTCCACCTTAACAATATCTCAATCTAAATGGCTCCAAATGCCTTCTGCAACACTGAATGTAGTTGAGGCTTTGAGCCTGCTCACTGTTAATTTAGGATGCTTGGATTTCATGGCATATTTTCATTTGGAATGCATGACACATGTCTCATGAGGATCATAGGAATTAAATGCTAAGGAAGAGAAGCAATATATGAACACCTATTGGAGCTATGATTGGGGCGGGGGGGTGGTGGTGAGATTGACTGTTCACAGCCCTGTGCTTTAGTCTTATTACCCTTGCCTGTCAGGTCCAGGAGGAAGCATGGCAGAAGATAGGTTTTCTTTCTTCTGTGATTCTGGAAACCAAGCCTCACAGCTAAAAGGGGAAAACATTCATTGAATCTTAATCTTGATATTAAGACTAGAAGGGACCTTGGAGATGTTGCAGTCCAATGCCCATTTTTTACATATGAAGAAACCAAGAATCAGAGATAAGTAGCCATTTTGGCATAAGAAGCTTTGGTAATGTTTTGCCAGTAGTGGTTAAGCCCTGTAAAAAATTAAGCTATATCTAAGAAGGTTTAGAAGAAATGATTCAAGGGGAAAATTCGTTGTTCCCTATTCTTAAAGTTTTCATTACCACAGAATTTCATTTGGAATAATGAAATTCCCTTTCTATCAGTAACATGTATAATTCTAGCCAATATTTGGCTGCATTACAGATGCAGATCAAGTGTGCCAATGTGGATTAGAGTTGATGCCCAGTGTTTTGCTGTTTTTTTTCCTTAGGGCATGGCTGAATATTTGCATTTTAAGATTTCTAAAAGACTCAAAGAAGTAGCATGAATGGAGTAGAATCATGTGGTCATGAAGCCCTGAGTTCATATCCTGCCTTTGACACATACTAGCTATATAACTGTGCAAGGCGCTACTAACTATCCCAGGCAACCATGGAAGGTTATAAGTGACAGATGAGTTGCTGATCTAAATCACTGGAGAAAATTCTACACCAGCAGTCTCTTGTACTAGTGCAATCACAGTTCCTGACCTGCTGTACCCACAAACTCCCTGAAAAGACTCATGATAAGACAGTACTAGCTTTTAGGTAATTCAGGTCAATAAAATAATGCATATTTTATTTAGATAAAAAAAACACATAATATATAATTGAATATTTTAAAATATTTAATCTATTCAATTATTTCAATTTATTTACTTTTAAATAAAGTAGTAAGCTTGCAATCCAGAAAGCCTAAGTTCAAATTCTGTTTCTGATACTTTACTAACTTTATGAGCATCAGCAAGTAAATCATGAATCTTCTCTCATTCCCAGGGTCCTCATTAATAAAATGAGCACAATATGATCTACTGTACATAACTCATAAGTTGTTAGCCCAAGTGAAATATTGTTTGTAAAGTCCTTTGTAATCTTTAAAGTAGAATACATGTCAGTTATCATCATTAATTTAAGTAGAATTTCAATAAAATTGGGATTTTATTGCCTATTGTCTATGTGAAGGTTACAAATGTTTTTCCCTCTAGTCCTGGAGCCAATGATGTTTTTAAACACTCAGTGTATGTAATTATTTCTAAAATTCTGTGGCCTGAAGTTTACACAAATAGTACTTTTTCTCATATTACCTTAATGCTTTTAATGGTTTTATTACAAAATATAGTTTTATAAATAAGGTTTTTTAAAAGACAATTTAAACAATATTGCCATATGATTATCTCACTTTCCAGTGAGATAACCTAAAGTTAGGTAGATAAATTATAAGTTGCGTAACAGAAATGTGAGGCTCTGGAAAAGAAACATTTTTGATATTTCAGTTACAAATTTCTTTTTTTTAATTTTATTTATTTTGAACACAGTTTATAATAGATAAAGCAATTCCAACTTTTGGTCGGATGATACTTCTTTTTAAAGCATTTACAATATGGACCACAAAAGAAATTTTTTAAAAAATATTAATCAACTGAGACACAAATATTTATGTTGCTAACTTCACAAGCTCTTGACCTAATTGTCTCCAAAGTATTACTAAGAATTAAAGGACCCTAACTTATCTTTGTTGGTCTAAAGTCCTATGTCTAAGAGCTTAATTTTAGACAACCTCGGATGTTCCCCTACCATTCAATCTATAATTGAATGGATCTGGTATTAAGCTTACAAACCTTTTGACTATAGGAAATTGTCACCAAGAGTAGGGACATTGCAGGGAAACAATATCCCCCCAACATCATGTCAGTTCCAGGCAGGATTAGATTATCCATTTGCATTCAGTCAGGCTTAAAGTCTGCCAGGTGTCAGTGGGGAAATTGAGTCAGGAGAACCCTACCTCAGCCCAGGCTGAACAGCCGCTCTCCCACCCTTCCCTTGAGATCATTTTATGCAGTTCATTCCAGCATCTCATCAGCTTACTGGCATCATGGATTGGAGGCTCAGATCGCCTTTCTTGCTACCCATACCTGGAGTTAGACTCAGAAGAACAGTCACTTAATAGTCCCATAGCATCTAAAAATGGCAAGTTCCAATAACCAGGTTTCAAGTATGATTATAGTTTCATTTTGGCTACGGAACATCTTTTGAGGCAAATTAGAAATTTCTTTTTTATAGCAGGGTATATTCCTAGAAATAAATTAGTTATTTGAATATGCTTGAGATTATCATTTTTAATGATATCGACAAAATTCCTTTAAAGTTCTACTGGATATTTGGAAGTAATTGTAATTGGAACATACTATGAAGTAGCTAGTAATTCCAAAATTTCCTTTTTCAGGCAATGTGAAGAAACAAGTTTCCAAAAAAAAGACTTCAGAAAAAAAGGGAAAACATAACAAGGAGTGTCCTCAGTATTCTACTCTTGAAGACATTAAGCAGCGGAAAGTATTAGACCTCAGGCGATGGTAGTATTAAATAGTTATAATTATCTTTGGCTCAAACATGTTTATTTCTAATTTATATAAAATTTGTATAAAATTTCAGTGCTGATATGGTCAGTGCCTATTTTACTTGTAGGGAGGTGAAGATAAAATGAAGTGTAAAATAGTGCCTGTCTTCATAGGGCTTGAAGTTTGATTAGAGACAGAAAATAGACATAAAAAATACATAACAAAGTATATGTAGGTTCAAATCCTATTTTTGCTACTTTGGCCATATCACTTAATCTCTTGACCTCAGTTTCCTCATTTGTAAAATGAGAGGAATGGAGTTAATAACCTCTAAGGTCTCTTCTAATGAAATGGGTTTAGTGAGCATGGAGTTGAAATAACCAAATTTGAATCCTACCCTAGGCACATACCAGCATTGTGATGCTAGGCAAGTCACTTAACCTTAGCCTCAGTTTCTTCATTGGAAATTGAGGGGATTGGACTTGCGTGGAGAGAGTGATCATCAAGGACAAAGCAATTCAGGAAGACTAATGGAGGGAGCAGTATCTAAACTGAATTTTGTGGAAAGCTAGAATATAAACAAATAGAGATGATGGAAAGGGTATTTCAGGCCAGGAGAGTGTGAGCAAATATGCCCAGGTAGGAATTTGTATGAATCTTTGTAGAAAAGTAGAACAATTTAGTTTTGTGTAGGGCATTTGTGAGAATGTTAGAGAGGTAGGTGAAGACTATATTGCTAAATGTCTTAAATATAAAGGAGATTGGAGTTTGTCCAATGGGAAATAGAGTGATGAAAGGTCTACATACAAGGGGTGAAGTGTATAATTCTGTCTTTGAGAACATGTCATTAGCATCCATATTACAGCATAATTTAGATCATGTTTGCAATACCTACCTACTTATTATCAAAGAACTGAAATACAGAGTAGGTATGACATGCGTTCTTTGGAGAATTTCTATTTTTTTTCTATTTTCAGCCAATGCTAGGTGATTAAGGTAAAAATGGTACAGATTACAGTTTTTCAAAGCTTCTTGTTTTCCTTTTCCCATCTTTAGGGCAATTGCACTGTTCAGTAACTCTACTGGTAGAGCATAACCAGAGGAAGAAAGATAATATGAGGCAAATTTAGTGTTTCTTGAGTCTTTTTCATTTTATTGAACTGTTTAAACAAATTTATAATTACAGAAATCAGGTTATAAATTCTTTGAAGTGTTTGAAAAAGGACATTGGAATAAAAACCCTGGCTTTTAGTTTTGTGTGTTCTACTAACAAACTATGTGACCTTGGATAAGTCAGTTAACATTTCTGAGCTTCAATTTCCTTTTTTTTTTAAAAATGAGAAAATTGGACTAGATGATCTTTAAGGGTCCCTATAGCTCTCATGTTTGTAGCAGGGATCTTGTTTTATATTTCTTTGAAAGTGCCATGAGTCATAGCCCAGTGCTTTGAGTAAAGTAGACACATGATTAATATTTGATTTGAAGACATCTTCTGCACGTCTGCTCTATGATATCATTGGTATAGGAAGTTTTTTGAAGCATGAGAGAGACATAATCAGTTGAAATATCAGTTTAAAATAATTAGAAGAAATACAGGATTGTACCTTACTTTCAAATTCATATTGAGAAATGTTGAGGGTCACTGTTATGAATCTTACAGGATGAGATGTATATGGTTATGATCTAAATAATCAGGGAGGAAGTACCCCATTAGAGATCTCAAGGACTGAGAATAGAAAAGTAGAAAGTACATGGACTCTAGAAATCCACAGACCTAGCTTCTAACCTCATCTCCTTTACTTAGCACTTGTATGATCTTGAGCAAGTCAGTTAGTTAGTCACCAAACGTTTATTGTGTACTTACTACGTCAGGCACTATGAGCACTGGGGATAGAAAGAAAAACAAAAACAGTCCTTAATTTTGAGGAGCCCATGTTCTAATGAGAGACAACATGAAACAAACATGGACACACAAGCTATATACAAAGTAGATGGAAGATATCTCAGAGAGAAGGCATTAATGGTGTCTTCCAGCAGTAATGGTGCCTTCCAGAGAGGGGCGGTAGGATGAACTGAGAAAAAGCCTCTTTCAGAAAGTGGGATCTGGGAAGAGTGGTGAAGGAAGTTAGGGAAGTCAGGAGGTGAAGGAGCTGAGGAAGGACAGCATTCCCTGTATGGGGAACAGCCACTGAAGGGTGATGGAGTTATCTCTATACAGATGATTCTCAGTTCTGTTCGTTCAATCTTAACTCCTCTCTTGACCTCTAGATTTTCATCTTCACTCTTTGTGCTTTTGTATTGGCTGTTCTTATGCCTAGAATGCCCTTCCCCCTTATCTTTGTCTCATAAAATTTCTCTTTCTTCAAAACACAGCTTAAGCAAGCTTCTTAGTAAAACTTTTCCTGTTCTCCCAACTGCCCTTGCCATCTCTCCCAAACTACTTTGTATTTAACAACTAATTTATATTTATTCTTTTTAAAATCTATTTTGCATATATTTAAATATAAAACTTTTGCTTTTCTCATTGGTTTTTAAACCTCTTGAAAATAGAGATTGAGTTATTCATTGTTTGTGTCCTTAATCCGGGGCCCAGAAAATAGTAGGTGCTTAATAAATGCTTCTTGATTGCTGTTTCATAAACTGAAATCTGCATGTATCACATGAACTTTGATAAACTATCCATTTGCATAGCTTGTATTCAAATAACCAAAATAAACTATTCTTTCCTCAGGTACTGTATCAGTCGACCTCAGTATAAGACTTCCTGTGGTATCTCTTCATTGATATCTTGTTGGAATTTCTTGTATAGCACAATGGGAGCTGGAAAGTAAGTCATACACATTCATTCATACGCAGTGTTCCCCAAATGATATTTAAACATGACTTAATTTAAGGCATCTGCTTCGCCTTTAATTAGATATACATTTTCCTCCTTAATACTGGGCCTCTTCATCTCACACTGGCCAAAAGTGGAAAGAGTTGTGAGCAATGTCACGAGTGAAGGGCACAAGAATTTTGACCTATTCCATTTCTGACTTGTGCTTATCTGCCCCTCTCTGGCCACTTGGTAGCCCCCAGTTTGGATGATCTCACCTATTTGGTGCTAGTCTTAATGAACCTTAAAGCTGATTGGTTTAGCTCATAGAAGCCCAGAACTACTAAGCTCAAGGTTTCTGCCAGCCTCAGTCTCCCTGAAAGCAGCGACTCTTGGCATGTGTTGCTTCTCTCAATTCAGATTTGTATTTTAAAGTTGTATTTCTGTGATAATTTATTTTTATCTTTGTTGAAATATTTATTTTTGTTGTATGGATATCTATCTGTCTCTCTGTCTGTCTGTCTATCTATCTATTTATCTGGAACTGTGGTTGGTCATTACACTGATGAGAGTTCCTCAGCCTTTCAAAGCTATTTGTCTTGACAATGTTTTTGTTATTATATAAATATGTCTATCATAAATGATGTTTTTCTTGTAGCCTTCCACCTGTTACTCAAGAAGAAGCTTTACACATCTTAGGCTTTCAACCCCCATTTGAAGATATTCGATTTGGTCCTTTTACTGGAAATACCACATTAATGAGGTATGAAATTATCTTTGTGAAAATTCAATTTTATTTTATTTTCAGGTTCAAAATCTACACACACACACACACACACACACACACTGCATCCCACGTCTCCCTCTACAGACTCTATCCCTTACTAAAAAAGCAAGAAAAACAAAACCTGTTACAAACATGTATATTCAAACAAAACAAATTCATGAGTTGGCCATACTCCAAATTATGCCACCTTAATGAGGGATAAAGTAGACAGTGAAAATTCAATATTATTTTATTTTCAGGTCTGAATCCTCTTCTCCACTTCTACTTCCCTAACTCTCCAGCCCCACTGAGAAAGCAAGAGAAACAAAACCTGTTGCAAACATGTAATGTCAAGCAAAACAAATTCTTCTCTTGACCATCTCATGTATATACACGTGTGACTATACATGTATATGTATAAACACACATATAAGATGTATATGTGAATACGCATACATGCGGTACTTCCTCATTTTGTATCCTGAGTCCATCGCCTCTCTGGAGATGGGCAGCATGTTTCACCATGACACTCCTTGGTTGTTGCATTAATCAGAGTTCCTCAGTCTTTCAAAGCTATTTGTTTTGACAGAAGTGTTGTTATTGTACAAATAATCCTTTTGGTCTTGTTCACTTCACTTTGCATTAGTTTATACAAGTTAAACAACCTATATATAAAAGGGTAACGTTGATCTTTACATCATAGAACCTAATTTTTATTTGTATTCCTAAGATACATGTTATTACTGCCTTTTGTCTTTACATTATAGCCAGTTCCCCCTAAGATTTAACCTTCCTTTATGAGAAAGAAAAATGTTAAGCCAAACACAAGATACAGTAACCACATTTGATAGTGTGCTTTTGCACAGTTTTCTATCCTAGGAGCCTTTGCCTCTATTCTGTGAGGATGGGGGAAGCAGGTTTCATTATCTGTTCTCTGAGCCCATCATTGCTTTTTCAGTTACTTAGAGTTCAACTTGTTTTTAATGATCTTTTTGTTTATATTATTGTAGCCATTTTGTACATTGTTCTCTCACATCACGGCATCAGTTCATAGAAATCTTCCCATGTTTCTCTGAATTCTTTTTATTACTCATTCCTTGCTGTACAATAATATGACATTCACATATTGCAGTTTTTGCCTACTCTGCTATTACCCAGTCAGTGGACACTTACTTTGTTTCCAGTTATGTGTTTGTTTTTAAAAGTATTAGTACTGCAGGATGTTTACTAGACAGCAAGCCACATATTTTATTTGAGTTTCCTATAAATGTTACTGTTACATTAAATGTTACATTTTTGACTCTTAAAGTTTCATTTGAATTTGTGTTGGATGTTTTTTTCAAAAAAACTGTTCCATATTAAGTCTTCTTGCTTTTTCAGATGGTTTAGACAAATTAATGACCACTTCCATGTAAAAGGCTGTTCTTATGTTCTCTATAAACCTCATGGGAAGAATAAAACAGCAGGAGAAACTGGTAAGTATAACATTAAGACAATTGATGATTTTTTTTTTCCTTTTAGCATATTTTGAGTATAACTTCTTATACTAGTCACCAAGGTTAAAGGTTAATTTATTAATTTTTCTACACACAGCTTAGTATCTTAGATTTAGAGGTAAAAGGGACCTTATATATGTAATACAACTCTCATTTTATAGATGAGGAAACTGAGGCATTGAGAAATTAGGGGACTTGCCAAGGATTATACAGTAAGTGCCAAAGCTAGGATTTGAACCCAGCTTCTCTGATTCTACATCTAGCAGTCTTTCAGACTGTACCAGACCAAGTACTGGGTGTCTTTATTGAGAATATTCTGAAGGAAAGGCCCAAAGGGCTGTTCACTCAAAGGAAAGGCCCAGAGTGCTGTTGTTTAGGTAGGCCTAAATGTACATATCACATAGTTAAAAAAGAAAGCATTTTTTTGATCCATTCTATAGTGGCAAAGAAATAAAAAGTCTGAGCAACTGTCTGCTTAATTTGGCTAGTATAGATGACCTACGTGGAGAGAACCTACTCTTGTAGGTTTTTTGTTATTGTTCTGATAAGCTCCACGTCTACAGTGTCCAAATTCAGCAAATACTTTGTTTCCCTCGCTAGACTTCCCCTCCTTTCCTTAGTCAAAGAATCATTTCAAGCATGTAGAGGCTTATTATTTTCAGTCTTGGCCAGCTGCCAAAACAAGGAAAGCCCGTTCATTCTTATTTGGAGATCCAGTATTTCTATAGGAATAACAATCTGAAATTTGGAAGACAGGAGGGATGAAAATCTTGTGCTTGCCACTCAGCAATCTCAGATTGATTTATCAAACTGCTCCTCCCTCCCCACTTTATTAGAACTATTTTATTTTACCCACATAGGTATTTGATTTTGGCAGGCCAGCTATGTTGTAGTTAAAAAATATTAACTACAGAATCATGAACTCTGGAGTCATTAAGCCCCAACTGCCATTTGCAAGCAGGATGAACTTGGCAAGTTACTTACCCGGATGGGGCTCAGTTCCTTATTTGTAAAAATGGGAATAATACTCAACTTCACAGGATTATTGTGAGAATCAAATGAGATAATATACTTGAAATCCTACAGAAGGCTTAGCTGTTGTGATGTCATCAGTAGTTAATCAGCCTGCCATACCTGGTTAATTATCCCAGGAAGCAGAATTTCCAGAGATATAAAAAGGCATCTTGAGCTGCAGAGGCTAATGGCATCTGTTCTTAAATCCAAGGTGGGTAATAATCCAGAATTTCCCTTCTCAGAAAATAGTCTTAAACAAGTTACTGAAGGGAGCAGGCCTAAAGAATTTATATTCATCGTCATAAATGTTTGATTTTGTGTACCACAATACTTTCATTCTAAAATGAATATTAACCATAGTTCAAAATATACTGTTTAAAATATTTTCAGTAGTTTTTTCACATTAATTTTTTGGGCAAACAGGAAAAGAAAAGATATTTTAGAGTTCAAATATATGTGATTATAAGTAGACATTCTCTACAATGTAGATTCATATATGTGTGTGTATATTTGTGTGTGTGTGTGTGTGTATACACACACACACACACACACACACACATATACTTCTTCCCCCCTTAGAACACATTTCTAGAGATGAAGAGATTTCACTATGGAAGTAGCCAATCAAAACTAATCTTTTTTTATTCTGTTCATACATAATTTTATTTCCTTTTTATATTCACAATAAGTAATATATTTGATGTTTCCTGTTTCTAACTATTTTTAGATAGCTTACCAAATCTCTCCTTATATGTATGATAGCCATCTATAGTTTAGTTACAACTCCCTGGGAGTAAGAGGTTGCTATTGATTTATTTAGAATGCTGTCTGGTAGATCTATATCAGTGGAATGCTCAAAATTTCACCTTCTGTTTTATAAATGATCTTAAGAGTTATCTAAAAGGAGTTTGCAATACCATGTCAGTTATTAATTCTCAGAAACACTTCTTAGTCCATACTGGCTCCCAGAATAACACTTTATTCCATCCCTCCACTTGTCTCCACATCACCACCCCTCCTCCTCTATGCCTCCATCACAGTTCATTGGTGGAGCTGCGAGGATTGATGTACCATAAACTCAGGTTGCTAAATTCACCTTCATTCTCTGCAGTGAGCCTTTACGATCTTATCATTATATTAAATTACATGTAAATATGTATATGTTCATATATGTATAAAATAGCATAGAAAAATATTTTCACAACATAGACTTCCATAATTTGGAAGACTTAAAATATTAGTTTTGGGGATATAATTTTTTGATGCTCTTTCTTATATCATTGTCACTTGCCTCTGACTTCTCCCACTCCCACTCAATAGAAAAGACCCTTATGGCATATATGTGTGTGTGTGCATGTGTGTATGTAAGCATATATGTCATATTACAAATAGAGTCAGCAAACCAGTATCTTGGTAATGTCTGTAAATGTATGCTTTATACCACAACTCTGTTTCTCCACCTGTTGGTGAGAGAAACAGAAAGTAAAGTTATGATTACTCACTCCATGAGTAATTCAGAAGTCTTTTAGTTCTGCTTTTCTTTTTCATTATTGTGGTCATCATGTAAATTGTTCTTCTGCTTCTTATTTCACTAGGCACAAGTTCATAAAGTCTTCCCAAGTTGCTCTGACTTCTTCATGTTTTCCATGTTTTACAGCATGAAAAATTTCCATTACATTCATGGACCATAATTTTTCAGTCATTCAGTGATTTGGAAGGAGAAAAAGCCTATTTTTGTATATACTTTTTCCTCTGTCTTTAATCTCCTTGGGTGTATGCCTAGTAGTTGTATCACTGATCGGAGTATATACATGTTATTTTCTGTTCAGGTATTATTTACTGTTGAACAACTACATGGGAATAGAGTATTGGACTCGGAGGCAGGGAGATCTGAATTCAAATCCTGCCTCAGACCTTTACTGGCTCTGTGACCTTGGGCAAGTTACCTAACCTTTCTCAGCCTGTTTTCTTGTCTGTAAAATAAGGATAATAATAGTACTCATCTCATAGGGTTGGTGAGAGGATAACATGTAAAAAGCTTTGAAAACCTTAAGGCACAAAATAAATACCAGCTATTAAAATTACAGCTTAAAAATATTTTCCACAATACCTGTTCAAATCTACAGCTCTACTAAGAGTCCAAATAGTATACCTGTCTTTCTGAAGCCATTTTTGTCTTTTGCTGATCTGAAGTGCATGGAGTAAGGCCTTAGAGTTGTTTGAATTTGCATCTTTCTTTTTTCACCTAGGGTTACACAGCCAATCTGTACCAAAGGTGGGGCTTGAACCCAGATCTGCTGACTCCAAGGCCAGCTCTTTATCCAATATGTTCTGCTATTAATCTCAGTTATCTTCTTATTATTGATTAGAAACGTTTTTGTTTGATAGTTCATATTGCTTCTTTTTATAATTGACTTTTGATAACTATCATAATCTTTAACTATTCATCTTTGCCAGATCTTATTCATGTATATCTATTGACCTATACAGCTTGCATTTCATACCTTTGGCAGAGATATTTCTTATGATGAATTTCTCCTGCTAATTTCTGTTCTGAAAATACATCTCAGAATTTGTTTGTGCAAATATTTTTGAATTTATATAATCAAAGTTATCACTTTTTCTTCTTTGATCACCTCTCTCCATTATGTAGGTAAGAATTCTCCCCTTAGATATATTTGTCCTTTTATTCTCCATTATTTTTTATGTCTTTTTATATTTAGATTGCATATACATTTGCAATTCATTATGATAAATGGTATGATTATTTTAAACCGAATTTTTGCCAAGCTTGTTTTTCAGTCTCTCCATGCAGTCTTGGTCAAATAGGAAATCTTTAGGCTACTGTGGTGGGTCTTGCTTTTTTTTTCAGCTGATAGAAAATAGTTTTAATAGTCATTGCTTTATGGTATGACGAGATCTGACAATGGTAGACCCACTTCATTTCTACTGCTTTTCATTATTTTCTTTAAGATTTTTTATCTTTATTGCTTTTAGGAGAATTTTGTCATTATTTTGTTTTCATGTTGCTATTATTTTGTCTAAAACCAAAATATTCTATAAAGTTACCCATTCTTTTTTCCTTTTTTCTTTCTTTACCAGTCAGTATTTGCTGTTTATTCATTTTTCAGTTGTGTCCTATTCTTCTTGACCCTTTAAAATTTATTTAATCTGATTCAGTTCAGTTCAATGTGACTGATATGATTTTTACTCTAGAAACCAAATATTGTCTAACTGCATTTTTTAGGATGTAGCATAAAGCATTTAAATATTCATATGTTAAAGATAGTAAAATAATACTAATATTCTTAAGAATATTTTGTGATAGACATAATATAAATTTGTACTATTTTCTGACACTAATGTATGTCAGTATGCATAATTTGTTCATTGTTTTGGTGGACTCTTCTCTAATCATTTCAGTCAAGCAGAAAAACTGATTATGCAGATAGAAAACTTATGCCTCTTCATATATGGTCCAGATAATCCATGTGTCCACACATTTACTTTGTTGTCCACTATTATCCTAAGTTTTCTGGCCTCTCAGTACCTGCCTACCATTCTGAGATTTTTACGGTATGTCTTTTTCAACCACACACACACACACACACACACACACACACACACATATACATATACACACAGCTTTCACTAATTTCAAAAAAAAGTTTAGTTTGATTGAATTCACTAATATGTTAATATGCTTTTTACTTCAAGGCTAAAGCATGTAACTTTCTATGTAACTAGATAACATTTTCAAAGAATTTTTGTATATATGTCTATGTTTAGAGAAATTTGTTATCAGGAATAATACTTTAATTTTTAGTGGTAAAAGCTTACTTTGGAACTCACACGTACAACAATATAGTAATCTCATTTTCAATTGTTGCTTAGCTCAATATTGCCATTTTTCAGACCATATGACAGCACAGTAATAACTTTTGGGGGGGTAGTCTTACTTAAATATGAAATAATTTTTGATACACTTAATATAAAGTCCTCATTATCTTTATGAATTCTATAGCTTATAGAAAACACATCTTAGTTAAAGAAAATTATCAAGCTGAGTAATTATTTTACTAACACCCTTTCTAAAATACTTAGAGTTCCAAAAATACGCAGATGATTCTTCATAAACATATTTTAGCATCCTTAACCGCCTGACCTTAGCCCACATTGCCTCTTGCAAAGGAACAGAAGAATCACATTCAGTACTGCTGACATTTCAGTATCTCTGAAATCAGTGCTGCCTTCTTGGTATTCCACATTCTTTCCAGAACTAGTGGTGGTCAGGTGAAGATACATACTGAGGAATGGATCAGATGGTGGGAAGGGTGAGGGTGGGGGCATCCAGGGAATATGCATTGAGCTTTGTGACATATTTTGTGACTCCCTTGAGACCAGAAGTCTATCTTTAATGAGCTCTGTTATAGGGAGATGATGTAGGGTTTGAGACTATCTTCCATCCTATCTTTTTGCTTCAGATATCATTTTCTCCAACCCCCTCCCCCCTGTATTGTCCCTTTTCTGTCTTACTTTTTGATCCTTAACAAGAGATTTTCTTAGTAGGCATGATGTTCTCCTTCTTTAGTGTATATTTTGACACATTTACAAATGAAAATGTTGAAATGCACCAAAATAAATCAGCATTTCCAAAACCATGCATGAGGGCTTGCCAATGTAAATTCTAGCTGATATCTATATTCTTTTGTTAAAAAGTTACCACTGGAGGCAGAGTGGGAAACTGATGACTGAAGTGCAATGAGGCATGAGTTCAGAAAGAAAAGGGAAACAGAGGAAGTCAGAGATAAAAATAAATGAAGAGGATATCATGCATAGCAAAGAACTAAAGGTATATGGTACGCTGATAGGCTATTCTACTATTGTCTTCAAGTTATGTCCCAGGAGTATATAATCCCAGGAAAGGGTGGGACTACTTCTAGGTTGTTCTCTGTCACCCTTGTCTAGCTATGGCCACTTCTGACTAAGAAAAACTTTACCAATTCTTTGCTATTTTGGATAGTAGTCATAATTCAAGAGGTAGGGAAGAAACTGTGAGGTCAGGTGAACAGACTTGGGATGAACTGGACTAGTTGATGTTGCAAGTTTGACAGCATAATGGGATATTTCAAGGGATTCCAGGTGACAGTGTCCATTTTGATATGTAAAAATAAAGAAACATAGCTTGGTATGATTTATGAGGAAAGAGAGAAGTCCAATGTAAACATTTCATCAGGTGCCATATGTTGGGGGAAAGAGACAATCCTTAGATTGTAATCAAATGGTAGAAGGGTCCTGGATCAGAGCAAGTTTAGGAAGCAACATTCTGGAATTCCACAATTTTTCTCTGAAATGTGTATGACCTCTGAAGGTCCATTCCAACTCTAAGATTCTATTCCATTATTTTAATAGGAATTGACGTTAGACTTACTGGATGGTAACTTCCAGGATCACTTCTCTTCCTCTTTTGAAGATCAGTACTACATTTGCTTTTTTCCAATATTCTGGTACCTCCCCAGTTCTTCATGACTTTTCAAAAATAAATATTTATGGTTCGGTAAGTTTATTAGCAAATTCCCTTAACACTTTAGGATGCATGTCTCTTGGTTATACTGACATTTATATGTTTAAAATGACCCTCAGTCTATCCATCTGCTTCCTCCTTTCCTAATAATTACCATATTTTTTTTTTCTGAGCAGTGGGCAAAAATTTGAATTTCCATTTTTCCTATTTCCCTGTTAAAAGTGGATGCAAAGAAAAACACTGTTTTCCCTTTTTAGTTATTGTTGCCCTTCATAGAAGTTTTAAAGTCTTGTGGTTTTCTGGGTTTTTTTACCCTTTTTTTTTTTTACCTTTTCATTTCCATTTTATACTTCTTCCTCCCCAACATTTCTTGTTCTTTTGTGTACTCTTGACAAGGTCCTATTTAATTTTAATTTCTTAAAAGATGGTACAACTTGTCCCACACTTGTGACTTTCTTTATGTTTCTTGATTGATTAGAGTTTGTCTTCTTGATGTCTAGTACCATTTTTCTCCCCAATTCCTTTTCTTATAAAGATGCATTCGGAGACCTTGGAGACTTTTTTACAACAAGCTTTACTAATTTAATTGCAAACTATGTAGTACTATTTTGCCACTGTCTGTGTTATAAAAATGTCTTTCATTTGTTTGGTTTCTTCTCTTCCTTCCTCTTCTGTGAATCCTCTTCTCTACACTTCCATCCCAAACTTTTGCCTTGTCCTCCTCAATTCTTGGTAGAGAAATGTTGGGCCCAAGAATGGTGCTCAAGAAATATTATTGATTTACATTTGCCTATGTTAGCATTCAGGTATTGAGCATAAAATCTTTAGGTCTAGTTTTATTTTTCTTGTCACAGAGCTTCACATTTATTTCCAAAGTATGTCCACCATTTTAAGCACATCTGATTTAGATGTGTGTATATACGTGTGTGTGTGTGTGTGTGTGTGTATATATACCTCTATCTATATTTATTATATATGCATGTATGTGTCTATCGATTCTGGACAAAAGCATATATGTATATATACACACACATGCCTACACATATATGTATGTGTATATGTATGTATGTATATTTACATGTAGTGTTTTATATAGATGTGTATATATGTAGTCACATACATATATACACATCTATATAACACACATGTGTATGCATGTATGTATATATGAATAAATTATCTTCCATGAAAATATTTACTATTTAATGAAAGAAGTTATATTTTTAGAAAGAAAATAATAGTGGATAGCAAGGTCTAATTTTAATTTCCTTTGATTTAATTGTAACACTTCGGACAAATCCTTTAACACATCTATGACTGTCTTCAAAATATAGATAACATTTGCTCCCCACATTATGGATTGATTGAAACATAAAATGCTTTGAAATGAGAATATATATATATATATATATATATGTATGTATATATAAGTATGTATATTACAGCATATTTAGAAATAATTTTATATTTTTAATTTTTCCTGAATTACTGCCTGCCAATTACATATAAGCAATTTTTCAACTAAACAATGAAATAATTCTGTATTTTAGGGAAAAAAATTGGATGATTTTAGTTGAATGAATATTTTACCCCCATCCCCCCTTGAATACATCTTATACATTTTGACATTTTCAAATCTCAGGGATATACAAGTCAATTTTAGCATAAACAGAAATACTTTATGATTCAACCAGGTCAATTCTGTTGAATTTTAAAACCATCTTGTGTCCTCTTGCTCAAGAGATCATTTAAAAGCAAACAGATGCTTTTGTCATCTTGGAACTTATAAAAGTAGAGAAAGACAGCATTAGAGGATATAAAAACTGTGCCTAAACTTTAGGAATGCAGATTTCCAAATATTCTTAGGAAAGCTGACTGTGACTTGTCCTTAGCGATCAGATAGTTCAAGAAGTAAATGATTATGAAAAGTAATTAAGTTTTGGCTAACCACTTGAATGTTACTAATGAACAGAATTAGTACAAAACATCCTGATCAGATTCTGAAAATGGCCACCAGTATCTGAAAATTGTACTTCCTGCACATCAGAGGCTTTGAATATTCATATTAGTACAGGTGATAACCTACCACAAAATAAGTGCCTATTTACATAGGGTAGCACTTTCCAGCATTAAAACTAGGTTAATTTATAAAATGTATGTCCTTAATTGTCTTCTTTATATACCACACCTTAGATGGTTACCCATGTGTCTGTCCCAGTCCTAGCTGTACTAATGAAGAAGAAATGAGTATATTCAACTGAGAAACTGACGTGGCTGCGTATAGGAGCCTCAGGTTCAGATTTAAGAAGGGCGTGCATAAAGAACGGCATTAGTGCATGGCCAAGAGCAGTGGGGCAGTGCAGGAATGGCACATATTTAGAGATCAGTATGAAGAATGCTAAAGCTCAGGGGGAGCTTACATGTGAGAAAAGAAATGTTAAAGCAAGGAACAATTTTTTCTGTGAACAATTCTGATTCGAATACAAAACAGGGGAGGGAAAGTTTCAGTGTTTAGGAAGATGGTGAATTGTGAACAGATGGGCTTTTAACAATGATCATGTGACATGTTATGACAGAAGGCATTTGGTTCTTGTCTTCTTTATTAAGAAAAGTGACTTTCAAAATAGAAAGGGTAGCAAAACCTCAAAAAGGAGAGAGACGGAGAGAGAGAGAGGAGAGAGAGGGGGAGAGAGGGAGGGAGAGAGAGGAGAGAAAGAGGGAGAGAGAGGGAGAAATAGAGAGACAGGGAGAGAGGAGAGAAAGAGGGAGAGATAGAGAGACAGAGAGGGAGAGAGAAAGAGAGAGGGGGAGGGGGAGGTGGAGGGAGAGGAAAAGGGAGAGGGGGAGGGAGAGGGAGGTGGGGAGAGACTCAAATTCTAGCTGCTTTAAACAACTTCAAAACATTAAGTGTACAAATTATGACTTAAGATATTGAACGAATCTGTAGATATAATCACCTATGAAATCATGTATGGGAGAGATACCAAAAGGTTTTTTAAAACAGGGAAAATATTGTCTTACTTTCCAAAAGCAGTATTTCTGGAAACTATACCCCAAAGAACTTGGTATTGATCATTGACAGAATTCTAAAATTCTTAGAAAAAAATTAGATTAAGAGTCTACATAAGTTCACTTAAAAGAAATACAAGGTTAAGTCTTTGGGCCTCTGTTTCCTCATCTGTAAAGTAAAAAGTTTGAACTAGATACTTTGTGCCATGCACTGTGTGTATCTGTAATATATATATGTGTGTATATGTATATGTGTACATTATATATGTGAAATATAAAGTTTACAATAAATAGTTGGATGGTTTTGTGAAAGACATGAAATGATAGTATATATTTATTATATGTATGTAGACAAATATACATGTATATTATGTGTATATACATTATACTTGATATATGATCTATTATACATTTATATCTGTATATATTCAGATGGTTTTGTCAGACTTACAAGGATATACAATCTAAAAAAGCAACCAATGTAACATAAAGAATTTTGCATCTTGGATTTTTCAAGCTTTTCTCCTTAACACTGTATGAAAGATCTTTTCTACTTTGTTAGTAGTTTTCACTACTTTTTTGATAGAACTAACAAATGGAATCTAACTTTTTCTGATGAAACGCAGGATTAGTAGTCCGAACATGATAGTGATCATGTATTTTGGAAGAGAATAAATAAACCAAGATAAAGACTTGTGAGTGTTGGTGGCATAGCAGAACAATTGGTTCCAACTTTTGTTCATCTTTTATTTCAAGATGCCTATTTAATCAATGAATAATTGAAGCAATGGTATGTTAAAAGTAAAAAGAAAGACACTACAAGCTTCAAATATTCAGAAAACTTCAGTGTTCCATCTTTTTCTTTTACATATGCAGATATAGGTACATTCTGCTTTACACTTTTCTTATGCACTTCTATATTTATTTAATATAGCTGTTTGCATGTCTATCAAAGCTCTCCTCTATTGTCACTTTGTAGCATAGAAATAACCCTGAGTGTTTGAAAGTTACATTAAAAGAGCATAAACTTTGTTGGGTCCTATAAGTCTGGAGCGTCTGAGTACAGGATTAGTTATAGACTCTGTATGTAAGGCCTAACATAACTTTTCACCTGGTTAGCTTAAGGTGGCAAATTCTGGCCACTAGAACTCTCTCTGATTATCTATGGAAGTCATAGTAGAAGGGTACATGGTGCAATCTTTGTGAAAGGAGATCCTCATGAATAGATCTTGGAATTATTGGATGGAGTGTGTGATGCTCCATATCTTTGATGAATTGTCATGGAGGGCAGATGATCCTGTGTCTTAAAGACTATGCCAGTTGAGTATGTATGTATGTTTGTATGACCAATAGGTCATACAAAGCTGGAAAGACTGAGTACAGGACTGGTGACGGACTTTATGTCATTAATTCTAGGACCTGGTAAGTTCTGAGAGGATCGTAGATATGTTGTTGTTCTTCCTTCATTCTTGAAGAGGACCAATGACATCAGGATGGCGATGTCTTGACTTGCAAGAGAATTGGACTTAAGTGAGGCAGAGCTGTGCAAAGTCATCAGCCTCACTCTCTCCTCCAGAGTCATCAGAATCCAGTACCAAGACATAGGTCAAGATGACTGGTGATGGTTTGAATGCAGTGGGAGACCATGGCCTTTTTAAGCTACGGTCTTTCCCAGCTCTGAGTCTCATCATAGATATAGCGCTGAAGGGACCTCAGAGGACAGAATCCAGTTCTCTCATTTTACAGATGAAGAAACGGAATCTCAAAGAAGTTGCCCAGGGTCACATAGAAAATATTAGAGATGTGGTATAAACTCAGGGCTTCCTGACACTAAATCCAGGATTCTATCCACTAACCATGCTGTTTCTTCACCACGGGGTGAACCACCAGGTGACAAATTATTTTGGCTAAAGCAACTCATTAAACTATTTTAAGTCATAATTTCATGAGTTTCAGATTTAATCTGCATCAGTGGAGGAAGCATATGTGCCAATTAAATAATGGGTCTTTGAAGTATGTATATTATATCCTTCTAGACCATATATTCTATGAAAGCCAGGATGGTCTCCTACCTAAACTTTGCATCTCCCTTAGTACCTAACACAGTCTTCTGTGAATAGTACATGCTTATTGTTTTTTGTTAAACTGTTTCATTGAATTAAATAGTGTTACATAATTTTATTCTAAACTTTGAAATCAGATTTAGTTAGGAAGCATTTATTAAGCGCTTACTTTGTGTCAGGCACTGTGCCAAGTTCTGAAGTTACAAAGAAAGTAAAAATTAGTCCCAGTCCTCAAGGGATGTACAATCTAATGGGAGAGACATCATGCATACAACTATGTAAAAACAAGCTATGGATAGGATAAATCAGAGAGAACCTCAGAGGCAAGGTTAACACTAAGGGATATGGAAAATAACTTTTTGTAGAAAGTGAGATTGTAGCTGTGACTTGAAAGAAATCAGGAAAGCCAGGAGGTGGAGATGAGGAGGCATGGAGATAGCCAATGGAAGTACATACAGAATTGGGAGATGGAGCTGTGTGAGGACTGTCAAGGAAGCCAGCCATTGGATCGTAGAGGTTCTGGAGGGGAGTAAGGTGTAAGAAGATGGGAAAGGTTAAGAAGAGATCATGTTATTAAAGGTTTTAAAAGGCACAGATCTTTATATTTGGTCCTGGAGATAATAGTGAACTGCTAGAGATTATTGAATAGCGGAAGATCACTTAGGTGACTGAGTGGAAGATCACCTGGAGGAGTAGAGAGAATTGAGGACCAGAGGTCAACCAGAAGCTCAGCCAGTAAAGAGGCGAAGAGTACTTGTGCTAGAATGGTGTCTTTAAGTGAAGAGAAAGGCATATATTTGAAGAGATGTTTTGAAGGTAGAATAGACAGGACTTGAAAACAGATTGGATATTGAGGTGGGGAGAGAGCGAAGAGTTGAAGAAGACCCCACAGTTTCTAGCCTATGTATCTTAGGCATACTCTTGATAGTAATAGGAACATTAGGAAATTGGAACCCGGATCTGTATAAGCAGCTTATTCCATCTTCCTCCCTGTCCCCCCAGCTTTTTTCCAGTTCTTGTTTAGGTCAAAGTAGAAGAATCAGTTGCTCTGAGTTTAGTACCATGTCTGTAACACCATAGGTCTTCAATAAATGCTTGCTGACTGCCTATTCTATTAAAATATCAAGATGCAGCCTAACAGTTCACGTAAAATGGATAAGCTTTCTTTATGATTTTAACATGACTAATGGATGCTTAGCAAGTGTAAAACGTATACCTATGGAGATTGATATAAATGATTTAGAAATATAGCATTTAGCCATACTCTTGCCTTCTGGTAGCTCCAGAAGCAACAACAGAGCTGAAGTATATAGAAAATCTTTTAGTGTTTATGGAAAGTTTTTCTTTTCCAAGGTACAACTATACTTCTTCCCACAAACTTCCACAAACTGAAGAATTGTTTTTGAATGATTTGAACTATATTAGTTTGCTGTAGGATTTTATGATGAAAGTACTGAGAGGAGGAAGCTGAACTGTAGTATTTCCTTATTCCACAAAATAAATGAGTCATTTCAGGCACAGAACAAAGGTGCAGAGGTGGGAAAACATGGGATATGGCTTGTATTGTATGTAACATCAATAATATCTTATGTTGTACCTTATAATTTACAAAGAACCCTGGGCAGTCTCTCAGGGCTTCAGTTTGCTTAGCTGTAAAATAATAACTCATAGTTCCATATGCTTCTAAAGATTAAGTTTGACTATGTCATTACTCAGTTCCAGAACCTTCAGTGGCTCCCTATTCCCTCTAGGATAAATACAGCTTGGAATTTAAAGCCTTGTACAATCTGGCTTCAAAGTACAATCTGGCTTCAAAGTACAATCTACTTTTCTAGGCTAATTTTACTTTATCTCACTCCCCTGTTTCAGAACTCTACATTCTAGCCAAATAGTCTTACATTTTCCCTCATATTTGTCACTTTGCCTTCTGCCTTTGTGACTTTGTACACAGGCTGTCCTTAGTTCCTTGAATGCCCTTCCTCCTAATTTCTACTTCCTAAAGTCCCTCCCTTCATTTTAGAATCATCTTCTGTCAACTTATGGAAAGCCTTTCTTGAGGCCTTTGGTCATTAGTGCTCTCTTGTCTTCAAATTGTCATGAATATATTTATCTGTTTACATGTTATATCTTCCCCAAAGAATATAAGCTTTTTAAGAGCAGATACTGTTTTTTGTTCTACCTTTGCACTTTAATATCTAGTATAATACTTTGGGCACAGTAGAGACTTAGGGAGAACTTTGGAATTCATTGTGTGACATGGGAGATGCTGGCAACGGACCACTCAGCCTGGTGTGCCCACATCAAAGAAGACTGTGCTCTGTGAATGAAACAGAATTGCAGTAGCTCAAAAGAAACATGAAATGTGCAAATTTAGAGATATCCATATCCCAAATGTTCACTATTTGTGCCCACCATGTGACAGAACATTCCAAGCTCATATTGATCTAATCGGCCACAGTTAGACA
The DNA here is from genome assembly GCA_023548195.1 of Bettongia penicillata ogilbyi. Lineage (NCBI taxonomy): Eukaryota > Metazoa > Chordata > Mammalia > Diprotodontia > Potoroidae > Bettongia > Bettongia penicillata. The sequence continues at coordinate 7,285,886 of JAJHZJ010000121.1, forward strand.
CACTGTAACTTGATCCCAACATAGTAATGTCATTTTGGTGCTCTGAGCACAAAGGACAACAACCAACCAACCAACCAACCAACCAACCAACCATCCATCAGGGAATTAATGGATGCAATTGGATTGAATTCAATCATATAGAGTACTTTAAAGTTTTACAAAGGACTTTTTTTCCTCAACAATCTTGTGAAATACATAGTGTCTCATTATTATCCTGATTTTAAAGATAAGGAATGAATTAGATTAAGTGAATTCTAAAATTTACCTTCCAATTCCAAAGTCCTTGAGGCAGCTAGGTGGTGAAACAGATAGAGCACTAGGTCTGAAGTCAAGAAGACTTGAATTCAAATCTGATCTCAGACACTCTAGCTCTGTGACACTGAGAAAGTCACTTAACCTCTGCCTCAGTTTCCTTATGTGTAAAATAGGGATATTAACATCTGCTTCTCAGGTTGTTGTGAGGATCAAATGAGATAATTTTAAAGCACCTATATATAGTAGGTACTATATAAATGTTAACTCTAATATATATGTTTAGAATACATTATTATAGAAAATCCATTATTTATATTTATATTTAACATTATTTATATTAAACAGTCACAATACTGTGAGCTGGTGGTACAAAAGCAAAACCAAAGCAAACCAAATCTTATAATTTCTGCCTTCAAAGAGTATATATTCTAATAAACATGCAAATAATTAGTTATATATAAGATCTATCCTGAAAAGGAAGAAAGCAATCTTAAAGCAACAGTCACGAGTTGGGGTGTAGACTGGAAGGGTTTCTTCAGAAAATGGGATTTGAACTGAGCCTTGAAGAAAGCCAGAGAAACTTGGCAGAACATTACAAGAATAGTAGAGTAATTCTATGCAAAGGCATAGTGATAGGAAATTAAGTGTCTCCTTAAAGGAACTTTTAAGTAGGCTGGAGTAATTGAATCATAGCATGAGTGGAGGAGGAGATAATGTGTAAGAAGAATGTAAAGGTAGGAAAAGGGTTATGTTAGAAAAAGTTTTACATGCTAGAGAAGTTTGTTTTTGATCCTGGAGGTAATAAGTAGTCACTGGAATTCAATGAGAGGTAGAGAAAAGGGGGAATATGTTAGAGATATTGTGAAGGTGGGAAAACATAAGATTTGGCAAAATATTGGATATGTGGGATGAGGAAGAAAAAAGAAATCAAGAATGATCCTGAGCATTGCTCAGAGGATGGTGGTGCCCTTGTAACAAGGCAAAAATAGCACATTTTAAAGACATTACTGAGCATACATAGAGTTGAAAAAATTGTTTTTGTCTTGAGAGTGCTAATGCTCTTAATATTTTTGGTATCTCTTATATTTATTTCTGCCTTTTTTATATCACTTAAGAATGTTTTCATATATTCTGCCTTTATTATATCACTTAAGAATGTTTTCATATATTCCTTATTTAAGACAATTTTGACTGTGATTTAGTCTCTCCACACCCTACTTTTTTAAAACAATTCTTATCCTTTCCCTCTTTCCTTCCTGTTTGCCCTTCATCCTCCCTTTTTCCAAGTCAGCTCTCTTACCAGACTTAACCTGTTTTTGTTACATTCTCCTTTCCCACATTGTTGTATTTCCTTTTCCACAAATGCCAAGTAATGAGCTACCAGATTCTTCATTACATCTTTGAATATTGGGTGTACAAGTTTCTTTAATTCTTACATGTTTAAATTATTTATGAATTAGATAATTGCCAAAAGCCATTCTTTATATTTTCTCAGTCACCTTCTCAATTTTACAGAGTGAATGCCAATTATAGGAACTAGAACACTCAATTTCTTTCATGTTAGATCAGATACGGTTTAGTTGCTGTGTGAATTTTCATTTGTATTACTATAATATGCCACTTTTTTATATTTTTGGACTTTAAATAAAATTTATAAAAAGGTTTTCCTTTGGTACTTTGATGGATCCATGATTTCATTGGTCTAGACAGCAGCTATTCCATACCTCATTTTGCATAAGAAAAATTTTTTTATATAAATTTCCATAAATTCTACACAGGGGATCTACCTAATGCATTGTTGGCATTACTCAGATTCTTTTAATATTTTGAAGGACAATGATATAACACTTGGGCTATCTGTCATTCATATGTTTCTTATTCCCAATATCTGACTAGTCTGCCTTCTTCCTAGTCTTACATGTCCTCAGTTAAGTCTTTTATTCCATTCCTCTTATGCAAGCAGAGCATCATTGGTAACATATTAGAGCTTAGCTAAACTTATCCTGTCTCTTGTTCTTTGAGTCACCTGCATTTTGAACTGTCCCAAGATTTTAATTATTTCACTTATTAGTACTTTGTTACATAATATTATATATAATATAGTAATTACTATATTTCACTTATTAGTAATATCTTATAAAAAGATGGGTTTTTGCTTCAATGAGCCATTTGGGAAAATTGAAATTATTGTGAACATTCCCAAATGCAGTCTATTTTGATTTCATCTACTTACTCAGTTCTAAACCCTGTTCATTGTCCAGTTGTAGTGAGTGTCTAAGCTTTGTATGTGTTGTGTATATTTGTATACAAGTAAGTAGATACGTGAATATGTGTAGTTCAGATGCAAATGAAATAACTTGATTGTCTACTTGGGTAACTATGTCATAATCTGGGCAATGTATCTTTTTTTAAACATTTTGTTTCTGAGGTAAGTATAATTAAATCTCTTTTGATTTACTGTGAATTTAACTGAGTTTTTTACTATTCTGTATAATTAGTATGACATCATCTTCAAATAGGGGCATTTGGAAAACCTTATTATTAATAAAGAAGCCTTCCTTAACCTTATAGTTATGAAATAAATCTGTAGGAAAGAGAAGTCTTGTGAAATATAGTGATGAACTTGGTGGGATTTACAGTTACAAATAAAGACCTATTGAAGTGGCTGCCCTTGGAAAATGATTTGAAGGCATCAGGGTTCAGAAGACCTGTGTAGTGCTGAGGATTATAAGTAAGCATGCCTTGTCTCCTTATTTCTGTGCTGCCCTCATTAAATAGGCTTTTCTTAGCTATCTTCAGCTATTTTAGCAGCCACAAAATCAATTAACTGCCATCATTATTATTCTGCTTCAGAAGCTTATCATCTATTTCAGTCACTGTTAGTATTTCTGCCTTAATGGACTTCTTGGTTAATGAATAATTTAGTGGTTTTTTTTTTTTTTACTGGAAATATAAGTTAATTGATTTTTAGTTGTAGTCTCAGTTGTGAGGCTTGCTAAGAACTATTTTCATGGAATAATACACCTCCATGTTACTTGACAGATAAATGTCAGAAAAATACAAGTAAAAAGGTCTAGAAGGTGAGAAACTTACTATTGCTTCTGCCAGAAAGATGAGCTGTCTCCTTCAAGAAGCTTTTGTGTCACTTCTTAAAAGATGAGTTCACTTCTAATCTAAGGCACTTGAGCAATATTATAACTTCTCTTTATTTGAAATAGGAACTTGCATGTTAGGAAAGATGATTTATGAAATTTACATTGACTTGTAAATTAGGGGAAATAAGCACAGAATTGGTTATTAAAGTTTCATGTGCTACTCAAAATATGTTGGGAAGCAAAAAATTCAATATTTCATATTTCCAGTTTAAAATTAAAGTTATTTTGGTTGAAATGCTTTTTTCTTTGAAGTGGAAGCTAAAATGTGAAACTTTTGGCAATCTGTCCTTTGTTCATGCATTTAGCAATTTTCTCTGTGTACCAAGTGATACTTTTTCATAGAAATTTCTGTAAAATGTTGTCACTCATTATCTGGAGACTCAGGTATTTATCTCTTTGTAGCTTCAGGGGCATTGTCAAAATTAACACATGGACTGAAAGATGAATCACTGGCTTACATTTACCATTGCCAGAATCATTATTTTTGTCCAATTGGATTTGAGGCGACCCCAGTTAAAGCTAATAAAGCATACAGGTAAGTGTTATCAATGGGAATTCTTCAATGGTGATAATTTTTTCTTGTGCCAAAAGCTATCTGTTTTTTGGTTTGGTTCCATAGCAACTGGGAGTGTGACTTCATATTTTCCTAGGTACTCAAAAGAGCAGCACATGATTGCTATTTAATGTTTACAGTTTTTTTTTCAATTTTCCTTTGTTCTTATATATGACTGAAACCTTGCTTGGAGAAAATAAACTTGAAAGAAATCATTGGAAAACTGAAAGACAAAAGTGCCTCAGAAATGACTCAGGAACTACCCCCAAAGAGTTTGTCAGAAAAGAAAAATTAGGCATCTCTGTCCTAGTTATTATGTTTAAACTGCATAGAAATGGAATCTGTACGATAGGTTGAAGTAATATGCTAGCATAGTTAAAAGTACTAGTGAAATATTATATTATGGATATTGGTTGAGGATGGAGAGGGCAAATATTATTGATAAATAAGGAATCCTCTGGGAATAGCATCCATCTGAATAAATTCATCTTGGGTACTGAAGGTTCCTGAGGGATAATCTGAATCCCTCAGGGATTGGTGACTGGAAATGAACAGCAGATAGGTCCTGGATGTGGCTGAGGGAAGAACTATTCAAGTGACCTGGTTAGATGGGAATAATGTATCTTGGGGAACATAAATAAGCCAGGACAGGAAGGACATATGTCTTTCATTATCAAAATATCTTTCTGAAGAAGACAGAATCTATTTCCAAGAAAAGGGGTGAGTCACGGTCCACTTCTCAATGGGAAATATCTAACAAAGGTGAGATAGGGAGGAAATCCATATCCTAGAACAAATCTCTTTGTTGCCTATTTTTCCTTTAGTAGGAAGTTTCTGTTGTTAGAAGGCATTCTCATCATTAATAGAAATATTGATATGTGGTTTCCATTGTTTCAATGATATCGTAAATTTTACTTTATCTCAGAGAACCTCAGTTATTGTGAAATGTAAATTCCTCTTGTTAACACCTCACCCTTAAAGGCTATTGCTTCTATTGCACTTTTTGAAATTTTTAGTAATCTTCTGTAAATGGTCCACAAAGAAGAATATGACTTTTCTCTTCTTTTAGAATCTGAGAGTTGGTGTTTATCCATTCTCCTAGTTCCAATCTTGGGAACATAGGATGAGACTAAATGTTATGCCACATTTCTTAATGGTTATCAGAAATTTTACAATGCCTAAATTCTTATATATTTTTCCATTGGAACCAAATTATCATCTTGTTATAGTTAATGCAGAAATATTAAGGAAACTAAAGACCTTCGTTCTGATTAAGGCATTGGTGCATATCGTGACGTGAGTGTATTCTGAATGTATTTTGTATTTAGCAGGAGTCATCTGTTGCAGCAAGAAGTAGAATACTGGATCTTAATTGGAGAGCCAAGTAGAAAACATCCTACCATTCACTGTAAAAAGTAAGTTGAGGTACTGTTGAATTACATTTAATTCTTTATCTGGACTTGCCTGCAATTAAAGGAAAATATATAGTTTTGGTACATTAGCCTGATGTGTCACTATCATTATGTGTATGTACCATGCTCTCTCCTTCTCTCCCTCTCTGTCCGTATATGTATATGTATATATGTATATATATATATGTATTATATATAAATGTATGTGTATAGATATCTATATCTATACATATATACATATATATGTGTGTGTGTGTGTGTGTGTGTGTGTGTGTATTAGAAAACTCAATTACTGACCTAGAATTTTGGATAAAAAATTCACATATTGTTTTGAAGACCATTGCTTATAATTATATTATGTCTTGTAATAGTAAAAAAATAATATGAAAAAATGAAGTACTGATACGGTAAAGCTCATTCAATTCAATCAACATTTTTGGAGTCATTGTGGTACAGTTTAAAGAGTGCTGGAACTGGAGTCAGGGAACATGGGTTTGAATTCTGTCTTAGCCACTTATTTAATGACCTTGGACATTTCACTTAACTTTTCTGTGCCTTGGTTTCCTCAAATGTAAAATGATGAGATTGGACTAGATGACTGCTAAGGTCCTTCTAACTCTAAATCTGTGATCTTACATTTAATAAATATCTGCTAAAGATACTCAAATAAAAAGACAAAAATGAAATCATTCTGTTTTCAGGGAGTTTATGTATTCAAATAATTATTAACACTGTAGCAATTTGCCTAGATGAAAAATCATTAAAATTTTACTCGAGTTCTTGTCAAAAAAAATTTCTAAATTTTCTTCTTGACTTTAGATGGGCAGACATTGTTGTTGACCTTAACACTCAAAATCCTGAATACCTCGATATTCGACACCTAGAAAGGGGACTACAATATAGAAAAACAAAGAAGGTAAGACAAGATCCTACTTGAAGATGCATTTCCTAACTCACCAAAAATTGTCACCCATGCTAAAATACTTTTTGATTGTGCCTTTTCTCCGCCTAGTCCTTTAAACTACGCCTACAAAAAGGGTGTAGTAGTACAGTAGGTGAGAAGGAAATACAGAATGGATGTGGAGAATTGAGTGGGATAGAAAGGGTTCCTTCTTATTTTTGATGAGCGGGGAGAGGGAGAGACCAGAAAATAAAGATAACAGTGTGGAGGGCACTGAACAGCTCAGTGAGAAATGCTTTTGACCTTTGGTCATTTGAAGAAAGGCAAGCAATAGGAAGAGAGAAAAGAAAATGAATCTGGGAAAGGCATTGTACTTTTGAGGCAGGTAGGAGGAAGGAAAGGGGAATTATAAGGGGACTTCAGGACTTTAATCAATTAGCAAGCATTTATTAAGTGCTCATGTTGCTGGCACTGTGACCACACAGTGAAGCAGTTAAAGGAGGGGTTAGGTGGTTAGAGTCAGGAAAGCCCAAGTTAACATCCTGCCTTAGATACTCCTAAGCTGTGTGATCTGCACAATCACTTAACCTTTCTGTGCCTCAGTTTCCTTAACTGTCTGAGAATAATAATACCTGCCTCCCAGGTACCTCAGGATCAAATGAGATAACATATGTAAAACACTACAAAAATGCCATTATTATTATTATAATACTTTATTATTTAATTAATAAATTTATAATTATTATATATTATATATGTAATTAAATAATTAATAATGATTTAATTATTGTTTAATAATTAATAAATTATGTTTAATTAAGAGACATATACCTTTGTCCATATAATTTTCCTTCTTTGTCCTAACAAAACAAGGCTCAAGCATTCAAGGCCCTATTATGTCATTTACTATATCCTATTTCATATTATCCTTTGTTTATTTTTGTATCTTAACTCATCAACTGACAGGCAGAATTACCCAGTTAATAGGATTGGCCTTAGCAGTAGGAAGATCTGTGTTCAAGTTCTGTCTTTGTTACACATTAGCTATGTGACTCAGTGAGATAACTTAATCTTAGTGCTCTAGACAAATTTCTAAGTTGCAGATCTTCATCATTCCACACTGGGACTTCTTTACACAGATATAATCACAGGTCCAGATACCCCTGTCTTTTCAAAAAAAAAATCTTATCTTCCCAACTAGACTGTGAGCTTCATGAGGGTTGGGACTTTTATTTATCTATCTCTGGGAGGACGGAGCATATTAGGTGCTCAATGCCTATTGAATTGAATATCTCTCTTCTAGGTAGGGGGGAATCTACATTGCATCTTAGCCTTTCAGAGACTTAATTGGCAGAGATTTGGCCTTTGGAACTTCCCATTTGGAAATATTCGACAAGAAACTCAACCTCCAGCACATACACAGGGACTTGCCAAATCAGAGAGTGAAGACAACATCTCTAAGAAGCATCACGGGCGTCTGGGCAGATCTTTGAGTGCTAGCTTTCATCAGGAGTCAGCGTGGAAAAAGATGTCCAGTATTAATGAAAGAAGAAATAGTGCCTATTTGGGTTACAGTGATTATGATGGAAATGATTAAACGGGTGGGTACTGCCCAGTTGTGTCTGAAAACTTGGAGTAGGACATGCAGTAGTTGGGAGTTTTACTAAGTTTGTGTTATGTATGAATAGATCTCATTGTGTGGGATAAAACACAGTCCTGTTAGTTTTGCCTAAGCTTGTATATGATTGTGATGGATAATCTCAAATATGTGAACAGATAAGCACAGAGTACTGATCTTGTAAAATTAAAGAAAATAAGCAGTCAAAATTGGAAAGCAATTTCTTTTTTAAAATGAAAATTAAACTGTGATTACTTTCTAAACAAGCTGAAGAAAAAGTATGTCTAACAGAATCAAGATATGAACTACTTAACCAAGCATGAAATTTTTAAATAACTTTTCTCAGATGAACATTGAAGATTATTCTACATATAAGGTTAAAATATAGGTCTTAATCATCCCTTTTAAAAAGGGTAACTGATACAGCTACCAATTACTAATTTCAGCTAAAGTATATAAGGACAAAGGCTCATCTGAAATTGTCCAGTGTGCTTTGGTAGCTGTCTATACAATTATCAGTATCACTACCACTACACTTGACTTTTTGCTTGTTAATCTTTATCAGAAATGAAACATCTTGGAACTCAGTATACTGTCTATTGGTTGTAGGTAATTTAGTTCATTGACTCAATATACTCTTGCCTTTTTTGAACTGATAAAATTCTGTAAAACATAGATTAGAAATCTGGGTCCTATTTGTAATCCATGGAGCTTATAGATTTTTTATTTAATTTGGGGGAGGGATGGGTTAGGTGTCTGGAACTTCAAACTACTACATATGGGTGCAGAATGGGATCTCCTAGGACCTGATTTAAGTGAATGTAAATCTTAAGGAATCTTTCAGCCACTGAGTGCAGCGAGGCTGTTGCTTTGTCTGTCTGATTCAGTCTTACCGTAAGATCCATCAATCTCCTGCTAAATCCTAGCCACGTAATCAACTGATACATAAAGCGAGTGTTAAAGACAAAAAGGAGAAGCTGAGGGGTGCATTTCACATGTTAGAATTCTGCTCTCATTGGGGAAATTCTGAACTGTACTCTCATTGCTGTTAATCTGAGTCACAGAAGCTGGGGTTTTCTTGTTCTTTCTTTTCAAGGGTCTTTTGGGGGTATTCAAACAAATACCTTCATTATTGCAAAGTGTTGAGATTTTGGTAGTTCCTCTAAAATATACCACTAGTAAACGGTGATTCCTAGTTTATTTTTAATTCCATATCGATTATCCACTTGTGTAATCTACAAATGAGAACATAGTAATAGGATGCTCATTTTTTTTCAAAAGGGAACACTAAATCTATGTTTAAATAAAAGGGGTTAGGATTTGTAGATTGCTGATTTTGTTAACTCAGACTGGAACTTTTAGAAAACTTTGTTCTTTAAATAAAGCTTTGAGTTTTTTTTACTTAATAGTCATGTGAACGTTTGTGAATTTGCATTTATTGTTCAATAGCCTTGAAGTACAGTTTAGAAGTAGACAGTGAATTGGCCTGAGTTGAGAAGACCTGGGTTCAAATCTAGCTACTGATGTATATTTGTTAGGTGATCTTGGGCAAGTATCTTAACCTTTAAGATTTAACATTTTAAGCTCAATATTTCTGTCTGCCTAACTAGTTTTGACTAAAGAGTTGAAGTTCTTTAACAGTGGCACTGAAGAGGTTAGGGGTGGAGGTTTGGGGTGCTGGGACCCAAAGAATGCCAAGGCAGAATCACCTGTAATGAATTCACACACTCAAGCCTTCTGTCAATCGTGAAACCGTTTATTATAATACCAATAGAAGCAGGTGAAGTCCCTTGGGGAAGCTGTACCCTAATGGGGGTTAAGCTAAATCTTATATAGAAAAAAGGCATGGGAAAGGAAGATCGGGCCTGCTAATTAGGTAATCTAAGGGTCCAGGTGTCTTTGGGAACTATGGTTGGGAAAGTGTAGGGAGTATGCCAGACATGGAGGGAGAAAAGAAAGTTGTATGTTTAGCTGCCAGGGGCATGGACCTTCCGCAAGTACCAGAGACAGGATTCTTGGGCAGGCACCCTGTCTCTGTCCTGATAAGGGAATTACACAGTCAAGCCTGCAACAAGGGAAAATTTTCTCACAACAGCCAGGGGCTGGGGGGATTGGGGGGGGGCAGGTGCAGGGTGAGTGGATGGGTAGGGATGGGTTACTTTCAGGGACATGGTCTTAGGGCTTTTTGGGGTTCACATCCCACCACTCCATCAGCACTTCTTAGGCAACTATATGCTACTTATTACTTATTTGGCTTTTATCTGTTGTTAATTGTGTTCTAGGGGACATGATGTAATATGTAGTGTATATCTAGTAGGGTAGCCAGGTGGTGCAGTAGATAGAGTGTCAGATCTGTAGTCAGGAAGACGCATCTTCCTCAGTTCAAATATGACCTCAGACAATAGCTGTGTGACTCTGGGCAAGTTACTTAACCCTCTTTGCCTCAGTTTCCTTATCTGTCAAATGAACTGCAGGAGGAAATGGCAAACCACTCCGGTGTCTTTATCAAGAAAATCCCAAATAGGGTCATGAAGAGTCAGACACAACTGAAACAACTGAACAACAGAAAATATCTAGTAACATAATACTATATGGCATAATTAAAACATTTCTATAGGACTTGATAAAAGGGAATGATTTTTAAAAAGCCTAATGCATTATTTTAATTGAGTAAAAACAGGAAAAAAGAAAAAAGTTAAAAAAGAGAAACTGTGAGACTAAAGAATAATTATAGATCACATTGGTAAAGCACTTCATGGTTATAATGTGCCTTACACATTTTCATTCAATCATCCTATAAGAGAGTACATACAGTACAATGCCTGGCACATAGTTGGCACTTAACAAATGTATGATGGCAAGGACTATTATTCCCATCTTATGGATTAAAAATTGAGATTTGGTAATGATCATGTAGTTAATAAATGGGTGACCCAGGGCTTTAACCTAGACTCCAAGTCTAGTGTTCTTTCCACTATCTTCTTAGAGAAGGGTATCACCCTGGTAAGGATGTTCAGATTGCCACTGGTTCTTATCTATTTATTCATCTCGCCTAATTTCTTTTTTAAAAATTACTTTAAATAAGTTTTATTAATGCCATTTTTATTTCTACATAACAGTAATTTCTGGAAAGGTCTGCCCATACCCACTTCCAAATTGTACCCATCTTTGTAACAGACAAAAAAAATGAAGCAAAAACACCCAATACAGCAATTGCATCTGAAGTAAGTTGCACTCCCACTTCTCTGTGGTAAGGAGCGTGCTTCATTGTCTATTCTTACGGACCATGACTTATTTTTTCAATTTTACAGTTATTTCCTTTTAGTGATATTTCAATTTGTATTATTAGTCACTGTATAAAGTGTTCTCTTGTTCTAATCATTTCTATATCAACTGATATAAAATTTTCCTCATCTTGCAAAATTCCTTATTCACTTTTTACTACATGTATTCATATTTTTGTATATTCATACACATTTTTTCAGCCATTCCCCAATTGATGGGCACCCACTTTGTTTCTAATTCTTTGCTACTACAGAGTGTTGCTATGTTCACTTTGGAATATGTGTCCTGGATCATAGGCTGTGTGACTGGGCAAGTCATTTATTTTTTCAGTCCTTTGGGCAAACCTCTAAGAGTCTTATGTTCCAAAGAATGTACCAAGTTGCACTAGAGTTTACTTACCGGGGAGCTCTCTATACCAATAAAATCACAAGTCCAATTCCTATTCCTAGGACCATAGATTTTGAGCTGGAAGGGATTTTAGAAGCCACCAATCCAGCCCTCACATTTTACAGGCAAGGAAATAAGCATTTATATAGTGCCTACTATGTGCCAGGCACTGTGCTAAGTGATTTTTTTTTTTCAACAAATATCTCATTTTCAACATTTTGGTGTTGAAGTGACTCATCCAACGTCTCATAGTTAATAGTGGGAGGGGTGATATATGAACCTGGGTATTTTAATTCCAAATGCAAAACACTCTCCACTCTGCCATGGACATTTGTCTCTATCCTTGATCTTCTTATATGGTCACTAGATGTATTGGGGGCCCAAACAGTATGCACTGTTTAGTCTCTTTTCTTGTCTAATACCAAACACATCCGGAATGGCTGTAACAAGCAACAGTTCCAACAACAGTACCTTAGTATACCTGTCATTCCACACATTCTGGAGGAATGTGCAAAAAAAAAATCCATTTCTTTCCAAATAAACTATATATTCTTTAAGTTATTTCTTCTTGGGGAATAAAAGAACACTTCATTATGAAGAAATGCTTTAGGTCCAGGAAGTATTGTAGTTCTTGAAGACCTTGGTTAATAATTCTGTTCTTTTATACAGATTTTTGAACAAAATTCTCAGTTCCACCATATTCTGTGCTTGTTTTCTTTTCCATTGTTATACTTTGGGAGATTTTTTTATGATTGGACCTTGCCAGATCAGTTATAAAGCTTCAGAAAATGTCTTCTCAAAAAACATACCTCTGTGTAGCAATCCTGAGATTTATCAGAGGATTTAGTTCCCATTTAACGAATCTCAACCTGCCTACAATTTTCATTAATTCATTTCAAAGAAAAACTGTTGAGCCAGGCACTGAGTCATACAAAGATATATGAGACAAAGTTCTGCCCTTAGGAAGCATTCAATCCACTGAATAGATAGGACCACACTTAGCAGCAGAAAGAGGAATGAATTTGAAATCAAAGGACAGGAGTTCAAATTTCAATTGTCATTTATAATGTGACCTTGAATAAGTCACTTACCTGCCCTAGAACTTGGTTTCCTCATCTGTTAAGTGACTGGGTTGTACTAAATTATCTCTTCAGCTGGTTGCTCCTTTCTCAAAATCTACGACATGATCTCTTTGGGCCTCAATTTCCTCACCTGCAAATAAATATAACTGGGCTGATTAATATTTAGGGTCCATTTTAGCTCAAGTCTATGAACTATTAAATAACCACAAGAAAAGGCAGCATATGATAAATACTGAAAAATGCTACAAAGTGCTAAGAACTGAAGAGTGATTATTTTCATCCAGAGCAATCAGGGAATGCTTCATGGAGGAAGTTACATTTGCCCTCCTGAAAGACAATAAGTGGAGCTAGGATTGAGGAGCAGAAGCCATTCCAAGTGTAGAGATAGCTTTAATAAATGCCCAGAGTGACTAGTTGTACTCTGGAAAAAAGCAAGTAGAACATTGTACACCATTGGTGTCAGAAATGGGGGTCACTAAACTGAATATAAAGATCCCTGTTGATTGCATATTAATTTAGAAAATCACATATTAGCATTATCTATATTCTCTTCAATAGAAGTATTGAACATTATTCTATTAATAATAATACTAATTATAATCCTACATATAGAATAGAACTATTCAATAGAATGTACTGTATTTTGATTTTAACTATTTCTCCATTACATTTACAATCAAAATGTCTAACCACAATTACAATTAATCTGATTTGAGTTGCATTCAGAAGTACTGTAGACTCTTCTGAGACCCCTGGTGCACATAGCTAAAGAAGGTTTTTATAGGGAAGTAGTGGATAAGAAAGCTGGAAAAATGAGATGGGGTCAACGTGTTTTAGATTGACTTTTGAATGCAGTGATGTGTCTCATTTTTCTTGGTATTTCCCTCACAATGTACCACAGCATACTAAGTGCTCACAGCAGAATCTATCCATGCTCATTTATTACAAATCATAGTGAATTATCAAGTATATAACATCATCCAGTAAATCATCCAATATATAACATTTGAATCTTGATTTGTCAAGTATACTTTGGCAATTGGGAGGTATTAATTTATTTGAAATAAAAGGGCAAGAACTCACATTTTCTAGAATTCACCAATTAGTAACAATGAGAATGGAGGTTTTTGAGCAGAGAGGTAACATGAATGATCTTTAAGGATAATATAACACTGTGATGCAAAATAGTTTAGAGGGTCACTAGTTAGGAGGCCACAATTAAGTTCAATAGCATGCAGTCAAATTTTGTACTTTTACCATAAAAAGTGAACATTAAATAAGTAGAAGTTAGCAGAAAAATTTCTTATGCTGTATTATTTATCAAAGAGTATCCTTTGAGATCAGTTCAACAAAGCACTACAACTTTGCATCAAGTACCAGCATATATCAATAGCTTTCACTATGCAGTGTAGTAAAAAGAACCATGGATTTGGAGTAGAGAATTTAGGCTCAAATTCTGACTGCTGCTTTTATTACTCATGTGACCTTGAGTCATAATGAGTCACATAATTTGAAATTGAGTCTGTTTCTTCAAGTCAAAAGTGTATTTGTAATATGTTATTTTAAAATGTTTCATATACTTAGTTTTATTAGTTGAATGTGCTAAGGCTAGAAGACAAATTGCAATTCTTTATTAGTGGAAGAAGTTCCTATAGCTATGAAATTGAAGGTCTCCACAAAAATTTTTCATGAATAATTGTTTCAAGTTTTTATAAATTACTTTCAAAATAAAAAAAATTACTTAAAAATAAATTATTTTTTAAAAAATTACTTTAAAAAATTATAAATTACTTTAAAAAAGGAAAAATACTTTAAAAATGTAATTCTTTGCTACTCTAAATAGATAAAAAGAGAGGCAATTATAGTGCGGTTCATGGAATTAGCCTCTAAGTCAGGATAACCTGGGTTCCATCTTGACTCTGATATTGTCTATTTTGACCTTGGGAAACTCACTTAACCTCATTATTTTACTCTTTACTCTAGGCAACTAATAGTATAAATTGTAGAGTAAGTGTTGATGCTTTGGTGGTGGGAGTTACTCAAATTTCCCTACCTAAATTTAATCATTCCTTCAATCTCAATCCCTAAATAGACAAAGAACAAAGAAAAAAGATCATTGTTACAAAAGGAAGGCTTTGAATTAAATATATTAGTTGTCAAGTTACAATAAACCAAAGAACAAATATATAATTACTTGAAAAAACCCGATTTTATCTATTCCTAGAGTAAGTAGGTTCACTCATGTTAAATACATGATCTTTAGGATCTTAACTTAGATTAATTAGCACTTTTGGGGGCAGTTATGGGTAGCTCCAGAGTTCATAGGACTTAATATATTGATAAGTGAAGGTAAGTAACAATTGTTTAGTAATCAAAATCTTCCTGATATGGACCAGTACTCAAAAAGGTTTTAACTTAATCCAAAACACCATAATTTAAAAATCTACCACATTTGAAAAACTGCAATGGAGAATATACTGAATTTTGAATCAAAAGACTTGGGTTTGAATCCTGACTGCCACTTAACTGTGTAATAGATATCACACTGACTGTGTGATAGAGTAAGTTATTTAAACTTGTTGGGCTTTGTAAAATGAAAGGTTTGGATTAGATGCCCACTAAGTTTCTAGGCTTAAATCTATAACTATATGAATGTAACCTAGCCTGAAAGCATATTGGTAAGGGTCTTTCTCTTCATTGGTGGTGTAAACTGAGGCAGACTTTCTCTTCAGGGAATTGAGATCTTTCAGATTTTCTCTTTAGGGAATTGACATCTTTCCCCTAAAGGGGAAGATACCCAGAGAACACAAAGGCCAGTTCTCAAGATCTAAATCCCCCCTTTCCCTAAAGGAAAAACAAAACAAAAAAACAGAGGAAGACAATGTCTGTGAAATTAAAGAAGGGTTTTTATTAAGCAGGGAAGAAAAAAATATTCACATGCAAACTGCCCGGCCTATGCTGAACAGAACATCAAGTAATGAATGGGGAAGAGTTTATATACCTTTTAAACAAAGGAAAGTTAAGAAATTTGGGGGGAAAGGTGGGCTTAAAAAGGATTGCCAGTGAGTTCCATGCTAAATGGAGGGAGGAGTGAGGAATTTTACCTGTCAGAGCTGAGCCTCTTTGGTATTTCTGATAAATGATGCATTTTAAGGGGTTTAGGGGACCCCTCCCCCAAAGACCAGAGTACTGGACAGGGTCATCTGGAATGAATTCACAGACTCAAGTATTCTTTAAGTCAAGGTGGCAAAAGTTTATTGTAACACCAATATGCTGGGCAGAGCTCCTTAAGAAACTTGCATTCCTTAAGGAATTTGTAACTTAACAGGAATGATGCTAAAACTTATACAGGAAAAGTAGTGGATTATCTGGCTGCTATGCTAATTAGGCGATAATTTACACCGTTGGTCACTGGCATCCTTCACTACTGGAAACCAGAAGGAGTTTCTCAGGAGTGTATTTTAGGTATGTTAGGTCTGTAGCAAGATAGCTTTGAGAGTTGGTGTCTATAGTTTGACCTTTGGATTGAATATGATAACTTTGAGAATCAAAACATAATAATTCTGTGGTTACAAAATAGTCCTATTTTTATAAGAGAATTTCTTCAGAGGTCAGCTTGTCCTTGTGATGGGGAAAGACAGTTTATTTTACTGGGGCTCACTCATGAGTAATTGCTAGGCACAATATGGGCTGGGGAGAAAACTATCAGGGCTAGCGTTTTGAAGCTAGAGAGAAATGTGATCTTGGAATTGGAGTCCAAGCACAAGTATCCAAGCACCCCATCAATCCCATTTGAGGTTTTCTTTTTCGCGGTTTGCCATTTCTTTCTCCAGCTCATTTTACTGTTGGGGACACTGAGGAAAACAGGGTTAAGTGATTTGCGCAAAGTCACGCAGTCGGTGTCTGAGACCAGATTTAAACTTGAGAAGATGAGTCTTCCTGCCTTCAGTCCCAGCACTATCCACTGCACTACTAAGTTGAACAGTCAGGTCAATTTATAACTAGAAATAAAGGCTAAAATACATTTTTCTTTTAAAATCTGTAAAAAGTGTCAATTGCTACCCTTTTACATCACCTTCATTTCCAAATAGCACACACAAAATAGATTGCAAACAAATTGGAAAAAGGCACATAAATGTTTCTTAATGCAGAGATGACAAAAAAACCCTTAACATGACTTATTCATAGGAACATACCTTAAACCATTTCAGGCCTCAAAATTTTGTTCAGTGAAAAAGTCCAACTAGAAAAAGAGGCTAAAATGCTTTTTCTTTTAAAACAATAAAAACTTCGTTGCTTTTATTTTTACATCAGCTTTTTTTCTAAATATAACTAACCCTAACCCTCCTCCAGCCATTCCTTTTAAAGAGGAAAATATTTTTCATTATCATCGTTATAATATTAATGTATTTGTCTATAAAGATTCTTCTGTGGCAATCCTCAAATTTTTAAAAACTGTCTTCCTTCCATTTCAACCATCAGTTTACGTGTAAATAACTTGAGAAGCTACCCGCTCCAAAGCAGTGCTACATTGTTTCAACAGCGAAACACGGACTCAAACATACAGCCAGCCGACTCGGCCGGTGCAAGGGACGGGCCACGGGAAGTGAGGGAAGGCGAGAGGTAGGTGGGGTGGGGGTGGGGGGCAAGGCAGGAATAAATGAGACTAAATCCCTACCCTCCAGGGGGAGCGCGGTGACGGGAAAAGGTAAAAGTTCCGGGGGAAGATGGGGTGGTACTGAAATAATGAATAGGAAAGGAAAGGTCGCGGCGGGGAAGCAGACTACGGATGTCAAGCAGCGGGCGAGGTCCGGGGATGGGGATGGGTGTCTCAGGGAACACGGAGCCATAATGCCTAAAGCCGTGTTAAGCTCCATCGTCCAGGCCGCAGCACTTCAGAGGCGACGGGAGGGCGGGATTAATTGAAATCCATATCCGGCGCCGCACAAGAATAGATGCGCCTGCGTCCGCAACTTCTTCCGGAAGTTTCCTACGTGTAGGACGTCCCCTGCGTCGGGTCGTTTCCTTTCATCGTGACGTAACGTAACCCGCGACGGCAAGTAGTGATTGGATTAGTGGAAGCGGTAAGGCGGGACTTCCTTAACGAAGACTTTTTTTTTTTTTTTAATTTTTCCTGCGGAAGCCGGAAGCCCTGGGCCAAAGTCAGGTTCCGGCTGCTTAAATTGGGTCTGTGACGGCCACCTGGAAGGTGAGCTGCTGGGGACACCTGGTGGTCGCTTCGTTCTTCCCAATCCTAAACTGTTAAACCGAAGACTTGAGGGGGCAGAATAAGAAGAACTCGTTCAGCTCGGGGCTGGGAAGGAGTTGTTCATCTTTTAGGCCTGACGGTTTTTCTCCCTTTTCTTGTGAGCTAGGAGAAGCCGGAGGCAACTTGGAGATTCGAAATGGGCCTGGAGGTTAGCCCCCGGCGGCCCCCGCGTTCCTCCTTTCTCCTTCCTGCTTGGGGAACCCGGAGCCTAAGAGTGTCTTGACGGGCTGGAAGGGAGCCTAGAGCTCGGAGCCTCAGACATCGAGTGCGCATGCTCCTTTGTTTTTCTTGAGGATACAAAGTTGCAGGTTGTTTCCAACAGCTTGGGCTCCTTAAAGGCTGCTTGAGGAAACCCAGGCGCAATGGGAGTCCAGGGGCTTTGGAAGCTGCTTGAGTGCTCGGGAAGACAGATCAATCCAGAAACGCTGGAAGGAAAAATTCTTGCTGTTGGTATCCTTAAAATGAGCGTTGTGCTTTTGTGAGGCGGGAAAAGCTTTCTTTGAATCCTCTCTATCATTTATAAAAGGGGACTTTAGGTCTTTAAGATCGTTTCCAGCCGCAAAATCTTACAATTCTGTTTTCCGCGTCCTGATTTAGCTGTCTTCCTCCTTCCTAGTGTCCGGCACGTAATAGATACTTTATAAATGCTAATTGAGTCTTATCTCTTGGACTAATAACATTTTACTGGATGACAAATGGTATCAGTGACTTGTTAGGATTATTAACATTATTTCATAATATCAGACTTGCTTTCCTTTTATTAGGATCGTTGATAATAGCTAGAAGAGACCTTAAGGGTCATAGAGTTCAAATCCTCCTCAGTTTACAGGTTTGGAAAGAGAAATCCCGAGAAGTTAAGTGACTTGTCTTAGGTTACACACGTAGTAAGTGGCAGAATGCTAGTTTTAAATTTCATCCCTGTAAGGTACAGAATTCTTTCCACTACACCAACATCTTACTTGATTTTAGATATACTCAACTCCTCTCTGCTGAGTCATAGGATCTTACTTCACAGCTGTAAGGTACATCAGAAGCCAGCCACTTGAACACTCACATTTTAGAGATAGAGAAAATAAGGCCCAGGGAGGTTAAGTGACTGCCTGATGTTAAGCATGAAGTCAGAGATGGGATTTGAACCTAGACTTTCTTACTATAGAGCCACTGCTTTTCCTCCAGAATATCGTGGGAGAGGGGGAGATAATATATTAATAGCTCACATTTTAAAAGCAAGGCACTGGTGCTATGCCAAGTTGGGAAGGGGTGAAATTCCAGTGTTGCCACATTTGATGGTTTTTGTTTATTTTGTAATGCAGATTAAGGCCTAAATGAGGCAAAATTCCTTAAAAGCTAAAAGTGTCAGATGAAAGCACTATTCTTTATTGCCATTTATTAAAAAAATTAACTTGATTATTGAAGAATGTTTATCTTGCACTTTAGTTTATTAGGACAGGTCAGTGTATAAAACTGGAGACATAGCATAAAGAATTATGTTCTGAGTCCTTGAACAATGAATTGTCAGATTAAGAATAAAAGGAAAACCACTAAGCATACCCAAGTTATTGACCTTTGGGTTGCTTAGAAGTTCCTTGTGGAAAGAGTAGCTGGTTTGATCAAATTGATAGTTTTTTACAGAAACAGGAGAATCGGGTGAAAGTTAAAAAGAGGAAGATTTAGACTCAATACAACTCCAAGTGGAGTTATTCAAGAATGACCTTAGAATGTAATGGCTTCTTTCTTATTGGATGCCTTCATATACCAACTGGATGAACCATGTGATAAAAAAAAGTTGTAGAGGTAATCCCTGTAAAAGTATATGTGGGACAGGATGAATTCTGGACACTTTCAGATTTTGTGATTTAATTCACTTTTAAGTGACTTAGATGACCCTGAATGTGGTTTTTTTTTTTTTAAGTCTCTGCTGAAACATGACAGTAAGAAAGAGGGTGAACTTGGATTTCACTTTCGTTTTCTTTGTGATCTGGACAAGTTATTTAACCTCTCTGAGTCTGCTATTTTACAGGTGAAGATAATATTTGTATCAATCACCTCACAGTAGTGTTGTGAGGAAAGTGCTTTTTTAATGCATTAGAGTGCTATATACATGTTTCACCTTTTCTTGTATAGATCTGGTTGTAGAATTTCACATCTGCTTGTGGAGCCTAGACTCATTAGTATAGTACGTTAATTTGCTACAAAAATATACTTTTTTTCAAACTCAAATAGAAATATGGATGCAATGAGTCTTGCTTTTTTAAAGTCTTGGTTAGAAACCATTTCAGCTCATTTATTTTTATGGACTTTTTTTTCCTATCTCTAGTTTAGTTATGCTTCCTTCCATAGTTAAGTAAATTGTAAGGCTTAAAATTGATATGCTTTGCTGTTTGTAAGTATTAAGTGTGAGAAGTTAGACAAGTCACTCTGTGGTTCATTTACCTTATCTAAAATGAGAGGAGTTGGACCAGGTGGACTGTAATGTTCCTTCTAGCTCTAAGTCTTATGATGATATAATTAAATATTTTTGTTCTTTTATTGACTTTAGGTGAGATGTTGTAGTGTAGCATATTACAGTGCATAGAAAACTGGCTTGAGAACCAACAACCTTGGTTAAAGTTCACCCTCTGACACATACTGTCTGTGGTCTCGATAAGTCACTTGACCTTAGTTCTTTGAGCAATTTTCTAAAAGTAAGATGCAGAGAAAATGCTGACTTCCACATCAGTGAAGTTATAGGCCCAGTCCTTTTCCCCTTTAGTTATTCCTATAACAGTAATTTGTCTAAATTCCATTGTTATACAGCATTAACAAATGGATGAATTATTTGAATTAACTGAACTAGATTTTCAGAAATCAGATAGTAAACATAAAGTTTCTTAGAGTCCTACCACTCATCAGCATGTCATTAATGTAGTCATTGTTGGTTTAATCCAGCTCCTGCACTGGGGGAGCCCCTCCTCCCTTTTTATATATCTGGGGTGGGGTGTATGGGAGCTCAGGGAGTACTAGCTCCGGTGATATGAGGGCTTGCTGAGCTCTTCTCAGGGCTGTTCATCCACCTTTGGTATCCACCTGTTACCTAATTCTTATCTGTGTCTCCAGGAAGTTGTAACATGTGCAGGGGCTGCACCCGGTAAAACTGTCTTGGCAGATGGGCTAAACCAGGGTAACCAACAGATCTCAAACCTATCTGGAAGTTAGGGGAACGTCTACCCCAAGCATGTGATGACTTGCTGGCACAATGGGCGGATGAGAACAGTTTGTTCCAGTGGCCAGGCTTTGGAGAACTTGGAGCTTGGTTAGACACTGAAGATGCCAAGGTTATCCACTGTGTCTTGGGCCTTTACTTATCATCTTGACTTTTGTCCTGCTACTGGATTTTGTTGACTGTAGAAGAGAGCGGGAACCTTAGAACTGTGCTCTGCCTCACTTAAATCCAATTTTGTGTTTGAGTCAAGATATCACCTTATAATACCACTGCTCCTCTTCAAAAGTGACAAGATATGTGTTGACTTAGTAATTAATTATGCTTTAATACGTGTTTACCAGAACACAAATTTAAAACATTGTTCTATAAGAATATAGATTAATTGATTAAAATTAGACTCGGGTTTTGGATTCAGAAATGAGTTACAAAAAAATTTGTTATATAGTAGTAAAAGGCCAAACGTAGTTAAATTATTTTGTACTTAAAACAATTATAAATAAATGTTCAGATTATAGTTAATTTCCATTGAGTGTTAAGTGTGTATTTCAAAATTCCAAAAGTGTTTTCCATTGATGATTCTTACAGATATTAGCATTTGGTTGAATCAGGCACTTAAAGGAGTCAGGGACAAACATGGAAATTCAGTTGAAAATGCCCATCTTCTCACTTTGTTTCATCGACTTTGCAAGCTGTTATTTTTCAGAATTCGTCCAATTTTTGTTTTTGATGGAGAAGCACCACTGTTGAAGAAGCAGACTTTGGTATGTGCAATTTTTGTTTCTAACTTCTTAACTCCCATGACCTCCATTTCCATTCTATCATAGCCACTCAGGGGTGGCGACATCTCTAGCTTCATTATTACTTGTAATTGTTTGAGGTTTAAGGTGGTGGAATTCTAAAATTCCCTTTTCTGATTGCAGATCCATATCTGTTTCTCCTGCTGCCTAACTTTTCTTAAACCTGCTCTTCCTCCTAACCACCATCTTTACAAACTGTTAAGCTTTCTCCTTCTTGCCTTATTCCTTCCTCTGTCTGGAGTCAATAAAATGGTTGGCAGTGATGGAGAAAAGCAGAGAGTTTGATTAAAAAACAGAACAACCCAGACCAATAACCAGTGCTTACCAAGTAATGAGATGGATTTTTCTTTTGTACTTTACAGGATGGCTCTGAAGACATTTCAGACACAATTTGGTCTCTGACATAAAACTCTCTTTGTAGGCTAAGAGAAGACAAAGGAAAGATTTGGCAGCCACTGATTCCAAAAAAACGACAGAAAAACTTCTGAAGACTTTCTTGAAACGACAAGCTATCAGAACTGCTGTGAGAGGCCAAAGGTGAGATGTTTGGTGTGTTGGAAATCAGGCGATACCATTGGCTTAGCTGGCCATCCACTTACCCGTACTTTGGCTCCCACCTTGTGTGAGGTAGAAATCTTATGTGCAGACCACAGCACAGTGTAGTGGGAATAGTGTTGTGTGATAAGTAAGAATATCTGGGCTTTCGGGTCCCCTTTATACAAGTCACTTAATCTCTTGGAATGTATTTCCTCACATGCCACGTGGAGATAAAAATAATTATGCCTATTTAAACAAGTTTGTTTTTAGCAGTCCAATGAAGTTATTCAGAGCACTTTTAATATGACATATTTAATGTGAAAACTTTCCTATTTTGAGCCACTGTGGACCTTTCAGGTGATAGATGGAAGGAAGGAAGGAAATAGGCACTTATTAAATATTCACTATGTGCCCAACACTTTGCTAAATGCTGAGAATACAAATATAAGCACAAAGAAATACAAAAAGATGGGAGTGTAGGAGTGCTGTAACCCTCACTCTGTATCATTTTTTTCTTCCTGTTCTGAAGCAGTAGCACAAGAGGAGGCAGCTTGGAACATAGTTTCAAAGAATGAGCGTGTATCTGTTTCATAGGTAACGGTAGTGGACACATGAGGTCATTCATGGGAGGAACATGTTACTTTTTTATTTCATCAAGAGGTGAAAGTAAAGCCATTGTGTGCTTGGAAGGGTGGCTTTTTGAATTTGAGGTCCTGGTTTTTTATATCTGTTTACATATTTTCTTGAAGAGATGCGGCACTTCCTAGTCTTACCCATGTTCAAAGAGAAGATGACATGTATGTTTTGCCTTCATTACAAGAGGAGGAGAAAAATAGGTAAATATTTTTTTTGCTTTAAAAAATAATGCAATCATAACAGCTTTAAACCTTAGTCTCTAATGTAGACAAAGCCGGATGGGAATTAGTATCTTTTTAGAACTATGTTACAAGTTACATTTAGCAAATTTCCTATTATGATTTGTAATGCATTATTTGTTTCTTAGTGGAAGGCTTTTGTATTTTTGCCTTGGTAATCAAAGTGTATATGTTCAGAACTTGCAATAGGATTTAAGATTTTTTTGAAGCTTTGATTGGAGAATATTTAATTTTTATGACTAATGTTCAAGAGACTATATATACTCCCAATTAAGAAGCCTTTCCATAAAATGGATTACTGCTTTGTAATTTGAACCTCTATAGAATTGAACTATGATTTATTATATTTAATTTTTCAACACAGTTTCCAAATTTTAGGAAGTTTTCAGAGTATGAGTGTTTGTCTTAGTGTTTATTTGGAATAGGGTTCAAGCACCTAAATAACATGTAATGAAGTGTGTAAAGACTTGATTTTAAAGTATAGCAAACTTAACAAAATCTGGAACTGTCTAGTTATTTTATGTCATCTTGTGTTGAGAAAAAAGTATTATATAATATTTTGTGTGTAAAGATTTTAATTATTTTACAGTATTTCAGAGCTTGTCACCCTGCTAAGGTCCTCATTTCTGTCATCACATTGGAATTATCTCAAAACTTATAAATCATTTTGACTGCATTTTTATCTTCTCCCTTCCTCCAATAAGCAGCATACCCTGTCATTTCTTTCACAATGTCTGTTGAGTCCATATGTTACTTTCTTTTACCATTGTCACCATTTTAAATTCAGACTTGCATCACCTCATACTTTGACTTTTTCATTTGTGAAACCATCTACACTGCTGTTAGATTAATTTTCTGTAGTGTGTTGTGAAACCATCTATACAGCTGTATATATAATTTTCTGTAGTCACCATTTTCATGTTGTTATTCAGCTGCTCAAAAATCTTTAGTGCCCCCATTGCCAAAAAATTAAACCTCTACCCTGGTATTCGCGGACCTTTTGTAGTCTGCTCCCAGAATGCAGACTGTTTTTCCAAAATTATCTGCCACCCTTGGTAAATATGAACAAAATACTTCAGCCAGACTTGTGGTCTTACTAACCTGTTCATACATACCTTGTGCATTCTGATGCTAATTCCTTGGTTTGGCATTTTCTGTTCCTGGAATGCTCCTTCCTCTTCCACTTTTCAAATCTTAAGCCACTCTTCAGGACCTAGATTGAGCCCCACTTAACTCTATGAAGCCTTCCCATCCTTTCTTTATTTTCCGTGCCATTTATATTATCACTCAGTCATAGTATGTTGTCTTGACATCTGTGTTCTTGCATTGCTTCTTAGCTTTTACATTTCTAACTTTCCATGTCCTGTCCCTTCCAAATAGATTATAAAGGTTTTGAGGGCATGAAGCATACATACTTTGTATTATTCACTTCACGTAGCACACAGTATTGTGTACATAATTGCTCAGAGGCATGTACCTGGAGTTATGGTTATTTAGTGTTTGTTTATAGAAAGTATTTTAATATGTACTAAAGCTTCCTTCCCTGTTTGTTAATTGAAATTTTAGTTCAGAAGAGGAAGATGAAAAGGAATGGCAGATGAGGATGAGTCAGAAACAAGCGTTACAGGTAATCAGAAATGCCTTCCAAAGGCTTCACAATCAACGAATATGGCATGTATATGTAAAAGTGTTTTTTTAAAAATTAGAACTGATACTTTATCTGTTCTGTTTAGACCTGTATGAAATGGCTGGTTTATCTGTAGGAGATCTTACTTTCAAGTTTGTTAAGCAGAGGCATCACCATTCTTTGGTAGCACTATTGTCTCTTGTTGTCAGTAATTCAAGAGTTTCTGATTTTATCCGTGTAGGTATTCTTTTCACTTCATGTCGATTTTAACCGCCTTGTTTTCTTTAGTTTCTGTGGCTGAAAAAAGAAATTATCTTTTGGGAGCCAACTTTATTTGTATTCACTTAGTCTATTCCTTGGACCACAAATGCATAGTGTAGGTCCTTTCCCAACTTGTGAGAGCTTGTACTTCCCTGGCATAATTTTTGAGAAGCATGAGCATCCTGATTAATAGGGAAAGCCTGCATTACAAGCAGAACTACTCTATGGCAGTTCATTTTGGGTGTAATCGTATTTTTGTGTCTCTTTATTTAAAAAGATTTTAAAAATTGAGAGGAGATGGATTGTTCATATAGTGAGAGAGCAGGAAAACAGATGTAGAGTCCACATGTTCTGTTGGTATCTGTGCAGTGTTGAGATCTGGAGACAGGTCCTCAGCATGCTGTGGAGATGCCTGTGGGAGGATTTATTGGAGGATGTAGAAAATGGGTGTATAGGAGGCCTAGCTTTGACTGGGTTGCAGTCTGTACTGGTAAAAGGACTATTGAGATCAAAGTTCGGTCAAAATATTTCTTATAAATTTCTTATAAATATTCTTATAAATAAATATATTCTTATAAAATAAAATTTCTTATAGTCTTATAAAATAATATAAAGATCAATAAAAACATGACCTTTAGTTTCTCAGAGCTAGGAAGTACTTAAATGTTAATTAAACATTCTATTAGATGAAATTTTCTATCATTGATGATAATATGCCTTTGTAGATGGAGAGTCAACTTGGAGCCAGAAAGACTTAAATTCCTGCCTGTGACACATACTTGACTTAGTGATTCTGAGCAAGTAACTTAACCCCTCAGGACTTTAGACAATTCTTTGTGACTGCATGTTGCAGAGAAGGTGCCAACTTGCATTGGTAGAAGGAGTTTTTTTATTTGGAAGTTTTATCACTGAAATCAAAAGTGATCCAATTCCATATCCCAAACAATAACATATAAATCAGTGTTTGGAAAATGCCAAAGAATTTCATTTTCTTTTTTTTCTCTTTTTCCTATTTATTTATTTATTTAATTTTTTACATTCATTTTCACAAATTTTTGGGTTCCCAGTTTTCTCCCCTTTTATCCCCTCCCCCCCACCCCAATACCCCAAGCAATCTAATTTTCCCTATCTCCAATCTGCCCTCTCTTCTGTCATCCCTCCCTTCTCTTGTCTCCATCTTCTCTTTTCTCCTGTAGGGCCAGATGACTTTCTATTCCTCATTAACTGTATGTCTTCTTTCCTAGTTACAACAACAATATTAAACAGTTGTTCCTAAAACTTTGAGTTCCAAATTCTCCCCATCCCTCCCTCCCCACCCATTCCCTTTGGGACGGCAGGCAATTCAATTTAGGCCCTATCTGTGTAGTTTTGCAAATGACTTCCCTGATAGTCGTGTTGTGTAAGACTAACTGGATTACCATCCCTCCTAACCTGCCCCTCATTGTTTCTCTTCTGTCTCTTGATCCTGTCCCTCCCCAAGTGTTGACTTCAAATTGCTCCCTCCTCCCTTTGCCCTCCACCCCATCATCCCTCCCTTGCAATATCTCCTTCTCCCCCACTTTCTTATACTGTAAGATAGGTTTTCATACCAAAATGAGTGTGCATTTCACTCCTTCGTTTAGTCAAATGTGATGAGGGTAAACTTCTTGTTTTTTTTTTTTCTCAGCTCTCCTCTTTTTCCCTCCACTAAGAAAAACTCCTACCTGCCTCTTAAATGACATATAGTTACCCCCTTCCCTTTCCCTCTCTTTCCTCCCCCTACATTTCTCTCTCACCATTTACCCTAGTTTCTTTTAAGGTATGGTCCCATCCTATTCAGTTCAATCTGTGCTCTCTATCTCTGTGTGTGTGTGCCTGTGTGTATGTGTGTGCATGCGTGTACATGTGTATGTGTGGTCCCACCAACTACCCAGATACTGAAAAGTTTTAAGAGTTAGAAATATTGTCTTTCCCTGTATGAATATAAACAGTTCACTTCTGGTAAGTCCCTTAAGACTTCTCTTTGCTGTTTCCTTTTTCATGCTTCTTCTCATTCTTGTGTTTGAAAGTCAAATTTTCTTTTCAGCTCTGGTTTTTTCATTAAGAATGATTGAAAGTCCTCTGTTTCATTGAAAGACCATATTTTCCCTTGAAGTATTATACTCAGTTTAGCTGGGTAGGTGATTCTTGGTTTGAGTCCTAGTTCCTTTGACTTCTGGAATATCCTATTCCACGCCCTTCGATCCCTTAATGTAGAAGCTGCTAGATCTCGGGTTATCCTGATTGTATTTCCACAGTACTGGAATTATTTCTTTCTAGCTGCTTGCAAGATTTTTTCCTTGAGCTGGGAGTTCTGGAATTTGGCCACAATGTTCCTAGGAGTTTCTCTTTTTGGATCTCTTTCAGGTGGTGATCGATGGATTCTTTCAATACTTATTTTGCCCTCTGGTTCTAGACTGTCAGGGCAGTTTTCCTTGATAATTTCATGGAAGATGATGTCTAGGCTCTTTTTTTGATCATGAGTTTCAGGTAGTCCCATAATTTTTAAATTGTCTCTCCTGGTTCTATTTTCCAGGTCAGTTGTTTTTCCCATGAGATATTTCACATTCTCTTCCATTTTTTCATTCTTTTGGTTTTGTTTGGTGATTTCTTGGTTTCTCATAAAGTCATTAGACTCCATCTGTTCCATTCTAATTTTGAGAGAACTATTAAATTCAGTGAGCTTTTGAGCCTCTTTTTCCATTTGGCTCATTCTGCTTTTGAAAGCATTCTTCTCCTCACTGTCTTTTTGAACCTCCTTTGCCAATTGGGTGAGCCTATTTTTCAAGGTGTTAATTTCCTCAGCATTTTTTTGGGTCTCCTTTACCAAGGTATTGACCTGGTTTTCATACTTTTGTTGCATCTCTGACATTTCTCTTGCCAGTTTTTCCTCCACCTGTCTAACTTGCTTTTCAAAATCCTTTTTGAGCTGTTCCAGGGCCTGAGCCCACCCGCCACCCCCCTGGGGTGTCTGGGGTTCTGAGGCCCCGCCCTCCACATCTTTCCCTGATGGCAAGGATACGTCCTCGTCATCAGATCCGAAGGTCAGGATCATTTGCATTTGTTCGAAAAAACTCTCTATAGTCTTATTTTTCTTCCCTTTTCTAGGCATTTTCCCAGCCAGTTACTTGACTTCTGAGATTCCTTTCCACCCCCGCCTGGATCCGCCCAGCTAGTGCTTGGCCTCTGAGATTTAAATGGGCTTTCCTCCTGCTGGCTGTCAATCAGTGAGCTTTAGTTCAGGTGCTGGGGTGGGGGCAGGGCCGCCTCCCAGACTCTGATCCCTCGGGGGCTTTATGCAGAGACTTTCAGGAATGGAGCGGGTGGGGGTGGGGTGGGGGGCCTCGCCTCCCAATCTCAGTTCCCTTGGGGGCTTTGAGCAGAAGCCTTCAGTAATAGAGCGGGGTGGGGGAAGGGCCGTCTCCCAGGCTCAGCTCTGTCAGGTTTTATGTGGGAATCTTCCATAATGAAGATCCTGCCTGCTGTTGGGGGATTCCTGAGTCCTGGGCCGCTGCCGCCTCAACCGCCGCCCACACCTCTGCCTCCGCCGCTTCCTGTGCCCGTCTCTGCCGCAGCCGCTTCCTCCCGAGGGGGCCCGAGTCACGGAGACGCCCTGCTTCCCCTCTCCTCCAGCCCGGCTTTCTTTCTCACTGACCTGTAGCTTCTGTGGGCGGAGGGACTTTCCCGGCTGCCGGAGCTTCCGTCTCTGAAGCCTGCTCGGATCAGCTTCTCTGGGGCCGCGGCCAGGGCAGTGCTGGGGGTGGGGTCCACTTTCCGGGGCGCACCGGACCCTGGAGACGGGTCTCCAGGGCTCCCTGGAACGGAAATCTCTTCCACTCTGCTTCTGCACACCTTGTATTGACCCAGAAGTTATGGGGGACTCTTTTTACATTAATTCTATGGGCTTTGGTTTCGGAGCTCGTAAACGTGCGTCCTTCTACTCCGCCATCTTGGCTCCGCCCCCGAGAATTTCATTTTCTTCTATACATTTCCACCAGCCAGAATTCTTAATTGTGGGGCCCAACATATTGTACCTAATATAAGAATGTATCATAATTAATTGTAGTTTATCCTGACACTGATTTTTTTCCTTCCTTTATAATTCCAAAGATAGCACTACAAATTCAACTTGCCGTTTTACCCTGAGTCAGTATTATCCTCGTAATACTACATACAGTCTCTTCTGTAGAAGTGACAAAACTATTAGCATGTTCTTTATTTTTTTTTTTATCTCAAGAGGTTTTTTTACTTCTCTTCATATAACTCTGCTAGACTATTTTTTTTTGCATTCCATACTGGAAAATGAACAGTTATGAAATTGTACAGAAGTAAATGTGGGATTAAAATGAAGTATTTTAAAAAGGAAATAAAAGGTTTATTTCTAAGAATTATTAGAATTACATCTTCAACTCTTGAGTATTAATTTAGATTAAGCCATGGACATTTTCAACTTTATCTTGCAGTACAGAAAAAAAATGTACTTCACAAAATTATTTCATAAAAACGTTGTAACTGGAAATGTCTTTCTTGATGAAGTGATTTTAGTTTCTTGGTGAAAATGCTGAGGGTCATCATTATAAATACTACCGGGAGCCATAATAGAAGTATATAATATTAGTTGCTTCATATTTACATTTCTTTAAAATAATTTGTTGCAAAAAATTTAATTGATTTTGAAAGTTCAAAATAAACCTTTGTGTTATGGTTATTTATCTACTGTTAAATTATTGTCTTTTTTATTAGAATATAAACTCCTTGAGGTCATGGACCATATCTTATTTAGAAAGGCATATTGTAAATGCTATATAGATCTAAACTCTTATGTTTTTAAAAATGTTTTTATTCAAAACTTAACTGTAAGATAACTGCAACATGTGTCTTTCAGAACTGTATTTTTCAGGGTTTCTTTTGTGTGTTTCTTATGTTGTCTTCTATACATTTAAAAAAAATGCTTCAGTGAAAATGTGTGTTTCATCCTGTACCTTGAGTCCATCACTTTTTTCCTTCAGAAAATAGCATGTTTTCTCACTGCTGGTCTGGAATTGTGGTTGGTTATTGTATTAACAAAAGTTCTGAAGTCTTTCAAAGTTATTTTTCTTTATAATATTATTACTGATTAAATTGTTCTCCTGGTTCTAGAGGACTGTTATTATAAATATAAGCATTGTGTCTCTCCCTGTACCAAGTATTTTTCTTTCCACATGGTAGACCCTTAGTGAATGTTTGCTGATTTTATTGCATATTTGCCAAGTGTTGTATTTAATAGTGCCAATACTCATTCATGTGTGTATGCACATGTGTGTGCATGCTTGTACACACACACACACACACACACGAGACAACATGACATAAAGATCTGAGTTCAGGTTGTCAGTCTGACTCTTTATTGTACATCCATGGGCAAGTCACTTCTTAAAGGCACAGGCATCTCTTTAAGACTCTAACTTTTATATAAGTGACTGATCTCCATTGGTGGAGGAAATTCCTATGCCGAGAATTCCCCACACTGCTGAAGTTTTTAGTCTGGATCATTCCCACCAAGTTCTTCCCCCAGTATATTTTATATATACACACATGTATAACATGTGCATCTATCTACATAAATATAAACACATATCTGTTCACTTATACTGTGTGTATGCCCCCTTCAGTGCAATTCTATTTTGAGAACAAAACAGTTTTCGTTTTAACTTACTTTTAATCTTAAGTTACCTTTGTATGTTAAAGAAATCATTTTGTAGATAGACACTGTTTATAGATATTTAATTTCATAGTATTTATATTTTAATTCAAATAGGAAGAGTTCTTTCATAATCCTCATGCTGTAGACATTGAATCTGAAGACTTCAGCAGTTTACCACCAGAAATAAAGCATGAAATCTTGACTGATATGAAAGAATTTACTAAGCGAAGAAGAACATTGTTTGAAGCAATGCCTGAGGTAAAATAAAATACGTAGTGTATTTATTCCTTGAATAATCTTACTATTGCTCTAAAAGGAAACTAAATATCTCATATCTGAAAATTCCCATCTATAATACAACTTAGAATCAGAGAAACATAAATATCTTGACACTGTTTATGGAGTATTACATATGGAACTATTCGTTTCATAAAAGAAAATCTTTTAAAGAACAGTTCAATATAAGGAAAAACTTTCTAACACTTAGATTTTTCCTGAAGTTGAATGGGCTACCAAAAAATTACTTCTCACCAGAAGTCTTTAAGTAATGGCTAGATGACAACATCTGTTGAGCCTGCCATAGGAGGCTTTCTTCTTGATCAGTTACAAGTTGGTACTTCAGATGGTTCCCAAGATCCTTTCCAACCCTGAAATTCTGTGATTCTGAAGGAAAACCATTTTTATGCCTAAACTAAAGTTAAATTTTCAAAAGTCTCAGTGATTATAAAATATATCCATGAATTCTCTTTTTTGTCCAATTTTTACTGTCACAATTTTAATATGTTTTAAAAGTAAATTATATAGTCTTTTATGGAGTGATGCAATCATAGACTTCTTGCTAGAATTATTTGAAGTAATTTAGTCATATCCCTTCATTTCAAAGATGAGTAAACTGAGGCTCTCAGAGTTTTGGACTTGCCCAAAGTCTCCTAGGTGCTGTGGCACAAAGTGTCTTTATTCTGCTTCCTTGTTTTTAATCCCAGATTTAATTTTTAAAAATTTAGTGAAATGATAGTATCATCCACAGAAAAATATCACCTATGAAAAGAAATCAATTGTTGGATTTGGGGGAAATGCAGTCATATTGTCCCTGTCTAAATTATTTATTTTGCTTTAAGGAGTCGAATGATTTTTCAACCTATCAACTCAAGGGCTTGCTTAAAAAAAACCACTTAAACCGACACATAGAAATTGTACAAAAAGAGATGAATCAACAGCATTCAGGCGAGATCCAAAGACAATATGAAAATGAAGGGGGTTTTATGAAGGTGGTGGAATCAAGGAAAGTAATTTCTGAGGATACATCTCATTACATCTTGATAAAAGGTATTAGTTATAAGTTCTTAATTTGATGGTAAGGGGTTTTATGAAGGTGGTGGAATCAAGGAAAGTAATTTGTGAGGATGCTTCTCATTACATCTTGATAAAAGGTATCAGTTAAAATCCTTAATTTGATGGCAAATGGAAATTATAACAACAAAATCTGTCTTTCATCTACAAATTCTCTAAATTATAGTTCAGGAGAGTATAATTGGTGAACTTAATGAATTCTTAGGTGCTTCACAGCACAATTAGTAAGGCTGTTACTGGGTTTAATACAGCTAACATGTATAACTTAAATTATACAGAAAGAGCCTTGAACAGGCTGGCTAGTTGAGATTAAAATGTATGCTTAAGAGTCAGCTACTGCTTTTCTTGCTTCAGTCTCCTTTAAAGTCATTGAATGTGGAATTCTGATATTAATTACTGTTTTCGTGAACTTAGATACTGAAATTAGCTGGTAAACTCTTGTTTTTATTCACTGTGTTAAATTGTGTTGTCATATTGTGACAGTAATATTAAAAATCTAACTTTTTTTTTCCAGGCAGTCAAGCTAAGCAAGCAGAAGAAATGGATACTAAATCAATTCTTCCTTCTTCTAGTAAAATGTATAGCCCACGTCCTTTTGACACAAAATTGCCATCATTTGAGAAGCCAGAGACAGAGAAAGAGACTTACTCTGATGCAGCAGCCCCACCTTCCCCAAGGACTTTATTAGCTATCCAGGCTGCCATGATGGAAAGTAGCTCAGAAGAAGAGCTGGAGAAAGAAAATGAAAAGCAGTTCATTGTAAAAAAAGCACATACCCCTGCTGCAGTAGATGAAGGCTCTGTATCTCCTAGAACTCTGTTAGCAATTCAAGGAGTTCTTGATGAGGATGATGTGAAAAACTCCCAGAATGGAGTGTCAGAAGTTAAAGAGATTCTTATAAATAGGTCAGAAGAGGAAGATGAGTTCCTTAAAGTTAGAGAAAGCAAAGGAAT
The DNA here is from genome assembly GCA_023548195.1 of Bettongia penicillata ogilbyi. Classification (NCBI taxonomy): domain Eukaryota; kingdom Metazoa; phylum Chordata; class Mammalia; order Diprotodontia; family Potoroidae; genus Bettongia; species Bettongia penicillata. The sequence goes on from JAJHZJ010000121.1 coordinate 7,319,106, forward strand.
ACAATTTGCAGCAGTGTCTCATTCAGAAAATAGGGTATTTGCACAAGGAGATGAATGCAACGTTAAGAACAAACACAAATCTGTACCTGCAGCTCATTCGTCAAATACTGACCTTTTAGGAAAGGATGAATCTGTTGTTACAGAAGAACCAGCATCACTAAGTCATTCAGCAAATGCAGTCTTTGGGCCAAGTGTTAAATCTGTTTTTAAGGATGAGAAAGAGCTAATTCTTACCCCTCATACAGAGAGCACAGTTAATATAGATACTGTTGAATTTGGGGTTGAGGATAGAAAAGACTTCAAAGTGACAACTCAAGTGACAAGAACAGTTTTTGTATCTGAAGATAAAGACAACCCCATGACTCCTGAATTAGAAAAGGATATTTTCTTATCTCCAGATAAGTGTGATTCCTCTGTTTTGGTTGTTTCAAGTGATAAGGAAATGCAGAATAAAGAAAATCAGTCTTCTGAAATTGAAGCTAACTCTTTCCGAGAAGTGAATAACTTACAATCAGTAAATGCCTCTTCGATGGCTGGAAGTCATCTTGCTATAGCAAAAACTGTAACAAGCTGTAAGCCCAGTGAACATGAGAATTCACAGAAAACTCTACAAGGTGGTGAAAAGAATGAATCTTTAGCTCAGGATTTAATTTCAGCAACACCAGACACTGTGGCATTAACAGAAATGGACTCAGAAGAGAGTGAATCTGATGGTAGGTACTGTCATTATTTTTGTAACCTTTAAGTTCTTAATAGGGAATATGAAAGCATGTTGAAATCAACATCTGATTATAATTAAGTCCACATCCCTTGATAGTGTTAATTCAGTTTGGCAAACTTAATAACAGTGTACTAGACTCTGGGGATATGACATGTATAGAGAGAAGTAAATAGAAAGCAATTTGAGAGAACAGGCAGAAGGTAGACAGCAGGCTTTTATTAATATGCTAGGCACTGTGCTAAGTAAGCACTTAGGGGATCAAGAAAAGCTTCTCATAGGGAGGATACCTATTCCCAAAAGTAGGGGCCTAGAGGATGTATGTTCCAGGCCTAGGGGTCATCTGTGTTAATGGGACAGGGAATGCTATGCTTGGGGAACAGCGAGGAATCCAGTTTTGGGAACCTGGAGTTTGTGGAGGGGAATGATAGAACTTTGGAAAGCTAAATTGGAACTGAGTTATCTTTCTCTGAAGGGAATTTAAAAAATAAAACCAAAATACTGTTTAACTTAATAGTACTAAAATTAGTATTTGAGAGAATTAAATGAATTAATTTTTAAATAGTTACCTAAAATTTTTGATCCCAATTTGAAAAAAGACAAATTGATATAGTCTTTCCTGTTGGTATAGTAGAAAGTGGTATTCATTTGTCAAATTTAGTGCTTTCCCATTAAAATTTTACTACTGAAACGCAGTTCTCGCTTTTATCATTGGAAATGTGATTTGAATTTTTATGTTCACTATGTAAAAGAAAATTAGATGAAAACTTTTAATAGTAGTACCAAACAGGTAGGTTAAGTGAGTTCTTAACCAAGGAAGAAATAGAAGTGATCAGAAATGATAAAATAGGTACTTTCAGTTACATGAAATTGAAAAGCTTTTATGTGAAAAAAAATCAATACAGGTAGTAAAGGAAGAAGGCTGTCAGAGAAAAAAGCTTTGCTTCAGATATTTCTGATAAAGGTCTCATTTAAGACATGTAGGGAGGTAACTTAAATATGGAAGAGCAAGAACCATTTTCTGTGGAATAAATGGTTAAACGTTTCTCAACAGAACTGCAAATTATTAACAGCCATATGAATCAAATATAATCAGGTTTTTAAGAAGCAGACTTTTTGGAAAAGCTTTTGCAAGTAGTTCTTAGAGTTGTTTCAGCTGTCAAATATTAATGCTGAAGAAAATGACCCTTATTTTGGAGCAGGTAGTTTCATTGAAGTGGACAATGATAGTAGTGATGAACTTCAGGCTGACTTACATGAATTATTCAGACCTCTCACTGAGCCTGGGGAAAAGTCAGTTACTGGAGAGGATGCTACAGTAACTGAGAGAAAAGAAGCTGTTGGAGCCGGTGAAAACCTCCTGAGAGACTCTCCTGAAAACTTGGAGTCAGCCAGGCAGCCAGAGGAAGAGATTGAAAAAGAAACAGGTGAAATGATCAACGATTGGCAAGATATTGATTTGGTAAATAGTTTAATTGTATTTTACCTTACTGTTAAAGGGAACTTCAAGGAAGGACCATTTGGCTTTCAAGGACTTATTGGTACAGCACAGCAACATATTTGCATATTTCTTCATTTCTTTTTGCTGATCATCTCCTTTTTATGTAATAACTATGTCACTGATAGACTGTTTTTCCTTGTGCTTTATTTAGTGAAGATATGCCAAAAATATTGGTTTTTCTCTGAAAGTCAAGTGGAATTCCTTATAAGGAGAAAAAAAATGTTAGTTATTGTGGGGATTAAAATTGTCCAGCCTACAAGAAAAGAGACTGAAGCCAATGGCACTTTAGTAAAGGTCCATGGTCCCCCTCTAATGAAGTAGACCTTAGATCTTCCTCATGATCTGAGATTCCCCAAATATGCAGAAGTATGGCGACATAGATAATCATGTCAGAAGGAGGAGCGGGTCATGGGTTAGGTGAGGCATGGGGCATCTCCACTGATTAAGTGTTCATAATGATCCCTTGCTCAGAGAGGTCTGGAGGTACAAAAAGAAGTTGGAGGACTTTCCATGTAATTGAGTCACCTCTACCACACTCGGCTTGGTCACTCTGACAAGAAAAAACAAGGGTGGAGGGTCTCTAGTTAGCTTCCCATGATTAAGCAAGTGAACTTATAATCTGCAGCTCATAGCTCTGGGGCCTACTATGCAGAATTTATAATCACTGCCCCTATTAGAATCATACCAAGTTGGTTAATACTGATTGGAATAGATCCAAATAAATTATTGCTCACATTATTCCATTTAAAAAAATATATAACATTTATATAGTACTTTTTATGTGCCAGGCAGTATACTAAGCCCTTTACTATAATTGATATCGTGCTGTAAGGTTTGCAAAACATTTTATAAATATTATCCTCAGAACAACCTTATGAGGTAAATGCTGTTATCATCTCTGTTTTACAGATAAAGAAACTGAGGCACAAAGAGGTTAAGTGACTGGCCTCAGGTCAGCTGTTAAGTGTCTGAGGCTAGATTTGAAGTCTGCCTTCCTTGCTCCACGTTTAGTATTCTGTGCTATATTAAATTAGATTTAAGTTACTTAAAAAACAATTCATATACAGGAGGAACTGGAAGCTCTGGAGAACAATCTTTTAGTTGAACAGAATTCGCTGAAAGCTCAAAAACAACAACAAGAACGGATTGCTGCAACTGTAACGGGCCAGATGTTCTTGGAAAGTCAGGTAGGTTTATTCTATCGTAAGCTTCCTTTAACTTCTGATATTTTTACTTCAGCTGATAAGCATTTATTTAGCACCTGCTGCATGTCATGCTGTGCTAGGTGCAGGGGATAAAAATTTGAAAGTGAGAAACAGCCCCTGGCCTCAAAGAGCTTATGTACTACTTTTACAACACATAGGGAAGTAGTAGCTATTGAAAGGATCTTTGATCTCCATAGTTACAGGCATGCCAAGTGGAGCCAGAGTGCAGTGGACTGTCATGCCCTTTTCAGTAGCAGTGGCAGTATTGATTTGACTGTTTTCTCAGCAGGAGCTGAAAAGCTAGGGCAACCTGGGTCAAGGTTCTGACACAGTGGCAAGGCAGATAGTTAGATGTCTATGCTGGCAAGGCTTTGGTGCCTCATTTGATAGGGGGAATGGAAAACATTGTAGCAGGTAAATGTTTATTAGCTTGGCTGTATATCTTCTAGATAAAAATTCTTTTAAAAAGGTATTAAAATAGAAGAAATAGAGCTGATATTTGTTATGAAAATTTCTCTAGTAAAATGTATTTTTGAAATATTCACATTTCCCTTTAAAAACACAAAAAGTTATGGCTAACAGTGAAATTTTCTTGTATAATCCTTATTGATGTTGTATAGATTAGTAGTTTCTAAAGTGGTGGCCATGGAATGAACCCGAGAACCACAACTTCATCCCAAGGGTTATGTGATCAACCAGTTGAAGAGTGGGACATCTGCAGTCAGTTATGGGCTTTTCCTCAGCATAGTTACAACATCCTTTTCAACACTTACTTCCTCTCCCTGCTTCTACCAGGGCCCTTCTGACCTCTGAGGGAGAGTATTACCTAACTCAGTCCAAATACCTGAAGCAGCTATGCAGACAAAATTAACTGTTTTATAACATGATTATTAGTATAGTAATACATGTATGTAATTTGCAAGTAAGTAAATGTTAGGGGTGCAATTTATTTTACTGATAAAGGTCCATGATCAAAAAAGTTAGTGGCAACTGGTATAGGTTTCCAGCGTTTCTGAGGAGACACAGTTAGGGAAATTGCATAAAATAAACCCTTAAAATATGTATTTCACTCTGAGCTCAAAGCAGGCTAGTATGCTTTTTAATAAGTCTCCACTACATTCTACTCTCAATAGGAACTTCTTCGATTATTTGGCATTCCTTACATTGAGGCTCCTATGGAGGCAGAGGCTCAGTGCGCCATTTTGGACTTGACTGATCAGACATCTGGAACAATCACTGATGATAGTGATATCTGGCTTTTTGGAGCACGGCATGTGTATAAGAACTTCTTTAGTAAAGACAAGTTTGTAGAATATTACCAGTATGTAGACTTTCACAATCAACTAGGTAAGACCTTGGAGGATCATGTTTGCATATTTGTTTGTTAATACTAATAAACATTTATTAAATATCTACTCTTTGCAATACACTGCCAAGGTGAGGTTCAAAAACTGACTGTTGTTCTGTTTATCTTTGTGTAGGAGCTTATATTTCAGTACCTAGAGATAAGAGTTGTACATGGGATTGCTTTCTAAAAAGAAGTCTTCATACTTTAAATGTAACTTACTTTCTGGGGACTGATGTGATAGTGGCATTGTATGTATAAACTTTCATATATTCATAAACCCATGATCATAGTGTTTGGAACTAGATTTGAGAAGAAATTGGAAAATGAGTATGTTCAGGCTGTTATTTCAGTTTAAATAATTGGCTGGTTAGATAGTGGGAAAAATGGGATTCATGTTTAGAAGACTGAAACTTGTACTTAGAAGTCAGAGAAGGTAGAATTAGGGGAACAGGTAAATTATGTTAAATCTGTGAGACCTTCGAACCCTGTATCCCTGGAGCTGGTATACCAGAAATTGATAGCCTTTTCTTATATAATCTAAAACTGTTTATTTGATCAATAACTTCTCTTTTAAAATGGTAAACTTATATCTTGAAAAAATATGACGGTGCTAATACACAGTGTCTGACACATGGTGGATGATTAATAAATGTTAATTGATTGATATCTCTTACCCTATAGGATTAGACCGGAGCAAACTGATTAATTTGGCCTATTTGCTTGGAAGTGATTACACAGAAGGGATTCCAACTGTTGGCTGTGTAACAGCCATGGAAATTCTCAATGAATTTCCTGGACATGGCTTGGAACCTCTCTTAAAATTTTCGTGAGTCCGTATACAATAATATGCTTTATTTATTTTTTTTAATAAAAGGTATGCACAGGCCTTTTTATGGATGATTTTTAACTAGCAAGAGAGAAAGAGGGAACATTGTGAATGCAGTTGAACCAATGTTGCATAATGAAATCCTCAAAGATTACTATTATCCAGAGGTAAAGAGGAGGTGGCCTTGTTTGGATTTAAAGTCCCAAGCAGGCATTGTTTTATGTCATTCTGCATGTGTATGTGTGTTCAAGGGAGGGAGGGAAGGAGGCAGAATGTGGGTGGACAAACATTTTTTTTATCCTGAGGAATATCACAATACACAAATTAGTCTCTGGTGTGTAATACCTTAGAGGATTTTTCTTTCTCTATAGGCTGCCTCTCCTTCCTTTTGCTGCATGTCATTGTGGGGAGCCAGTGTGTCCAGTGGTGTAATTTAGCATTCCCTAGACTGATAGGCCTTTAGTTTTTAGAGCAGTAACGGGCTGTCTGCGGCATACAGAATTAAGGATGTATGTGACTCTTAAGAATTGTACTAGGTAGCCATATGTGCCTAGGTAATTTTAAAGGTCCATGCCTAATGTCATTTTGTATCAACTCTTCCCTTATCCTGAATTGTCCTTTAAAACATAAACATAAAAATAATCCTTTTTGGATTATTAGAAATAAAAATTGAACCTGGAATTTTTGACTAGTAGATCTCAGATTTCTCCATGTACTTAAATAAAGTAAGAATGTCATCTAGACCTAAAATTCTAGGGTTCTGTGTCCTGCATAGAAGTTTTTGCTTTCAGTGTGTCTGCTACTGAATATTTATGGCATACTTCCATTATCGCTTGGAACACGTTTCTTCAGTGTGGTATAATGTACAGATCATTGGATTTAGGGTCAAAAAGCTGAAAATCAAGTCCTAGCTCTGATGCTGTGATGTAGGTTAGCTGTTACAGGACACTGTAAAACAGCGGTGATCATATGTCTTATCTTAGGGTTTTTGTGAGGAAAGCACTTCATACGCCTCAAAAGGCGCCGTGAACGTAAGCCATCGTTGTTGTTGTTTGTCTTGTATTTTACTCTGAGAATTCTAACATTTTAACATGGAGAGGCTGCGTGATAGATTAATATGATTTAGTGTCGTTATTCCATGAATGTCCCATTTTTCTTAATAAGTAAATACTTTTTAAGAAGTTCTTAAAAGAACTTTAACGATGTTTTCCATCTGATATGTTCCAATTTTTATGTCCGATTCATGATTCTGGTTTTCCATTTTTCTTCCAGAATTGTTGATCTGTTAGACAAATAGCCTAGATGTTGACTAATTATCATGTGAAAAGATCTTGACAGGATCCAAACTCCAATCCATTTTCCTTTCTGCTTAAATAGGCAGTTAATTGGTTTACCCTTAAACTCCCCCTCATCTTCATGATGAGGTATTTTTGTAAAGCCCATTACACTGGAAAAAAGAGGCTGGAATCTTACTACATCACTTTTCAAATTTTCTGACTCAGTTATTCTTACTATTAACAGGCTGTATGTAGCAAAAATGTTGAGTTTTTTTGGTTCTCTTTTAAAGACTTGTAGTGCCAAAGCAATATTCACAGCACCTATGGTGGCCATGAATTTGCCGGCACAGTTCTGAATTGCAAAATGCAACAGATCCTTCATGTGGCAGACAGAACCAAGGCATTTATTCAGACACCAGAAAGCCAGATCCATCATAGTAATGAAGCTATCTATACACAGTAATAGTGCAGCCCAAGCCTTGCCTCTGTCAGTCTTCCCACAGACCGGCTCCCTGAAGCAGATCTCAAACAAGCTCCCACTCATGCTAGTTGCTGCCTTTCCCAGCTTTTACTGCTCTCTGACTGACTTCCTCTCTAGCTCTACTTCTTCCTGTTCCACCCTTCCTGCTCCACACCTTCCTGTTTCATGTGAGTTGACTCATGTGACTGAGGCTTCCATGTGACTTAAGGAAGTCACATGGGCCTATTAATGGATGGGAAAGATCTTCCCATTAAGAAGCAAAATTACATTAACAATAAGTGAAAACTAGGCTAACACATATTAATTTTTATCTGTAGCTTTAGTTTCACTTTCACCTAAATAGATAGAGATATGATTTTAGGATCATAACCTTATCTTTAAGGGAGTTTGATTTCCTGTTTTCCTTTTGTAAAGGAAGATAGTAATTGCTTACTATCACTTTAGTGTAGTCTTTTTAGCTTTATAAATTACCAGATTGAAAAAAAAAAATAGAATTACATGCACTAGAGCTAGAAGGAACTTAAGAAATCATTTAGGCCAGCCCCATATTTTGCTAATGAGAAAACAAGACCTGAAGGTCTTGTATTTTGCATAAGGCCACAAAGGCAGTAAATGACTGTGCCAGGCTCCAAGCCCAGGTCCACAAACTCCAACACCAGGCCTTTTCTTACTGTACCGTTCTCCTTTTCCTTAATTCCCTTTTTTCCTCCCTTGTTATTTCTGCTCTAATCCATGGGATACGTTTTATTAACGGTTAGATTTTATAAAGGGGTATGGGTTAAATTTCATGAGTGAGTTTAAGTACATATTTTCAGAGAGATAATTTACAAAGTGATTGAAAGATGATTTTGTGTTTTTCTTTCAGTCAGTAAATATTTTCATTCCTGCCTAGTGTTTGTCATGTGTTGGGGTTGGGAGATAATCACTTTTGTTATGAGGCAAGATGGGCTAGATGAATGTTACCTCTTATATTTTAGTTGCTCACTTTGCTTCAGAGAGTGAAATGAAGGTGGTTTTTAAGCACCACCTGAAGAGAGGATAAATAAAATGTGAGATGGCAAAATGAGGCCTGTATATAAACACCTTCTTGATTTTTTTCCCTTAGAATTGTGAGGGGAGAATAAATATATCACAAATATGGAAACATCTACATGTAATGAGTATTGTATTTCCTGCCTTCTCAGAGGATGGGGAAGGCTGCGAGGAGGGAGAGAATCTGGAACTGAGGAACAAATACAGTTAAAAATGCTGATACAAGTAAGTATGCTATGATTACTGAATGTTTTATGGTAGTGTTCCTCTTAATTCTCTAGAGAATGGTGGAATGAAGCTCAGAAGGCTAAGAAGAGAAGATCCAACCCACATGACACCAAAGTAAAAAGGAAGCTACGACGGTTACAGCTCGCTCCTGGCTTCCCCAATCCGGCTGTGGCAGAGGCCTACCTGAAGCCTGTGGTGGACGACTCCAGAGGAGCATTCTTGTGGGGAAAGCCAGACCTTGAGCAAATCAGAGAATATCCTTTTGCTGCTTGACATAGAAAGGAACATGGAGTCAAATGTTTGTTTTTATTTTGTTTTATTTTTTTTTTTTTGATCATTTCAAATCCGTAGCAAGTGAACCTAAATCAGGTTTTTCTTTGAATTTTTACTTAAGATTCTAATCTTACTGCAAAATAGTTACCTTCTTTATTAAAAAATTGGAGGTGATATATGATTATGCTTATTCAGGCTGAGTATGGTTTATTCTAGAACTTTAGAAAAGAATTCTAATTTTGTTCATGTTATTACCAATATACCTCTTTGTGTAAAGGAATAATAATCAATTTATTAGGGACACACATGTTTACAAGACAGGGATGATATTAGGAAGAAAATGGTGCCAGATGTCTGTGTTGGACGCATCTGGCATATTTATTTCTTATTCTTACTAGTCATTGAGGTTGTTCATGGTTTAGAACTCAAAGTATTCTGAGGATGTCATCTAGTGAACCCCTTTGTTCTCTTACACAAGAAGAAACTGATCTGAAGAGAGTAAGATGTACTGCCCAAGGGCGCCCAAGTGGTAAAGACCAGAGCTAAAACTCGCACTCAGGACCTTTGATTTTGAACCTGACTGATGTGTGTTTCACACTTCAAGGTTACCTTACCTGTTGTTGAATGAGCTACCTAGAGAGCAGAGACTTGAAGAAATGTTTATGGATGACTATACATGTTTATAACTAAGCATGGATATGTATGCCGTGTTTAGTGAATTGCCCTTGTCAACCTTGCATATGGCTAATATCTATTGATCCAATGAAATATGATGTGAACAGTTATAAGGAGAAGTCATTAATTTTATGATCTGTTATAAAGAACGTTGTCATTATTTATTTTGTTAATCAGTTGCACAAGCAAAAAAACAATGCCAACACTTTGTCTCCCTAGTATATTGTCTGTATTTGCAAAGCTTTCTGGCAGAGTTAAGGGAAGCGTTCCTCAAGGGGACAACTGGACAGGCAGAAGAAGCCCATGATTGTTGATTCCTAGAGAGACATTAGGACGAGTCCTTCATTCCTTGCAGAGACTTGTTTTGTTTTGCTTTTTTTAATGGAAAATCTATATTCTGAAATAGTTAGTTTATATTCAAAGATGTTAAGTAAAAAATGATACTAGATACTTTTATTTGTTATCATACTTAATGGGCTTATTTCTTGACCTTACTGTTGTAGTTTTACAGACTATGCATTTTGAAATATAACTGTTTTTTTTATTTTAAAATATAATTGTATTTGATATTGTAGGGGCTCCTCTTGATCACTTTGTTGTAAAAAAATTTTTTTTAAAGAAATTTAAAGCCTTAACCAATCTTCATGTTTTGTCAGCGTTATTTTGGTTGGAACAGAACAAAGACAGAAGAATTTTTGTTACCTGTATTAAAACAGCTGAATACACACCAGGTAATGATTAAAAGTGGGCTTTTTGACTGCTTTGTGACTATGAGTGAAGAGATCAAATCAGTCCTAAAGGAATATATTAATTTTTAAATTGATAAAAGTATCAACTCACTGTTCTTTATTATTTCATTGACTGCTTGAGGCAGTGTTGTGTAATGGATAGAGAGTTGGACTTGGAGTCTGCTTCTGATACATTCTAAGTGATCTTGGACAAGTCACTTAATCTTTCAGTCCTCAATCTTCAGTGCTTAATCTTTCAGTGTCAAAGCTCAGGCAACCACATTAAAATGTAATTGGGAAATGTTTAACAAAATGAATAAAAATACAGTACAGCATATATAATGTTAATTTGTGGTTTTCCAAGTCAGTTTGTGGTTTGGCAAGAATTCATTTCTATTTGAGTTTGATGCTGTCTGCTCTAGGCAGCTTTCTAAGATTGTGAGTTGCAGAGAAGGTGGAAATCTCCTTTGATAGATTGAGAATTTCCTCATCTGGAACTTCCATATATCAGTGAATTCACAAGTCTGATCTCTGTCATATACAGTTAAAAATTATGAATGCATTATATAAATACACATTGGAAAACCCGCAATTGTTGATTTTCAGGGTTAGCCTTACATAAAATTACAGTTTTCTGCTATCTCTTTTTCAAGATTCCCTATGTATTCATTCAGGGGAAATTGATTTGATAAATTAATGCATATCTTCATGTTAGTGACTTAGTGTATTGACCTGCCTAGTTACATTTACATTCCTGATACTCTAAGATTCTAACTCAAATATATCTTTATGATCATCTGGTTCAGTCTCCTGTTTTTAAAGATGAACAAATTTAGGACCAGGGAAACAGAAACAGAGCAGTTCATGATCTACTTCTTGAGAAGAGGAAATTTGTGGTGAGCAGGAGGTCTTATCAGTATCCTCTAATATTATCCCATATAGATATCTTATGAGTCTAGCTTGACTTCCATACTCTTAACGAGGAGCTAATTATTGAAAGGGAAGCTTTCTTACTGAGACTTGATAATTTGACTTTACTTAAAATCAAACCATAATTGTGGCTTGATTCATTTAGTTGCTATTTTCTATAATTTCTACTTTAAAAAAAAAGGTATTTATTTTTAACATTCCTTTTTATAAATTGTGAATTCCAACTTTTCTGTCCTACCCTTCCTCCGTCCTTGAGAAGGCAAATAGTATTCTATTAATTGTACATGTAAAGTATCATGCAAAACATTTCCATATTAGCCATGTTGCAAAAAAAAGCAAGAAAAATAAAGAGTGAAAAAATACACTACCAGTTTGCACTCACTTCATCACTTCTCTTTCTGGAGATGGATTGCATTTTTCATCACAAATCCTTTGGATTAGATCATCGTCTTAATCAGAGTAGCCAAGTCTTTCACAGTAGATCATTGTTATAATGTTACCATTACTATATAAAATGTTCTCCTGGTTCTGCTCACTTCATTTTGAGTCAGTTCATATAAGTCTTCCCAGATTTTTCTGAGACTACTCAGTTTATCATTTCTTATAAAATAGTAGTTCTCTGACACAATCATATACTACAACTTGTTCAAACGTTCCCCGTTGTGTACATCCTCTCAGTTTCCAATACTTTGCCACTACAGAAAGAGGTGCTATAAATAATTATGTATATAGGTCCTTTTCTCTTTTCTTTGATCTTTTTGGAATATGGACCTAGTAATGGTATTGCTATATCAATGGGTATGCATAATTTTATAAGTTTTGGACGTAGTTCCAAATTACTCTCCAGAATGATTGGATAAGTTCACAACTCTGCAGTGCATCAGTATTTCAACTTTCTGTCATGTTAGCCAGTCTGATAGGTGTGAAATGGTACCTCAGAACTGTTTTAATTTACATTTCTTTAATCACTAGTGAGAGCATTTTTTCATGTGACTAGAGATAGTTTGATTTCTTTTTTTGAAAACTGACTGCTCATATCCTTGACTATTTACCAATTGGGGAGTGACTCATATTCTTATAAATTTGACTCAGTTCTCTCTATCTTTGAGAAACAATGTCTTAATCAGAGAAACTTGATATAAATTTTCCATTCAGTTTCCTGCTTTCCTTTTAGTCTTGACTGCATTAGTGTTGTTTGTGCAAAAGCTTTTTAATTTAATGTAATCCAAGTATCCACTTTACTTTCTGCAGTACTCTCTTTTGTTTGGTCACAAACTCCTCCCTTATCCATAGATCTGATAGGTATTTTTTTTTCCATGCTCACATTATTTACTTATGACATCACCCTTTATTTCTAAATCATTTACCCATTTTGACCTTATTTTTGGTATGTGGTATGAGATGTTGGTCTATGCCTAGTTTCTGCTAAATTGTTTTCTTGTTTTTCTAGCAATTCCTGTCAGATGGTGAGTTCTTAACCCACAAGCTTGTATCTTTGGGTTTATCAGACACTAGGTTACTGTGGTCATTTACTGCTGTATCACTGATCCGCTAGTTTATTTCTTTGCCAGTACCAAATGGGTTTGATGACTACTGTTTTGTAACGTAGTTTGAAATCTGGTTCTGCTAGGCCGCCTTCCTTCATTTTCTTCCATTGATTCCCTTGATATCCTTGACCTTTTGTTCTTCCAGAGGAATTTCATTCTTTTTTTCTAGTCTTATAAAGTAATTCTGTGGTAGTTTGATTGGTATGATACTGAATAAGCAATTTAGTTTAGGTAAAATTGTCATTTTTGTTATATTGACTCAGCCTCTCCATTAGTAATGTACATTTCTCCCATTGTTTTTGACCTGTCTTTATTTGTGTCAAAAGTGTTTTGTAAATGTGTTTTTATAGTCCCTGAGTTTATCTTGGCAAGTAAACTCCCAAGTATTTTATGTTTGCATCTATTTTTAATGAATTTTTTTCTCTATCTCTTGCTGCTGGACTTTGTTGGTAGTATATAGAGATGCTTATGGTTTTTTTGGGTATATTTCATATCCTGCAATTTTGCTAAAGTTGTTCGTTATTTCAGCTGGCTTTTTAGTTGATTATCTAGGGTTCTTTTTAGGTATGACATCATATTCTGTGGAGATTGATAGTTTGTTTCCTCATTGCCTATTTTCCTTTCTTCAATTTCTTTTTCTTGTCAGTGTGAGAGCTGACATTTCTGCTACAATATTGATTAATAATGGTAATAATAAGTATCCTTGCTTCATCCCTGATCTTATTGGGAGGGGGCTTCTGGCTTGTTATCCTCATTCCAGATGATACTTGCTTTTGGTTTTAGATAAATACTGCTATTTGTCATGTTAAAGAAGACTCCATTCATTCCTATGCTTTCTAATGTTTTTAATTGTAAAAAATGTATTTTGTCAGAAGCTTTTTCTGTATCATATGATTTTTTTTGTTATTGATATGTTCAGTTATAGTTTTCCTAATTTTGAACCAACCCTGCATTCCTGTTAAGAATCCCACCTAGCCTTGCATGATATTTGTATATATTGCTGCAATCTCCTTGCTAGTATTTTATTTTAAAATTTTGCATCAATATTCATTAGGGAAATTGGCCTATATTTCTCTTTCTCTGTTTTTGCTCTTCCTGGTTTAGGTATCAAAATTATATTTGGGGCATAAAGGAAATTTGATAGGACTCCTTATTTTCCTATTTTTTCTCCATATAGTCTATATAGAATTGGTATTGATTGTTCTTTAAAACTCTTTGGTAGAATTCTCTGTGAATTTTTATTAGGGAGCTTATTTATGGCTTATTCAGTTCCTTTTTCTCAAATAGGGTTATTTAAGTATTCTATTTCCTCTTCCTAGCTGGACCATTTATATTATTGTAAATATTCATCCATTTTACTTGTTAAATTTAATGGCATATAATTGAGCAAAATAACTCTCAATAATTGTCTTAATTTCATTTTCATTGGTGGTACATTTGCCCTTTTATTTTTGATACCCATAATTTGATAGTTTTCTTTTTAAAAATAAAATTAATAGTTTGCTTATTTTATTTCTTTACATTAAACCAGTTCCTAGTTTTATTTATTACTTCAATGGCTTCTCTTCCCCTCCCCCCCAATTTTATTAATCTCTTCTTTGATTTTTAGACTTTCCATTTTGGTGTTTATTTGAGGATTTTTAATTTGTTCTTTTTCTAGTTTTTTTAATTTTTTATTTTTATGCCCCTTTTATTGATCTGCTCTTTTTGCCCCAAGTACTGTTTTATCTGAATCCCACAAATTTTGGGATGCTGTCTTATTGTTGTCATTCTTTTTAATGAAATTATTGATTCATCCTGTGATTTGTTCTTTGACTCATTTTCTAGGATTAGATTATTTAATTTCCAATGAAATTATTATTACATTATGCTCTGAAACATTTAATATTTCTGCTTTTCTGCTTTTGTTTGTGAAGTTTTTATATCCCAGGACATGGCCATTTTTTGTGAAGGTGCCATGTTCAGCTAAGACAAAAGTTTACTCCTTTCTTTCTCCTTCAGTTTTCTCCAGAGATCTGTTATATATGTTGTAGCGGATGGCCCGCATCCCTACACAGCTTGGTGAAGTGGTTGAAAGAAAAGAGTCACGGGAGGCGGGAAAAGATAGACCAGTTCCCTTTATTGATCTGAGGGTTAGGGTTTATATAGACAAGGTACTGCAAGTCTAGTGACATTCTGCTAGTCTGTCCCAGTGATTAAATCAATCAGGATGATTAAATCAGTCTTCTGATTAAATCAGACCATGAGCCTAGGAGCATCTATTTTACATATCCCTTGTTTTTTGTAATTCCCACATTTGTCTCACAGAGACAACAACATCTGGGGGGCATGGAGAGCCATTCCGGGTGATAATGAGCGCAGTCTCAAAGATCAGTTTCCCCCGAAGGTCTATTCTGATCTCGTCAACCGCACTCCACCCTGGCCCTCAACAATATGTCTTCTAAAATTCTGTTCACATCCTTACTTTTTTTTTTCTTTATCTTATGATTAGATTTATCTAGCTCTGAGAGGGCAAAGTGAGGTGCTCCACTAATACAATTTTAATCTTTTATTTCCTCCTTTAACTCATTTAACTTTTCCATTAAAAATTTGGGTGCTATGTCATTTCGCGCATGTGTATTGGTACATATGCTGCGCTATCAACATAGGCGTTGAAGTTTTACCATTTGGTGAATAGATCATTGCGTATGGTACCTTTAGCAAGATGAAGTTTCTCTGCTTATTTTTTCAGTTAGATCTATTTTTGCTTTGGTTTTGTCTGAGGTTGTTATCCCTATTCTTGCCTCTTTTACTTCAGCTGAAGCGTGATACCTTCTGCTTGCAGCCCCTCATTTTAAGTCTGTGTGTGACTTTGTGTTTCAAGTATGTTTCTTGTAATAAACAGCATATTGCTGGATTCTAGTTTCTACTCCATTCCTCTGTCTGCTTGTTTTATGGAGCGGCTCATCCTATTCACCTTCACGTTTAGGATTACTGTGTCTTTCCCTCCATCCTCATTTTTCTTTTGTTTATCCTTCTTTCTCTATTTTTATCCTGTTCCCTCCACAAAAATCTGTTTTGTTTCTGATCCCCACTTCCCTTAATCAGCCTTCTCTTTTATCACTCTTCCTCCCCAGTTTTCTTAAGATAGATTTTGATACCAGGTGAGTGTGTGTGTATATGTATTCTTCTTTCTTTGAACCAATTTAGATGCCAGGGAGGTTCAAGCATTGTCTCCTCACTTACGCATTTTCCTTGCATGTCTTTGTTGTGTGAGATAATTTCCCCCACTTCTTCCTTTCCCCATCTTCCAGTGTACCCTACTTTCTTGTTCATCTACTTTTTTTTAAAGATCATCCCAGTGTAATCAGCTGATTTCCCTAATGAGGATAAAGTTCTTAAGGTGTTACATGATTATCTTCCTATGTAGGAATGTAAATAGTTTGACCTTGCTGAGTCACTTGTGATTTCTCTTTCATGTTTACATTTTTATGCTTGAATGTTGTATTTAAAGACCAAATCTCTAGTCTTTTCATTAGGAATGCTTGATGGTCTTCTAGTTCATTAAATATCGATTTTTCCCCTGAAGGATTATATTCAGCTTTACTGGATAGGTTATTCTTAGTTATAGTCCCAGTTCTTTTGTCTTTGGGTCGTATTCCAAGCCCTCTGCTCATTTAATGTAGTAGCTGCTAAATCTTTTGTGAACCAGACTGTGGCTGTGGTATAATTTCTTTTGGCTGCTTGAAGTATATTCTCTTAGAGCTGGGAACCCTGGATTTGGCTGCTTTACTACTTTGAGTTTTCATTTTGGGACCTCATTCAGGAAGTAAGTAAATGATGGAGTGTTTCCTTTACTATTTTATCCTCTGGTTCTAGGATATATAATTTCTTTAAATAGTATGTCTAGATTCTTTCTTTGATCATGGCATTCAGATAGTCCAGTAATTCTATTTTCCACATTATTTCTTTTTCTGGAGAGATATTTCACATTTTCTTCTTTTTTTGTGTCTTTGTTTTATTGAGTCTTGATGTCTCATGGAGCCACTAGCTTCCACTTGTGGGCCCCACTTCTGATTTTGAGGAATTATTTTCATCAGTAAGCTTTTGTTTTTCTTTACATTTGGCCAATTCTACTTTTTAAGGAGTTCTTTTTTTAGTGGAGTATTGTACTTCTTTTACTGTCTGACCAATTTTTTAAGGTGTTATTTTCAGTATTTTTTTGGTGCCTCTTTTAACAAACTGCTAATTATCTTTTCATCATTTTCTTGCATTGCTCTCATATTTTTTCCCAATATTTTTTCTACCACTGGGTCATTTTGTTTTCAAAATCAGTTTTTAGTTCTTCCATTAATTCTTGTTAGGCTTGTGTCTAATTCACATTTTTTTCCCTTTTGAGGAGTTGCTTATAAATGTTTTGACATGATTTCCTCTTCTGAGTTTGTTTCTTGATCTTCCCTGTCACTATCGTGGTTTTTTTTTTTTTTTAATGGTCAGATTCTTTTTTGTTGTTATTGCTTGCTTGTTTTTTTCAGCCTTTTTCTTGACTTTGTGCTTTCTGTTTCCTTTGGGCTCTGTTCACTTGGGGCAGTGGGGGAGCAGGCACCTTCCCAAGTTTCAGGTGTTTTAGAACTAATTTTGGGGGTTTAGACATTTTCAGTGCTTCTAAGATGGGATGATCTGGGTAGAGGTGTGGTTACTGCTCTCCTGGTCTGCACTCTGGTCCTTTCCAAGAAGGGCCCTTGATCCTTGGTGACCAAAAGCTCTCCTCTCTACCCTGGAACTGTGGCTGAGAACTGCGTATGGGCACTGTGCCCATTGTCAGCTCATGGTCCCCTGTGATGTCTTTGTGACCAGTTGTCCAATGTCTGGTTTGAGAGCTCCTGAAGCTGCAGCTGCTATTGTTGCTGCTTCCAAGGCCCGCAGCTGATGTGGCTGGTTCTCTGAGCCAGCTTCCCCTCTGGTGTCACAAAACCCTCCGTACAACCTCTGACCTTTTCTTGGTTCTCCCACTCCAGAATTTGATTTAAGGTCTTGTTTTAAAGTTGTTTGGAGCGGAGTATTGGGAGAGTGTAGTAGTGCTTTCTCTACTTTGCCATTTTGGCTCTGCCTTGTATCAGATGTTTTTTCAAGAGATTACTATTACATGTATTTCACAAGATCATGAGATAACTGGGTAGATTGTAATTGGAGTGACATTTAGTGCTTCCCTAATTCTTGCTAAATTTGGGGGCAGTTTTTGTTGTGTTCTTTTGAGATTGATTCTCCCGACCTCATCCAGGCTGTAAATGCAGCAGCCAGTCAGGAGCCAGATCCTACCCCAGTCAGCACAGGAGCTTTGACCTGCTCTGTTTCTTATTTAAGCAGGTTTTTCCTTCCTTGGGCAGTCTGGTGGCCTTCTTTTCCCATGGACTTACTTTATTGGACTGATTTAATGCAAATATACCATTGGCTTAATCTACTGCAGTTCCAAAATCCCTTTGGATTGGCCGGTCTCCTGGTAGCCAAGATTACAGGTGTACGCTACCACGTTCGGTGGCAGTATTTATTTTTTAAAAGCAGTAATCAAGAGAATTCACAGAGAAACAATAAAACCAAGATAAATTGTTCCCAAAGGATATTTAACTTTTTTTTAAGCGTGGGACTGCTATGGTTTTAGAAAATGTGTTTCTTGAGTAATGCTTAAGATGACATCCAGAGAAAGAGTGAATAGGAATACATCTGGTAGATGATGTGTATATAAACAAAGGTCTTAATTAGCAGACTCAGTGCAGGTGCCGTCAGTAAAACCTAGAAAGTAAGAGGTTGGGTTTTTTATTTTTCTTGTGGATAATCAGGAAGGACCTAGAAAATAAGATCTACTTTAGATAATCTACCTATGATAGAGTTGACTTCATTTGAAAGGCAACAAATGATTATTTTCTGAAATAGTAATCAGGTGTCATTTACAAGTGTTCCCATCCTTCTTTG
Source organism: Bettongia penicillata ogilbyi (assembly GCA_023548195.1). NCBI lineage: Eukaryota > Metazoa > Chordata > Mammalia > Diprotodontia > Potoroidae > Bettongia > Bettongia penicillata. Next base: position 7,337,824 of record JAJHZJ010000121.1, read on the forward strand.
GAATAGGTAGTCATAAACTTCACTTCCTTTTCTGATTTGTTTTTGTTTCTTCTTTTACAGACACAGCTCCACATTGATTCTTTCTTTAGGGTGATGCAACATGAGAAACATGTTAAAAGAATTAAGAGTCAGAGACTTAACAGAGCTGTGACATGTATGCTCAGGAAAGAAAGGGAAGAAGAAGCTGGCGAAATAGAAGAAGCAACTGCTGTCATGGAGAGAGAATTTAAATCACTTGAAAAAACAAAGGGCAAAAATGGGAAGAAAAACAAAGAAAATAAATTGGAAAAATCTCAAAATTTAAAAAGAAAAGTGCTTTCCAGTGCCAGTCAACAGAATAAATGTGGTGAAGGTGGCTTTGTTGGGGAGGCCTATTTCTCAGAATCATTTGATGTATCTTTAGGGGAGGATTCTGAAAGTACATCTTCAGACAAGGTCAAAAGGAGAAAATCTGCTAAGCATTCAAATATTGTCTCTTCAAGTTCTCAGGAGATAACACAACATAATCCTGAGAAGAATGAAGAAGGCACTAGCAGCTCCAGTGATGAAGATGGAAAAGGGACGAAAATCGTTATGGTGACTGCTAGATCTGTGTTTGAGAAAAAAAAGGGGAAACGAACTGTGAGGGGGAAGAAAAGAAAAACATAACTTACCTGTATTTCTGTTTGTAGCTATGAAAATCATACTGGGGACAGATAAGGGGCTGACCCCAGAGCCAGATGAACTGGATTCTGTTCCTGTCTTTGATTCCCTGTGTGACTCTGCATAAATCATTTCACTTCTTGGTGCTGCAGGCAGCTATTTAAGACTAAGTTTTAGAATAGTTGTCGGTCTGCGTTGGCAGAGGAATTCTTTTTACCAGGAGCTACTTGTGCTCATGAAATCACAGGCCTGGATCTATATAGATATATATCTGTATTTATAAAGAGAAAAATCACGTGTAATGAAATTTCCTAATGAATTTATTATAGTGAAAAAATAAAAATCAGCAAGCCCTATTTTGTGTTTGAATGTTTTGTTTTTCTGTTTTTAATCTAGGTCTTACAGTCCCTTGTGGTTTTGTCACATGCCGTTTATATCCCATTCTGGTCATCCTAATGGAAATGTGACATTTCTTTGCATCATTGAATTGTTTTCTCCATGACATGGTTACTCCATGTTTGCATTCATCTGAATATTCTCAGATGTCCTTGCTACCACATATGAAATGTGTTAACCTGAGCCTGGAATCACATTCTGTTTGGACTGTCATTCTTGGATAATGTAAAAGAGAAGATCCTTAACAGCTGTATGAAAAATATGATGCTTTTTCCCACTTGTCTCAAGGTTCAGTTAGAAGGAGAGAAGGAAGCCCACTACTGGAGAGTATTTGGGAACTGTCCTTTGATTGCAATAAATACTTGAGCAAGTCTTTATGCGTAGTATATCATACTACTCACATGAATGTTCCACCAGAATGATTAATTTTTTAGTACTGTAATGGTGGCTTATGCCTATAGAGTACTTTAAATCTCAGAGTGCTTTCCACACATTATTTCATTGGATCTTTGTAACAACTCTGAGATTTTATAGATCAGGAAACTGAGGCTCAAAGAAGCCTAGGATTACACACCTTGTAACATAGGATTACACACCTTGTCTGAAGTAGAATTCTAGTCGAGGTCTGCACTTCTAAGTCCAAATGCCATTCACTACAACACAGTATTGATAGTGGGCTTTTAGAAGTGAGGCGTGTGGCTGAGGGCTATAGTTTATTAGTGATTACGGTTATGTTGTTTAGTATCTTATCATAATATAAATTTTCAGATTTTATTAGCTGGGAGGAATAGCTGATATGTTGGGTGACAAAATCAGGATAAAAAATGTTTGAAGAGTCCAGTATGGAAAGTCAAAATTAGTTAGGATTAAATTTAGTAGTGATAAATGCAAAGTCCTGAACTTAACTTCAAAGAGTCACCTGTATAAGAATAGACTGGTGGCATACTTGATGTGAAAATAAGGGATTTTAGTTTAATTCAAGCTAAATATAAAGTATTCACACACTGTATATCTGCCGCATTGGGTTACTCTTCATATTGTCTTTTCATTATTCCCTTACTCTTGATGACTTCCAACACCATCCCCCATCGCCTAGAATAGACTCACTAATCCTTCTCTCTGTTGAAGAAATTTCTGATCCTGATTTGGGAGCTACCTAACACACTCCCGTTGATGTATTCTGTTGCTTAAATTTATCAACAGTTTGCCGAGGCTTCCCTTTTATAATAATTGGATACACATCTCTATCTTACTTTCACCATTTCCTTCTATTCACATGTTGCTGAACAAAGCTGGATAAAGTCAGTCATATATTGCATCATCTTAACTGCAGTTAGCACTGAAGTAAGGCCATACTCGGTGGTGGTGGTAGGAGACCCACCGGCTCTGTGATCCTGAGCAATCACTTGGCTTCTGCTTCAGTTTCCTCTTCTGTAAAATGGGGATAAAAATACCTACCTCCCAGGGTTGTGGAGGAGCAAAGGAAATAATTGTGAAGCACTCAGCAGAGTGCTTGGACATAGTATATAGTCCTTATTTAAATGTTAGCTATTATTAATTGGTTAGCTTCCCTCTTCACTGCAGGAATCACTCCAAATCTTTTTATTCCTTCCCATATCTCTTATCCCTACTCTTTTGGCTGAGGATATTGTTTCATACCTCACTGAAAACACTGAGGACGTTTACTGACAGCTGCCCCCTTTCCTGATTTCACATCATTTAGATATCTTCTTCCCCATCTCCTTCACCCTCTCTCATATGAAGATGTGGCCCTTCTCTTAAGCAAGGCAAACTCATCAGCATGTGCCAGTGATCCCATTCCTTCCCAGCAGATTGTCCTCTATTAACTCCATTGTCTCTAATTTTTAATCTTTCCCTCTCTGCTGCCTGTGAACATACCAATATCTCTCCCAGACTTAAAAATACTTCAATTTATTTGGCCATCCCCACTCCCTAGCTACCATCTTTTATTTCTTTTCTTTCTAAACTTAAGAAAATTGTCTACATTATGGCTTCACTTCTTTCACTTTCTTCTAAACTCTGCTTCTGATTGCATTTTTTCCAGTAAAATGTTTTCCCCAAAGTTACCAATAATCTCTGAATTGCCAGATCTTAATGGCTCTTTTTTTTTTCAACTTTCATTCTTCCCTTTGCAGCCCATGATGCTGTCAATTATTTTCACCCCTTAGATTTTCTCTCCTCTCTAAGTTGATAGTGCTATCTCCTGGTTCTACTACCTGTTCAACTGTCTCCTTTACTGGACGAGTCATATCATGTCCATTCATTATGCATGTGCCTCAAGGGTCTGACTTAGAGATCTCTGTACTGCTTCAGTAATCTCAGCTCCAGTAAGTGCAGGTATCATCTTTATGCAGATGATTTACACCCAGCCGTAATCTCTCCTGACCTCCAGTCTCACCTCATCAATTTGGACATCTTGAGCTAAATTTTCTATGGGTATTCTCCTTCCTCCCAAATGTACTTTGGAGGGCACCATCATTCTCACAATCACTCAGGCTCACAATCTCATTGTCATCTTTGATTTCTCACTTTAATTTACTCCACATATCCAGTCTGTTGTTAAGTCTTTTCATCTCTACCTTCACAACCTCTCTTGTATACATCCCCTTCTCTGCCCAGAACCACTGTCTTCTGAGGACTTCATTGTCTCTCCCCTGGATTATTGCAGCCGACTTCTGTTTGGTCTCCTTACCTCAAGTATAATCCACTCTCTATTCAGCTGCTAGAGGGATTTTCCTGATACAAATTTGACCATGTTACCACCACCCTTTTCCCTTTAAACTTCATCATCTGTTATGTCCAAGAGCAAATATAAAATCTTTTGGCTTTTAAAGCCATTTGTAGAATGGATCCTTACCGCTTCAGTCTTCTTTGACTGTACTTTTTTCTATATGCCCTGTGATTCCAACATACTGGCAATTTGCTGTTACTCATATAAGATACTCCATTTCTTGATTTTGTGTCTTTTTGCTAGATGTGCCCCATGCCTGTAACATGGCCTCCTGCGAGATTTAGATCAAACCCCATGTTCAGCAAAAGGTCTTTTCAATTTTCATCCCCAGCTTCCACTACTAGTACCTTCCTTATAGTACCTTCTATTTATATTCTCTTTCCTTCTCTCTCCCCATCCATCCATCATCCATCTGTCCATCTACCTACCTACCTATCTGTCTATCTATCTATCTATCTATCTATCTGTCTACCTATCTGTCTCTGTCTATCTGTCTATTCATCCATCCATCCAGTTATATATAATAACTAGCATGTTGTCTCCATTAATGTATGTGAAGTCTTTGAGGGTAGGGAGTATGTTTTTGCTTTTTAAAAAAATATATCCCAAGGCATTAGCACAGTTCTTGGCAAATAGGAAACATGAAATACTGAGTATATAAATGACCGAATCTTTAAGTTTTCAATTAGCTTCTAGGAGACCACTACTATTTGGAGAGATGTTTTGCGAGTATCATTTTCATGGCAAACCTATAGGACTTCTCAAAATAATGAATGTGCAGCAACGTGATTATTTGAATCTAGAAGTACTGTAAACACTATAAAAACTAAGGGGAGTTAATTAGTTAATAATTATTATTAATTAAAATATATATTAAACTTAATTTATCCCTTTCTGCCTTCTGAAGTACCATGTAGATTTCTACTCCTAAATCTTCTATAAGTAGCATTATTAGTTTCCTTCTCCACAATCACAGACTTTGCCTATCTTTAATAAATTCCACAGCAGAGAGTACTTTTCTTTCATTCTGATGCCTGCTCTGTCAAATTTCTTAAATAAGAAATTATCAGCTGGACACTGTATTAAACATTTTGGTCACCAGGTGGTGCTACTATCAAACAAGTAGCAATGGGTTTCTCCACTGTGACCGCCCAGGCTGTTTGCCAAATGGCTGCATTATCACCATTGCTCACTAGAGAGCGCTCACCTTCAAGCTTTGAAGATTGCTCCTGTGCTCTGCTAGCCTGGTGCAGAATTTAACATGGGAAAAAAGAATCCACTATTTGAAATGTGACAATTGGGAAAATCTTGACATGGCTTTCTCAGGGACACTGTGCCCCTTCCTCCCCCATAGGTGAAGCCTGTTCTTGATAGACAACCTGATTCATAGACTCAGATGATCAACTTTTTTGTGACCAGGTAATTCATTAAGATACCCTAGAGTGAATATTGGTAAAAAGAACTGTCTTAGAACTGTCAAGAAACTGCTTCACTGCAATGCCCTACCCTGTGGTCTGCTGGCAAGACATTTAGCCACCCACTCTCCAGAAAAAAAAAAATTATTCATGATACTTTTAAGATTAATGTGCATTATTAACATTTCCCCATCACTTTCTCAAATATAGAAACAATACAATAAATTAGCAAAACAATAAATCAGGCCCTGATATATAACATTTATTAATTTCCGAGGTGCAAATACTCATACTGAAAATTTAACATTTGGTTCTCTAGAGCTAGTTTGAATTGGCTCCAATACACTCCTGCCTCATTTCCTCCTCCTCCCAATCTTCCCTGCTCCTGAGGCATGCATAGAGAGACAGGGGAAGGAGTTACGCAGGTGGTAGGATAGTGGGAAGAAATTTTCCCAATATTGGCTATGCCAGTGAACAAAATAGGGGAAGTCCTAATTGGGAATGGTCTCTTGCCCATCTCTTATGGAAGCTGTCAGTCCCATTCAGTCTCTTTTTTTTGCCAATGGCCTTTAATCCATTTTATATTCTTAGTTCCTCTGCCTCATTTGCACTCCTGGTATCAGCTACCACAGTTCACCAGGATCTGCTTATGAGTGATTGAACTAAGGCAGTATCAATACAGCCTCAGTAGCATCAAGCAACGAATGTTCGTCAGCCATGGCCAACCCAGTCACTAGGAGCATGGAAAAAATTGCCTGGAAACAGGGCCCAGAAATCTCTTCAAGGTCAGAGGAAAAGAACATGAGGGATGCTTGGGGTCTGGGTGATTTTATATGGCTTCCCTTTTCTTCCCTGGTGTCCCACTGATCTCTCTGATTCAGAACTTCTGAGTGGGTGGAAGGGAGGTTCTAAATACCTGCTAATAATGGTATCAGTCTTCCAGTCATATCTATTAACTCTTCTTCCTTATTCCCTCTCTCCACCCACTATCATCTATTCCAAACTCCCTCTCTCAACTCTTCCTCCTTTGGATTTCTACTGTCCCCACCTTAGTTCAGGCCCTCACTACCTGTCATCTGGTCCCTTATAACAGCCTCCTAATCTATCTGTCCAACTCTAATTTCTGTCCCTTTCAATCTTTCATTCCTGCATCTGGCAAAGCATGTTTCCTAAAGTAAAGGTCTTATCAGATCATTTCCTTATTCAAAAATCTTCAGTGAATACTTACTATATGCAAGCATTGTGTTAAGTGCTGGGATACAAATAGAAAAATGCTACAATCCCTGCTTTCAAGGAGCTCAAGATAAACATGGGAGGTTTCAGATGCAAGTCATATAAAAAGTTCCCATAGTCCTCAGAGTACAGCAGCAACCCAGATAGTAATGCTCCTTTTTAAATGTTTCTTTCACTGATAAATTCATAGCAGTTTCTGATGTTGAACCATTTCAAGTGCGGAAGACTTAGGTTACAAGATTTCTTGGTGTTCAGTAAATGTGACTGTTGCACTGGAAGGACCTGTCAGGTTTCATCTCCACAGGAGATGCTTCCTAGGATTTTGGCTATGAACACTGGGCTAGAAGCATTGCTGTTCCCAGGTTATTGGGTTCAAGGTCCTGGGCTTTCTCCATCGGATCTGAGTGGAAATGATGTTCAAGATGGTGGTGGTGGTGGCCTGATCTGCCTGGAGCATGCTACCTACCTTCTGTCTCTCTCCCAGGATGCCTTGTTGCTTCATTTAGGCAAGCTTCCCTGCCCATTGGGTAGTAGTTGGTGGCAATTGATGAGGAAGTCTGATCCCTTCTTTGCAGGAATTATATCCGTAGATGAGGGCTTGTGGGGTCTGTTCAGGAAGCAATACTTGTAATGTAGGGGGTGCTGTTACTCCCAGGGCTCCTGTGTTTCTCAAATGACTCCCCATTGCCTATCACACATATACACACATATCATAGATGCATATCTATCTATAATATAGATGCATATATTATGTAGGCAGTGAGGTGGTACAGTGGATAAGGTGCCAGGCCTGGAGTCAAGAAGATTCATCTTCCTGAGTTTAAGTTCTTGTCTGTCCTTTGTCCTCAAAGAGGACTGTGACATCAGGAAGGTGATGCCAGGACTTGCAAGTGAATTGGATTTAAGGAGAAGAGGGCTGTGCAAAATCATCAACCTTACTTTCTCCTTTGGAGTCATCTGGGTTCAAGCGGCAAGATCTAGATCAGGACGACTGGAGAAGTCCCCACTCCTGAGTTCAATTCAGGCCTTGGGCACTTAGCGCTGTAACTCTAGGCAAGTCACTTAACCTTGTTTGCCTTAATTTCTTCATCTATAAAAAGAATTGGAGAAAGAATGGCAAATCACTCCAGTATCTTTGCCAAGGAAGCTCCAAATAGCAGTCATGAAGAGTCTGACGTGACTGAAACAAATGAACGACAAATATATTATGCATATTGCATATGTATTTATACACGCCCACATATATACATACATACACACACACGCACACATATATATATGTATGTGTATATATAGGTATATACATACATGTATATGTATATATATATACACACAGACCATGTTTGATACATAGAAGTATGAACTGTGGAAAGAATACTGGTTTTGGAGTCAGAGAACCTTGCTTCAAATTCCATGTCTGCTACTTACTACTTAATTGACCTTTGGCACCTCTCTGGGCCTCAATTTTCTGAGCTGTAAAATGAAAGGATTGAACTAGATGATTTTCCAGATGCCTTCCAGCTCTAAACCCATGATCCCTTGGTTTCATACACTTAATCCTTCTTTAAATAATCTTATCATTATTTGTGAACATGTTGCCCTCCCCCCATGCACCTCTAAACTGAAAGATCTTTGATCTCTAAGGTCTATCATAGTGCTTTGCAGGTAGTAGGCATGTAATTAATGTTTGGAGAATTAAATGAAGATGTGTTATAATTCGGCACTACTCCTTCCTTATGTAATGTCCGGTGGTTGTTCTCTTATTTGTAGATATTCCAGGCCTTCAGTGCTGTGCAGCCAGAGGAAGCCAGCTGCAGCTGTCAGGATCCTTAATCCCTTCTCTGAGGTCTCCTTGCCAACTTTTTACAGTACTAGCTCATTTTAGGGCTGCTCTCTCAGGGGTAATCAGTGGTCTCATCAGGAAAAAAAGAAGCTGTGGACAATCCTCTACGCCTTCAGGAAAATATGACTGAAACATTTGGGTATGTTTAGACTTACCACCAGATCAATAAGCAGTAGGCTTAATGCAAATTTACAGTAAATGGAGACCACTTTGTTTACTGGAAAGGACCCTGACCAGGGAACTAGGAGTCCCAGTTCTGCACTGATTAACTGTGTAACTCTAGATATGTCTGTAATTTAACCACTCTTATGTCCTTGTCTATGAAATGTAGGGAAGATCATTCCTGTCTCCAACTTAACTTACAGGGATGCTGTGAACAGGAAGGGTGGCTTTGTGGATGGATTTGAAGTTTTCAGGAGAAAGGTGGTGCTATATCAGTACAAGGTAGTAGAATTCAAACTTGTTACACACCCAAGTTTGAGATGGAAAGTAGTAAATCAATAAGTTCTGAAGTTCCAGTAAGTGTTAAAATATTGCATTTGTTCATGTTGTATGCTAGGTTTGAGAAACAAAAAGTATTTTGGGTTCTGAAGCCTTTATCCGGTAGAATTTGTGCATGTGTGCATGTGTGTGTGTGTGTGTGTGTGTGTGTGTGTGTGTGTGAATGTGAAGAGGGGAAGGAAGAGGGGAGAAGGAGAAGGAGAGAATGGGAGAGGGAAGGAAGAGGGAGAGGGAAGGGCAGAAGGAGGGGGAGAGTGAGTGGAAGAGAGGTTGGAGAAGGGAGAGAGAGAGAGAGAGAGAGAGAGAGAGAGAGAGAGAGAGAGAGAGATGGAGAGAGAGGAGAGAGAGAAACTTACAGTAAGTAGATGCTATTAAATAGAATATTTGCACATTGAGATGTTTGCTACCTAACATTCTACAGGTAATGGATAAGTAGAGGTAAAGGACAGTTTTGTTTGACTGTCATGAAGCAAACTTAGGTTGAAACTGATCTTGTGGTTTCACTAATCTGAAAACAGCAATCCTCTCTCTACTGGCTTTTTAGTGCTTCTAAGTTTATAGGGCTTTTATTTCACTAATCAACACAAAGAAGATAACTCTCTGTGGAGGTTTGTTGTGAATGATATGTTTGTTAACCTTCCCACCAAGAACATCTAAAATGTCTAGATTTGTTGACTCCTCTTTTTTAAAAGCCATATTTCTATGGGACAAAATCTGTTTGGATTAAAAAATCTTTTCTAGATAATAATTTGCAATTTTAATTTAACTTCTTTTTTGTGTATTATGCTAGAAATAAGAGGATATTGAATAAACTTAAATGTTCAATATTAATTTTCAATGACTTGGTATTTCAATAAACTCATTGTATAATATCTCATTTAGTCTACAGAATGGAAATGAAATCACAATACAATAATTTATTAACTGATGAAATAATGGAATCAGAAGCTCAAGGAGGTAAATAATACTTCACTTTCATTCTATTTCTTTTTTTAGAGTTCAGTTTTATTTTGTTTTCAGTTCCAAATTCTCTCCCTTTTACTTTTTCCTCCTCTACTCATCGAGAAGGCAAGAAAAATGAAACCTTCTATGAAGATACTTCATGATATTTCTTGATTGATGCTAAAAAGATAGTGATTAGCAGTACATAATTTTGATCTTTGGAATATTTACTAATTTCATTGATGACAAAGAACAAACATTTATTAAGTACCAGCCACTGTCAGTCAGCTGTGGCTGGGGTGGGAGAGAAATTGGGTGACAGAAGGGAATAAGCATTTATATAGAGCCTACTATGTACTAAGTGTTTTACAAATATTATCTCATTTCATCCTCAAAACAACCCTGAGAGGTAGGCATTGTTACTATTCTTATTTTACAGCTAAGGAAACTGAGGCCAACAGAAGTTAAGTGATTTGCCTGGTATCACACAGCGTGTAAGTGTCTGAGGCCAGTTTTAAACTTAGGCCTTCCTGACCCCAGACTCAGTGGTTTATCTACTGAGTCACCAAACTACCTCTATATAATGATCAAGAAGCATTCGTTAAGTGTCTGCTGCCTGTGCTAAGCACTGGGAATGTATTGTGCTGGTGTTGGGGACCCAAATACAAAGAATAAGACAAGCATGGTTGCCAAGGATCTTACATTTTATTTAGAGGCAACAAGTACATGTGTATGTAGAATATATACACGTAATATATACATATTTTTATGTATGTCCACATATATAAGTATACACATATAACACACATACATATGTAATTATTCAGCTTAAATATATAGAGAATAAACACAAATAAATATGAGGTAGGTAGGGAGGCAGGATACTATCAGTTGAGGGGGATCAGGGAAGTCTATAGAAGACAGTGCTTGAGCTGTATCTTGAAGGCAGAGAGGGAATTTCTGAGGCCAAGGTGAAGTGGCAGTGCTTTCAAAGCATGGGAGAGGGCCAGGGCAAAGTCATGGAGGGAGGAGTTGGAGTGTCTTGTGGAAGGAACAGAGAGAATGAAAGTTTGTATTGTAGCATTCCAAACCTGGGAGACTAGAAGAACTGTGGCATCTTTGACAGAAATTAGGAAAGTTTGGAAAAAGGATGGGCTTGGGACGAAAGATAATGAGTTCTCTTTTGGATATGAGTGTGAGGTTTCTTCAGGACATCCAGTTTCAAACATCCAATAAACACTTGGTGTTAGGAGACTGCAGCTTGAGGGGTAGGGAGAAACTGGGGTTGGATGTATAGGTCAATGACTCATCTTCATAGAGATAAGTAAACCCATGGGAGAGGATGGATGAGGTCTCCAAGAGAGAGTATAGAGAGATAAGATAAGAGGGCCCAGGGCAGAACCTTTGGGAATATCCATACTTAGGGAATATGATAGAGGATGACATGATGGTAATACAGCAAAGGATCCTGAGGAGAAACAGCCAAATAGGAGAAGAGTCAAGAAAAAATAATATTATGAAAACCTAGTTAAGAGAGAGTATCCAGTAAGCAGCATAGAGGTCAAGAACGATGAGACTGAGATCATGAGATTTGGTAATGAAGAGATAATTGGCAACTTTGGAGAGAGTAATCTCAGGTGAGTTGGAGTCAGATTGCAAAGGGTCTTTTAGCATATCTATCATATGTCTAGCATTACTACAGTCATTTTTAGATTGTCCATTTCCATAGCATCAATGATACCGATATCCTATACTGATACAAGGTATACTGGAAACACAAAAATATAAAATATATATATTTTATTATATTTAATTATAATATATTATATTATATTATATTTATATAATATAAAATATAATATATTTATTATATTTAATTATATATAAAATATAAAAAAATAATAAATATAAATATATTTAACTATAATATATTGTATATTATTATATTTTAATATATATTTATACATATTTAACATAGTAAATGTATGACTTTTAAATATTTTGTTATTTTAAGTATTGACTCATAAATTACAAGAGTAAGTTAAGTTTTTGTAAAAGATCGAGACTAAATTATGTGTAGAAAATGGTTTATGTAAAAATGCACAGATAGGTTAAAAAGGTCAGCATGAAAATAAATTTACATGTATTCAAACATCTAAAGACTCTCCTCCTCCCCAGCTCAGTTGAATCTCAGAAAGTAAGGGACACATGACAGAGGTAATGGAGTGTTAATATATGAAACTAAGTGTGAAAGTGGGTCAGTGCCCTATTATTCCCTTATAAAATGAGCAAAAGTTTCCCTGGTTGTATTGGGAAGGAAGCTGGGAATTGGCTGTAGGAAGATTGCCCATGTTCATGATGGACTCTGTATGTATTTATAGGAAAGCATGTTCTACAGGGTTTTGAGGGGACAAGAATATTTCATAGTATTTTACCATGCTGTATTAGTATTTGCCTTTTATTTGTTCTAATTGTATCTACTAGTTGGTCATTAAATACAATCTTGCCATCGTGGGGCTCATGAGCTAGAGCTTTAGGAGTATAGATCTACTTTTGATACCATGATTAGTAATTGTGCCCCTGGGGACTGAACCCACCAGTGTGAATGGCAGTGGGAAGGAGTAGCCTTAGAAATATAGTGAGTAGCTTCACAAATATATTAATATATCATATATGTGCATTATATAACAAATGCACATAATAGGGTAAATATATATTTAGTAGATGGGAAGTTCTGTGACCGTGCTCAAATGATAACAGCAGCCATCATTTAAACAGCACTTACTCTGGGCCAGGTACTGTGGTAAGTACTTTTACAATTACCTCATTTGAGGTCACAATAACTCTGAAAAGTAGATGCTTTTATTATCCCTATTTTACAGATGAGGCAACTGAGGCAAATAGAACTTAAGTGACTTTCTCAGGGTCACATAGATAGTAAATTTAGCTGAGGCTGAATTTGAACTCAGATCTTTCTGATTTCCTGATGTTCTCAGTGTTCTAGGCTATAAACTTCTCAATTGAAGAGCAGTTGTAGAAATACTGTGATTGAGAGGATTTTCTGTCTAGGAGTTCCTTATAGCAGCAGACTCATACTCCCACCCATAGTCACTTTACACTTCTGAATGTTGCCCTCTCTTTTAGACTGATTTATGGCAACTGTGTAACATGGTTATATAACAGAAAATAGAATTCACCTTGGATTCAGAAACTGCAATTGAAATTCTATTTCAGATACTTATTACATGTGTGACATTGAGTAAATCACATAATTGCCTTGGTTCTCAGTTTCCTCATTTGTATAATGAGGGAGGTAGATTCGATGGCCTGAGGTCCTTTTTAACTCTAGATCTGGGCTCTTATGATCTTAATGATTTGCCTTCCAGAAGCAGTGAGAATTTTAATTCTGAATTCTGTTCCCAGCACTGTGTCTTTGGAATGCATCCCATGTTTGGTGAAGATCTCAACTGTGATTGCATGGAAACACATAACATTGCTATGCCCACACATTCAGCAACATCTTGAGATTAAAAGGACAGCCACACAGTGCTGTAATTGACATAAGTGTACAAAGCAATCATAGCAGCCATTTCTCCATATCATTGATGGGGATGATTAGTTTGAATGAACTATTCTCCCTATCATTGTATGGAATACTTCTAGGAACTGAAACTGGCTTTCCCCTTCTTTCTTCTGTCTTTCACATCTGGTGGCTCTGCCTTGGTCAGGAGGTCTTCCTCTGACCAGGACAGCTGGTTAAATGTTCATTGTTGATCTGCTTGGGTTATTTGAATGTGATTTGGGGTATTGTGTTGGAAATTTCCAACAACTTCAGGAAATCTCCCATCAAACTTGCTTGAATTACTCCAAATTTCTGTGGATATCATGAATATCATTGAATTATGAACATCATTTTCTTAGTCATTAATGGCAGTTACTAAGAACTGTGTACACAGCACTTTGAAAACTTGCAAAGAAAGTATAAAACAATGTAAGTTTGGGACAGAGAATCCAATATGAATAAAGATTTTTAAAAAATTGCTCAAGTATATGTAGCAAATATAATTATTAAAAGGCATACAAATATCATACTAAGATATGAGATTTTAAAAATTAATTTTAAAAATTAATTTTATATTTTCAATGAACACAATTGATTCTCTCCTTCCCTACCTCCCCCAAGTATTGAAAAATAAGGAAAAAATATCCTTCCTAATAAATACACATAGTCAACAAATTCCTACATTGTTCATCTCCATATATATGTGTGTATGCACACACACATATGCATCCTTAGTCTATCATCTTTCTATCTGGGTGGGTGGGTAGCATGTTGGAGTATGAGTCCTCTTTTAGAATCATGGTTCGTCACTGTATTGATTAGAGTTCTTAAGTCTTTCCAAGTTATTTGTCTTTACCATATTGTTGTTAAAGTGTAAATTGTTCTGGTTCTGATCACTTCACTTTGCACCAGTCTTACCAAATTTCTCTGAAACTCTCCTCTTTATAATTTCTTATAGGGCAATAGTATTCCATTTAGCCATTCTCCAATTAATGGGCATCCATCATAACTTCAGTTAGAATGATTGCAGCCAGGTGAAGTTAGTTTGGAAAGGCTTCTATTTAGAAGAACTTGAAGTACTTTTAAGTACTAAAGCAGTCGACTTTTCCTGCCCTAGTTCTGTTACACTCAATTATCTTATTCTTGAACAGGGATCAGCAAAGTTTTTAGCTCCATGTGCCATCAGGACTCCTGTTTCATTCTTAAAGCAACCCATGAGCCATGTGACCTTACAAAATACGCTGTTTCTACACATATCAAATGTTGTGCCCTATGCTGGATGCTATGTACTTTCTTTTTAAAAAATTAATTTTTTTCAATTAACTAAAATGTGTTTTATCTCCTGTGCACCACAAACCAAAACCCGTATGACAATCCTGTATAATATGCATAGTCAGGCAAAGCTAATTTGTGCTGTGTATTTTCTGAACTATCCATTTCTGGCACCATATTGATAGATTGTTGTCTATGTTCCTTGATGCATTAATTTTCATTCATGACTATTACAAATCCTCCAAACCCACTACATCTTACCAACATTCAATAACCTCTATACAGCATATCTGACATGGTACTATAATGAAGTCATCTATGTTCTCTATCTCAATAGACCATCACTGGATCTAATATATACTCATCATGGGTAATCTGGTGAGTTTCAGTGTTTCCATGCTTTTGAATAACTATAACTGACAGACAGGATCCAGAATAAGTTTCTTCTCAAGGGTATCATACGAAAAAGAATAAAGCATAAAAAAGATCATTTTGTGAGATTTCAAGAATCTTGAATTTGTGTTGACTTGTAAACATTTCTGAAAATGAATTAGTTTATGGGTCCACCTAGAATTTGTAAATGATGAAATTTCAGTAATGATCTTTCCTTTTTAGAAGAAAGAGAAAGTTGACTGAGTAACTTGCAATGTAGTTGAATTCATGTCATTTCAACAAGCATTTATTAAGCCCCTACTAGCTCCTAGGTAAGAGGAAACCTGGCCACGTGGTTAGAGAGATGGCCTTGGAGTAAAGAAGACTTTGGTTCAAAGCCTGCCTCTTACAGTACTGAACCTCTGTCCCTGCGCAATAATCTGTCAATATTTAAGGTAACTTTCCAAGACTCTAATTTATGATCAGCTTCTGATCTTCATTGGTTCAGGGATTTTCCCCACTATGCTTCCCCTACACTAACAAACTCACAGATCTCCCTTGTTCCATCTTCCCTCAGACTTCCTCCTCACCTTCCTCCAGTATGTTAGTCACTGTGCTAAGTGCTGGTGACACAAACAAAATAAAACTTTACTGATATATCAGGCAGGAATACCTCACATTTGAGGGATGGTAAGATAAATTCTGTGAGCCAAGTCACTATAGTACATATACTTACTGAGTAAATCTATTCATCTAAAAGGAATATTTAAAGTATATTGAAAAATAACAGATTCTTTTCCTTGGAGGGAGAGATTTACTTTAAATGTTTGTTCCAAGGTAGGATTCTAAGACACAGGTAAGGTAAACCGTGGCAATGTGAATGAAAAGTTCTTTTAAAAAAATTTTATTTGAAAAAAATTAACTGTATAATTTAGTTGATACTCAAATTTTAACTAATCCCTATCTTTCTATTTGGGCAACTAAGTGGCATAGGAGATAGAGTACTAGTGATGGAGTCAGGAAGATTCAACTTCTTGAGTTCAAATATGACACTTGTTAGCTATAACATTACCTTCTATATGCTTGTAAAAGATAGTGTCATTTGGTCAGTCAGTCAAGAAATGTTTATTAAGTACTTACTACATTGTTAGTAGTAGTCTTTGTTAAATTCGAACAGCTACTAAGTAGTTGATGAAGCTGAACAGAGCTAAAGACAGAAATATTTGTGGAATAACTTCAGGAACTGTTTGAGAAAGAAAGGCCTGAGACTTTGACATTACTAAGGAATTCAGGGTTTTATCTTTCAGGTTGGCCTGTGATCTCAAATGCTGACTTTTTATCTCCAAGCGTTTGCAAGAGGCACATGACATTCATCCTCAAATAGATGTCCCCATTGAGTGACAGCTTCTTTCATC
Organism: Bettongia penicillata ogilbyi; assembly: GCA_023548195.1. Taxonomy (NCBI): domain Eukaryota; kingdom Metazoa; phylum Chordata; class Mammalia; order Diprotodontia; family Potoroidae; genus Bettongia; species Bettongia penicillata. The sequence goes on from JAJHZJ010000121.1 coordinate 7,354,169, forward strand.
ACCTAGAGGGGTTTCACTTTGAATTTTGCACAGACCCAGATTTCCCTGAGAGTCTCCAAATGGAAGCTTGAATTCACTTGTGATGGCCTTTCAAGACTTGTTTAAGTGTATATCAGACAGAGAATTGAGGTAAAGTACTGAGGCATTTCTGTGAACTGAACCTTCTGTAAGTCCATGTTTTTGTTGGCCTACAATAGAAATAAGAAGCAGTAGACAGGGCCCCCATATATGAAGACTTGCTGAAACCAAACAAAGGAAGTGAGTTCACTATAGAACACTCTTTAATTTTCCACTCAAGAAAATCATCTTCATAATGTGGTAAAACCTGCTAATTTTCACTTCATGTACAACCCCCCTCTAATTCTCAGGAAAACAGAAGCACCTGGTAGTCTTTCCTCACCTCTTGGAAAAAGATTTAATAGCAGAGAGCTGGCATAAAGTCTCAGGTTTCTAAGACTTCATTACATTAATAAAATGTGCTGTCACAAATAATTAATATAATGTACTAACCAAAGAAATCCATGAAATCCATGTTGTAATGCAGTAATCTTGATTATATTTTAGTTCCTTATCTGCTCTTTCCAGAATACCTATGTTAGTGAAGGATTTATTTTTTGAGGTAACGTGATATTTCAAATTTGACGCAGTATCTTTTGCTTAGATGTCAGAAAGCAGGATGAATCTAGTCTGGAGGACAGTGACGGCAATGTGATACAGCTGAGGTAACGGATTTAGTGTGTAAGCTGGATTTGCAGTCCTAGCTTACTTATTTCCAGAGGCCTAACCACAGGTAGCAAAAGGACATCCTAAGTAGAAAAGTAATTCCCCCTCAAAAATGACAGTAGAATTCCATTCATTTCATACTATTCATTGTCAAAGAAAATATTTGTACCTGAATTAAAAGCGGAAGATAAACTAATTCATGAAAAAGTCATTTGTCCTGAGAGAGGATAAAGTTCAACTTCTAATTTGTAGATTACTTTTAATTTTTAGAAATTCCCAGTCCCTAGAATTGTCTGTTTTTGGCTTCAGTTGGGACCAAAGGATATGAACCAAAATGCTGTCCTTATAAGAAATAAAAGCGAAGGAACCTTAAAAATCTCACTGTGACAGAATAGAGGAAAATAAAGGCTTAAAACTTTCATTCAGAAAAGAGAAAAGAGCTTTGTCATTTTCTAATCCCATATGTAATTTCAAGACACATTGTAGTAAAGAACTAAAGACCAACCCACTCTGGTCTCATGCTGTTAATAGGCTAATTATTTTTACAAGGATGACTTCTTATGGGATGTCTATAGTATTCATGATAGCATTTAAATGCAAAAAGGAACATGAATATGAACCATTGTCAATTAAGTTTTATTCAACCTGCCTATAGCTTATGAATTCTAAGTATTAAATGTTTTCCATATAAAACATAACTTGTCCCTCCTGGTTGTAAAAGTTATTCTGAATCACTTTATATGGTAAGCAGATTTGGCTCCCTGATGGGTGTATATCCTGTAGCTTGTTTTGGGAAATACAAATATATTGACCTTAAATTTTGTGAGTATTTTGTAGCTTATTAATGTATTGCATCCACATGGAAATGTCCCCACTTATTTCCCATTTTCCCCATAGAGGCAAAGGAGCACAAAATGGCCATGCTTGAAAAGAAATTATTAGTTATATTTATTAAATGAGGTTTTTAAAAAAGTTGAAAAACGTAGAAGGTTTTGTCATCATCTCTACAGCTACCAGGACAGTGGTATAGCTTCATCTAACCAACCCTTATAGGAAAGTGCATTGGCAGAGACATGAGGTTATCTTGGCAAATGTTCATTGACAAACTTTTTATATCAAAGACTCAGAACCTAGTGCTTCACTTGGGATTTAGTGTGCTCTAACTTCTATTAGTCCCTGAAACCTTAGGTGACGTGAAAACACTGCTACTATCTAGAAGGAATGTGCACAGGGTCCCATGAGGACAAGTTCAGATAAAGGTCAAGGAAGCAATTAAAGCTCTCCTTTTCCCCTAAAGAACTGGAAGAGCAGAAGATGCCAGAAAAATCTTAGTAATGACAAGTGGATATGGTGAAATGAAAGCTAAAGGTCAAATCAGGCACCTCAGAGATGTTATCTGATGCCTGTCAGAGCTGCTTGCTGAATGAGGATGCAGCCAATTGTACAGGGGAAAATGGAATGAAATTTAATGGAAGGGTTGACTGTTGCTAAAGCATATCATTTTGTTATTTTGAGTAGATGCTTTTATGGTCTGTGAATGATGATGGTCTTTGTTCTGTGGTGATGGTAGGGTTTCCATGGGAAACTATTGGCTGTCTTGGCTACAGTATTGTATTAGGATTACAGGAGGTGGAACAACTAACCAACGTAGCAGGAAGTCCTCGTTAGGGTTCTGACCTTGGAAAAGGTCATACCAACAATGGCTGCCCATTTTCCTCTACCTTCCACTTTTCTCTGAAAAAAAATCCCACTTTTTAATGTCAGTACTCTCCATGTTGCTGCAAGTCTTGAAATGCCACAATTTATGGAGAATAGAAGTTTAGTTACCCAAAGCGTAATGGAGGCATGAACAGTGAAAGTGATTCATGTTGGGTCCTTTCTTTTCCTACAACTTGTAGTCTTAGAGAATTACTTAGGTCACTAAGTTAAGTGACTTGACCAGGGTCACACAGACAATATGTATCAGAGGCTGGCTTCAAGATCATCAATCTACCCACCATACCATGTTACTTCTCTGAATACTGACGTTCAATGAATGAATGAATGAAATGAGCATTTTGCTTGCCATGTACTGAATATTGTGCTACACAATGGGGAGGGTACAAATACTAGGAAGCAAGGCTCTCTGTAACCTCAAAGAGTTCATTTGAATGAGGAAGACAACACAATATGGGAGCAGTGATGTAGGAGGAGTGTTTTTGTCAGAAGTCTAAGTGAATGGTATTTGGAAAAAGAAGGTAACTGATTGACATGGTCATTTTAGAATGGTAGTATTGATTGGATTGTTGCTTTAAGAGCTAAAGTTGGCAAGTGGGGGTGATTTAGGTTGAAAGAGAAAGGGACACAGATGAATGGAAGTGGTGTGGTGGTTCTGGGTCTGGGCCACATAAGAAGAATGTGTACCAGTCAGCAGCTAGAGGTTTCCAAGGAGGGAGCTTATGTTTCACATCAGAGGTGGAAGCCAAAGTATAAGTGTCATGGTGTGGATATGGCCTTTGAAATTGTTATCTTTTGTTTTAACACAACCTTCGTTTCCAAATATAGCTCTCCACTGCCCCTATGCAAAGAGCCATTCCTTATGACAGAAAACCAAAAAAAAGAACACATAAAACTAATCAATATACCAATCAAGCCATACAAATATGCAATATTATACATCCAGAACATACCACTTCTATAAAGAAGAAAGAAAGGTGAATTTTCTCATCTCTTTTTGGTGGAATACTTTTTTGCGGGGGGAGCCAACTGTGTCGTTATAATTACACAGGGTTTAATTTTGAGTTTTTGTCATTTTTCTGTTTACGCTGTTTTAGTCTCTGGGTACTGTTTTCTTGGTTCTCACTTCAATGTATTAGTTCGTATGTCTTTGCATGCTTCTGTCTTTATATATGTATTCTTCATAGTCATCTAAAGTACAGTAATATTCCATTATCTTCATATACCACAATTTATTTTACCATACTCCAATCAGAGTATATATACTTTGTTTCTAGTTGTTTTTTTACCTTCAAAATTGCTGCTATAAATGTGTATAAGATCTTTCTTCCTATATTTGACCTTGCACTTAGTAGTGACATCTCTGGGCTAAAGGGTATAGATTTTTTAGTTATTTTCTTAGTAAAATCCCAAATTGATTTCTATAATGGTGGAGCCAATTCATAACCCCACCAGTAGTGTATCGAATTTGCCTATATTTATTTAGCTTTTTCAACACTATTTCTATCTTTTATAATCTTTGTCAATTTGCTGGATGTGAGGTGAAACCTCAGAGTTGTTTCGATGTGCATTTCTCTAATTTTCTATGACTTGGAGCAATCTTTCATAGGATTATTAATAGTGTGTGTTTTTCATTTTGAGATTTGTTTGTTCATTTCCCTTTATCACTTGAGCATTGAGATTTCGTTGTTAAATGATTAAAGATACTTGATGCAAGTTGAGACTGTCAATGCTTTCTTTTCATACCCTAGCTTCAAGAGTTTTTCAATTTCAGGAAAACAATTTAAAAAAATCTTTTGTATTTACTTCTATTCCTTGTTTGGTTAAGATTTTCTCTTAGTCATTGCTATGATTGCCTGATAGTGTTTTCTTCTGATTTTTAAAAATGGTATGACCTTCAATATTTAGTTGCATATCCAATATGAGCTTACGTAATATATAGTACTAGACATTGGTCTAACCCTAATAGCTTCAAGTATTTGAAGGCATGTCATATAGAAGAAGGATTAGAATGATTGTTTGGTCCTAGAAAGCAAGAGCAGGAACAATGTGTAGAAGCATCAGAGGCAAATTTAGATGAAACTTCCTATTATAACTGTCCAAAAGTGAAACTGGCTTCTTCAGGAGTTGGCGACATTCCTCTTACCTATTGGAAGCCTTCAGGTCTAGAGGATGGATCATCACACGTTGGATATTTCATAGTGAGAGTTCCTCACTATAGATACTGGGTAGTTAATAGCTACCCAAATTCCTTCTAACTAAAAAATTCTATATGATTCTGTCCTTCTTGTCTTCTAAATTCTGTATTCTCTTGTTTCTTGAAATTCTGCATTGAGTTCTATGATGAAATTACATTTCTTGCCTTCTTTTTAAGTTTCTTTTCTCTCTTGTGCCATTCCAGAGTTTCCTGTTCCTTCATGATATCACAGGAGTTCCATAGAATTCTTCTGTTGGTTAAAGTTTCCTTTACAGCATGATGCTTTAATACTTATCCATTGTATTCTGACCTGTATTTGAGTTTTTACCCATTCTTTCTTTTGTCTTTATTAACATCTTTGTTGCTTTATTTGTTTGTGAGAAAGGTTTTTACTCAATTTTTCTCACTTGGACTTTAGTTTTCCAATCTATATCTTGCAGTTTCACTCACCTAGGCTCTGGTTTTTCTCCTCATTCTTTGGCTCCTCCTTTTCTACTGGAGATATACAACCCCAAAGGGCTGGGCATTGTCCACCTCCTCGAACAGGAGTTATGGGGACCAAGCTGGCTTCCCTGCCCAAAGTAAGTTCTTGGAGGAGATGACTGGTCTGACCATGCATTGATACACTCCCCTTTCTCTTATGCACAGAAGTTCTTTCCACTTCATGTCTTCTTTAGGTTGGAGAGGTTTGTGGAAAATAAGTATTCCATCAATTTGCTGGTTACAAGACTTGATCAATCATTTCTATTTTAGTGCTATTTTGGTGTCTTTGGGCAGCTAGGTGGTACAATGAATAGAATGCCAGACTTGGAATCTGAAAGACATAATGAGTTCAAATCCAATCACAGATCCTTACTAGCTGTGTGACCCAGAGCAAGTACCTCAGTTTCCTCATCTGTAAAATAAACTAGAGAAAGAAATGGCAAATCACTGCAGTATCTCTGCCAAGAAAACCCCAAATCGAATCACGAAGATATGAACATGACTAAAATGACCGGGATAGAAGATTGGTTCAAATTCTGGTTCTGCTATATACTACCTTTCTGATCTTGTGTGAAATCACTGAACTTCCCTAGTCCTCAGTTTTCTAATCTGTAAAATTGAGGGAGTTGGACTAGAAAGGATTCTTATTCTTTTTTGGGATGTCATGGACCCTTTTGCTAGTCTAGTGAAGCCTATGGACCCTTTCTCAGAACGATATTTTTTAAATAATTGAAGGAAGTGCCAAATTTCAGTTAGAGGTTAGTGAAAATAAAGAAGCAAATATTTTCCCCATCTAATTCGCTGACCCTCTTTCTCTCTCCTCCCCGAACCTATCTATAGGTTCTTTAATGCTTCATGGATTCAAGGTTAAGATTCCCTGTGCTAGAAGATCTCTAAGGTTTTTCCCAACTCTAAATCAAGGTTCTGTCTCTTTAGAATCAGTATCATTTTTCCTAGCTCCAGTCCCACATATCCAAGTGCCCACTGGATATTTTTGCATTTATGCAAATACATTTTGTCTCTATAAGTCATGAGACACCATAAATGCTGCGCTATATTATAGGTACTCATATACATATATGAATATATCTGGTTATTGTTGCTTAGTCATTGCAGTTGTGTCCCACTCTTCATGACTCCATTTGGGGTTTTCTTGGCAAAGATATTGGAGTGATTGGCCATTTCCTTCTCTAGCTCATTTTACAGATGAGGAAACTGAAGAAAACAGGGTTAAATGACTTACCTAGGATCATACAGTTAGTAAGTGTCTGAAGCTAGATTTGAACTCAGGTTTTCCTGACTCCAGGCTCTATTTACTCTGCTACCAAGGTGCCCCAAATGTTATCCACTTAACAGCTGTGATTATGACAGAGTCTGGTAGGGACATGTTTCTGGTTAGGGCTTCCTTTTCATGTCTGTCAAAACATATCCTGTGGAGAACTAACTGCTCTGCCTACTTACAGAATCTATTTATTTATACTATTTTTGACCATTTGTGTCCCATACTATAGAACAGAGAAGACTGTAGAAAAAGCATGCATAATACATTTACAAATACAGTTTCTAGTCATCATTAGTTATCACTTGAGGAAAATAACTCAATAAAAACTGAATGTTAATCGTTGGGTCTAGCATCCATGCCAGGATGATTTTTCAAATTAAGGTGAGAAATTAGAAGAAATTATTCAGTCATATCCTTAAGGGGAGCAGATTTAACATATCTGATTGAATTCTGTGTGATACTCCATAGCATATTCTCATGTGCTTACTCAGGGAAGATGACAATTTATTCCAGGTGAATAGATTTCATTCTCAATGAGTGCTGAGATTATTCATTCTACTGTTAGAATACTTTGATTGAGGGTTAGGAAAGTTGCAAGAGATTAATTTTTGGTATGGACTGACAAGGCTGCACTAGTGATGGACAGTTTTGTCATCAGAACGACTCCATGATGTGCACAATCCCTTTTTATAACCCATACTGTCACATAGACTAGTTCAATTGGTGGTGGTCAATATTTATTGCATTTAAGAGAAAAGTGAAGGAGGTAACTTTAGGTAAGATTATATTTAGTATCTCTCTATACTTTCTAATTTCCCATTTGATTCTTTATCAGTCTATAAAATTATAGATATATTTCTTTTTATGGAGCAAAAAAAGAAGCTTCATTTAATATATTAGCTTGATAAAACTCTCTTTGTCTCTTGTCATTTTACTTCCAGGGGAAAATGGAGAAAATGAAGACAAAGAGGTAGTGTCAGAGATCATGGCAAGGTGTTTTTTTCCGTCTCTGATAACAACCACTTCCTGGGAAGGTTTTCATTTTGCTGGACATGAGATAAGAATTACAGAAGCCACTGATTGCTATGGTGCTGTTGTCTGGCCATCGGTATTATTTTCTATATTTAAGTTATTTTTCAGGGAAGGGTTTCTTTTTTATGAATACAATATTTTGTTTTTTCCCCCAATTTTGACACTTTTTTTTAAAATTTAGAGTTCCAGAATTATCTTCCTTTATCCCTTCTGTTTCTCCTCCCTAAGATGGTAAACAATTTGATATAGGTTATACATGTGCAATCATGCAAAATGTATTTCCATATTAGTTGTGTTGTGAAAGAAAACACAGACCAAATAACTCTCCTGCCAAAAAACAGTGAAATATAATGTGCTTCAATCTTTATCAGTTCAAAAGAGAGTTTCTTATTATATAGTAGAATGTTCAGTGGAAGATAGTAGGTACCATGATTCCCTACTTTGTCTTGGTAACAGAAACAACACTAAAGGAGAGCTACTACACAACTGGGAAATTGCTTATATCAGTCCCATTTCTGGTTTTTCAAGATTATTGACTTTGGGATGAAGATCTGGCAGAAAGCACTGTTTAGATATTTAGTTTTTCAGAACACCAAGTACTTTGTAGAAAATTAAAATTCCTCTTCTTATACTAAACTATGTTCATGTCAAATAGGTAAAAATAAAATTCATTCCCAGTCCTGACACTGATAGTATTCTAAAAAAGCATCATATCTTCAAGGCAATGATTTTGGGGGCAATCACTAATCTGCCTCACTATTAAAATTCACCAGTAGTAACTCCTTATTTTCATCCTAAAGAACCATTGTTTGTAAAAGTTGTTCCCTGCTCCCTTCCATTTTTGAGACCCGATTGCACCCAAATGACTGAACTCCAGGTTTTTACAACATTTCATATTTTTGTCCATGGTTTTCCTTAAGATGATTGGTTGATTTCATGAGAATACTTTTTTTTCGGTTGACATTCTTCTGAAGTGTTGCATATATACTTGGGTATAGAGTCCATGCAAAATACATTTTCTAGGTCAATAAAAGGAGAAGTTTCATTTTCAGTTATGATTTGCTAGCACAATATTTCCTTTTTTTACTCTCTCACAGGCTCTTGTTCTCTGTCACTTTCTGGAATCCAATTCAAAGCAGTATAATCTGGCTGACAAAAATGTAATTGAAATTGGGGCTGGGACAGGACTAGTCTCAATAGTGGCAAGTTTACTTGGTAAGTTTGGTACTTTTGATTGGCTGAAATTAGGGACTCTAATGACAACATTAGTGGCCATCACCATCTGGTGAAATATATTGTGTGCCTATTTTTAGCTTTTCAAATTCTTTCAATCGGCTTCATCAGGAAGATCTACCAGTTTAAAAGTTAAGTATTAATGACTCCTTCAGAATGTTTTGTGAAGGTATGATTATATGCTAAGACCTGGGGGCCCTCTCAAATTTTTCTTGTGCCAGGTGTGTACTTCCAAAGATCACCAAAATCAAGACAGATCAATTCCTACTGTGCTAAGTCACAAAAGTCATAAATCAACAGTGAGTGGGAAGCACTCCCTGAAAAATCTGACAAATAGAAGGATGGGAAAGAAATTAGGGACAGGCATAACCTATGCCTGTTAATGATACTAACATGACATAATTGGTAGCCAAGTTCTTATGCCCTCCACATAGGTGTGCATTCCCTTTTGGGGACTGAATTCCTTCCTTCTGAAGGAACATCTGTTTCAATAGCCTTGCAGATGGATTGAGAATGGAGCTTGTCTTCTCATAATTTGCTTTTATTTCTAGGTACTTGTAGTTGAAATGTTTTTTTTTGTTCATTTTCACTCTACCTTTACCAGTGCCTTGTTCTGTTGATTCCTCTTTTTTTTTATCTGCCTGCACGTGTTATAGACAATTTTTCAATTTTTCTCTTAAAAAAATCCATTTTGATTGCCTTAAGTTAGCCTTATTCTTTTATGCATAGAAATTGATCTGTCTTGATTTTGGTGATCTTTGGAAGTACACACCTGGCACAAGAAAAACTTGAGAGGGCCCCCAGGTCTTAGCAATCTGTGCCTTTCCAACTGGCTAAATGACATTCTTAATTAAAGTCATGATCAAAGAATCTAGTGTGCCCTAACATTCTTTGCACAAAGCTGAGTCCCTACTTGGCATAGGTAGAAATAATTCTAATAGCTAATGTTTACATAGTGCTTTAAGGTTTCCAAAATGCTTTACATATATTATCTCTTTCAATTCATACAACAATTTTGGAAAGTAGATGCTATTATAATCTCCACTCTACAGATGAAGCAAACTGCCACTGATAAAAATAACATGTCTTGCCAAGGGTTATGCAGCTAGTAAGTGGAGATATTTGAACTTAAGTCTTACTGACCTTATCCACTCTTCCATTTAGCTGCCTAATGTTTGATTTTTGCCCATAAACCACTAACTTTTGAGATAAATTTATCTGTGTCCACTTGTTTGATAAAAACAAGACACAGATCCCCTAAATATTCTAGTTTGAATTCATTTGTTTAGGTAGGTAATTGTCAAAGAATCTGCTCCCCTGAGACTGCTGGTTTACTCCCCCTTCCCACACCACCCTCCATGACCATTTCCATAGAAGAGAAATACCACTTACTTTTAATACCATTCATTGATAGGATCCTTTCCCTCACCCTGATAGGTGGTGCATACGGAAAGAACTTAGCTAAGTAGTAGTTATTTTTTAGTCTATATATTAGTACTATGGAAGTCCAACATTTTGAAATGTCAAATGGCTACTTGAATACTTATTTGGTGAATGGGCTTTCATTTCAATGTAGGTTGTTAGAACACTTGAGCTCTTAATAGCTATTGGGTCAGTATGGTCCTTCTGGATGTTTGTGGGTATGATTTCTGACTATTTTACCCCTTACTGAAGGGGTGACTTTCACCATTGTTCTTTGTGTTATAGGTGCTCGAGTGATTGCCACAGACTTGCCCAATTTACTTGGAAACCTTCAGTATAATGTTTTCCGAAATACCAAAATGAAATGCAAGCATCAGCCTCAGGTGAAGGAGTTATCTTGGGGGATGGCCTTAGAGAAGAATTTCCCCAGGTCTTCAAACCATTTTGACTATATCCTGGCCGCAGATGTTGTGTATGCCCACCCCTTCCTGGATGAGCTCCTTACCACCTTTGACCACCTGTGTAAAGACACTACCATTATCCTCTGGGTCATGAAATTTAGGTTAGATAAGGAGAATAAATTTGTGGATAGGTTTCAGGAGTTATTTGACCTGGAGGAAATTTCTAATTTCCCTAGTTTGAACATCAAATTGTATAAAGCTACGAAGAAAAATGGTAGGAGAGCATAATGCTCCTAGATTAAGATCTGAAAAATACTGCCAATGTCTACCCAGGTAGGGAAGGTAAGGGAACAGAGGCCATTTTTCATTTGCCTATAATCTGTGCCTTTACTTCATCTCCTTTCATTTGCTTCTAAACACTTTGCAGTTTGGCTTCTGACCTCATCATTTAGTGGAAATTGCTCTCTGCAAAGTTCCCAGTGAGCTCTTAATTGCCAAATCTAATGGTTTTTCTCGGTTCTGATCCCTGACTTCTCTGCAGCATTTGCCTCTACTGATCACTTTCTCCTGGGTACTTTCTTCTCTAGATTTTTGTGGTATTGCTCTTTCTCTCCTCGGGCTAACCTTGTTTCTGTTTGACTGTTCCTTCTCAGTCTCCTTTGTTACGTTTTCATCCATGTCATGTCCCACTAATCATGGATGTTCCCCTAAACTCTGTCCCCGCTTCCCTCCTTCTTTTTCTATATACCAAGGAGGGCTCAGGAAATTATTTAAAAACATTTTGATAACTTTTTAATATAATTAGTTTCCTTGGTAATCCTATGTACTTTATTTCATGCATTTAAAAACATTATTCTGAGAAGTGGTCCATAAGTTGTACTTGACTGACAAAGGGGTCCAATAATATGGGGAAAAAGTTCAAGACTCTCTGCTCTATGCTATCTCACTTTGTGATTTCAGTGCAATAATCGTATGTTTTTGGACGATTCCTAGCTTCCAGAAGGACACATTAAAATTTTACCCTCTTCAGGAAGTCTTTCCAGTCTCGCCAGTTACTCATAGCCTCCCCTTTTGAATTACCTTCATCTACTCTGTAGATATCTTGTATGTGCCTAATTATTTATTTACCACGTGGTATCACTTATTACAATGGAAGCTCTTTGAGAGCAGAAGCTATCTGGGGTGGGTGGGTCTTCCTTGGTATTTTCATTGCTGATCACAGTGCCTGGCACATAAAAAACATTGTTTGAATGTTTGTTGACTGCTTCTCTAATAGTATTTTATTTTTTCCCAGTTATAAGTAAAGATAATATTTTGCATTCATTTCACAAGATTTTGAGTTCCAAATTTTTCTCCCTTTCCCCCTTCTTTATTTCTAAAGTGGTAAGCGATGTGATATAGGTTATATATGAGCATTCACCTAAAACATATTTCGATAGTAATTATAGTTGTGAAAGGAGAAACCAACCAAAAGGAAAAAAAAACATGAAAAAAATAAAGTAAAAAAATATGCTTTAATTTGCATTCAGAGTCTATCAGTTCTTTATCTGGATGTGCATAACACTTTCCTTTATGAATCCTTTGTAATTAGCTGTCTTGGATCTTTATATTGCTGAGAAGAGCTAAGTCATTCATAGTTGATCATCTCACAATGTTGTTGTTACTGTATACAGTGTTTTCCTGGTTCTATTCATTTCCCTTTGCATAAGTTTGTACAAGTCTTCCCAGGTTTTTCTAAAATCTGCCTGTTCATCAATTCTTATTGCACAGTAGCATTCTGTTATACTCATATAACACACTTTGTTTAGCCATTTATCAATTAATAGGCATCCCCTCAGTTTCCAACCTTTTACCATCATAAAAATAGCTGCTATAACTATTTCTGCACATGTGGGTCCTTTCCCCTTTTCCATGATTTCTTTGGACACAGACTTAGTAGTGGTATTGCTGGATCAAAGCATATGCACAATTTGATTGCTGTATGGGCATAGTTCCAGAAGGGTTGGGTTAGTTCACAATTCCACCACAAGTGCATTAGTGCCCAATTTTCTCATATCCTCGCCTACATTTATAATTTTCTTTTTTTTTTTTGTTGTATTAGTCAATCTGATAGATACCTCAGAGGTGATACCTCAGAGGTGTTTTAATTTGCATTTCTCTAATCAAAACTGATTTAGAGGACTTCACATAACTGTAGATATCTTTCTTTTCTTCATCTGAAAACTGCCTATTCTTATCATTTGACCATTTATCAGTTGGGGGACTGCTTCTTTAAATGAACCTTATGAACATACAGCAGTCTGTAGTACTGTTACAAGCAACATAATTTTAAAACCTAAACTGAAATATCAAACTTGAATAATGTCACAGAACCCCTCAAGGAAATAGCAGTTTTGTGAAGGAAGTTGCTACATAAGTAGCTCTTTTCAAATAAGTGGGCCCTTTTCAAACGAAATGAATTATCATCTGAAACAAAAAGTTTTATAGCTCTGAAGATGACTTTTCCCATGGAGGCAGTTCTCCTAGACATAGTTCTTGAGTGTCGAAGTTAAAGAGGGCATGCCTCCTTTGAGCTATCTTCCTTACAGATTTCACTTTCTAGTTAGTCTCTTTCTAGTTAGAGGATAACATATATGGTCAGCCCGAGTAGTGCATGGATATTGGGGTAAGGAGAATATATATTCCCAGCACTCAGTGTTCTTATTGAAATGAAAGCTGAATATTTCATACTTCCATAGAGTAGTCTGCAATCAATATGATTTTAAAATAGACATAATTTGTAATTGATTATATTCATAAACATAGGAATGTACTATTCTTCTTTAGGAATAAATGTGTGGTTATAGTGTTATTGCCATATCAACTAGGAAAAGGGAAACTCATACTGTATTTGTTTCTCTATTAGATGAAACTTCCTGGTAGTCTACTGGGCACCTGAGTGAGTCCTTGCACTGTAGGGTGGGGGCATTTTGCTATAATCTCTGGAATGGGTCAAGCCTGTAGGATTGAGGTGATGAACAAGAACATTACATAAATCTCTTGTTAAATAAAGCTAGAAATGAAATTCAAAGAACAGTGTTTGCAGTATTGAGAGGTGTTGTATGTTAGATTCAAATCAATTCTTTTATCTTTTTAAAATTTATTTATTTTTATTTTTTTGGTGTTCTACAATCAGCACAGATAAATAAATATTTTAAAGTGTAGGTGAAAGATATAGGGCAGGTAGGTGGCACAATGGATAGAATTCTGGGTCTGACATCAGGAAGACTCATCTTTCTTAGTTAAATCTTTCCTCAGACACTTATTATCTGTGTGAACCTAGATAAGTCACTTAACCCTCTTTACCTCAGTTTCCTCATCTGTAAAATGAGCTGGAAAAGGAAATGGCATCCACTTCATATCCTTGCCCAAAAAACCAAACCACAAATGAGGTCATGAAGAGTTGAACATAACCTAAAAGGACTGGAGAAAAACATCAATAGCAGTGGCAACAGCAACAGCATCGAGAACAGCAATGTTAAAGATATAGATGAAACGAGTAGGACTCTAATCCTAATCTCAAAAGCCCAGATGTATACTGAACACATTTAAAGCTCTTCTGTTGAACAAAGTCACAGATATTTGCAATTTTGTGTGAATACGTACTTGTGCCTTAAAAGTTAGACTAAAGTGCAAGGCAGTTAGGGGCAAAATGCAAACAGAAGCAGAAATGAGAATTTTTGTGCTTGGTAATAGTTGAGATAGTAGTAGATGGTAACTGTTGTTGCAAGGTGTCTATAGCCCTTCCCTTTCCTTGAGAATGCTATAATTGCCAACTGATACTTTAACTTCTCCCACTGTAAATAATATGGTGAGTATAACTGATGATGGGTATTTTCAGTTCACCATCGAGAATGATGGAGGAATGGTCCAAGGTGTCCTCAGCTCCAATATCCTCTGTAATGTCATGATTGAAAGTATGCCTCTTGACTAGTTAAATGGGGGAGGAGGGAAATAAAGAAATTTCCCCTCCTCCCATGTAACTTCTGCCAGTACAGAAGTGTTCCCCATTTGGTCACAGATGGGAGGAAGTAGGATCTTATCCTAGATCTAGGTTAGTATTCTTTTGATTCAGTTCTGTGGTCTTTGATGATGGGAGTTGGGGAGGGGGTCAGATTCCCAAACCAATGTGTTCTGGCAGTCTTCACTGAGTCACCTTCAAGTTTCCAATATGGATAGATATTATATTATCTCTAAAAAGGCTGACCTGAGGCTTCACTTTTGTAGGTAGAGCAGGAATTCTGGTACTATTCTCTTTATAGCAATAATTATGTACCTTATATTATTGTGAAGGATTATTGTATTTTTATTCTACAGATCTTATTTTTGATAGATTTATGTGTTGTTGAGCTAAGGACTTCTTTGATTGTTTATAGTACATGTTTTAGGTGGTTCAATTTAGATTGGAATGTTTATTATTGAATTGAATTAATTCCCTTATAGTCCATATTCTGATATTTCATATTAAACACATCTCTACAGCAAAACTGTGTAGTTATTTTGTGAGTCAACCTTGATAGTATGATAAAAGATAGAAGACCAAGCCCAAAAGATCCCATGAGTCCTAGCACCCTAACAGATTTAGGAGTACAGCAGATTTATCAACTAACTGAAATTTTTGTCATGAGGCTTTATTTCTATAGTAGCCAATAGAAATATGTTTTTCCACATGGATAGTAGAAAAAATTGATGAAAGAACCTGTATCCAATCCTCTCTTCTGTTTACTAAATGAAAGAACAAAAAAAGTTTTTTTTTTCCAAAAGGAAGAATAAAATTGGATGACCTTGTAACATAGTGACACAGGTATAATATTTCCCAAGGTCTTTGAAAAACCCCATTAGCTCTTATCTCTACTCTGAGGCCAAGTCACCCTTCAATGAATCAAAAGGAAAATTAAACTTAAAAGAGTCAGGTTGGTATTATTTCAAAAAGGTGGCATTACTCATCTTTATTAATCCATTTTCACCCAGAAGTTTTGGCTACAACTCTCACCCCTTCTACCTTTCGTTATAACTATACACACATGCAAAAGACTCTGAGATCCATGAAGCAGACATCCATGATGGTGAGGAAAGTCTTAGGCAGTAAGAGGATAGCTGGAGGCAGTAGAAACCTGGGCTTGCAAGTCCACACTAATTGCCACAATGAAGCCAGCCTTTCTGATGTCAAGGTCCTTAAATACTGTGGTCCTCAGTTTGCTTTTCAGTAAAATAAGGGATTTGGAATAGATTATCTCCAGGGTTTTTTTCAGCTCTAAATCTATGCTCTCAAGAGCCTGTATTTGGTTGGTCATATTCCTGTTATCATTTGTGCATTTTGTTTTTGCATAAGATTCATTTCTGAAAATATCCTTCTATCTTCTATCCAGTGAATCATACCTAGAAACCAAGATTATAAAAGCAAGAGAAAAAAATAGTAGTTCAGCAAAATGAACAGATCAACAGGAGATACAATATTACACCTTTCTATTCTCCCACATGTCATATACCTCTTGTCTGCTACCAAGCCTGGTTATCATAGTTAGGGTCATACATTACATTCAGGAAGGAACCTTAGAGGTCCTCCAGTTCAACCCCTTCATCTATTTAAGTAAAAAATGAAGGCCCAGAAAAATGAAGTGACCTACCCAAGCTCTCACCCATATAGCTTCAGTGAGATTCAAACCATTTTCCCACTCCAGCTTCCACAGTGTGTTCAGTTTCCTTCCCCCTCTTCTTTCCATTTATAATGCTGTACTCAGGACACCAACTAGTTTATACATTGATGCCAAGCACAGAAACCACTTTTTTATACCCTGTGGAAACATTCACTGACAGGATTCTTACAAGGTGACCTAATTTAAGTTTACAGTGGGGATTCTGTACCAAGAGAACTGGTTCTTCAGTTACTGTGGTACAATGGAAATATTCTGGGGTTAGGAGACCGGCATTCTGAATTCTTTCTCTGCTCGAACTTGTCCAAGTTGCTTAATTCTATGAACCTCAGTTGGCTCATCTATAAAGTGGGATAACCTTTCTAAGAGGATTTTTTTTTCTTTTAGGAGAAGCAAATTAGCCAATGTATGCAAAAAACACAAACTTTGAAGTGCTCTGCAAATATAATACGGTATTGATGTAATTTCTCCTCATTCTTGGTACAAGAAACTTAATATAGACCAGAAAGTTGCTTGCTGGACATAAAATGAGAGATGAAACTTTTGGAAGTATGTTAAGCTTTTTCCTTTTACTTTAAAATCAATACAGGTTGTGGAAGAACCGGTTGGAAGCTAACATGTTAATCCTGCAGGGGACTTGTTTGCCTAAATTGCTCTTGTGAAAAGGGAGACAGGACAGCCTTCCCCCAAGGACAACCAGGATCATATTGTCTGTGTCACCCTTCAAAATTCTTTCTTTTCTGTATTCCAAAGCAGTCATCCAAAACTCAAGATCTCTATTGTTTCATCCTGTTTACCGCATTCCTTTTTTCAAATTGCAACACCCACAGCCTCCTGTTTCCAGTGTGTCACCTAATTTCTGGGTACACATCTGTTCTTTTTCTTTGGGTTGTTACAGTTTCTTCCTCCTTTCCTGAATTCTAATTTACACTGATTTAATTTCAGCAGCCTCTATTTTGAGAAGCTCTCGACAGGTTTCTCTTAAGCCACGTTGTTTCACCTGCATCAAAGTCATGGGCTGGTTTATATTTACGTCATCCCAAGGGAGTCTCCTTGTGTGGGATTTCCTTTTTTGGCATGCTGGGTTCGAGTGAATCCCTCTAATCCTTTATTTAATTCTTACAGTCGTTCTCTGAAATTTTAGTCGTATGAATGTTGCTCACTGTTGAGATCTCAATAGAGCTCGTTACCTGATTTTTGCTTTTTTTGTGTGTCAGAGGTACAGACAGGATTCAGCAGTGTGCTGGTAAATGTTTTGATAAATGTTTAACAACTGACTGAAAAAATGTATGCATGACATACTTTTAAGTTTAAAATTCATTATTAACATTTTCTCTATCATTTCCCCAAGTCTAGACAATCAACAAAACAGTAAATGAAGCCCTAATCTAGTATAATACTGTTCTTTATCATTACTGCCTACACTTCCTAGTTGTATGTACCCTTGAATACCACAGATTGTATTAATAACCCTCACTGTGCAAACTAACCACAGGAAACAATGAAACAGCCTTTCTTAGAGAGTTGACCAGTTTATCAAGTTTCATGTGCTGCTATTTTTGTCTCCTGCGTTTTTTTTTTCAGTATCTTCCCTCATTCCATACCCAGACTCATGTCCTATCCTCTTGCTATATGAGGAATTGATGGACCTGTGAAATCTCATAATAGACTAAGCAGCTGGTTGAGTGAGCTCATTGAAAGTGGAACAGAAGAGCCTGCAAAACCGCACATTCTTAATTTTTGTCCTTACGGTCTATATTTCAGGAGATTGGTCTCTAGACTGGAGTAGTGATTATTAAGGTGTGGTCCATGGATCCCTGGCAGTCCTTGAGACTCATTTAAGGGAGGCTCAAGGTCAAAACTATTTTCATAACAATAACAAAGTGCTTTAATTTCAAATATGGCAAACATGGATAGATATAAGTCACATTAACAAAAGTGCTTTGGGGAGTCGTCAGTAACTTTTAACCACTGGTCTAGAGCATCAATGTGAACTTCTGGCCCAGTGATTCTTAACTTGCAGTCTATGAATTTATTTTGAGAATTAAAAATATTTTGATACTCACATTTCAATATAACTGGTTTCCTTTTCAATCCTATGTGTTTTATGCATTTTAAAGTGTTATTCTGATATGAGGTCCATAGCCTTCACCAGACTGCCAAAGAGGTCTATGACTGAGAAAAGGTTAAGAACTTCTGATGTAAATCTAGGTGAAAGCATCATAGGACTTAGAGCTAGAATTGACCTTGGAGACAATTGGGCACAACTCCCTCATTTTCAAGGAAACAAAGTAAAGAAAGAAGTGAAGTCACAAAGTTGTAAAACCGTGACAAAAGTCCGTGTTGACTTAATTTGTTTTCAGCAGTGTTAGCTCATGTAATCAATTTTTTTTATAATAATGTAAAATAAAAAAGTGCCACTGATGAATGAATTGTAGCTGCTTAACACCTTGCTGCGAAAAAAAGGCTAGCCTGTTCAGTCTTTTTTTTCAGCTGTCTGACTCTTCATGACCCTATTTGGAGTTGTCTTGGCAAAGACACTGGAGTGGTTTACCTTTTCCTCCTTCAGCTCATTTTACAGATGAGGCAACTGGCGCAAACAGAATTAAATAACTTGCCTAGGATCATATAGCTAGTAAGTATCTGAGACCAAATTTGAATTCAGGAAGATGAGTCTTTCTGACTCTAGGTCAGGCACCCTATCTACTGTTTGACCTAGCTGCCTTGTACCCATTATGAAAATAAGAAGTAGCTGCTGGGTTCTACTTAATGACCTTGGCACTTCAGTGATTGGTAGGGATGCTCCCTTCATTGGTACAGACTGCAACTCTTGGGGAAATTCTCCAGGTGGTCAGATTTCACCTAGTTTCTATTTGATAACCAGCCTGTTATCTAAATTTGAAGCAGATAACTACTTCATAGGGTTTCAATACTGTAAATTTTTATACCCCAGTCAAAAGGGGAAAGAGAGCATCAGAATGTCTTGGAGTTAGACTTCCTTAGTAGAAACTGGGACATCTTGAAGCTACCGAAACAAAGGAAAAAGAACAGGAACTTGCTGAAGCAAAGACAGGCACTTAGGGGTCACCTAAGTGGTGCTTAGGTTCAGCTGTTTTCTATAGTGGGTAACAGTCTCCTGAACGGAGGAAAGAAGAACCCCCAGTAGTCACTACAAAAACATTAAACAACTTGAAATTACCAAGATAAGGAGAGAAATCTGATGCTTATGTTCTCTTGCTTCCAACCTAATGGAGTTTTTCAAAACTGTATTTTATTTTAGTTAAACTGACTTCTACAGAACACATGCATTCTTTCTTATCCTACAAGATTCTTGCTTCTGTTTTCCATGAATCCTCCAAGGTATTTGAAGTCTTCTGCTGGTTCTTTTAATATTGCATGCATCAAAAAAATATTGTATGCATGAGCGTGCCACTTTCATTCTCCGTAAAGTAATCAGGCAACCTCCTTTTCCATTCACGTACATGCTTTATGGTGTCTTTTGCATCACATCTTAAAAGTACATTTTATCAATCCATTTTATCATATCTTGCACATAAGCGATCATTAATATGCTCTAAGATATTTAGCAACCATAATGAGTTAAAAAGATTGACTTTTCTTGCACTGTACACTCCAGGATGATTGAAAACATTGTTTAGTACATAGCTATTAATAAATACCTTTGGTAGATGATTACACATGTTTCTGGTTGCCCCTCACCTCACATATGCATAGAACACTAGACCTGAAATTGGGAATAGCTGGAGTTCAAATGCATTCTCAGGCACTTACCAGGTGTGTGACCTTGGGTAGATCATTTAAGTTCTCTGTGCCTCAATTTCCTTATCTGAAAAATGAGAATAAAGCTCTTCCTTCTCCGAGCTGTTGTGAGGATTAAAAAAATTACAGTCTAACCCTGAAGTACAATGGCATCTATTATTATATACCTACCTCTCTCTGAAACAGTGAATCTTCTTTTGTAACAATGTAACCTGTGTTCTCGACAGACCTATGGCACTTGAACTGCTTGCTCTCTCCTTTTCATTTCCTCCCTGAGCTGTTCTTTTCATAGTGTTTAGGTCTCACAGGCATGTCCACCCCCACTAGGGCTGATCTGAGATGGGACCGTGTTTGTCCACTGGGGCAGAAATACAATTCCTGTCACACAGAGTACAGGCTGTTTTACAGCCACCATTAGAGAGCAGTGTAAGGAAAGTATTCCAGTTAAAAAGATGGACTTTTGCCACAGTGAGTAACTTGGGATCACTGAAAATCCTGTGCACTTCCTGACACTGATGAATACCTTTAGTGGATATATACTCTAAGTCTCCTTTTTAATACTTGCTTTATTTCTGTGGCCTCATCTGTTTTGGAAGCTCCAATGATGTCATATGTGTGGGAGGCTTCTCATTTAAAGACAACCTTTAGGGCTACGCTTCCTTCTGCCAAGTCAAATACTTTTTTAGGGTTTTTGTTGATCAACCTGCAAAAATCTATTCTTTTTTCTCCCTGGATCCCATATCTCCCCACATATACATGTTTGTTTTTCATATTGAAATGTTTCCCTTGGCACAGTGAGCTCTTATATTCCTCTCAGTCATTTGTATGACTCTGAATGAGATGAGGTCTCTTGTAGAAAATGAGCTCTTATAGTTTGCCCATTGCCTTCCTATATTTTTTATTAAGGAAGTCCTTAATATATGTTTAGGTAATAATAATAACTAATATTTATATAGAGCTTACTATGTGCCAGTCACTATACTAAATGCTTTATAGTTATTATCTCAAGCCTCACAACGACGTTGGAAGGTAGGTGCTATTATTACCTCCATTTTATAGATGGGGAAACTGAGACAAATAGAAGTCAACTTGCCTAAGGTCATACAATTAGTATCAGCCTGAATTTGAACTCAGGTTTTTCTGACTCCAGACCCAACACTCTCTCTACTGTGCCACCCAAATCAATGTCATAGAGTTTTCTAAATCAGAAAGGAGGTATATGGTTCAGTTATTGCCTTGTTTTGGGAGGTGGGGTACAGTGGTTGTTGTCCTTCTTTCTTGAAGAGGACCAAAATGACATCACCATGATAAAGTCAAGTTTCAATGTGTCTGACTATGGCTGATTCTGAATATGGGTTTGGAATGCTGTACTACAGATTGGGTACAGAAGCCCCATGTGGACATTTTGGGTGAATACTCCAAATTTGTGCATCCTATGTTTCCTTTGTGCTGTTTCAATTCTGCTTTGTTCATAGAACACAGTACCCTTTCTGAAGTGGGCATGCCGTGCTGAGCAGCCCTGTGCCAGTATTTCCCATGTCACACAATCAAATTCAAAGTTCTTGAGAGAGACCTCGAGAGTGCCCTTTTATAGCTTCTTCTGGCCACCATGTGATTACCTGCCCAATGAGAGTTCTCCATAAAATGGTCTTTTTGGCAAGCGTACATTTTGCATTAGAACAATGTGGTCAACCCATTGGAGTTGCACTCTCTGAAGCATAGTCTGAATGCTTGGCGGTTTAGTTCGAGCAAGGACCCCAGTGTCTGGTACCTTATCCTACCAGATGATTTTCAGAATCTTCCTAAGACAGTCCAAATGGAATTGATTCAGTTTCCTGGCATGGCACTGTTAGATTGTCCATGTTTCACAGGCATACAACAATGAGATCAGTACAATGGCTCTGTAGACCTTCAGTTTGGGAGTCAGTCTAATACCTCTTCTCTCCTAAACTTTTCTTCGGAGCCTCCAAAACACTGAGCTAGCTCTGGCAATGCGTGCATCAACCTCATTGTCAATGTGTACATCCCTGGCAAGTACACTACCAAGCTAAGTGAAGTTATCCACAGCATTCAAAACTTCTCCATTTGCTGTAACTGATGGTTCCACATATGGATGGTGTGGTGGTGGCTGACAGAACACCTGTGTTTTCTTGGTGTTAACTATTAGGCCAAAATGAGCACAGGCAGCAGAGAATTGATCCATACTTTGTTACATCTCAGCTTCAGAGGCTGCATTGAATGCACAATCATCTGCAAAGAGAAAATCATGAACCAACACTCCCTCCATGTTGGTCTTTGCTTGTAACCTTTTTAAATTGAAGAATTGACCATTTACTGACCTTGATGCCGTGTTCATCCTCACTGAAGGCATTTGATAACATGGCTGAAAACATCCTGCTAAAAAGCATGGGAGCAAGCACACAGCCTTCTTTCACTCCATGGGTGACTATAATTAACATCTAAAATACAAGTCTGATCATATCATCTACCTACTCAATAAACTTTGGTGGCTTCCTATTACCTCTAGGAATAAATACAAAATGCTTTGTTTAGCACTCAAAAGCCTTCATAAATACAGCCCTTTCCTACCTTTCCAGTGTTGTTATTCCTTGCCAACATGTAGTCTGATCCAGTGAGGCTGGCTTCCTGGGAACTCTGTCTGTCTCTTGGTCCAGGAATTTTCTGGGCTGTCCCCTGTGCCTAGAGGGCTCTCCATCCTCCACTTCAACTACCGACCCCCCCTGGCTTCCTTCCCATCCCAACTAAAATCCAGCTTCCACAGGAAGCCTGCCTTAGCTTAATTCCAGACTTTTCCTTCCTTTAGTTATTTGTGGTTTATCCTGTGTATAACTTGCTTTGTATGCATTTGTTTGCATGTAGTCTCCTCCATTTTTGATCATAAACTCCTTGAGGTCAGGGAGTGTCTTTGGTCTCTTTTTGTATCCCCTGTACTCAGGAGAGTGCCAGGCCCATAGCAAGCATATAATAAATGTCTATGGATTAATTGCTGGAGCCAGTTCTAACAGACCTGAAAAGTGGATTGTTAACTTTTCAATGTGAATATTTACACCTCAGAAATAGGCAATAACTATAAACCAGGGCTTGATTTATTGTTCTGATGATGGCCTAGATTGGAGCAAGCATTAATAATACAGATTTTTTAAGTACGTGTGCTTCCTTTTTCCCCCCACAGGGGGCCTGGTAGTTAAACATTAACCAGCACACCCTTGTATTACTCTATAAGCATTGCTTGAGCTTGTCAATAATATGGTAGAAAGCTCAGACTGAGGCTAATAGTATAATAACCGGCATATATAGAGATGATATAGAGATAGAGATATAAGCTTTAAGGTTTACAAAATGCTTTGTAGCCATCATCTCATTTTAGCCTCACAATACCCCTGAATACCACTTATTATCTATTGCAGGGGTGGGGAACCTAGGGCCTCGAGGTCACATTTGGCCCTCTAGGCCCTCAAGTGCATCTTTTTGAGTCCAAACGCTTTGTGAGGTTTGAATTCAGTCAAAGGGACGCACTTGAGGCCACATGTGGCCTCAAGGCCGCAGGTTCCTCACCCCTGAATTGTCTTTTCATGCTTTTCAAATCTTCCTTAATTTAGTTTGATTTATAATATCTTAAAAATTAGTCTCTGAGTGCCTTTAAAATATGGCAGGGGTGACTTCAGTACATATGCTTTTCTGTATTTATTTTGTGAAGTCTAGTCAAATTTTCCAGTTTCATCTTGCATCCCAAAATTCATCATACTCCTCTCATATTATGTGAAGTACCAAGGTGGTACTTGCTGGAGTCTAAATATGGCAATTCTGTCATTATTACTCTAGAAGTGCCACACACTAGCAAATTTTATTTGTTTCATATCTTTTTGATGTCCTCTTTTCAGAGCTGTTGGCATAGACTGGTTCAGCTAAGTCTGACACCAAGCTCCCTCTAATCTTTCCCCTTCAACTGGTTTTAATTGCTTTGTGAGTCAATTCTGTTTGTTATCACGATTGTAAAACCAAGGGAAACTCTTTTAAAAATGAAAAAAATACAGGTAGTGTATTTATACACACATATATGTACTATAAATGCACTTATGCTTTACATACAATACATTATACCCATATATTTATAAAATATTACACATACATCTATACATGAACTCATAAAAATATCACACATAATTCACATATATAACATGTTACATGCATATATGTATATGTATATGTACATACACATCTCTCTTCCTTAGTAAGCCTAGAACTGCTTCATAAATAGTTACAATAATATAATCTTTAACTATCCATGTTTTGGCATGTTTGTATGATGCAAAATTTAGTCTAGGATATAGCCTACAAGTCCAATTTCAATATTTACTTAGCTGCATGCTATATACAAAACTGAAAACAATATGCCATTTAATTGACTAGCAGCATTAATATGAAAGCTGCTTGTCAGGTGGCATTAGTTAGTACCAATTAATTCCATGGTCATATTAACTCCTTTTCCCCCAGGTTTCCTGTGCTGCAACATTACTGTTTACTCAGGACTGTACTTAGCAGTGCTGTGTTTAGATTTCTTCTGGGTACACACACTATTGACTGTCTATTCTGTTGAATTGGCCTTTGCCCTTTATTATGCTTGACACTTTATTGGCCAGGCTCAAAGAGCAGTGTTCTTTCTCTCAATCACGAATTTGACGTGAGACTTTATTTCGATTCTATAGCAACTCCCTCAAACTCAATCTCAGGCATAGAATTAGAGTATTTAACATTGTACGTTGCTCATGTGTTTTAAAATGCTAGAAGGTTTAAGGGATGGTTATAAAGGCATCAAAATTAATTGATTTTTTTCAAATGCTTATTCTTCATGATTTTGACATTGAAGGAAATGAAAGGGTCCTGGCAAATACTGAAATTTTTTTGTTGGTAGATTTTCAGATAGATGAATAAAGGAGAAATACTTTTAATCCAGAATGAGTTTATATTATCTAGGGATTAATTGTTTTTGTAAGGAAATGCCCAAGAGGAATAAAAATTAGCACACACTAGTCATTTCCTGTATAAAAATGGAAAATTCTTGTTTCATAATACATAGAAATATTTGACATAAAAATATGCTTGGCAGACGCTATTTGGGGGGATTTCTTAGCTTTTGCAGAATTGCCTTTTTACATTTCCTCATCTACACAGACCACAGTCTATATATTTTTATCCTTTCATCATGTTTATTTTTAATTCCTGGGTGGCCCCTCTGCCTCCTTGGATTTCTTTCACAGCCTTGATTTCAATTACATTTATGAGTCTTTCTTTGTGTTGTATTTTGTGGCATGTAGTAAACCACAGTGGTACTGATGGGTTGCTTGTCACGATCCTCTGTTAAATAAGCCTAAAGAAGACGCTATGGAAGTGTGTATGAGTTTCTTAAATTCCCTGTGAGCGGTGTCTTGAGCCCGCTGGTGCTCCCAGGTAAAAGTACAGTTTAGAGCTAGTAAATTATTAACTCTCTCCTTCAAAGGCATTTTCCCATTCCCACTCTCTAAAACTATTGATAATTAGATTGAAAATGAAGCTGGCCAGTAAGAGGAAATAAGTCCATTTTAGACTTGAAGATTGGAAAAGGGAATTGAATGGAAGCAATAAGGAAAAATGCTATTTTGGGGGGATGGAGGGGTCAAGATGGTGCTTACGAAGACATTATATGGTATACCAAAGTGATTGGGAATAAGCTTTAATGTTCAGAATATTTAGAGATAATGTTTTAAATGGTTAGGCAGCTAAGTGGACCAACAGATAAGATGTTGGACTTCAGTTCGAATCTAACCTCAAACATTTACTAGCCATGTGATCCTGGACAAGTCACTTAACCTCTGTCTGCCAGTTTCCTTATCTGTAAAATGAAGATAATAATTACTCCTGAGTTGTTGCAGGGATTAAAGTATTTTGTAAACCTTAAATGCTAGCTATTACTATCATTAACTCAAGATAGAGAGTGTCTAATGCAAAACATGTTGAAACAAAGAAGTGTTATTCAATGCAATTTTAACTGAACTCAGTTCTTTTGGGTTTAAAGAGGGTGTTTTTATGTCTGACTCTTTGTGACCCCATTTAAGGTTTTCTTGGCAAAGATGCTGAAATGGTTTACCATTTCCTAAGTCAATTCAGCTGGTATTTACTACTCCCTCACTTCCCAGTGACAGAAGTACACTGTCTGGGGCGGGTTGAGTGAAATTCATGCCAGTTCAAATGAGATATCTATCAGGATTTACTGGATCTTAATCTTCCAGTGTGTACTGTGAGTACTAACCATGGAGTAAATTCCTATCGGCAGGAGGTTTTTGGAAGAGACCCTATGCAAGTCCATCTAATAATACCAGGTGATCTCATGTCTGCACAGGCGAGGGAAGACGGATTGTGTAAAGGAATTGTCATAGCAGAGGCTCAGAGAGAAAGAAGCAAATGCAGCATCAGACTAGAGTTTTGAGCTTTTTGGCAGTGTGAGCCAAGGAGGGGGTGAAATGTGAAATGCAGGATCTGTTTGTGACCGCTGTCTACGGAGCTAAAGTTAACAGGTCTTTTTCTATGTGGGATGGCTCACTACATCAGCAGACAGTTAATCCTTGAAGCAATGTGAGAATACCAGCTCATGGAAATTGCCTTTGAGTAATGCCCCAAACTGACAATGTGCCTGCAATGAGGCCTTCAAGAGCAAAAAGAAAAGAGGGCAAAGACACTGGCAATATTGAATGCACTGGCATGTTAGGTAGAAAGATGCTGGCTTAGCAGAAATGGTCCCTTAGAACCCATTTTCTGGAAGGTCATTATGTAAGAGGCACCTCATTTCTGTTTGGCTCAGCCTGCTGAATAAGCCCCATCCTGAGCTGAATGAGGCACACAGGAGTAAACTGATAGGGCAAGGGAAGCTTTAGTATGCTTTCATGATGTCAGAGGACTCATTGGGAAGAATAGGATGCTGGACTGGAGGCAGAGGCTTTAGAGGGTGAGGCTTGTGTTAGACTGCTGCTTGGTAAGTGTGACTAGTTTTAGGAGGGGCCAGAATTCTGGAACAGGGAAATGCTAAGCAGGGTCAGAAGAGTGTCCAGGAGGCATGATCCTGATGGCCAATTGCAAAACCTTAGAAGAAAAAAATCATAGTTTTGGAGGGCTAGAGATGCTGGAAAACCATACAGCATCCCCAGGGAAATCTCAAAGCCAACCGAGACAAGAAACTAGAGTCGGAGACTCTGCCAATTGTCCTATATTTTACTTAGTGTAAGGAGGAGGCTCTCTGTGGTGAGTTTAGGATGGATTCCTATACAGGATCAGCTGAACCTGAAGCCTGCTAGGAGTCATAGCTGCTAAACAAGTGACCAGAAAAGAAAGTTTAGCAAACGCAAAAGCCTCTATTTGTAAAACAACACCTGGAGAGGTTTCAGCTTTGATATAAAGGAGATAGACCAGGAATACAAAGGTGGTCTAGGTTCTCTGCATATAACACCTAGGCAAAAAGAAAACTAAAGATTTGCATGTTATTCCTCAAGATTGAAATCTAAGTCTGAAATTACACCAGATCACCACTGGGCGTCCCCAGAGATCTGTCGAACAGACTCAGTCTTCTGAATAAATATCTGAAAACTAAAAAAAAAAAGATTTAAACAAGTGAATTGAATTATGAAAGATTATATGCAAATGCATCAAAAGCGGTAAGGGGTAAATACACAACAGTATAATGTGATAAATATGTGGTGCTTTCTTCCTTAATTAGGGATTGTTTAAATTCCACCCCCTACCCCCTGTAATATGCACATATTATAAAATGAATTCACTGGGAAAAGGGGAAACAAGGGCTAGTTTCCACATTGTTTGTAGGCTTTTTAATCCTACACAAGTATCCATCTGGTTCTGTGGGTATTTGTGTGTGGGAGAGAAGTAGACACAAATGGTCAGATTTCACTCTTGTCCTTACAGTCTGAGACAGGAAGGCTGGCTGGACTTGGCTTCCCTGTGGTTCATTAGCTTCCAACAGTTCTCAGTTTGAACCATCTGAAATTGGCTATGAAGCCTTTTACAATAGGTTTATTTCAGTCGACATGGACTAGAGTGAAATGAGTTTCTTCTTATGCCTTTTTATTTTTTCTGTTTAGGTGGCAGTGCAAAATGTTCAGTGTCCAAAATCAATCCTAGTCTTTCAAAAGGGAAATTTAAAATTCCCTTCAAATGGCATATTTGATTATTTGGGAAAGTGGAGTGGGGTTATGGAGTACAAAGAGAATGTGAACAGGGAGTTGGCGTAGAGACAGTGTAAAGAGTTCTGGATTAATGTTGTTAATGATAGGTTTACCTGGTTACATGCTCTGGACCCTGGTTATGGTCTCAGTCCTGCATTTGAGCTATGTGACATCAGTAAGTCATCTAATCTCTCTAGGTCTCTGACCTTCCCATCTGAGAATTTTTTGGGAGTAGATTAGGTCATGATTTAATAACTTTATTAGGAAGAAGAGACGTAGGACCATGTCACATTACATATTGGTAAGTAGACATAGAAAAAATATGTATTTATAAGACCCATCTTGAATACGAATATATATTATATATTATATTTATTTAATACATAAAATACATATATATTTATATTATTGACTGAGAACCATTTTATTCCATTCTTCTCCAGGGGTATGCTAATAAGGTTCTTCTTCCCTCCTCCAAAAAATCCATGACACACTTTTAAGTTAATTTGCATTATCAACACTTTCTCCATCACTTTCTTAAGTCTAGAAATCAACAAAACAATTAAGTCCTAATTTATAGCATTTGCTGATTTCTGAGGTATACATGCTCACCTTGAAAATTTAACAATCATGAGCTGGTTTGAGCTGGCTCCAGCACATCTGTGTTCTCATCTATAGTGGTATATGCAGCTTTACTATTTTATTTAATTTACACAAGTTAATGCAATAGTTTCTATTGAAAAACCAAATAATAATTGATCATTTCCAGAAGGTGCTTGTGATACTATGCATACTTGGGCTTGGGATTAAAAGGAGAACCATAGGAGTTCCTACAGCCTTCTTTCTTTAGTTCATTAGTATAATGAATGAACAGATTAGCTATTTGTTTTTCCTTCTTTCAAGACAGAGAAGATCTGTCCCTAAGGAGATGAGCTATAGAGTTAGAGCAAGAGAAAGACAGGAAAGGAAGAGGAAGGAAGAAGCAGGAAGGGAAGCAGCACTCCAAAATGGAAGTGAGGACTGAGGAGAGATTCATATGAGGCATAGGGGTGGAGAGGGGTGAGGAGGGATGGGGGCAGGCTGGTGAGTGTGTTGTGGGTGGAAAAAACATAAAGTTAAAAAACCTGAGCTCTTCTCTCCTCCAAGGCTAATAATCTATGATGTGAGGCAATAAAGTAATATAGACGGTCATTTGTTTTGGCTATAGAGTTACACATATGTACTTAGAAAACACCTGTTGGCTATTCCTGAGCTAGAAGATTGCTAAAGCTCCTTTCTGCTCTAGGATTTTATGATGCTATGAAATGTCTATGGAAAAACATAGGGAGCTTGAGAGAGAGCAATCATGCATTGAGCATAAAAGATATGGTTTGGTAGAGATCTAGGAAGAGGAATTAGGGTGGAAATTCAGCATCATTGACTGGGTGAGTTTGGGGACTGTGTGTGTTTGTTTCTCCATCACCTCAAATCTGCCTGTCCATAGTAGTACTTATCTTCCTTTCGAAACAATGCCTACTTTCTCTGCTTTTGTGAATGACATCACATGATGTTGGAATCATTGACTCATCTTTGATCCATCCTACTATATCCAGGGCAGTCACTAAGACTGATATTTCATCCTTAAAAAAATTTATTACATATCTATGATATGTAGAACACTGTGTTACACCATCAAGGGTGAGAAAAAGCTAAGTAAGATATGCTTCCCATTATCAAGCAACTTACAGAACAAGTGTACAAATAATCCTAAAACAAAATAAAATATAACAGGATAAGAGACAAGTACAAGCTAAGTGTTTTGAGTCTTAAGAGGAAAAGCAATCATTTCTGACTTGGAGTATATTAAGGAATAATAATATTAAGGAATAGAGGAAGATTAATGAAAGAGATGGTATTTCAGCTCATTCTTTTTTTAAATTTAATGTTTATTTACTTATTTTTAGTTTTCAACATTCATTTCCACAAAATTTTGAGTTCTAAATTTTCTCCCCATCTCTCTCCACCCCCCATAACATCTTGCATTCTAATTACCCATTTACTCAATATGCCCTTGTTTCTTTCATACATCTCCCTTCCCTTATCCCTATCTTCTCTCTTTTCTTGTAGGGCAAGATTGATTTCTATACCCCATTACCTATATTTCTTATTTCCCAATTGTATGCAAAAACAATTATCAACATTCCTTCCTAAAACTTTGAGTTTCAACTTATCTCCCTTCTTCCCTCTCCACCCATCCCAACTGAGAAGGCAAATAATTCAACATAGACTATCTATGTGTAGTTTTGCAAAAGACTTCCATAATAGTCATGTTGTGTAAGACTAACTATATTTCCCTCCATCCTATGCTGCTTCTCATTTATTCTATTCTCTCTTTTTACCTTGTTCCTCCACAAAAGTATTTACCTCTAATTACTCCCTCTTCCCATTTTCATTCCTTTCTATCATCCCCCTCACCCCACTTGTCCCCTTCTCTCCTACTTTCCTGTAGTGTAAGATAGATTTTCATACCAAGATGAGTGAGCAAGTTATTCCTTCCTTAAGCCAAATATGAGAAGAGTAAGTTTCACTTTTTCCCTCTCACTTCCTCTCTTTTCTCCTCCACTGAAAAAGCTTTTTCTTGCCTCTTTTTTGAGAAATAATTTGCCTCATTCCATTTCTTCCTTTCTCTTCCCAATATATTCCTCTCTCACCCCTTGATTTTATTTTTTTAGATAATATCCCTTCTTATTCAACTCATCCTGTGCTCTCTCCCTCTATGTATGTATGTATGTATGTATGTATGTATGTATGTGTGTGTGTGTGTATGTGAGTAATCCATTCAACTACCCAAATACTGAGAAAAGTCTCAAGAATTACAAATATTATCTTTCCAAGCAGGAATGTAAACAGTTCAACTTTAGAAAGCCCCTTATGATTTCTCTTTCCTGTTTATCTTTTCATGCTTCTCTGGATTCTTGTGCTTGAAAGTCAAATTTTCTATTCATCTCTAATCATTTCATCAAGAATGCTTGAAAGTCCTCTATCTCATTGAATGACCATTTTCCCTGCTGAAGTATTATACTCAGTTTTGCTGGGTAGATAATTCTTGGTTTTAATTCTAGTTCCTTTGTGTTCTGGGATATCCTATTCCAAGCCCTGCAGTCCCTTAATGTAGAACCTGACAGATCCTGTGTTATCCTGATTGTATTTCCACAGTATTTGAGTTCTTTCTAGATGCTTGAAATATTTTCTCCTTGACCTGAGAACTCTGGAATTTGGCTACAATATTCTTAGGAGTTTCTCTTTTTGGATCTCTTTCAGGAGGTGATCAGTGGAATCTTTCAATATTTATTCTGCCCTCTGGTTCCAGAATATCAGGGCAGTTTTCCTTGATAATTTCATGAAAGATGATGTCTAGGCTCTTTTTTGATCATGGCATTCAGGTAATCCAAAAAATTTTTAAATTGTCTCTCCTGGATCTATTTTCCAGGTCAGTTGTTTTTCCAATGAGATATTTTACATTATCTTCTATTTTTTTATTCTTTTGGTTTTGTTTTTTCTTGGTTTCTCATTAAGTCATTAGCTTCCATCTGCTCCATTCTAATTTTTAAAGAACTATATTCTTCAGTGAGCTTTTGAACCTCCTTATCCTTTTGGCTAATTCTGCTTTTTTAAAGCATTCTTCTCCTCATTGGCTTTTTGAACTTCTTTTGCCAATTGAGTTAGCCTATTTTTAAAGGTGTTACTTTCTTCAGTATTTTTATTGGTCTCCTTTAGAAAGCTGTTGACTTGCTTTTCATGATTTTCTTGCATCACTCTCATTTCTCTTCCCAATTTTTCCTGCACCTCTCTTACTTGATTTTCAAAATCCTTTTTGAGCTCTTCCTTGGCCTGAGACCATTACATTTTTATTTTGGAGGTTTTGGATACAGAAACCTTGACTTCCTCTGATGGTATGCATTGTTCTTCCTAATCTGAAAGGATGGAAGAAAATACCTGTTCACCAAGAAAGTAACCTTCTATAGTCTTATTTTTTTCTCCCTTTTTTGGGCATCTTCCCATCCAGTTACTTAACTTTTGAGTCCTTTGTCAAGAGGAGGGTATACTCTGGGGACCTGTAAGTTCTCAGTTCCTCCAAGGTGGCACCCTCAAGGGAGATGGATTTGTTATCTTTTGGCCTGTGCTCTGGTCTGGGAGCATCCAAAAACTTTTTTGTCCAGAATCTGCTAGTAGAATTCCCTCTCCACAAGGGCCTCTAGCTCCACCAAGTCAGTGCTCCTCCTCACCTTGAGGGCTAAGATTCCGATCAGTGGCTCAAATCCCCTAGGGGTTTTAAGGGAAGGGCTCCCAGGGCTGCCACTCAGGGCTGAGATTCAGATGAGCTGTGTAATTCCCCCAGAGGCTTTAAGTGGAGGGTTCCAAAAAAATGGATGCTGCTGCTGGCGGTCCAGATCACATTTCCTTCTCCTGGATGAAGGAGCTTTCTCACTGACCTTTTAAGCTGTCTTTGGTGTTTGTGAGTTGAGCAATCTGGGAACTGCTGCTCCAGGTAGTTCTCTGAAGCCTGTTCTGGGTCCTGTCCCTGCTGTGCTGCCCAGGCTGGGCTGCACTCTGCTCTGTGCCTGGTGCAATAGACCTTTCCTGTTGGCCTTCCTGGCTGTCCTGGGCTGGAAATATCTTTCACTCTGTCATTTTGTGACTTCTACTGCTCTAGAATTTTTGATTAACTTGTTACAGCTATTTTATGGGCTATTTGGGGGAGCTTCTACAGGTCTATCTTTCTACTCTGCCATCTTGGCTCTGCCCCCATTATGTCTATTTGAGCTAATTCTTGAAGGATGGCTTGAATAGCAAGGGGCAGAGATGGGAGTGTTGGTAGACAGAAGGCATTTTAGTCCTTGTGAATAGCATGGGCAAAGGCATAGAAGTGAGAGAATTGAGGGGATATTTGGGGATTGATGAACAGTCCCGTCTGGGTGGTATTAGAACACATGAATGGAAGTAGTATGAAAAGAAGATTGGAAAAATAGGTGGGGACATATTAAACCTGGCCTTAAATACTTGTCTATGGAATTTAAATTTTATTTGCTTAACAATGGGTCAGGCTTTTGCATCAGGTAGATTAACTTGGCAGCAGTGTGGAGGATAGACTGGAGAATACTGGAGATAGTAGGTTATTGTAATAGTCCTGGTTAGAGGTCCTGAGAATCAGGTCTAGGAAAGAAGGAATGGAAATGGAATGGAAGGGGATAGTTGCAAGAGGCAATGAAGATGTAATCACTTCAAGTTTGAACTAAGATTTCTTTTTTTTTTTTGTAAATAGCATTTTATTTTTCCAAATTATATGTAAAAATAGTTTTCAACATTCATTTTTCATAAGATTTTGGGTTCTAAATTTTTCTCCCTCCCTTCTATCCATCCTCCTCAAGAAGACTGCAAAGAATCTTATATAGGTTACACATATGTAATCATGTTAAACATATTTCCACTAATATTGGTCATATGAAAGAAGAAACAGAACAAAAGGAAAAGTAACAAAAACCAAAAAATAACAAAAGTCAAAATAACATGCTTCGACCTGCATTCAATCTCCATCATGAAGTAAGATTTCTTGTGTCTATTTTATTCAAGTGGTGTGTCGGGTGCTCAGTTTAAAAACATGAAGGAAAAGAGAAGAATTGACTTAGTCTTTACCTTCAAGGACTTTGCATGGAAACAAATAACAGTAATTCAGGTTAAATTGTAACAAGTGAATAGAAGTGAACAAAGAAGGAGGAGAGATTCTGGGAGAGAGGGAACCCTTCTGGTTAGGAACAAATGGGAAGAATTCATGAGAAGTTGATACTTCAGTTGGACCTGGGAGGACTTTTGGGTCTTGGAAGGACTTTTATAGGTGGAGGTGTCTGTGAAGCAGTCTATTCTAGGCTGGAGGGAACGTGTGAGTAAATCTGTGGCCATGGGGGAGAACAGGATGAGATAATGGAACAGCTTGTAGTCTGAGTTGGCTAAATCTTGGAGTAGAGAGGTGTGAAATTATTCTGGAAAGGTAGACTAGAGGCAGATTGTGAAGATACTTGCATGTTAGACTGGGAAATATGTCACAGGATCATAAATCTAGAGAGAGAAGAAACTTCTATGGCCATCTAAGCCATCTACCTTCCCTTCATTTCGCAGATGTGAAAACGTGAGGTCCAAAGAAATTAAGTTATTTGCCCACAGGTAGTAAGCATCAGCTATAGGATTTGAACCCAGACTCACCAACTCCAAAGCCGGTGTTCTCTGTAAAATATTGAAGATTTATGAGTAAGAGATTGATGTAGCTATGCAGGTACATTTGAAAGAACGATTTGGCACACATTTGAAAAATGAATCTCCTGGAGAGGGGGTTATTGAAGAGACCAGAGGCAAAACATTCAGTGAGAAGGCTAATGTAATAATTCAAGTGAGAGGGAATGATGGAGGTTGCAGTACAAGTGGGAGTATTTAGTAACTGAATAGAGTGTGTGTGTGTGTGCATGTGTGCATGCGTGTGTGTGTGTGTGTGTGTATGTGTGAGTGTGTGTGTATGTGTGTAGAGGGGAAGAGAGGAGCCAAAGCTGACTGATGTTTAAGACTGGGTGAATGAGAGAATGCTCATAGAATCACAGAATGTCAGAGTTGGAATGAACCTTAAAGGTGACATTTCTTCAGGTGGCTGCATCAAGATGCCTTTCATCCTGTGCTTCTCCCTTGAGTTCATCTCAATGACAAGGTCAATACCAGAGGTGCTATGAAGTCTGGGGAAAAGCCTGCTCAGTTGTGATAGATACTACTGGTCTCTTGAGTCTCTCTGGCAATGTTTTTAGATTAGAATTGGGAGTTACGTAGGATGGAGATGAAAAACAGAACTATCTTGCATTCAGTTAAATTCAACCAATATTTATTAAATGCCTACTAGGTGCAAAGCAGTATGGTAGGCTTTATGGATACAAAAAAAAAGTCATCAAGTAGCTAACATTCAAAAATACAACATTTGGAAAATGTTTTGATGATTAGAGAAATATCATAAACCACAGGAAGACATATTGAAGTGCATTTTGTCTTTTCTAAGTCCTCTTACTATACAATGACATGATATAATTTACTTTTGAGTGTATGCAGAACTTTTCATGGGTCCATTCAATAAAAATGGAAATTTTTTAAATATAGGAGGGTAGGAAGAGATTTGATGGGAGCTTGCTGTCCCCTCAGAAGTCCAGGAGGTGGGAACTTGAATACTGTGACTGAACTAGAGTCTTCTCTATGCATCCTAAGCACTTATTGGATATGGCGGACTGAGCTGATTTTTAGCCTTACCTTCTTACCTTGAATTATAATTCAAATTCCATATAGTATTCTGTTTACAAATTAAGCAGGACAACTAAATTCAAGGAATATATATTTAGTATTTGCCTTATGGCATTGGCCTGCCAAGTGTGAAACCTCAGTAAATGGTTATACATCATTTAACTTGATTAATCAGCTGTGAAATCCTATGCCTTTTCCTTCAAACATTTGTTAATCTAAGTATTTGTGGGGGTGGAGCCAAGATGGCAGAACAGAAAGCACATACTCTAGCTCT
The DNA here is from genome assembly GCA_023548195.1 of Bettongia penicillata ogilbyi. Taxonomy (NCBI): domain Eukaryota; kingdom Metazoa; phylum Chordata; class Mammalia; order Diprotodontia; family Potoroidae; genus Bettongia; species Bettongia penicillata. Next base: position 7,389,938 of record JAJHZJ010000121.1, read on the forward strand.
TCCCCCACAGCCCATAAAATACATGTAAAAAATGACTTTCAACAAATTCTAGAGCAGCAGAAGTCACAGAATGACAGAGTGCAAGAGATTTCTAGCCCAAGGCAGCCTGGAAGGCCAACAGGAAAGTTCTATCACAGGGGGTGTGGAGTGGAGTGCAGCCCAGACTTGGTCATGTGGTGCTGGGAGGAACAGGGCCCAAGAAGCCCTCAGGGGCAGAATCCCCAGATTCCTCAGTCCACAAGCACCAAAGACATCTTCAAAGGTCAGTGAGAAAGCTTTTTCACCCCAGTGAAAAGGGAGTGGGGTCCTTTCCTAGCCCTGACCCCAGGTGGTGGTGGCAGGGCGGCAGTAGTGGTGATGGCAACAGCAGTGTCCATTTGTGGAGCCCTCCACCTAAAGCCCCTGGGGGAATTGAGCAGCTGATCTGAATCTCAGCCACTAGCCCATCCTGAAGTAAACTTCTGTCTCTTCATTGTGCCACCTTGGAGGATCTGATAACTTTCAGGTGCCCAGAGTATACCTTCCTCTTGACAAAGGACTCAGAATTCAAGAAACTGGATGGGAAAATGTCCAAAAAAGGGAGCAAAAATAAGACTATAGAAGGTTACTTTCTTGGTGAACAGGTATTGTCTTCCATCTTTTTGGATGAGGAAGAAAAATCCATACTGTCAAGGAAGTCAAGGCTTCTGTATCCAGTACATCCAAAATAAATATGTAGTGGTCTCAGGACATGGAAGAGCTTGAAAAGTGAGTCAACAGCTTCCTAAAGGAGACCCCAAAAATACTGAAGAAAGTAGCACCTTTAAAAATAGGCTAACTCAATTGGCAAAAGAGGTCCAAAAAGCCAATGAGGAGAAGAATGCTTTCAAAAAGCACAACTAGCCAAATGGAAAAGGAGGTTCAAAAGCTCACTAAAGAAAATAGTTCTTTAAACATTAGAATGGAGCAGATATAAGCTAATGACTTAATGAGAAACCAAGAAATTACAAAACAAAACCAAAAGAATGAAAAAAATAGAAAATAATGTGAAATATCTCATTGGAAAAACAACTGACCTGGAAAATAGATCCAGGAGAGATAATTTAAAAATTTTTGGACTACCTGAATGCCATGATCAAAAAAGAGCCTAGACATCATCTTTCATGAAATTATCAAGGAAAGCTGCCCTGATATTCTGGAACCAGAGGGCAGAATAAATATTGAAAGAATCCACTGATCACCTCCTGAAAGAGATCCAAAAAGAGAAACTCCTAGGAATATTGTAGCCAAATTCCAGAGTTCCCAGGTCAAGGAGAAAATATTGCAAGCAGCTAGAAAGAAACAATTCAAGTACTATGAAAATACAATCAGGATAACACAAGATCTGGCAGCTTCTACATTAAGGGATTGAAGGGTTTGGAATAGGATATTCCAGAAGTCAAAGGAACTAGGATTAAAATCATGAATCATCTGCCCAGCAAAACTGAGTATTATACTTCAGCAGGGAAAATGGTCATTCAATGAGATAGAGGACTTTCAAACATTCTTGATGAAAAGACCAGAACTGAATTGAAAATTTGACTTTCAAACACAAGAATACAGAGAAGCATGAAAAGGTAAACATGAAAGAAAAATCACAAGGGACTTTCTAAAGTTGAACTGTTTACATTCCTACTTGGAAAGATAATATTTGTAACTCTTGAGACTTTTTTCAGTATTTGGGTAGTTGACACACATAGACAGAGAGCACTGGGTGAGGTGAATAAGAAGGGATGATATCTAAAAAATCAAATTAAATGGATGAGAGAGGAATATATTGGGAAGAGAAAAGGAGAAATGGAATGAGGCAAATTATCTCTCAAAAAAGAGGCAAGAAAAAGGTTTTTCTATGGAGGACAAAAGGGAGAGGGAAGAGGGAAAAAGTGAAACTTACTCTCTTCACATTTAGCTTAAGGAGGGAATAACATGCTCACTAAATTTGGTACAAAAATCTATCTTACACTACAGGAAAGTAGGGGAGAAGAACAAGTGGCATGAGAGGGATAATGGACAGGATAGCAAATTGGAGGAGGGAGTAATTAGAAGTAAACACTTTTGAGGGAGGACAAGGTCTTCGAGAACAAAATAAATGGGGGGCAGGATAGGATGGAGGGAAATATAGTTAGTTTTATAGAACATGACTATTATGGAAGTTTTGCAAAACTATACATGTATAGCCTATGTTGAATTGCTTGCCTTCTCAGTGGTGATAGGTGGCCACGTATGGTAGGGAGATAAGTTGGAACTCAAAGTTTTAGGAACGAATCTTGAGAAATATTTTTGTTTTCAACTGAGAAATAAGAAATACAGGTAATGAGGTATAGAAATCAATCTTGCCCTATAAGAAAAGAGAGAAGATAGGAATAAGAGAAGGGAGAGATGTGATAGAAGGGAGGGCATATTGAGGGAAGGGCTAATCAGAATGCAAGGCATTATGAAGTGGGGGGAGGGGAGAGATGGAGAGAAAATTTGGAACTCAAAATTTTGTGGAAATGAATGTTGAAAACTAAAAATAAACATTAAAAAATAAAAAGTACAAAAAAAGAGGATTATAAAGAAATGCTATTATAATGACATATTTATTGTAAAAAAAATCTAAGTATTTGCATGTGTAGCACCTTATCAGCAAGAGAACTGATAGAAAGCATAATATTTTTCAGATGATAAGACTGTGCATTTGAACTGCAAGTTCCAGTAAATCGCATTACAGCAACACAAAGGGGGATCAAAATGGTTTATTGATAATCATATCCACAGCATAGGAGGCTGTGGACAGATGGATGGCAATTCAGTAGGGATAGAGTTGTATGGGGCAACATACTGAGTGATGCCCAGCCAAGCAATAGCATGTGCACTTCTGTTGGGGGGCTTGCAGAGATTGGGTTTATATAGTATTTTCAGGCAAATGGCTTGTGTGGCAGCTGCCATTGTGCAGGAGGGATTATAGGGTCAGGGAACAGGCACCTATAGTAGGAAGAGTTCTCCATATATAACTCAGGACAGCCTGTTCTAACTGTCACAGGACAGAGATCACAGAAGCCCAGAGGATTATAATTGTGCCACATCAACAAGTTTGCAAGGGACTTTCAGCAGCTGGTTTTAATTATAACTGGGTGCAGGTAAACCTTAAACCTACCAGCAATATGGAACAGGAGCTAGGCCTAGTAGAGTGGAGGGAAGAAAAGGGAATAACCTTTATAAAGCAATTATAATGTGCCAGCCACCATGCTAAGTACTTAAAAGCAAACAAACAACCCCACCCCCAAATATAATCCCATGTGATCATAGTTTCAAATATAATTTCATTTGAGGCCATAGACTTTTCTGTCTTCAGTCTGAAAGATCACGGGCAGTGAAAGTTTCTGGATCAAGGACTTGGAGAGATTTTTGGGTCTATGGCTATGTCAATACAAGTCAGGGCCAACAGCCTTCTAATTGCAAGAGAATGGCACTGTTACCCCGAATTGATTGTAATCATGAGCAGTTGCCATCTTGTTTGGTACAATGACCTGCTTTTACCTGCCTACCCTGAATTTTCTGCCATAGTGAGAGCAGGTGAATGTGTACTTATTTTCTTTTTTCTCCATCAACTGTCCTATTCTGCCATGAGAATCGGCATCATTTATCCTCAAATCTTGTTTATTTGTTGTTTGTACTTTCATAATGGGTTTTTTCACCTAATAAAAAGTATTGCATCCTTCATCAGTGTTTGCTATAAATGAGTGGGCTATAATATGGGGTAGGACAAAGGGGAACTTCTGAATATGTAGCCTTAGACTGAAGCACCGTTTCTTCTTTCCTCCCTCCCTCTCTCCTTCCTTCCTTCCTTCCTTCCTTCCTTCCTTCCTTCCTTCCTTCCTTCCTTCCTTCCTTCCTTCCTTCCTTCCTTCCTTCCTTCCTTATCCTCTTCCTCTTCCTCTTGTTCTCTCTCTCACTCTCAACAAAATGGGGCTTCAAAATCATTTAGGTCTACAGCCTAATCCTTTTCCTTTGCATATAGCTGTTCTTTCATATTTTGCAGGAGGATAAAGAGTGAAGGACTTGGAATCAAGAAGACCTGAGTTCAAATCCTACTTCAGACACTATGTGATCCTGGGCCCCACCATGTCTCAGTTTCCTCATCTGTAAAATGAAGATAATAATAGGGTCTACTTCAGAAAGTCATTGTGAGGATCTACATATGTAAAGTACTTCACAAACCTTTCATGCTACATAAACTCTTCACTATTCAATTATTGTAGTCATCCATTAACATTACTGAGGAGATTGCATCTTTGTCTTCACTGATCATGTCAAGCTATTTCCTTTGCATCCTGGAGTAGATAATCTCACCATGTCTGGGAGATCCATTGGTTTATAACAAGTATTTACTAAGCTCCTACTATGTACCTGGCATTATATTAGGGAAACAGTGACAAAAGTGAAATGGTTCCTGCCCTCAAATTGCTTAGATTACATGACTAGAGATAGCATGTATAAACATAAGTATTTATAAACTACACACATGCAAATTATATACAAAATAAATACAATATAATTTTGGGGGGATGACAAATAGTATTTGGGGGGAAGAATAAGAAAAACCTTATGGAGGAGATTGTTCTTCAACTGAATTTTGAAACTGTGGATCATAAAACATAATGCTGAGAACAGACTACATTCTAGGCATTGGGGATGGCCTATGCAAAATCATGGGGATGGAAGACGAAATACTCCATATGATGCCCTTTTGGCTGGGTTTTAGAGTATGGGAAGGGGAATAATGTCTAATAAGCAGGAAAAGAAGGTTGGAACCAGGTTGTGAAGGGCTTTAAGTTCCAAATGGAGGAAATTGTATTTGATTATAAAAGTAATATGGCACCCCACACATGAATTTATTCAGCAGGGGATTGTATGTTAGGATCATCACAGGGAGGGGCTATTGGAGTGCTAGAAAACCACTTATTTTTCAGTTAGAAAAGGGAGACAGCTTTCTTGAAACCTTGTTTTGGTTTTGTCAGTGTTGTTTCCCAATAAAATATAAGCTACTAGAGGTCAGGGGTTATTTAACTTATATTTTTGTATCCCTAAGGCCAGCCCCAGAATCTAAATTGATTATAAAGGACTAAATGGTAGATAGAGCACACACAGGTGATTACAGATTTAGAGCTGGAAGGAATCTTCGAGGCCATACAGTCCAATTTCATTCTTTTACAGATGAGGAAATAGAGGTTAATAGAGGTTAAGTGACTTGCCCAAGTACACACAAGAAGTAAGTGACAAGATGGGGCTTGAACCAGCTCTTCTGGCTCTTGATCCAGTGTTTTGTTCCTCCCATACCATGTTGTCTCTATCAGCTTGACTTGGTTTGGTGCAAAGCTCAACATGGCTCCTATATGCAGCTGCATTGTCAGTAAAATATTCTCATTTTTTAAATACAATGGTGATGATAATACACCTGACCCGTAAGACATAATTTCCACCTTCATGGTGCTTTTTGAGTACTGTCTCCATTATATAATACAGGAACAGGATTGGTGGCTGTATCTCCACTGCAAAGGAAAAGGCTTTAGAATCACAAGAGCTGGTTTCAAATTCCATATCTCAAGCTAAATGTGTGACTGTGGACAAGCTGATGAACCTCCCTGAGATCCTGTTTTCTGATTTACAAAACAAAGAGGTTGGATTAGCCGAGGTCCATTCTAGTTCGCTCTATGGTCCTGTGATCCTCTGATAGCCTGCCTGTATAGTCAAGCAAATGCTGAGCTCACTATTTCTCAGACACCCTATAGCAGCCAGAGCAGCTGCTGTTAATTAGACTGGAAGTGAGGGCAGAGAGAAGTAATTAGTGAACTATTTTGTGGGCTTACTTTGGCACTAAGTAGAATGGTCTAGGAGTTGGGTGTAGTTTCTATTTTCAACTTTGTGTGACTTATCAGTGTCAAATTCTTCTATGAAACAAATAATAATACCTACAAAATAATACCTATAAAATAAATAATCACTTCAAAATGAATAACATCTATAAAACATAAAATAAATAGCTATACTACTTATAAAACAAATAATGATATCTAATCCCCATGGATTATGAATGAAGGAATATGAAATCTTGTGATTCATCAACATCACTGTCATCATCACCATCAAAGATGTAAAAAAAATATTTGATAAGTATGATTTTTGGAGAGAGAGTGTTTTGTTTTCTTCTCTTGTAATTATACATCGCAACTCAAAGAAAAGAGGTAACCTCAAATAATATATAGGATGTCAGCTCTTTAGTCAGAAGGACTTGAATTTAAACCTCTGACAAAGTCTGGGGATAAAACTGTGGACAAGTCAGTCTCTCAGCGTTTTAAGGAAGCACATGATTTATACAAGAATTGTTGATCTGCACCATGGGAAAGAGTTTCCACACCTAGAGTTTATCATGTAGATGAAATCATAGAACAAAATCAAAAACAACAAAGTCAAAGTCTAAACACAAGAAAATAGCAATTCAAAGACAATTTTCAGATTCCATTTTTTTTTCTGCCAAAGACTTATGATTTATCAAATCATTTGTGAATTTCAGTTTTTCTGACTCTTACTAATGAGAGAATTTCCCACATGAAAGCTCACAAATATATTGGCAACAGCTTCAGCCATAGTCTTTGATCCATTTTCCCAGGAGCAGTCAATAAAGATTAATTAATTGTTTTCTGAGGATAGAAAACACCACCTGACCCCTGCTCTTGGTTAAATTAATTGCTCTAATCAATAGGAATGAGAATATCACCATGTTAAACATAAAGCCTGTCTGCCCAATGAGCCACAACATCAGCTTTTTCCTAAAACCCTCCAAGTTCAGCTTCAGTGAGCTGGGATTCTGTTTTCTCCATGCAGCACTGAGCAGGTATTATTGAGAAAGTGAACCTTAGCAGGGTGGGAGCCTGTTATCAAGGGAAAAAGAAAGTAGTGAAAGGGAGAAAAGAGAGAACTGAACACAGATCTCAGGGGAAGGTGTCCTCACCCTTTCTCGAAGGCTTGCCTGACCTGTGTGTCACTTCTCTGACAATATTTTCTTGATGTTGGTTCATAGCCAAGATTTGGACTGCAAGGGCACGGCGTACACTAGCAAAACTGAAGAAGCAACATTTGGGAGAGTGGGGGTTTTCTTTTTTCTTTTAAATGTAGTTTAGTCAATTAAAGGGTAATGAACACAGTCTTCTCACTCTCTTTCCCTCCCTACACCTCAGCCCTGAGGTTTGCACATAGTATGTCACAGGGGTGGAAAAAAGTGACATTTGTTGCTTTTACCCAACTTTTTCTTTTCATCTGACTTACTTCTGAGGGCAGGTCTGACTCCCAATCCTTGTGAACGCTACCCCATGGGTGGGTCCACACTGGTCTTTTTTGGCATCTGCTGTGCATGTGCTCATTGGGCAATTTCATTTTGAAGAGCTAAGCCTCCCATTGTGCTCCTTAGGAATAGACAAGCTTGCTGGATACCTCAGGACATTTGCATTTTCTGTGAGTAAAAGATTTTTAAAAAATATGGCCATATAAACGTATGGAGATGAGGTATAGCCTAAAAAAAAGACTACTGATTTAATAGAGGGAAATTTGGGGACTTTTAAGTGAATTTTTGAAGTGGACTTGGAAGTCAATGAGAGCCTCATCTAGGCCACTGAAGTATGTGGGAAACATGTATAGAATTTTGAAGATACAATAGAGGGCTGAAAAGCTGCACTGTTGCATCTATGGGAATTAGATTCCTCGTGGGAGTGAGGTACGGAGGGGTGGTGGTGATAGGCGTTGCATGTGAAGAAAATTAACTTTTTTTGTGATAGCTATTGCCCAAGATCACCTACATCCTAGAGGTGGAAAGAAGTCTATCTTCTTATAAAGGGTTTTTGCTCTCTGATGCCACTTCTGGCCTGAGAAGGAAAAATTGGTGCATTGATATCCTAGATCTGTTTCTTTGTATGACCCTGGCAATCTGAGTCGCTGCAAGCTCTGTTCTGATTGGACAGTGCAGCATCTGGATCAGCGAATGCTGGGTTGGAGTGGTCACTTTAGATCAGAGAGAACCAATTCATTCATTCATTCATTCATTCATTCATTCATTCATTCATTCATTCATTCTATTGTTCTCTGACTTAAAGAAAACTCATTCATGTTGAAAAGAATTGTGAAAAAGAAAAAGATACTGCTTCCTAAAAGTTCTTTTAAAGATGATTGTAAATTGAAGGATTTTGTGCAAAAGTGTGTTTGAGTACAAAAGAGATTTCTTGAGCTGAAGAGTAGTGAGTACCAACAAACCAGTTACAGCTCAGAGTAACGGTTTTCTCTGGCTCTGGTATTGCAGTGCAGAGTTGGGAGTTACCTTAAATGTGTGAATTTCCCTCACTCATGTCCTTTGTCAATTTCTTGTAGGTTGTATCCAGTTTTCTTTACATTCATTTCAATACAATGGGTGGATTAGGGGGAGAGTATGACTGAGGTTTATCTATTCTGATGTTTATAAGATTTATTATTTATGTACTTGTTTTAATAAAATTACATCTATGATGTTCTTATGATTTCTTTTGCCATATCAAGTAAATGGTTATGTTTAAATCACAAAATGTCACAAATATTCGCTGTGATGACTTCTACTGTTACATGACATAAACTAAACATTTCTGATTTCATAAACCATTCCTTATAGTTTCCAGACTCTTTCCTGACTTGTTTAGATTGTCCTTGTTTAGATGGGTTCTAACTTGTATACATCCCTCTTAAATTTTGCACCTGGAAAAGAGCAGAGTAGAATTATTATACCCTCCCTCTTTTTTTAATAAAAAATACCACACCATATTTCTAGTGATATAATCAGTCTAGTAATCCTATGAGAAAATGAAATGAGATTGCTGTGGTATGATATGCTTTGTACCTTGTAGGTGATTAATAAATATTTCTTGATTGACTTTTATGGATTATTATCAGGGAATCAAAGTTCACTTTGGTGATCATTTCTAGGGGTCACTAATAATTCATTTTTAGAATTTTGCCGGAAACTGACATAAAAATCACTAGAATCAGCTTTCTAGATTCCAGCTCTTTCTTTTTTGCATAATTGGTTCTATGTTTGCCTATATTTAATATATAAGCACTGCTACCAGTTTTGGTGGGGGGCAGCTTGGTGGCATAGTGGATAGAATGGTGGTCCTAGAGTTAGGAAGACTCGTCTTCCTGAGTTCAAATCCAGCCTCAGATACTTACTAGTTGTGTGACCCTGGGCAAGTCACGTAACTCTGCCTCAGTTTCTCATCTATAAAATGAGCTGGAGAAGGAAGTACAAACCACTCAAGTGTCTCTGCCAAGAAAACCTCAAATGGGGTTGTGGAGAGTCAGACACAACTGAAAAACAACTGAATAAAACCCAGCTTTGGTGATATAGTCAGGTTACTGACAGAATTTGTGGATCTCATCTTCAAAGTCTTCAAATATATAAGGCTGAATTTTGGGTTTAGAAACCTGATCCTGCAGGTACTAGGTGTTCTTTTATTAGTGATCTCCTTACCTATCTTGTTTTCTAATTGGACTTTAACCATATTCTTTCTATTTTTTCCATTTGTAATACCCTATTTGAGGAAGCAAAATTAGAACCGCATTTCCCCACCTTTTCTATGTTATCTTGCCATCCCCCCAAACAATGGGTCTCTCTTACCTTTGTTATGTGCTTAAAAAAGGGATAAAAAAATTTTCTTTGTTATCCTTAGGATTTTTTTTTGCAGGCTTCTGCTTATCCTGAGCTTTATACTTCTAAGATTACTTTTTTAGTATTCATCTTTATTTAGGTACATTTTAATGAACTATTGTCACGACTTTTTCAATACTTCATTTGGATTTGTTTTATTGGACAGAATATGCTTTTTCTTTGCCGTATTTAAGCCATAAGCTTCATATCAACATGACTAGTGTATTCCTATTCTCCTTGTCTTAAAATTTCAAGCTTCCTTTCTTTCTTGCCTATAATCTATTCATTGATATGTAGATGATGGAAGCTGTAGTTATTACTCTTAACTCTCCTATTATTTTCTACTCAGAATCATTGAGCACCTCCTCTCTAATGGTCCTTCTGTGTCACATCTGTCACCCTTTACAATAGCCAGATTTACAGTTTCATAATGACACTTCTCTGCCTTTTGAATTTCTTTTCAAAACTCAGGCCATGACATCTCTTGCTTAGTAGAGTGTCTGGTATATAGTAGGTGCTTAATAAATGCTTATTGATTGATTTTCTCCCTAGTCCTTTCTAGGAGCCTGCCATCTTAATATGGTGATCTGTAGTCCTGAAAATAAAACCTCATTCATTAGCACCAATGACATCGCTGCCCTTAGATCCACATATCTGTCTTTTAGAAAAAGATCACCTTTAACTGGAAGAAGACATAAAAATAACCACTGTAAGTCCATGGGCCAATCATAGGAGCTTTTTCTTTGTTACCTTATTTTCAAACAGTTAGAGGCAGAAATGACACAAGTCTTCAGATCTAATAGTTTTTCATTAAGTATATCTTCCAGAAGGGAAAATCAAAGGAAGGAAATGAAATGATTGGAAATACGAGTTTCATGGAATATTTGATAGATGGGTGAAACAGGACAGAAAGTGTGAAAATGTGGAGAGCTGCTTATCAGAACTATTTATCCGATCTAAGACATTCTAGAAATAGTATGCCTCTGATCCTTACCATGTTTGAGACGTGATTAAAAAAATTTTTCCTTACTTTGGGGGGTAGGGAGGAGGTATTTTCAGGGAGAATGATCCCTTTCAATATGTGGAGGGATGTTGGCAATAGGGTCAAGAAAGAAACTATCTCTTAGAGCACAGTTGAGCAGCCTGACCAGCAGATATGATGCACCAACTGCTTAAAGACTTTAAGGAGAGAAAAATAGACTTCCATGTTGTGAAGTACCAGGAGGTATGAGTTATCTTTTGCCAGGTGCAACCTAAATGTGTGTCTCACTACCATTGAATTTGTTTCAGCACTCAGGTTTCAGCTCAGTCTTTCCATGATTGCTATGTATATTTGTTGGGAGAGTGTGCCTCAGATTTTGAGAGGGGGATGTTTGTACTTTTTTTTTTTTACATTACTTCTGTAAATACCTTTACCAAGAGCTAACTAAGCCTATTGGGTGATTTTTCATGAAAAGTTTACTACTAGGGGCTCTGGATTTACCTCATTTTCTGACTTCATTAGCTCCATTTAATCTGCTGGGGAATCAGCTTGTGAGTATATAAGTGCTAGTTGAGAGGGTAGCCCAGAGGGAGTGCTAGGGAGAGAAAAGGGCAGAAAGCCTGAGACAAAGCCCTTGGGTAACTACTTGGATTCTGCTGCTGCTGAATAAACAAGAAACGCTAGGAATGCTCACATAGGTCCTTATTCGGCCTCTCCAGTGCCTCTCTTAAGGCAGCCTAAGGCCTGGTTAGCTTTTTGTCTTCTAGATCACACCAACTCATTTTGAATCATTCCTTTTTTACCCTGGACTTACAAAGATACATTTTTGAACTTGTGTGGTACTTTACATTAGCTCCTATTTTATTTGGTAATATGTGTATTGCTTCTGGGAGAGCCAATGTCAAAAAGGCACTCATGAATGTGGCTCTTATCATTAAGTAACAAGGACAGAAATTTAGAATGTAGCATTCAGCATATCTCTTGGGCCTGAGGCTCCTACTCTGAATCTTAAAGGTGATACCTGAACTTTCTCATAACAGCCTTTAAGTTTAATTTCAGTAATCAGTCTCCTCCTGCTCAAGTGGTAGCTATAAATATGTCTTTGAGTTTTCTTTTCTGGAAGGTCACTTTCCCTGTCCATCCTTTGTAGCATTGCCATGCCAAAAAATGGATTGTCAGAAAGGTCAGCCTGCACTGTGTAGGGAAAGCTGTGTTTTAAATCAGAGGCACATGCAGGCCTGTGGCATCAGATGGCCTTTCTAGCTGATTCCTTGAATTCACTTAGCTTTATTACTTATTATAACTAATAAGCCTTTCAAGTGAAACTGATCACATTCATAATGACTTCTACGGTCCCTTTCAGTTATAAATATATAATCCTATGAAACACATGAATAGACATCTCTCACATACGTGACTCACACGAGTCCATATGTTTTAGTTCAGAATCTTGGGAGGATAGGAGAATGGGTTACACATATTTTTTTTTCATGTTTGTACACATTTGGATTTATTTTTCTGTTGCAGGTTGAAACCCATGACCCTCACGCCCATGCCCAACCTCTAGCCCTTCCCCAATGTACTGTAGGCTTTATGAAGGCAGTGACTGCTTTCATTTTTTCAGTGCCCAGCACAGTGCCTGGTACAGAGAAGATGTTTAATAAACTAATGCTATTGAGTGATCGTTATTAGGAAATGGCCTTGCTATACTGGCATTTCTTTATATGTTTCCTTTTCTTCCAATAATGTTTAATTTCAAGACACATTTTTCAGGATTTGTAGTTTCCATATCTGAAATGGTTCTCAGCATTTGTTCTTCATGAACAGCAGAGCTCTATTGGATTTTGCTATTTGCACATATACATACAGTGAAAAAAATTCATAAAGAAAATAATAAGTTAATTTGGTATTTTAATAGAATACCAGCTATGAGCACTGGCTTGGCAGCTGTGATTAGATGGCAAGAAGTTTGTTGGATTGAAAGTTAATTAGACTCTTAAAATGTTTTGTGTAGCACTTAATGCTGCCAATAATATGTCCTTTTCAGGCAATGCTATGCTGGAAGATGGTACAGTCTACAGTTTAAAGGAGTTGTGGGTTGGAGTGCAGAATTATCAAAATGTGTATTTAAAACTTAACAAAACCCAAATAAAATTTTCATTTCCATATACATGGTTGAACAGAAAAAGAGATTTGTGCCTGACATCACAAATCACCATGGTGTACAACTTGCTTTGCTTTTAAAATTATGTAATAAACGCAATGTATAACTTTCAATGCTGGCCTGTGGGTTTATCAGTTTGCTTTTATTCTAAAATATGCAATAAATTGAACATGTAATTTTTAAAGTTGCTCTGCTGATATGTCATTCTTCTTGTCTTTCCTTCTGTTCTCTTCTGTGCATTTAAAATTCTTCAGTGATTCTTTTTTTCTTCCTTCCTTCCTTCCTTCCTTCCTTCCTTCCTTCCTTCCTTCCTTCCTTCCTTCCTTCCTTCCTTCCTTCCTTCCTTCCTTCCTTCCTTCCTTCCTTCCTTCCTTCCTTCCTTTTCTCCTTTCTTCACTTCAGAGTCACTTTAATTTGCATTTCTCTAATTATTAGTGATGTGGAACACATTTCATATGACTGTCAATATTATTGATCCATATAATTGAATTTCATCCTTTGAAAACTACTTATTCATATATCTTGGCCATCTACTTATTGGGGAATGTCTCTTCTTATATATTTGAATCAGTTCCTTGTATGTCTTGAATATGACATGTTTATTAGATAAATATATTGGGAATTTTTTTGGTAAGCTTTTAATTTTAAATATACTAATTTTATTTATGTAAAACCTTTTAAATTTTATGTAATTAAAATTGCCCATTTTATTTTCAGTGACCCTCTCTTATCCCTTGTTTGGTCATCTACACTTTCCCTGTCAATAATTATGAAAAGTATTTTTTCCCTTGCTAGTTTATTATGTTTTAAATTTTAATTTTTAATTTATAGAATAAAACAAGCATTTCTATGTCATAGTATAATAAAAAATGATTGCACATGGAACTGTAAATCTATTATGTTTAACTTTCTATTCCTTTTAAATATATAATAAAGTTATTGTGAAAATTTCTTTTTCCTTCCCCACCCATTTTTCCCCATCTCGTCCTGCCCTAAAAATGGCAACCATTAGACACAAATGTGTATATATGTAACATCATTCTAGACATGCTTCTGTTTATCGGTTCTTTCTCTGGATGTAGATAGTGCCTTCCTTCTTATGGCTTGTGTAGTTAATTTGGGTATTTATAATGGTCAAAATGACAGTTACTCAAAGTTGTTTTTAAAAACAACATTGCTGTTACTGTATACAGCGTTTTCATTGCTTTGCTTGCCTTACTCCTCATTGTTTCATGGAGATCTAGCCATGTTTTTTCAAGATCAATGAGCTCATCATTTCTTATAGCATAGTAACAGTCCACCACAATTGCATACCACAACTATTTTATCCATTCCTTAATTTATGGGCATCCCTGCAATTTCCAGTTCTTTGTTGGAACAAAGAGAATTGCTGTAAGTATTTTAGAACATATAGGTTCTTTTCATTTTTTCCCCTAGTCATTTTTGGAAATAGACTTAGTTGTGGTATTGTTGGGTCAAAGGATATACGCAGTTTAATGATTCTTTGAGCATAATTCCATAGTGTTCTCTAAAATGGTTGGATCCATTAACAATTCCACCACCATTGAATTAGTATCACCATTTTTTCCATATCTGTCCCAACATTCGTCACTTTCTCCATCAATTATTTTAGCTAATCTAATAGGTATAAAATGATATCTCAAGGTTTTACTAAAATTTCCATTTCTCTAATCAATAATGATTTAGAGCATTTTTATATGACTATTAATTGCTTTGATTTCTTTATCTAAAAATTGCCTATTCATATTCTTTGACCATTTAGGAATCACACATTCTTATAGATTTTGCAAAGTTCTTTATATATTTGAGACATGACATCTTTATCTGAGAAACTGTCTATAAATTTTCCCCCCAAATTTTGTTTTCTTCTGATCTTGACTACATTTGTTTCATTTGTATAAAGCTTTTAAAAATTCAATGTAATTAAAATTGTCCATTTTCCATCTCACTCTGCCATTTCTTCTTTATTCATAAATTGTTTGCCTGTTCATAAGTCTGATAAGTAATATATTTCATGGTCTTCTGATTTCCTTGTAATACCTCTCTTTACATCATGTATCCATTTTGGCCTTATTTTGGTAAATGGTGTAAGATATTGGACATTATATTTTAACTTCTAAATCATGCGTCCTTTTGGTGCTTACCTTAGTATATGGTGTGGGGTGTTTAATGTCAGCCAGGATGCTTTCCAAGTTTCCTAGCAGTTTTTTGTGGGATAGTGATTTCTTACCTCAGTACTTGAAGTCTTTTTGGTTTGTTAAAACATAATATATAAATATAATACAATAAAACATTTTATTAGCTTCTGCCATCTGTTGTATATCTATTGCACATCTATTTTTTTTCCATTGATGGACCTATGTTTTAAAACCAAATCTTTTGGTGATTACTGTCTTTTTGTGTATGTAGTTCATGATCTGCTATTGTGAGGTCCCTATCTTTACTACTTTTTCATTATTTTCTTTGAGATTCTTGACCTTTTATTATTTATCTTTAGCTCTATAAAGTAAGCCTTTGGTAAGTTGACTGATGTGGCACTGAATTAGTAATTAACATAGGGAGCATCACAATTTTTATTATATTGACATGGCCTGCCCATGAGATGTTAATATTCTCTAATTTAGATTTATCTTTATTTTGGTAAAATATATTTTGTATCTGTAAATCTATTTTGTATGTGTCTTAGTAGATAGACATCGAAGTAGATTCCATTTTAAAAGGAATTTCTCTCTCTCTAGTGTGTGTGTGTGTGTGTGTGTGTGTGTGAGTGTGAGAGAGAGAGAGAGAGGGAGCTATATAAGATTTTATATTGATTTATTTTTCATCTTGCAACCTTACTGAAATTCATATATCAAATAATTTTTTTGGTTGACTCTCTGGGATTCCCTGTATAAACTATCATAATGCCTAAAAAAAGGTGATTGTATTTCTTCTTTGCTTATATTCTTGATTTCTTTTTTGTATAGAGAGCACTTCAATCACTGTGTTAAATAATAATGGTAATAAATAATATCTTTGCTTTATATCTGATTTAATTGGAAAGACCTCTAGTCTTTCTCTTTTACATAAAATATTGACTTAATGTATAATGTTGGATTTTAGGTAGACCCTACTTACCATATTAAGAAAAAAGTCATTTTATTTCTATGCTTTCTAGAATTCTTTTTTTAAAAAAACAGAAATAAATTAGATTCTGTCAAAAGTTTTTATTAGGATCTATTGATTGTTATATTACGATTTCTTGATAATATAGTATGCAATGTTGGAAGATATCATATGCTGATAATCATGTAGTTAAAATTTTTTTGTTAATATGTTCTATTAGCTTATGGGGAGCTAGGTAATGCAACTGATAGAGTGCTGGTCCTGGGGTTAGGAGGACATATCTTCCTGAGTTCAGATCTGTCCTCAGACACTAGCTGAGCGACCCTGGGCAAGTCACTTAATTCTGTTTGTCTTAGTTCCTCCTATGTAAAATGAGCTAGAGAAGGGGATGGAAAACCATTCTACTATCTTTGCCAAGAAAACCCCAATGGGTCATGAAGAGTCAGACGAAACTGAAAATAGACTGAGCAACAGCAAAACTATGTTTATAGTTTTCCTTATACTGAGCCAACCTTACATTCCTGGTATAAATCCAACTTTATATTATGGATAAACTATTTAATATGTTGTAGTCTCTTTCCTAACATTTTATTTGATATTGTGAATCACTATTGCATTCACTGGCGTATATAATTGTTATTTCTCTGCTTTGCCCCTCATTTGGGTATCAAGACTATATTTATATCATAGAAGGACTTTGAAAGTATCTGTTCTTTTCCTATTTTTGCAAATATTTACATAATTTTGAAATTAATTGTTTTTGGAACGACTGGTAGGATTCACTTCAAATTCTAATTGGTTCTGAGGTTTCTTTTCTCTGTTTTTTTTTGGAGTGGGGCAAATTTATTGATGCAGTGTTAAATTTCTTTTTCTGATGTCAGGTTATTTAAATAATCTTTCTTATTCTGTAAATCTGTGTATATTTTTATAAACATTCATCCATTTCGCCTGTTACAATTTTTTGCTGACAAATTGCCAAAAATATTGTGATTATTTTCTTTATTTCATCTTCAATTATTTTGAATTCTCCTTGAAAAATTTTGATATAAATAATTTAATTTTCTTATCTATTTTAACCAATCTAGTTAACTATTTTCCCCATATTATTAGTTTTTTAAATAGAAAAAGGGTCCTTATTTTATTTACCAATTACTTGTTAAAATTTTATTAATTTCTTCTTTGGTTTTCAGAATTTCTATATTGGTATTTAGTTAGGTTTTTTAATGTGCTGATTTTCTATTTTTAAATTGCATGCCCAATTCATTAATTTTTTTCTGTCTTTTCTTGATGAAAGCATTTACAGATATGTATTTGCTCCTATGTATTTTAAAGGTATAATACAATATGCGCACATGACATATACATTTATAACTTAAATACATAGATGCATACTATTACATATGGCATCTTTAAGAATAATCTAATTCCCTTCCTTATCTTCTTACTGTGTTCATTTTTTACCACTGTCTTGTCTCAAACAATGATGGCTACTCTTGATTTTTTTAATTCACTTGAAACACAGTGGATTTTTCTCTAGCTCCTTATTTTAACTTTGTGAATCTTAATATTTCAAATGTATATTTCTTTACACAATCTCATTGAATTCTGCTTTCTGATCCATTTGCATATCTTTTTCTGTTTTATGGGCAAATTCATCTCATTTACATTCATAGTTAAAATGATTAATGATATACTTCCATCCATCCTATACTATACCTTTTTTCTCCTTTTATAGAAGATGATGAAGGAGGAGTTTGCTTAACATAATGTAATCCAAGACAATTCCAAGAGACTCGTGGTGGAAAATGTTAACCACATCCAGAGAAAGAACTATGGAGTCTGAATCATGTTATTTTCACTTTTTTTTGTTTCTTATGGTTTTTTCCCACTTATTTTGACTCTTCTTTCACAACATGACTGATATGGAAATATGTTTAACATGATTGTACATGTATAACTTACATCAGACTTCTTGCTGCCTTGGGGAGGGTGGAGGAAAGGAGAAAAATTTGGAACTCAAGCCTTGCAAAAACGAATGTTGAAAACTATCTTTACATATAATTAGAAAAAATAAAATACTATTAAGAAAAAGAAAACACTAATGATCTGCAACTGAAGTGATCTGCTTCCACTTTGTTGAATGTCTTATGTTCTCCTTGCACAGGCTTTTTACTTTTTCTTTATTTCCTTTTAATTCCTAATTTAAATTCCTCCTTCTAATATAGGGGTCTCTTTTAATTATGGTTATATGATACTTGGAGCTTCAGCTAGGGAGGGCTTGACTTCAATTTGAGGCAAATAAACACCAAGAAAGCACAGGAGTTCCATCAGCCATCACCAAACCATCCACATAAGGAATCATTGATTATAGCAAATGGAGAAGTTTTGAATACTATGGATAAGTACACTTAACCTCGGTAAGGTGCTTTCCCGGGATGTACGCATTGATAATGAGGTTGATACATGCATTGCCAGAGCTAGCTCAGTCTTTGGGAGGAAAGTGTGGGAGAAAAGAGGTATTATACTGAATACCAGACTGAAAGTCTACAGAGTTTTTGTGTTGACCTCATCAGTGTATGCCTATGAAATTTGTACAGTATACCAATACCATGTCAGAAAACTGAATCACTTCCATTTGAATCATCTTAGGAAGATTCTGAAGATCATTTGGCAAGAGAAGATACTAGACACTGAGGTCCCTTGAACTAAATTGCCCATCATTCAGACTTGACTGCAGAAAGTACAACTCCAATGGGCTGCCCATGTTTTTCCATTGCCAGATGTATACTTGCCAAAAAGATTATTTTTATCAAGAACTCGCACAGTGCAAGCACTCACATGGTGATCAGAAAAAGAGATACAAGGACACTCTCAAGGTCTCTTTTAAGAATTTTGAAATTGATTTGTGACATGGAAGATAGTGGCACAGGACCACCATACATGGTGTGCCCTTATCAGAGAGGGTATTGTGCTCTATGACCAAGGCAAAATTGAAGTAGCTCAAAAGAAATACGAGATGTACAAATTTAGAGAATTCATCCCAAATATTCACATGGACTATTTGTGCCTGACTTGAGGTAAAGCATTCCTTGCTTGTATTGGTTTGATCAGCCACAGTCAGACACACTGTGACTTGACTCTAATGTGATGTCACTTTAGTCCTCTGAGAAAGGACAACAACCAACCATATGGTTCTTATTGTTTTTTCCTTCTAGGTTATTTGCAGTATTTTTTTTCCTTTAGACTGGAAGATTTGAATTTTTTCCAATATTCTTTGGACATTTCATTTTGAGGTTTCATTCACGAGGTGGACAGGGGATACTTTCTATTTATACTTTGCCCTCTGGCACTACACCTTCTAGCAGCACAAAAAGTTTATTATGCTCATTTAATTTAGTTATCCCATCTACCTAGCCAATACATAAATATTTGCATTTAAATGTAGAATTGTGTGGTGAAGGTGTACACATTTAAGAATACTAAAGTCAAAAGAAGATGAAGTTGACATCTCCTTGCAATGTTAACCTATCCCTATTTTGTATATTATGCAATAAAGTTGCAGAGTTAGAAAACAAACTATAACTTACATTTCTGCATTAGATGAATCAAAATACTTAGGAAAATCTCAATTTAAAATTTTCCGACTCTCCTGTGTTTAAGTTTACAATATGGACATTATGTTATTAGGGATCTTATTCTTAATTTCCTGGGATTTGTTAGACAAAGGAGGGAAAAAAAAGAATATAACATAAATCTCTGTGTTCTCTGCTGGTTAGAAAGTCTTAATTAATTATATAATCTGGAACTGATTCAAAACATACAAAATAGTTTATTGTGCTTATACAGTACTTAAGATGCTTATAACTTTTAAATATTTTTTTTTCCTCTTCAGAGTTGAATAAAACTCAGCCAACTACACTTGGTGTGAGGTTTTTGAATTCACCTGTTCTGTGAGTTTTGAGCAATACTAAAATGCCTGAGGGGAAACTAGGAAAAAAAGTAATTTTTAGGGATGTTTTGCAAGGTGGAAGTGCCCATCAGGGCAACTGTGCCCATTCTTTGTCCACATTTTTGAAATGTGTGCACTCAAGGTGCCAAAGGCAAAAGATATAAATAATGTACATGTATGTTTCCCTAGAGGTCCAGAGCAAAGGCAGGGAATTATTATGGGGCTGATGGAGAGGCCAGGGAGTCAGCCCTGAATCTAGTCTCTGCCACTAGTAACTGTCTGACATGTATAAAATGCTCTTAATAGTGAGATGTGGTCCACTTTTCACTGCTTGCTCTGTGTTTCTACAACTTGAGTAGTTAGGTTTTGAAGCCAAAACTTTTTTTAAAAAAATAAAAATATCAATTCTTTAATAAGAAAGCTTCCATTCAGGGTAAAAGCAAATGGAAAAAGAACTCAGAAATACAATGATGAATGAAAGTCAGGTTTTATTATTGAAGTCCCATTTTATCCTTACCTGTTGTACAGAACTTGCTTTCATAAATACAACAAACATAGAAGTAATAGAATATGAAAATATTTAAGATACTGGCAAGTTTAGCAAATATTTTCTTACCACACTTTCCCAGAGAAATCTCCTACCAAGATTCTAGGGTTTCCTGAAAATATTGAGGTATCTCTTCTTTATGCTATCAGTTCAAGCCCCTACTTGTTTTCAAGTGTTTCCCTCACTGTTTAATCATCAGTGAATAGCACACATTTAGTTCACAATTAACTTTTACAAAGGGATATTTATTTTGAAAATATAGTAAGAGCAAGAGCACAAATGTCTTTCTCTAACACTTCAGAGGCACACCGTCACCTATACCACTCTCACATATACTTGATCTCTGGGGAGACTGGGCTCAAGCTGAGCACAGTTTCTACATAGCGTTAGTCTCACAAAGTTCATGTCCAAATGCAAGAATTCTCCTGGGTGAGTCCTTGTCTCAGCTATCACTGGACTGGATATTAGAAGTCATTTCTTCTTTTTGCTTTCCAGGCCATCAATACTGGGCTAACTGAACAAAAAAAACCCCCAAAACTATAAAGGACTTTATTTCTGGATTCCTGGTTATCAAAATGCCTGGATGACTTGTCCTCCTGATCTTTCTAAACTCTCGTGAGTTTGCCCAGGTGGAGGACTTCTGGTCTAGTCTTTACAAGACCCTGTATTGATAATGCATTTTTGTTTGTTGTTATTGTAATTTTTCTTCTTAATGGGAAGCTCTGTCCCATCCATAATTGGAAGCTTGAGTCACATGGGTCAAGTCACAGGGAACAGGAAGGGATGGAGAAGGAAGGGTGGAATATGAAGAGGCAGAGCTAGAGAGGAAGCTAGTCATCAGAGCTGGGAAAGGCAGCAACTAGTGTGAGTGGGAATGCTTGTTTGTGTTTTTTGTTTGCTTGCTTGTTTTTGATTTGTGGGAGGCATAACAGAGAGAAGGCTTGGCGATGGAAATGCCCTCTGTATTGTTATTGTGTATAGATTTTGTTGTTGCTATGATGGATTTGGTTTTCTGGTATTTGAATAAATGTTTTGGTTCTGTCTTTCATGTGGAGAGTCTGGTGTGTTTTGTGATTCAGAATTGTGCTGGGATATTCATGGCCGCAGTAGGTGTGGTGAATATCACATTGGCACCACAGACCCTCACCAGGTTACTCTATAACCATATTTTCTACCTGTACTTCTTCTCTGGCTTTGATAGGCCTTTCAAGTCCTTACATTTAAATCTACCTGTTTGCAGCTCTCACCTACTGATCTTTGTAGTGCCCTGTGGGGGTTAAGAAGAGCAGGATTAAGCATTCTCCCATATGATAGCCTTCAAATACTTGAAGAAAATTAGTATGTCTCCTTCCCCAAGTTTTTCCTTCTCTAACATAAACACCCCCTAGCTCCCTCAAATGCCTCTTGGATAGTTGTTCCCCAAAGCTTCTCTGGAAACTTTCCAGTTTACCTTTCTAAGAGAGACAAAGGTAGAAGTACAATTTGCATTTATATTGAAGTATAACTTCCTATCTTAGATGGGAAACGCAGAATAACATTGATTTAGTTCTTGATAATACTGTTTATGATGATCTTTCTATAATCTTCCCATTCCCTCTTCCTGTCCTTCCACAAAGTTCCCTGAAATATTCTTGTTCTTGAGCAGAATGAAGGGGAGGATTTAGGTTTATGGTGTGGCAGGTTGTCAACACTCCTTTGCCTCCCTATTTCCCTGTGACACCAAGCTCATTGAGTGATTATGCATAGCAGGGAAAGGACAAATAATGGTTGTTCTCTGATAATTATTCTAATGGCTTTTTCCAAATCTCCAATTTTAGGAGATGAAGATAAAGATATTCAGTTTAAAAACACAACTTTAGAAGTAGAATTTATTGGTAATATATTATGCTAAATTATATTGTGTATCATATATATATTATTACATGATACTAGCAATATAATTTATTAGCTGCATAGTATAGTAGATAGGGACCAGGTCTTGGAAACAGGATGACTACATTTTAATCCCACTTATGATATATACTGCTTGTATGACTGTGGATAAGTCAACCTTTTAATACTCCAGGCAATTCTCCCAAGAATAGAAACTGTGGAGTACTCACTGATTTGCACTGGTAGAGAATGTTTTCTCCTGAGAAGTTAGTTCCTTATACCAAAGAAATTATAGATCAGCACCAAAAAAAATTTTATATTGTTATATAAGGCTGCTGTGTATGTATGTGTATATTTATATGCATGTACATACATCTATATTTAAGACTGGATTCATGATTTCAATTGTATAGGGCAAGAAAAATCCTTCTACCAATACAGATTTCCAACTTTTCTCTAATTTATTGTTTTAGAGAGCTGCCTGGGAGTACTCAAAGGTGAAGTAACTCACTTAGGGTCATACATATAGTATGTGTCAGAGGTAGGATTTAAATACAGATTTTCTAGACTCTAAGGTCAGTTCTCCATTCACTGTTTCAGGGGTAGGGAACTTGCAGCCTTCTAGGTCTTTGGGTACAGCCTTTTGACTGAATTCAAGTCTTACAGAACAAATCCTTTTATTAAGGGAATTTGTTCTGTGAAGTTTGGATTCAGTCAAAGGACCACACTTGAGCACCTAGAGGACCGCATGTGGTCTCGAGATAGTAGGTTTCCCACTCTTGCACCATTATTATGCCTGACACATAATTAATTATTCAATTTATGAATATAATAATTCCCTATAATGATAAAAATTGTCCACAAACATGATTTCATTTATTTTCATATTTTCCCCCTTCTCTTCCACCATCCCAGTTAGGGTGAATAATTTGTAGAAGAGGGATGAAAGACTAACCCGTTGACATTGATGGTACATAGTTGTTTGCAAGTTGTGTGACCCATCAGAGAGTGACCAAAGATTTTATTTTTCATTTTTTTGTGTCCCCAGCACT
Source organism: Bettongia penicillata ogilbyi (assembly GCA_023548195.1). Classification (NCBI taxonomy): domain Eukaryota; kingdom Metazoa; phylum Chordata; class Mammalia; order Diprotodontia; family Potoroidae; genus Bettongia; species Bettongia penicillata. Next base: position 7,413,351 of record JAJHZJ010000121.1, read on the forward strand.
TAACATTATGACTGGTAACAGTAGATGCTTAATATATATTGGTTGATCACATCCCTGGCTAGATGCTCTGTGAGTTTGGTTACAAGGATTACATATAAATAGATATATTTTAGAAGGGATAGCAAGAAAGAATGCTGATAGAATATTTTTTCTTTGACAGGATTTGTAATACTGCAGAATAGTGGAAAATGTAAGAATCAAAGGAAGAGATGGGAGCACTAGGGAGTCAAAAGAAGAGAGAATGAAAGAATTTAATAGTAGTAACTAAAATCTATTCCCCTTCCTTTTCCACTTTACATGGAAAAAATGTTGAGTCTGTATTTGTTCTTGGAAGAAATAGGGAGCCACTGAAGCTTACTGAGTAACAAATTTTCTGCTGTTTGCATGAAAGTTCCGGAAAATGGAATCTTCACTGCAGATAACAGCACCAGTAACCAGAGAAGATCCACTATTTCATCAATGAGTTCCCTTGCAAAAGTGAGAGGGCAATTTGTTTTTCTTGATAATTCTGCCTGTTGACCTTTCTGTGAGCTTGCTAGCCAGGCTACCAATTAGTGCTAATTGCTGTCAACTCTAGTGAAGGATTCTGTGCCAAGCCTCCGTTAAGAAGAGGGCTTATGCCCTTGATGCATCTCATATAGAGTGAATCGGTCAGAAAGGTTGCTTTGGGACAATACAACATTAAGCCTGGTTTTAGAAAAAGGTGACATTACTAAGAGCAGGCATTTTCAGCAGTGTTGTCTCTTTATACTTCAGTCTTGGTCATTGAAATTCATGCATTAAAAAGAAGTTAACGTTTTATTACTTCTTATCAATATCTTATTTGGTTATCAAAGGATGAAAAATTATCGCAGAGCAAGAGCCAATCTCATTATTTCTGGAGCAAAAATACATGGCCTCTACTCTGTCTGATGAGAAGCATCTCATTGTCTTTATATACAATGACATACATTTTTAACAGACTTGCTACATATGTTGAAGGTTCCCATAGAAAGTTAAGCTAGTATATGTTTCCTTTAAGAACTTGTAACTTGGTGGCTAAGAAAATATTCATTGCTTAAAAATTGGTCTTATCTTGTGTCCTTGTAACTTGTCATATTTGCTGTGAGTGAATATTATTTCATAAGGAATTGGTGCCCATGGTGTCAGATTTTGGAAATGAATACACAGTTACTTTGTAAAGGAGAAAACAGAAGGTTTGATAATATAGTTGCTTTAATTTTAAAAAATCCACTTGGCAGTTAAACTAAAATGTACTGAAAGTAGACTTTTTTATAACAATTGAAATCAACCAAAGGTAAGTAATTTTTATGTTTCAAGCAAATTCTCTCATCTTTCAAATTAATATTATTATTTTTAAGTTAGAACCTTACATTTCAGGAACACTTTAGCTGCTTCCACTCCATAATTCCGGACCCATATCCAGAGTAAGCACATTTCATCTATGGGAAGGGAAGGGGGCAGTGTTAGCACCATTTTTTAAAGGAGGGTAGCAAAAAATTTATAATAGCTCCTATTTACAAAGAATTTTAATGTTTACAATGTATTTTATGTATATTACCTTATTTGACATTGTATACAGCAGTTTTTAATTTAAGTGAATTGTATTACCAATACTCATTTTAAAATTAGTTCTATGGATTTGGGTTACATTTTCCCTTAGAAACAATATAATGAGTCGTCGTAAGTTTTCTGGGGTAGCTTAAACAAGCCTCTTTAATATCACTATTTTCTTTTACTTATAATGAAACAGTAATGGAAAACAATGCTGCTACAATACTAATAATTAAACAAATATAAAAACAATGAAATTAGATGTTATTTAAATTTCTATTGCCTGATTCTTTCTCAGTTATTTGTTTAGATTAAGTTGTTTCAATATTATTCCTTATATTCTCATTACTATTCATTCTTTCTATTTTTTAATTTTAATTTAATTTTTTACCAAATCTGATGATAATTCTCAGAAGACAATGGGCTGACTGTACCCAAGCTGTTGATTCATATCAAATAATTGTATTCAAGATAAGAAGACATGAAACCTCTGTGTAATCTACAAGTCTTTGGAGTCTTATAATTTGTCCCTGAATCCCACTTGCCCATGTATTTCTTCACAGCCTCAATCTTTCTCTACTATTGAATTGAAGTCACCAAGTATCATGGTTTATTTCAATTTAAGATCTATGAGATCCAAGAAAATGTAGAATGTCCAGTGGTCACTCTCTGGTAAACTCTCTTGGCAGACAGGCTAATCCAGGTTGAGGGTAACTATGTTAGTGGGTTGTCTACCCCCAAGCACATGAAGGCTTCTCCCAGAAGAATGGGCAGATGAGAACAATTTGTTTCAATGGTCATGAAAGCAGCTGAAGCAGTTTTAAAACAATGTAGGAGCTTGGTCAGACATCAAAGACAGCCCGGGTCCACTGCCAGTTGTCCTCCCACTGCACTTTGATGACTATGGAAGAGAGAGTGAGGCTGATGGCTTGGTGCAACTCTGCCTCACAAATCCAATTCACACATGAGTCAAGACATCATTCTGTGACATCATTGGCCCTCTCCAAAAATGAAGGAAGAGCAACAGCAACATTTACAAGTTGGATGTTTCCTAACTCAGGGTATGCCTGTGTTTAGGTAATGCCTTAGAAAATTAATGGTTTAAAACATCAATTTAATTTATAGGGAATTAGTTAAAACTGAAATATCTTTCTTTATTGTACTTTGTGTTTCCTGAGAACAGGGTCCTCATATTTGGCATATTTTTTTCTGCTACTTAGAACTTCTAAGTTAAAGCATTATAATCATCAATATTTTCCATCAGTGTCAGACAAAAGAAAAAATTAAAAATTCAATCAATATCTAGCAGACATTATATGGACTCTTCTGAGTTTATTACTATTATTTGCTAGAGTTCCCTCCTTTCAAGTAAGATGCAACTATTCATTGATTCCCTAATGGTAATTACTGACATATTAAGTTATCCACTACTGGGCATAATTATGTTCACCATTTGGAGGACCTATTGCTATGATGCTACTACGGTTGGTGTGTTAGAAGGGACCAAATCTTACCCTTAGTGACATCAGGCACACTCCACCATAGTGCCTCTTTGTGCTCCTGCCCCTTGTTTTCAGTTTTCCTTTGTTGCTCTACGTGGAAAATTCTAAGTCTTTGTCTTTCAACCTTTGAACTACTATATTTAGGTACATTTCTTGACTTCTCATAAGAGGGAGGGGAGACAAGTAGGAGACATTTTTATGTTGAATTCTTTTCCAGCTTTCCATCTCCCTTATCTTTTCCCCTTCTATTTTTCCTAAGTCATTCATGAGGTTTTTTCTTTTCCAGATTTTCAAATGTAAAATTATCAAGAGCTCTGTACTGTTTGTGAAAGGAACACATTATCAGACATTGCAGCTTTATAAACTGTGTTCAAATAATATCTAGGTATCGATTTCTTCTGTGTCCAGCACAAAGGAACCCCACTCCAGTTAGCTGCAGTTTTTTCTTCTGAAATCTCTTCTTGTTGGAGAAGAATCTGTTCAAACTAGTTTTCAAAGGATAGCAGTTATTATAATAATACCCTGCATTTGCATATCATGTTGAGCTTTTCAAAACAGTTTCACATCCATCCATTCAAAGTGGTATTGACAGACTGATATAAAGATGTTCAAGTAACATGACAAAATCACTGCAATTATCAAAATCATTAGCAGTAAATAATAGCTAAGAAATGCCAGAGCCTGTGGCACTACTGGGCAAGGTGCTTCCTTAACTAAGTGCTTCTGTGACTCAGAGTTCATTCCCTGAAAAAGAATGAATGGTTTTTGAAATTGGATAAATGTCAAGGTTATGGAACCCTGGGTACTTGGTAGGGGATCATTTTTATTAAAGAATTCCAGAGCTCTGTTCACTAAAGATCTTGAAAAAATACTCCAATTAATCAAGAAACATTTATTAATGGTATGAACTAACCTCTGCCCTGGGTGCTGGTGATACAAAGGCAAAAATGAAATCTTTCAAGAAGCTTACTTCTATCAGGGGAGATAGCTTGTACATAAATGTTATCTATCTATCTTACAAAATGGTCTTTTTTGAGGGTGGTATGTTAGTTTCTGGGAGTACCAGGAAAGACTTCATGTAGAAGTTACCACTTAAGCAGAAATTTGAAGGAATCAAAGGATTTTAAGAGGAAGAGGTGAGAGGAAGTACATTCAAAGTATGGAGAACAAGCAGTCCAAAGGTGTGCTAATGACAGTGTGAGAGGAACAGAAAGAAGACTGAGCTCTAACTTGTACAAAGGAGAGTAATGTGCAAGATGGTTGGAAAGGTAGGTTGGGGCCAGGTGGTAAAGGGCTTTAAAACTTAAACAGAAACATTCATATTTGATCCTTGAATCAATAGTGAGTCATAGGAATTTGTTGAGAAAGGGAGTGATTTGTTTAGTTTGTACATTAGAAAAATTACTTAGGCAGCTGTGTGGAAGATGGATCAGAGGGGAGAGGGACTTGAGGAATGGGGGTCAATTAGGAAGCTATTGACATAATATAGGTAAGAAGTGATAAAGAACAAAAATAGGGCTATTGGAATGGTTGATGATAGAGGAGAGAAAAGGAGATGGAAATGAGAGATATTGTGGAGATAAAGACTATAAAATTTGTCAATGAGAAATCACTGATAATTAATGGCATTGCAAACTTAGATGAATAGAAGAATGGCCATACCTTTATCAGAAGTAGTGAATTTCAGGAAAGGAGTAGGTTTTTTGGAAAGTTAATGAGTTCAGTTTTGGACATGTCAGATATATTGTTGAGTTACTTACCCACACTACAAATTTAGTTTTACTTATTTATGTTTCTGTGTGTAGGATTTCCTCTAGGAAGACTTTCCAGGTTATAACTTAGGAAATCTAATCTAATGCCTGACTAATTGATGAGATGGTATTAAAACCCATATTATCCACAGTACCTAGGACTACCTATAGCATATACATCTGAGGTAGACACCATGCATGAACTATAAGCCAGGCACAAAATTGAACAGGAGGAGGAGAATAGTTCAGACTGTTTTTGGGTGGTTGACCCAAAGTTTTCTCTTGAAACAAAGACCTAACTTTTTTACGTTAGCATTATTCCACATAGTTCTGAGTGATAAAGCACCACAGCTGTTAAAGAATTAAAGTCCAAGGACACCCTAATGGCAATGGAAAATCTCACAATGATGTGAGTGGATTTTAAGATATTACTGAGGAGGATCCTAACAGGAGAAGTGATATAAACAGTGCCATCCTTGAGATGAATAATTGGAATGGAGGTGGGCCAGTCATAAGTGATAGGAATAATAGATAACTTGTAGCTGGTTCAAGAGTTCCACTGGTGAAGATAAAATGCCAAGGAAGCTATAAGAAGGCACCCCACTTTTCAGGGGGACAGCCTTAAGATAATTTGTGGGAGGATATGGACAGCATTTGCAAAAAAATAATGAGTGTGTTACTCTCTACACCATTCAAGGGACTACACACATTGAGGAAATTACAAATCCATTGCAATATCAAAATATTGAAGTATCACAATTGATTAGAGCTGATTAAGGGGATATATGAATAAAAGGAAATAAGTGGACATAATTTGTTTAGATTTTCAATAATTTTTGTACAAGTTCTTATAGCAAAGTATATTAAAATTTAACCCCTCTAGGAATAGGCACAAGGGGAGGACTATTTTTTTTAAAAAATCATGAATAAATTTCTAACTTAAAAATAGGAAACAAAGAATAGAGATAAACAGGCTGATTGTATGAATGAAAAGATATAAAATTTAAATTCTACTGGAATCTATACAAGAACTATTCTTATTTAAGATTGTAATAAATGACCTAGAAAAGGGAATACACAATGAAATCACTAAGTTTGCAGATGAAAGAAAACTCTTCCAGGTACTGAATTGTCCAAACCATATGGATCAACTTTGTAAAATCTGTGGAGGCTTATAAAGATATAGATCTGACAGAAAAAAAATAGTAGATAAGTTTCAGAGTGAACAAAAATACAATGGAAAAGTTATTTAAAAAAAAACAATGTGATGATGGACTTGAGAAACATTTATGATCTTGGAAGGTGAACTGGAAGTCATTGGAGACTCCTGAAAACAATCATTTACCTATCAATTAAGAAGCAAGAAAGAGCAACAAAATGCTCTGAAAGATGATTGGAAACAACATGGAATATTATTCTACTCTGGTAAATTATTAACCACATATCCCTAGAATATGGAGTATGGTTCTGGTCATCAAAAATGTTATGATGGAATTGAAAGAGTTTGAAAATGTTTAAAAAGGGTTGGGAATAGTTTTATGTAAGTATAAACTTAAAAGATGACTACTTTTCATACTGAAAAGACCAAGACTGAGAAAGGAAAGAATGGCAGTCTATAAAAATCAACATTTAAATGATCCCATTGATTTGTTAAAAAGATGCAGCAATCTCACTGAAAAAAAATGATCTTCTCTGAATAGAAAATATACCTTTACTTTTACAAAAAGCATTCTAGATGTTCTAAAAGAGTTACAAAACAAATGAACCAATTAATAAACAAATACATGAGGTCACTGCTAAATTTTTTTCAGACTAACAGATCACTTAGGAAAGTGCAGAAAAAAAAGGGTTGGGAATTTAAATCTACTTGAACACGAAATTATGTAGCTTTTCTTTTTCCCCTCAGTTCTTCATAGCTAACAATTCTAATCTAGAGTTCAAGGTATTTCTCAGTCTTTATTCTAAACCAAACTGCTGCTATTCGCACGAGCAAATTTTAACTATCTTTCTTTTCTATGAACTTAATTCAAAGTTTCAGGTTAGTTGTTTTAATTCACACAACAATCATTGTTGCTTTTGCATGCAAAAAAGTCTACTTATAAGAATAACTTGAAGGAGGCATTGAAAGACAGTTGTTGCTGTGGAAAAATCTGAGGGTTTTAGTGGCTTGAAAGTTTAACATGCATTAGCAGCATTTGTGGCCAACTTGAAAAAAATAATACAATTTTTTATTGTGTTAAGAGGAGGCATAACTTCCAAGAATAGGGAGAGGATATCTCTATTGTGATCTATCCTCATCAAGCCTCATCTGGAGAATTATGTCCAATTTTTGACTACACAATTTAAGAAGGACATTGAAAAGCTGTAGAGTGGTCAAGGGGGAGGCCACTGGTAAGGTAAATAGCCTTGAATCTAAATCCTATGAGGATTATATTAAAGGAAATGGACATATTTAGTCTGAATAATAGAAGAACCAGGGGAGAGGGGGGCATCAGAGCTCTCTTCATGTGGAGGAGAGATTAAGCTTGACTTGCCTTCAGAGTTCATTCTGTATTGTATATTTTCTCCATATAGATACACATCCATATAGACACAGATATAGTATATACAGATATGGATACATAGTCCATCCCTGGAAGATAGACATTCATCTACTGTGCATATTTACTTATAAATGGAGTGACAGCTAGGTGGTATAGTGGATAGAGCACTAGTTCAGGAGTCAGGAGGATCTGAGTTCAAATCTCACCTCAGACACTTGACCCTCATTAGATGCATGACCTTGAGCAAGTCACTTAACCCCAATTGTCTCATCCTGGGTCATCTCCAGTCATCCTGATGAATGTTTGGTCACTGGATTCAGATGGCTCTGGAGGAGAAGTGAGGCTGGTGACCTGCATAGCCCTCCCTTACTCAAAACAAAGTCAAAGGCAAGTCATGTCATTATTTCTCTGATGACATGGTCTTCTTCGGCAACAAAGGATGAGCACACACACACACATAAAATCACAAACAGAGTAGATGTTTACAGTAAGTTTTGCCAAGTGCCAAACACAATACCTGGACCTAAGTGGGTAATCAATAAATGTTTGCTGACTTGTTCATGAAATTCTGGAACATTCGAAATAGAGCTCAACTTTGAAAACAGGGTGATACACATTTAGATGAAGTAAAAGGAAATAATGCTTCCCATAGTGGATAGTGGCATCCCCTAAAATGGGACAAATGGATATATGTAACAGGGAATTTCTGACTTCATCCTGGGAGGTCTCACACAGCATTACATTTAGTTTCATTGTGGGAGAAGGGGAATATAGTCTTGGTTCAAGTCCTTATCTAGTGCAGATGCTACTCACAGACTGAACAAATCACTAGAAATCAAATAAAATATTTAATAGAATTCTATTGGAAAATTCTTTGAATAGAATTGTTTAGAATCCCTCATAAATTAATAGAAATCAATTCCTTACTTTATAAATCAATGCAAAATAGTCCTTCCTCTACCTTCCACAGATTTCCATGCTAGTGAAGAAGATGGAATAAATCCATTGGGTAGGAAACACAATTCAGCTCACTCTACAGATATGATGTAGTATGGTCATCCTCTGGTTAACTAGGGTAGGGATGGAGAACTGAAACTTTTATCTTACCTTTGAAATGATTCCCTCTTGGGTGGTTGACTAGGATGGCTGTCTTCTCAGCTGCCAGAGCTTGAATGATTGGATTCTTTGACTCTCTATTTCATGCAAAACATGCACAAAATTTTTGCATGTTCATGACCAAGTTCTCCTCAACCGATATCAATATGCTTCCTGTATGATGTCACTTCATTTTATTCGATATCTTTTAAGGACTTTTGGCATTTAAGGTAAAGCCTTTGATTGATTAATACAATAGAGTTGTCTGTGCTTTATTCATAGCTAGTTCATACCTTTGATTAATTAATTTACTCAATGGAAGTGCTCACACCTGATAATGGTATTTTAGCATCCACTTTGATAGTTACTTTAAGTGGGGTGGTAGGATCCAATTGACTCAATCAAACCTCAAACCTTATACTGGATTGATCATGAGTTCAAGCCAATGTGACGTTTCTTATTCCATGATATTAGGAGAAGGGGAGAAGTGAAAGCAGAAAGACATTGGGAAATGAGACTGAGAAGTAATGGTCAATTAGACAGAAGGAGAACCAGGAGAGAACAATATCATGCTAGTCAAGAGGGATGAAAATATCCAAGAGATTGGGTGGTCAGTAGCATTGAATCCTCCAAAGTTCAAGGACAATTAAGATTGAGAAAAGATCCCTAAATTTGACTTTTATGAGGTATTTGTTACTAGAAAATATTGTTTCACTAGACTGGTGGGGTTGATTAGCAAGAAGTTGAAGACTGAATATGTATTGAGGATGATAGCTTGGGGGGAAGGCAATATCAAGAGGCTATTTTTAAAAATAATGGAAATCTAGACTTTTGAGAGTCAAGATAGCAGAATAAGTAGTAAATAGTTGTAACTCTCCTCTATTCATCTCCAAATGATAATATAGTAGCCCAAAACAAATCCTAGAAGAGCAGAACCAGCAAAAAGACAGGGTAAAAAAGTCTTTTAGCCCAAGAAACTTGGAAGATTGTCAAGAAAGGTCTGTTTCAGATAAAAAGGGAACACAGTTTAGAACAGGAAGCCCTCCAGCAAGCCAGTAGAAAGCCCCACTTCAGTAAACCAGTGGTAGATCCTGAGACCCAGTGTGGTAGAGCAGGCAAACACCAACAGCAGAACCCCTCCATGTGCCTCAGTGTAGCCAGAGGAATGGGCAGACTCTGGCTCTGAGAACTGCCACATACTTCAGCATAGCACCATGCACACAGGTAGCTGCCAAGGGCCCCTGCCATGTATTTCAGCATAGCCCCTGGCAAACAGGGAGCAGCCAGTGGTCATATCACCACATACTTCAGTGTAGCTGTGGGGGAACACAGGAATATGCCACATGCCAGATATCAGCACCAGGACCCCAACTCAGCACCAGGTAAGCTGTCAGACCCCTATGGCCTCCAGCAGCACCAGTCACACCTCAACCACACGCCCTCAGCAGAGCACCAGACACAATGGTCCCCTATGGGTATCAGGGCAGCATCAGTACAGAACCAGGTAAATAGCCAGAGCCTGCAGTCTCTGGCACAAGAAACCTGAGACAGTGTTCCTTCTACCCTAGGAGCAGAGTTCAAATTTGAAAGAAAGGAAAAATAGATGAGCAAAAAATAGCAACAAAATAATCTGACCATAGGAAGTTATGGTGACAGGGAAGATCAAGACATAAACTCAGAAGAGGACAACGGTTTTAAAAAACCTATGGGTAAAATCCCAAAGAAAAAAGAGAAGTGGTCTCAAGTCCAGAAAAACTCATGTAAGAGTTTAAAAGGAGTTAAAAATAATATAAAATAAAAAGGAGAAAAATTGGGAAAGGAAATAAGAGTGATGCAAGAGAATTATGAAAAAAAGAGTGAACAGTTTAGGAAAAGAAAATTCCTTAAAAAGTAGAATTGGTTAAATGGAAAAGGAAGTACAAAAGCTAACTGAGGAAAACAACTTTTTAAAAGTTAGAATTGGACATGGGGAAGCTAATGACTCTATCATATATCAAGAATCAAATTCAAAAGAATGAAAACGTAGAAGAAAAGGTAAAATACCTCAGGAAAAAAAAAAACAAATGACCTGGAAAATAGATCCAGGATAGACAATGTCAGAATCATTGGACTATGTGAAAGCTATAATCAAAAGGAGGACCTGAAGAACATCTTTTAAGAAATTTTCTTTTTTTTAAATTTTTTTTAAATTTTTAGTATTCATTTCCATAAAATTTTGAGTTCCAAATTTTCTCCCTATCTCTCCCCTCCCCTTGCCTCAAAATGCCTTACATTCTGATTGCCCCTTACACCAGTGTGTACTCCCTTCTAACACCCCTTCCTTCTCTTATCCTCATCTTCTCTCTTGTCCTGAAGGGCAAGATAAATTTCTATACCCCATTACGTGCATTTCTTATTTTCCATTTTCACGCAAAAACAATTCTCAACATTTGTTCCTAAAATTCTGAGTTCCAACTTCTCTTCCTTCCTCCCTCCCCACTGAGAAGGCAAGCAATTCAATAGAGACTATATATGTGTAGTTTTGCAAATGATTTCCGTAATAGTCATGGTGTGTAAGACTAACTATATTTCCCTCCATCCTATCCTGTCCTCCATTTCTTCTGTTCTCTCTTTTGACCTTGTCCCTCCCCAAGAGTGTTTACTTCTAATTGCTCCCTCTTCCCTTTTGCCCTCCCTTCCATCATCCCCCCACCCTGCTTATCCCCTTTTTCCCTACTTTCCTATAGTGGAAGATAGATTTTCATACCAAATTGAGTGTGCATGTTATTCCTTCCTTGAGCCAAATGTGACGAGAGTGTCACTTTTTCCCTTCCCCTCTGTTGAAAAAGCTTTTTCTTGCTTCTTCCATGAAAGACAATTCGCCCCATTCCATTTCTCCCTTTCTCCTCCCAATATATTTATTTCTCACTCCTTAATTTTATTTTTTTAGATGTGATCCCTTCCTATTCAACTCACCCTATGCTCGCTCTCTCCCCCTCTCCCTCTCCCTGTCCCTCTTCCTCTCTCTCTCTATATATATTATGTGTGTGTGTGTGTGTATAAAATCCCTCCAACTACCCAGATACTGAGAAAGGTTTCAAGAGTTACAAAGATTATCTTTCCATATAGGAATGTAAACAGTTCAACTTTAGTGAGTCCCTTATGATTTTTCTTTGCTGTTTACCTTTTCATGCTTCTCTTCATTTTTGTGTTTGAAAGTCAAATTTTCTTTTCAGCTCTTTTCATCAAGAATACTTGAGAGTCCTCTATTTCATTGAATGACCACTTTCCCCCCTGAAGTATTATACTCAGTTTTGCTGGGTAGATGATTCTTGGTTTTAATTCTAGTTCCTTTGACTTCTGGAATATAATATTCCATGCCCTTTGATCCCTTAATGTAGAAGCTGCTAGATCTTGTGTTATCTTGATTGTATTTCCACAGTACTGGAATTGTTTCTGGCTGCTTGCAATGTTTTCTCCTTGACTTGGCAACTCTGGAATTTGGCTATAATATTCCCAGGAGTTTCTCTTTTTGGATCTGTTTCAGGAGGTGATGGGTGGATTCTTTTGATATTTATTTTGCCCTCAGCTTCTAGAATATCAGGGCAGTTTTCCTTGATAATTTCATGTAAGATGATGTCTTGGCTCTTTTTTCTGATCACGGCTTTCATTATATAATAATTTTTAAATTGTTTCTCCTGAATCTATTTTCCAGGTCAGTTGTTTTTCCAATGAGATATTTCACATTGTCTGATATTTTTTCATTCTTTTGGTTTTGTTTTGTAATTTCTTGGTCTCTCATAAAGTCATTAGCTTCTATCTGTTCCATTCTAATTTTGAAAGAAGTATTTTCTTCAGTGAACTTTTGAACCTCCATTTTCATTTGGCTAATTCTGCTTTTTAAAGCCTTCTTCTTCTCATTGGCTTTTTGAACCTCTTTTGCCAATTGAGTTAGCCTATTTTTAAAGATGTTATTTTCTTCAGCATTTTTATGGGTCTCCTTTAGCAGGCTGTTGACTCACTTTTCCTGATTTTCTTGTATCTCTCTCATTTCTCTTCCCAATTTTTCCTCCACCTTTCTAACTTGATTTTCAAAATCCTTTTTGAGCTCTTCCATGGCCAGGGATCATTGCATATTTGTTTTGGAGGTTTTGAATGCAGAAGCCTTGCCTTTTATGTCTTCCCCTGATCATAAACATTGTTCTTCCTCATTGAAAAGGGTGGGAGAGAATACTGTTCACAAAGAAAGTAACCTTCTATAGTCTTATTTTTTTCCCTTTTTTTGGGCATTTTCCCAACCAATTACTTGACTTTTGGATCTTTTGTCAATGGTAGGTATACTCTGGGGATCTGGAAGTTCTCAGTGCCTCCAAGGTGGCACAATCAAGGGAGAGGAGTTTCCTCCCTGGCCGGACTGGCAACTGAGGTTCAGATCAGCTGCTCCATTCCCCCATGGCTTTAAGCTGAGGCTTCAGCAATGGAAGCTTGCTGCTGCCTTCCATGGACAGCCACCACTGCCTGCTGCTGCTGCCACTGCCTTGGGTTGGGGCTAGGGGAGGACCCTGCTCCCTTGTCAGGGAGATGAGAAAGCTCTCTCACTGACCTTTGAAGCTGCCTCTGGTATTCATGGATTGAGGGATCTACAAACCTCTACTGCTGCTAGGGATTCTGCCCAGAGGCCTGCCCTGGTCCTGCTTCTCCTGGCACCACATGGCCAAAGCAGAGCTGTGCTCTGATCTGTGTCTGGTGAACAGACCTTTCCAGTCAGCATTCCAGGTCACCCTGGGCTGGAAATCTCCACTGTATTGTTCTGTGGCTTCTGTTGCTCTAGAATTTGTTGAGAGTCTTTTTTTTTTTTTTAAATTTATTTATTTATTTATTTAGCTTTTTACATTCATTTTCAAATTTTTGGGTTCCAAATTTTCTCCCCTTTTCTCCCCTCCCCCCACCCCAATACCCCAAGCAATCTAATTTTCCCTATCTCCAATCTGTCCTCTCTTTTGTCATCCCTCCCTTCCCTTGTCTCCATCTTCTCTTTTCTCCTGTAGGTCCAGATGACTTTCTATTCCTCATCAACTGTATGTCTTCTTTCCCAGTTGCAACAACAATACTAAACAATTGTTCCTAAAACTTTGAGCTCCAAATTCTCCCCATCCCTCCCCCCCACCCATCCCCCCTGGTACGGCAGGCAATTCATTATAGGCCATATCTGTGTTGCTTTGCAAATGACCTTCCTGATAGTCGTGTTGTGTAAGACTAACTGAATTGCCATCCCTCCTATCCTGCCCCTCATTGTTTCTCCTCTGTCCCTTGATCCTGTCCCTCCCCAAGTGCCGACTTTCAATTACTCCCTCCTCCCTTTGCCCTCCCCTCCATCATCCCCCTCCCAATATCTCCTTCTCCCCCGCTTTCCTATACCGCAAGATAGGTTTTCATACCAAAATGAGTGTGCACTTCACTCCTTCGTCTAGTCAAATGTGATGAGGGTAAACTTTTGTTTGTTTGTTTGTTTGTTTTTTCCTGAGCTCTCCTCTTTTTCCCTCCACCAAAAAAATCTCCTACTTGCCTCTTAAATGACATATAGTTACCCCCTTCCATTTCCCCCTCTTTCCTCTCACTACATTTCTCTCTCACCATTTACCTTAATTTCTTTTAAGGTATGGTCCCATCCTATTCAGTTCAATCTGTGCTCTCTGTCTCTGCATGTGAATGCATGTGTGTATGTGTGTGCATGCGTGTACATGTGTATGTGTGGTCCCACCAACCACCCAGATACTGAAAAGTTTTAAGAGTTAGAAATATTGTCCTTCCCTGTATGAATGCAAACAGTTCGTTTCTGGTAAGTCCCTTAATACTTCTCCTTGCTGTTTACTTTTGCATGCTTCCTCTCATTCTTGTGTTTGAAAGTCAAATTTTCTTTTCAGCTCTGGTCTTTTCATTAAGAATGATTGAAAGTCCTCTGTTTCATTGAAAGACCATATTTTCCCTTGAAGTATTATACTCAGTTTAGCTGGGTAGGTGATTCTTGGTTTGAGTCCTAGTTCCTTTGCCTTCTGGAATATCCTATTCCACGCCCTTCGATCCCTTAATGTAGAAGCTGCTAGATCTTGGGTTATCCTGATTGTATTTCCACAGTACTGGAATTGTTTCTTTCTAGCTGCTTGCAAGATTTTTTCCTTGAGCTGGGAGTTCTGGAATTTGGCCACAATGTTCCTAGGAGTTTCTCTTTTTGGATCTCTTTCAGGTGGTGATCAATGGATTCTTTCAATACTTATTTTGCCCTCTGGTCCTAGAATGTCAGGGCAGTTTTCCTTGATAATTTCATGCAAGACGATGTCTAGGCTCTTTTTTTGATCATGGCTTTCAGGTAGTCCCATAATTTTTAAGTTGTCTCTCCTTGATCTATTTTCCAGGTCAGTTGTTTTTCCCATGAGATATTTCACATTCTCTTCCATTTTATCGTTCTTTTGGTTTTGTTTTGTGATTTCTTGGTTTCTCATAAAGTCATTAGACTCCATCTGTTCCATTCTAATTTTGAGAGAACTATTAAATTCAGTGAGCTTTTGAGCCTCTTTTTCCATTTGGCTCATTCTGCTTTTGCATGCATTCTTCTCCTCATTGGCTTTTTGAACCTCTTTTGCCAATTGAGTGAGCCTATTTTTCAAGCTGTTAATTTCCTCAGCATTTTTTTGGGTCTCCTTTACCAAGATATTGACCTTTTTTTCATACTCTTCTTGCATCTTTGTCATTTCTCTTCCCAGTCTTTCCTCCACCTGTGTAACTTGCTTTTCAAAATCCTTTTTAAGCTCTTCCAAGGCCTGAGCCCACCCAACACCCCCCTGGGGTGTCTGGGGTACTGAGGCCCCACCCTCCACATCTTTTCCTGATGGGAAAAATACGTTCTCGTCCTCGCCATCAGATCCGAAGGTCAGGATCATTTGCATTTGTTGGAAAAAACTCTCTAAAGTCTTATTTTTCTTCCCCTTTCTAGGCATTTTCCCAGCCAGTTACTTGACTTCTGAGATTCCTTTCCACCCCCGCCTGGATCCGCCCAGCTAGTGCTTGGCCTCTGAGATTCAAATGCGCTTTCCCGCGGCAAGCTTTAGTTCTGGCGCAGGGGTGGGGGCAGGGCCGCCTCCTAAGCTTGGGCCCTCAGGGGCTTTCTGCAGAGACTTTCAGGAACGGAGCGGGTGGGGGCGGGGTGGGGGGGCCCCGCCTGCTATGCTCAGCTCCCTTGTGGGTTTTATTCAGAGGCGTTCAGCAGTAGAGCAGGGTGGGGGCAGGGCCGTCTCCCCGGCTCGGCTCCCTCAGGTTGGAAAGACCTTCAGTATTGAAGATCCTACCTGCTGCTGGGGGATTCCTGAGTCCCGGGCCGCTGCTGCCTCAGCCGCCCGCCCACACCTCTGCCTCCGCCGCTTCCTGTCCCCGTCTCCGCCGCCGCTGCTTCCTCCCGAGGGGGCCCGAGTCACGGAGACGCCCCGCTTCCCCTCCCCTAGCGCAGCCTTCTTTCTTACTGACCTGTAGCTTCTGTGGGCGGAGGGACTTTCCCGGCTGCCAGAGCCTCCCCCGGAGCTTTCCTCTCTGAAGCCTGCTCTGGTCAGCTTTTCTGGGTCGCGGCCAGGGGTGGGGGTGGGGTCCGCTTTCCCGGGTGCGATGGACCCCGGGGACGGCTCTCCAGGGTTCAGTGGAACGGAAATCTCTTCCCCTATGTTTATGCACCCCCTGCAGAGATTCAGAATTTATGGGGATCTCCTTTTACCTCAATTCCATGGGTTGTGGGCTCAGAGCTCGTAAATGTGCGTCCTTCTACTCCGCCATCTTGGCTCCGCCCTCGAGAGTCTTTCTTTACAGGTATTTTATGGGCTGTGGGGGAAGAGCTAGATCATTTGCATCTTTCTACTCCACCATCTTGGTTCTGCCCCCTTTCAAGAAATTTTCAAGGAAAATTGCCCTGATATCCTGGAATCAGAGGGAAAATTTGACTTTGAAAGTATCTACTAATCATCTCAGGAAAGAGATCCCAAAATAAAAACTCCAAGGAACTAATGTTCCAAATTTCAGAATGATCAGGAGAAGGAAAAATATTGCAAGTGGCCATAAAGAAACTCAGATATTGGAGAGTAACAGTCAGAATTACATAGGATTTAGCAGCTGCAAGATTAAAGGAGCAGAGGTCATAGAAAATGATATCTTAGAAGGCAAAGGAACTGGTACTATAACCAAGAATCACCTACCTATCAAAATTAAGCATAATTCTTCAAGGGAAAACTAATCAGTCAGTGAAATGGAACGATTTCAAGCTTTCATAAGGAGAAGAACATAATAGAACAAAAAATTTTTTCTCCAATATCAAGACCCAAGAGAAGCCTGAAAAGGTAAAAAGAGAAAAGAAAATATAAGCGATTCAATGGAACTAAATTGTTTATATCCCTATATGGGAAGAGGATACTTGCAATTCTTAAAAATTGTACCACTAATAGTACAGCTAGAAGTAATGTACATAGACAGAAAGTATGAGTATAAGGTGAATTTGAAGGAATGAAATAATAAAAATAAAAAAAATTAAGAGTTGAGAACAAGGAGTACATTGGATACAGAAGGAAATAAATTGAAGTAAATTATTTCACATGAAGAGGTGTGAAAAAACTATTACAATGGAGGGAAAGATGGGAAGGTGGGCTATGGGTATCATCTGAACCTTATTCTCATTAGTCTTGGCTCAAAGAGGGAATAATATACACAATCAGTTGAATATGGAAATCTATCTTACCTGACAGGAAAGTAGGAAGGGAAGAGATTAAGTTAAACGGTAGGGGAGGTGAGAAACCTGCCAGAAGAGAGGGCAGACTTGGGGAGATGGTAAACATGAATAAAACACTATCAAGCAAAGAAAGAGTGAAAAGAGAGAGCTTCAGCTGAGGAAATAAAAAGCATGGATAGAAATCCTAGTCTCAGACAAAGCAAAAGCAACAATAGACTTAAAGATATAAGGAAGGAAATTACACCTTGCTAAAAGTTACCATAGACAATGAAGTAAAAAGCATATATTCACCACATGGCATAGCATCCAAACTCCTAGAGGAGAAGTTAGGTGAGTTATAGTTTCATTATGAAACAAGAAATAGAGAGCATTACAAAATGTAAAATGGGTAATTTTTATTGTTAAAGTAAAAAAAAACTTTTGCACAAACAAAACCAATGCAAACAATATTAGAAGGAATTCACAAAACTGGCAAACAACTTTTATAGCAAGGATCTCTGATAAAGGCTCCATTTCTCAAATATGTAGGGAACTGAGCCAAATTTATAGAAATATGTCATTCACCAATCACAAAATGGTCAAAGGAAATGAACAATTTTCAGATGAAGAAGTTAAAGCTATCTATAGGTATATGAAGAAGTGCTCTAAATCACTTTTGATTAGAAAAATGCAAATTAAAACAACTCTGAGGTATATATCACACCTGTCAGATTGGCAAATATGACAAAAAAGGAAAATGATTTTGGAGAGGATGTGGGAAGATTGTGGCCCTAATGCATTGTTGGTGGAGTTGTGAACTGATTCAACCATTCTGAAGAGTAATTTCAATTATGTCCAAAGGGCAACATTTATGCATACCCTATGATCTAGTAATATAACTACTAGGTCCGTATCTCAAAGAGATTATAAAAAAGAGGAAAGGACCTATATGTGCAAAAATATTTATAGCAGTTCTTTTTGTGGTGACAAAATATTGTAAACTGAGGGGATGTCCATCAAATTGAGAATGGCTGAACAAGCTGTGGTATATGAATGTAAAAGAATGCTATTCCATTAGAAATAATAAACAGGTAGCTGGAAAGATTTATATGAACTGATGCAAAATGAAATGAGCAGAACTAGGAAAACATTGTACACAGTAACAGAAACATTGTGTCAATTATATATATATATGTATATATATACATATATATGTGTATATATATATATATATATATATATATATATATATATATATATATATATATATAAACTTAGATCTTCTCAGCAACATAATAATCCAAGACAATCACAAAGGATTCATGATGGAAAATGCTATCCACAAGCAGATAAAGAACTGAGGGACTCTGAAATGTAGATTGAAACATACTTTTTTCACTTTATCCTTTTTTGTGTTTTTTCCTTTTGATCTTTTATTTCCTTTTGTTATTTCACAACTGTGACTAATATGGTAATATGCTTTACATGATAACACATACATAACCTATATCAAATTACTTTCCATTTAAGGAGAAGGAGAATGAAAGAAAGAAGGGAGAAAAATTAGGTCAAAATCTTGTAAAACTGAGTGCTAAAAATTGTCTTGACATGTAATGAGGAAAAAAATAAAATACTATTTAATAATGGAAATCGGGGCATGTCATAGAATATAACATGTTACAACAAAGTACTTTAATCACTGTGCAAGACTGAGAGGAGGGACAAGGGAAACACTGATATAGTATTGGAGAGTTACTGAGGGTGTCAGTGTTGTTTAGTATTACAAGTTTTACATTTCACTAATGCTAATTTAAAGTATAAGAGATACTAGTTCCGTTATATAGTTTAGTGGCATGATCTAGTTTCGAAGAGAAACTCAGGATTGATAAAATTCATAGCAGACAACTACTCTGACCTTTACTTGAATGTAAATATCCATGACTGCTATTAGATTTTTAAAATTTTTGCTCATTAATACTAAGAATATGGAACCTAATAGTTTTCCTCTCAGATGACCAGAAATACCTGTCCCTTAAACTAGTGGGAAAAGAAAGACTATAATTAATGGAATGATTTCAAATTGTATAACACTAATGAGAAAATTCAATTGGGTTCAACTTAATTTAATTCAAAAGACATTAAGCATCTACCCTATGGAAAGAATTGTACTGGGGATACAAAGCTAAAAACCAAATAGATCTTGCCCTCAAGGAACTTATATTTGATTCAATAAATATTTATTAAGTGCCTAACATATATGAACATGTAATTGAAATGTCTAAAGGTACTGTGTAAGCAGTTTTTCAAGATTTTAAAACTACTGTAGTGGGGAGATGAGTCCATGTTCTGGTAAAGACATTCTAGTATGAAAGGACCAGTATCCAATTGTGCGGCAAAAGTCAGGTGGGGTAGGGTAGGAGTCATTGGGCTTGTGGAGGAGACTGGGAGAACACAACCCAGTTCTAACTCACTCCCTTCGCCAATAAGCCTGGTATAGTGGAGAGAGAACAGATCACCAACTTTACTTCCTCCCATTCATTGCTTTTCATAGGACATTCCCATTTTAACTGCTGAAGAAATAGAGGCATCAACTTAACTTACTGTTCTCCTAACCTTGGGAAGAATCAGTGATTTTCAACCTAATATCATGACTTGATTTTTTGCCTTAATGAAAGAAATATCTTGACCTTTGGCCCATAATAGTAAGTACAAGAGAAGCTAAGTGATAAGATGCTAGGAGATCTGCCTGCCATTTTGGAATAGGAGAGGATTAGCACAAGTTTAAAAAGAGTTACAGTTGTACTATAGCTCCAGAAATCTGTGGTGTTTAGGACTGGATGCTCTATTTGTTCTAGAGCTTGAGGTAGGGACATAGAAGAAACATGGAGCCTAATGGGATATTAATAAACTGTTTACCATGGCATGTTTCATGGTTCAGACTCCTTTTGTCCTGGTTCCTCAGTAACACTATAGTACTTCTCAGAGACATGACTGAAGTTTTCTGAGGCACCTGTAGAACTCCCAACCTGTTTACATAGGCAGCTGGGCGAAATATGGGCAAAACCCTTAGCTTTATCTTGCTTGTCTAGGGTTGGAGCATGAATTACACAATTGTGTCAGGCTAACCCTGATCCTGCTCTAGGAAAATTTCTCTACTTTGTTACTTTACAGTCATTGTCATTGATTCACATACACAACATATAGTTTAAGACTTTAATCAGAATATTGAAAATAAATAAAGTAAATAACCTCATCACATCCTGTGTAGGTGTTTCCCAAGACGGAACAGTCCAGAAACCTCATCATCAAGAAGGACCAAATCTGGTAGGTTCTCCCCCTCTTTCTCAAGCTGCTGTCACAGGGAACAAGGAAGGTGTTTGCCTCTAGGGCTTTTATTTTCATGGGAAAACCTCCCAGAGGGTCAGAGTTAGTGTCCAGTGTGTTAGAGTGAATTAGGAATTGAGAGTATTTCTGCTGGTCTTTCCCTAGGTCAATCCATTATTCCATCAACTGATCATTAATTAAGTTCCTATTCTGTGCCAGGGTTTGTGGTAGGCATTGGGGATACAGATACAAAGGATGGAATAATCCCTATTTTCAAGGGGCTTATATTTTTAATTTAAATAAATATGTAGGTACAAAAATGTATACTATTCAAATATGTATATAAATATAAACATGTATAAAAACAGGGTATCATAACCTTTTCTTTTGAACCATTGATCCCTTTTTGGCAATCTGGTAAAAACTGTGGGTTCCTCAGAATAATATTTTTAAATAATTGAAGGAAATGCTAAATTTCAGTTAGAGATAAATGAAATAAAGTTGTATTTTTCCCATCCAAGTTCACAGACTCTTTTGAAACATATCCATGGCTGCAAGGTTAAGGACTCTAGTCTTAGCTATCATCCCCAAAGATCCAAGCAATGAATAACCTTGCCTTTGGAATTCGTAGGTACCGAGGGAAGCTCTAAGCACATGTTCTGTACAAACCCTTGTTACAGTCAGATTTAATATGAAGATCTCATGCCTTCTACGTGTAGACTGAATCTGATGCTGATCTCTCTTTAAATGACCCCATTCCCTTATTTCCGCTTGCTATGGTATATTACTTCCTTGGTTCTATTGCATTCATTGCTTAACACCTAGTTCTACCTTAGGTTCCAAAAACATGTAGACAGGCTGTTAAAATCTTAGCAAAGGCCATTGCCTGGAGGGTAAGGACAGATTCACTCTGTTCCCATTTTCATTGCTCTCTATATTTGCTTCCAAAAATCTCTCCCATAGATATGCCCCTCAGGTGGTATTAGGGAGGAAAGGAGGAGTGTTACAAACACAAGGCAGAATGTAATGAGGTCCAAACACAATGTTATAAGTGATGGGTTTCTGGGACAGCCCAAAGTAGAAAGGAAAATTGGAAAATGAAGGTGATGTAAAAATAGATGATATCAACAAAATTTTTAATATATATATATATATATATATCATCTAGAAGTTAACTTGGTGGGGATCAGGAAAAGCTTCATTAAGGAAGTGGGGCCTCAACTGATTCCTTAAGTATTTAAAAAAATCATTGATTCCAAATTAGTAATCATTGATAGAAATGCCATCTCCAAGTACAAAAAAAATGAACAAAGATTATATATAAAATCATAAATTCTGTTTTTTACATATTGATAGAAACATGTCTATATGTATAAATCTAGATAGAGATAAATGCATCACATATGTATTTAACTCTCGTTAAGATAGTAGCAAAAATGTACCCTTTGTTTTCATTTCTCCTTCTGAACCCTCTTTCTTCTGTATAATTTTCTGGATTTTGTTGGTGTTATCAGTATCATTACTCATTTATTTTGCAGAGTCTACTTAGTGTACTTACAATTCTTTTTCTTTCTTTTTCATTCTGAATCATTTCACATGTCTTTTAGTATTTCTTTGAATTATCAATTTGTTTTTTCTTATGGCAAAATGATATTTTAGTTTTTACATATACCAAAATTTGTTTCACAATTTTCCAATTCTTTAACACAAATTGTTTTTGCTTTTATGAAAAAATGTTGCCATGTATATGTACACATAAACATATACATATATATATTGCATATTCATAGGTTTTACAGATAGATTCCCTCCCCCTTTCAATAACATTCTTAGGATTAAGGTTCTTATAGTTCTCGTAGTTCTTCAGAGCTGTCATAAGTTACTTCCTCATCTCTTCTTTGAGTGATCAGTTTAGGTATTAATTACTTCCTCTATGTGGATATAATTTTCTGACTATAGTTTTCTTTAAGCCAGGAGATGTGTCATTTTTCATCTTTCTATTCCCAATGCCTAGCACAGTGCATTCAATATAAAAGGCGCTGAACTCTTTTTTTGCCAAACTGAATTGAATGAATATGATAAAATTCCCCAATAGCTGTGTGATCTTGAAAATGGTGATTTAGTTGCATCTGACTGTTCATGACCCCATTTGGAGGTTTTTTTGGCAAAAATATTGAAGTGATTTGCCATTTCCTTCTCCAGCTCATTTTACAGATGAGGAAACCGAGGCAAACAGGGTTAAATGACTTGCTGAGGGTCACAGAGCTAATGAGCGTCTAAGGCCAGATTTGAACTCAGGAAGATGAGTCTTCTTGACTCTTGGCCTGGCATTATATCCACTGCCACCTAGTTGCCCCATCTTGAGAATATTTCTATTGTTATTTCCCCAGGCATAAGTTTAGACCAAGGGAGACCTTCCTCTACATGTAAAAAAGACTTGGGGGTTTTCGTTGACAATATTTTCAATATGAGGAAATAGTATGATAAAGAAGCTAATACAGTCACAAGATAGGAACTTGATCTATGAGTTCATCAGCATAAGGAAGTCCCAGATGAAGAAACTCCTGCTATGAATCTAGTTTGGCACATTCTATGTAAGTTAGAATCTTAGAAAGTTGTCTAGAATGTTGAGACATTAAGTGAGTTGCTCTGGATCCCGAAGTCACCATGTGTCAGATCTACATATCAAACCTGGGTCTCTTGCTCGTAGGCTGGCTCTCTATTCATTATTCCATGCTGCCTCTAGTGAAATGGTTCTCAAATCTTTTGGCCTCAGGATCTCTTTACATTTTTAAAAATATTGAGGACCCCAATGAGCTTTTGTTTATATGTGTCAATATTTACTGTATTAGAAATTAAAACTGATAAATTTTAAAACATTTATTAGTTCATTTAAATATTAGCAATAATGAACCTATTACATGTTAACATAAATAACACATTTTGTGAAAAAATAATTATATTTTTCAAAACAAGAAAGTTAGTGAGAAGAGTGGCCTTGTTTTACATATTTTTGCAGATCTCTTTAATGTCTTGCTTAATAGAAGACAGCTGGTTTGTCATAGCTGTTTTTGCATTCAATCTGTTGCAATGTTGTTTTGATTGAAGTGTATGACAAAAATTTCAGCTTTACCCAGATATGCAGTTGAAAATAGTAGTATTTCAGTTGACAAATTAACATCTTAATATAACTATGAAAATAGTTTTTACCTCTTGGACTCCCTGGAAGTGTCTTGCTACCCATATAGGTCCTTGTACCTTACTTTGAGAACCTCTGCTGTTATACAGTTAAGGTTGCATTGATTGAAGCATAGTGTTCAAAAGGTTGCAATTCTATCATCTTCTGCTTTGGTCAGAATACATCTAGTTAAGTAGTTTTCATTGTTGGTTAGTGTTTTAGTGAAGTCTGACTCTTTGTGTCCCCATTTGGGATTTTCTTGGCGAGGATACTGGACTGGTTTGCCATGTCATTCTCCAACTCATTTTACTGATGAGGAAACTGAGGCAAAAAGGGTTAAGTGACTTGCTCAGGGTCACATCCCTATCTGAGGTCCAAATTGAACTCAGGAAGATGAGTCTTCCTGACTTCAAGGTTGGCACTCTCCCTGCTTCGCCCCCTAAATTGCCATTAAGTACTAGACATTTATATATATATATGCATATAGATACACATATATGTATATATGTACATATATACGCATATGTGTATATATGTATGTGTATATATACACATATATACACATATATAATATACATATATTTAAAAATATATTTAAATTAAAATTTTTGTTGATATCATCTGTGTTTTTACATCACCTTTATTTTCCAACTTTCCTTTCCACTTTGGGCTATCCCAGAAATCCATCAATTATAACAAAGACAAATGCCATGTTTTCAAAACAATTGAGGCACATCACTTGAAGGATAACCATGATGGAGAGGGATCTTGGAACCTTGTCATATAAAGGAAGGTTGAAGGAAATATGGATGCTCAGATTGGAAGAGAAATTCAGTGTGGACATTATAGCTCTCTTATGAGCATTTGAGGGGCTGTTGTGTGAAAAGGATTCATTCTGGGAAGTAGCAGAGGACAGAAGAGGATCAATAGGCAGAAGTGAGAGGGGGGTAGATTTCAGTACCACCTAAAGAAGAAATTCTAACAGTTAGATTGACCAAAGTGGAATGAATGACTTAATGAAGGAAAGAGTTTCTTATCAACTGTTCAAGCAGAAGATGAATGATAAACTGCCAGAGAGGCAGTGTGCTATGGCCAAAATTCCATTCAATAGCTTCAATAATTTCAGTAACTCTCTTAGGCATTGTCTTAGAAAGATAACAGTAAAACATCCCCTGCCTTCAAGAGCCCAGGACTTAGACTTGCTATTTATTGTTGGCTGGACCACTAGGAGGTAGCTTACTCTGAACCTCAGCTTTCTTATGAAGCTTTAGAAATTATAAAGCACTATGTAATTGGATGGGGACTGGATTTGTCAATTTATTGGTATAGGGAATATCATAGGGAAGGAAACTCCCTCAAATAATGCAGGTTAGTACCTACTTTGTAATTTATGGTTTTAGAAAGTTGCCTAGAGCAGAGGTATCAAATGAGCAGTCTGCAGACCACATGTAGTCAGCCGTACTTCCCAGTGACAACTAAAAAGGATGCAAATATAGTGTCTATCTGATTTTAATCTACTGATGTATTAATTATATAAATAAAAATGTTTATATATTATACATATTACATTATATATTATACTATATATGTATATATGCATACATACATATACATATGTGTGTGTATATATATATATATATATATATATATATATATATATATATATATATAAAATATGAGGTTGTTTTACTGTTGTCCTTAAACTCGCAATACCTAAGAAGATACCTTGAATGTAGTAGGCTCTTATTAAAGTTATTGAATTGAATTTTGGCTGTAGCACACTGCTCCTCTGGTGCTTTGTCATTCATCTTCTGCTAGAACAGTAGTATATGTGATTTTCTAAAACAATGTGCAGCCCTCAGAGATCCTTATGTGTGGTTCAGTGGTCTCCATTTCTATTTAAGTTTGGTCTAGAACACTCAGAGATTAAATGACTTGTTCAGGGTCACTCACCAGTAACTCACTTAGTCAAATGAGGGAAATCTTGAACTTGATTTTGAGGCTAGCTCTCTATCCATTATGCCCTGTTGCCTTCTATGTGAACTATCATTAGTTTGCTATAGAAAATATTCCATTTTGAGGTGGAATGTTGGCTTTGATGATCTCTAGAGTTATACTTTATACTCCAAAATTTGGATACTCATTTTTCTTATCTTCTCCAATTTTCCTTTGGAACACTGATCATTATTAATATTATTATTTTTATTGATTTGTAATAGTAGAAGTTGTCAATGTTGTTGTTAAATATGGGCAGCTGGGTCATGCAGTGGATAGACCATGGGACTTTGAATTAGGAAGATTTGCATTACAATTCTGCCTTAGACACTTTAGTAGTTGTGTGACTCTGGGCAAGTCAACTTTATGTGTAAAACGACAATAGTTATAGCACAGAGAACTTGCCTCCCAGTGTTCTGAGGATAAAATGAGACAGTGTATGTCAAGTATTTTTGAAACTTTAAGGTGCTATAAAATGCTGTCATTTAAAAAAAATTAAACCTAGAAGTTATAGAATAGCTGAACTGATGTGTTTTTGTGTGCATTATTTAATGAGCTATCGGAGAATTCATTAAAGGAGCTGGGAACATTTAGCAGGAAAAGGGAAGGCAGAACATAATTTTGTTGCTATTGTCCAGTTTGTTCAACTCTCCATGACCATTGGAGGTTTTCTTGGCAAAGATATTGGAGAGGTTTGCCATTTCCTTCTCTAGCTCATTTTACAGATGAGGAACTGAAACCACAGGGTTAAGTGACTTGCCCAGGGTCACACAGCTAGTAAGGGTCTGAGCCTCCATTTGAACTCAGGAAGATGAGTGTTCCTGACTCCAGGCTCTATCTATAGCACCAACTAATTGCCCTAGAGCATAGGAGTTATTCTTAAGTATTTGAAGGATGGAAGAGGGATTAGCTTGTTCTATTTGACCTCCAAGATCAGAAGTAGGAATAATTGTTGGACATTGAATAGAAGCTGATTTAGGCTTGAAGGAATGACAAGTTTCTTAATAATTAGAGATATCCAACAGTGGAATTAGAGGTCTTGGGTGGTAGCAGGTCTCTCTTTCCCTGGAAGTCTTAAAATAAAGGCTGGATGACCACTTGTCTAGAATTTGATAGAGAGGGTTATTTGGGTATATTCAATATATTAAATAATATCCTTTCCAACTCTTACATTTTATGATATAATGATATATTATACATATTGTGTATGCTTATGATTATCTGATATGAAAACAAAGATACTAGCTAGAATTTGTAAAGTTGCCCTGAAGATTTTAGACCATAATTTTTATCATCTCATCTATAATCTTCAAAAGACAGAATCAAAAGAGGAAATCTCTTTTCCAGACAGCATTTTTTTCTTTTTGTCTTAATATATAAGTACAAGCAGTCTCTGAATCTTAATACCTAGATATTACAAGTGATGGATGCCATAAAGATATTGGAGAAATAATTCCACCAAAATACATCTGAAATCTCATAGTATAGCATATTGGGAGTGCTATCATTGTCCACTGGAATAAACTGGATGCGTGATATCCTGTACTATCAAGATTGCTAATTTGCAATCAGACAACCTGAGTTGAAAACCCTGGCTGGTCAATTTACTTCCTGTGTGACCTTGGACAAATTCCTTAACTTCTCTTGTTTTCAGGCTCCTCATCTGTTAAAAAAAAAAGGTAGACACCACCTGGTGTCTCTCATTTCACTGTTGGATAGCTCTTATTTTTAGGAAATTTTTCATTCCTTCATTATTCATTGTGAAAGAGCACTATATTTGGAATCAGAAAAACTGGATTTGGAACTGCTAATTATGACCTGCATAACCTTGGTAAGTCACTTCACCTCTCTAGTCTTCAGTGTTTTCATCTGTAGAATAAGGAAGTTGGGCTTGATCACCAATGGGTTAATTCTAGCTCTAAATATATGATTCTTTAATGGATGATCTCATTGACTCCATGAAAGATCATTATACTGTATGGTGATGTGGCAATGAGATGAATAGTAGTCTATCAGTAGTATATTACTGGTATATTAGTAATGCAAGGAGACTTGTGTAGAACAGGCTTTCTTAAACTAATTTAACCTCAGAAAACCTTTGGGCTTAAAAATATATTGATATAATTCACAAATATGCATGCATGTGTACATGCATGTGTATGTGTGTGCATGTGTGTGTATACGTGTGTATGTGTGTATGTGTATGCATGCATGTATATGTGTGTGCCTGTTTGTGTATATGTGTGTATATGTGCATGTGTGTATGTGTGTGTGTGTGTGTGTGTGTGTAGTCTGTGAATCCTAAATAGCTCCCTTCAAAGAGGATGTAAGGAACATTTTAAATAAAAATAGAAGAAATAAGTCAAGAAAAATTTCTGCCAATGAAAAATATTTTAGGGCAAGTCAGAATAGCATGTGACTTCTCGAATGCTGGAGATATCATTGTCTTGTCCTGTGGGCTGGTAGACTGGTGAATTGGTGATAGTAATAAAAATCATTAATAATAAATAGCACTTACATGGCACTTTAAAGTTTGCAAAGCAAAGATTATTGCATTTGATGCTCACAATAACCCTGCCAGTTAGATATTACCCTATTTCACAAATAAGGAAACTGAGGCTAGGAAAGGGTAAGTGACTTGCCCAGGGTCATGCAGTGCATCAGGATATGAGATAGGGTTCTGAATTCAGGTTTTTTAATTGTAGACTCAGTCCTTTTCCATCTAGTTTAGGTGCTGATAGGAGGCATTTTTTCAATGGAGACAAAGGGTTTGATACTTTTTGTGTTCAATACATTGAAGTCCTTCAGCAGTAGTTTTGCTTGTATTCTGTTCTATTGATCCTCTCTTTCCAGTCATCTTGATAAAACCTTTCCCCCAGGTTTAGCTTCATCTGTGCTTTTGACTTACAAATGAGACCTTTGTGTCATCTACCTTATCATTTTTAAATTTTATGCTCCACCGTTCCCCAACACAAACACGCTGCTTTGACCAGCCTGTCCTGCTTGGCCTTTAAGCACATCAATTACATCTCTGCCTCTGAGATCTGCCCATGCCATTTTCTCCATCTGAAATTATTCCACATTCCTTTCCATTTACCCATATCCTACTCATTTTTTTATTGCATCTTTTTTTGTGATGATTTCCTTGACAGCTACAGAGTGATATTTTGCTCCTGCAAATTTGAGGTGTCTAGGTGGTATGATGGATAGAGAACTGGACCTGGAGACAGGAAGACCTGAGTTCAAATCTGGTCATAAACATGTACCAGCTGTGTGACCCTAGATAAGTCACTTAACATTTATTTGCCTTAGTTCTCCATCCTTAAATGGGGTGTCCCTGGAGAAGGAAATGGCAAACTACTTCAATATCTTTGTCAATTAAACCTCATGGACATACATGGGGTCATGTAGAATTGGACGCAACTCAACAATAACAAGTTGTATTGTATTTTCATTTATTTTGTTAAACATTTTCCAGTTACATTTTAATCTGATTCCAGCCATATCTGAGTTTGGTTGGTGGCAGTGCTCAGACTTTGACACCTCTAGACTTACTGTACTTTGTACAGTTAATGTTTTATGTGAATAATGTTTGTATTCTAAACTAGATGACAAATTCCTCCATCATATTAATAATAGCTTATATGTATATAGCAGCTTATGTAACATTTTATTCATAGTCCTTTAGTGTAAATAGTAAAATTATTATTATCCACATTTTACAGTAGATAAAACTAATGCCTAGAAGGCTGGGTGATGTAACATTGAAATATGGCTAGTAACTGTCTGAGTCATGTCTCAAACCCATGTCTTCTGATTTGTGGTTCCAGCTCTCTTTTCCTTTTATCATGCCCTCTGGTTAAAGGAAGGAACCTTTTGCTAACCCTTTTTATACACTTAGCACAATTCTTTTCTAATAGGCTCAATTAACATGTTTTTTCTTGCATAATGGGTTCAATCCAAATTAAATATTTAATAAGATCATAGACATTCAGAGTGTCAGGGAGAGAGAGAAGGAACCCCCAGAATAAAATAGAGATGATGATTATAAAGCAGAAATCTTGTAGGGTTTTGAACTTTATCATTTATTTTGATCATTTCTGATGTGGTAGAATAAGGGGAAATAAAATGATAGGGATGAGGTGATTGGTGTGGAAGGGATGTTTTTCTCAAAAAGTAGGGAAAACATGGGAGATATGAATAGTGTTAATACAAACATCTTTCCCCCTGCCCTCTTGAGAAACAAAATTCTCCTTCTTTCAACATGGAATTTATTCAGAATTCACAGGAGGATTTATTTTACCCCCTACACAGTGAACCTTGACAGATTTCAAAGGCCTCATATTTATGTGACAGAACACCAAGTCCTGGACATTCTCAGTGTCTTGTAGCTATCAGTTTTCTTTCCAAGTTAATAGAAACTGATTATGCAACACTATTCTGAAAGGTATTTCTAGGACACTCAAATGTCTGTGGGATGGACCGGTTAGATGCAGGATAACATGACAAAAGTTGGAATAGATCCACATGCTAAGCCACCAGCCCAAGAAGAAAGCAGAGCCTGTGATGGGTTGGCTGAGGTAGAGACACAAGGAAAGGACCTCATTAAAGCAACATGGACATGGGACTTAGAAAATGTCAGCTTCTGTTCATCTGAATGAAGAGAAATTGTGTTCAGGCTTTTCTTAGAGGTAAGGAAGATGGAATTCAGTCTGATGGGGTCAAGAGCTTCTAGAGATTGCTGAAGTACTTAAAACATCTGTCTTCATCCAACAAGTGTCCCATGGATAGTATGCCTCCAGTTACATCAGATGAAAATGTACCCAACTATTTTTTTTAGTTGTTTAATTCCTTCAAATGCTGTGTGTTTAACTCTTAA
Source organism: Bettongia penicillata ogilbyi (assembly GCA_023548195.1). Classification (NCBI taxonomy): domain Eukaryota; kingdom Metazoa; phylum Chordata; class Mammalia; order Diprotodontia; family Potoroidae; genus Bettongia; species Bettongia penicillata. The sequence continues at coordinate 7,443,891 of JAJHZJ010000121.1, forward strand.
GGATTGTTTTTAGTTTTAATGGAAAGTGCTTCTTAATAGATCATTTGGTATATCTCATAATTCTTACTTGAAACAAACTTTTGAAAAATTCAAATAAGCCTTTTAGAACTTCCCCACTAGGGAATCCAATTGCATTGAAAGGTAATATAATTTGTGACACCAAAAGCCCTTTGCAATTCTCTTTAGAAATATTCTTTTCCTCCTTTGCCTAGGCCTCTTAATTCTCCTCTTGTTCTGAATTCCTCTGGTCATTTATTATTTAACAAGATGAAATGTTTTTCCTTTGTTCTTCTTTGAGAAATGATATTCTATCATAGTAATTATGCCTTAGGATATTCACCCACTACAAATTACATTCTGTCCAGACACTCTCACATACAGATAAAGATACATTATTTTTAAAAAGCAAAAACAAAAAGAGGGTAGGTTGACAACAGAAGATCAAGCCTGAACTTAAATTCATTTTAAGTGTCCAAGTTATGAACCTTTAAATAAGGGCTTTAAAATAATATGAGTATTAAGAAAAAAGAAAACTTTCATTAAACTGTAGGTCTGTTATTTTTTTTTCCATTCCCTGTAGCTGTTACTGGGGAAAAAAAAAAAAACTTCTGAAACTAAGAGATATGAAATGATTTGCTCAAGGTCAAAAGTTAGTTATATAGCTATATAATCTCTAAATTATCACTGAATTTATTATAACTGAATTGACCAGATAGCATGTGTTCATCAACCCTCATGCAATAAGGCATCCACACACATGAATATACACATACATATTTGAAACTGGTCATTGGGGCAGTTAGGTGGTGCTGTGATTAGAGTGCCAGCCCTGGAGTCAGGAGGATCTGAGTTCAAATCTGGCCTCAGACACTTGATAGTAGCTATGTGACCTTGGGCAAGTCACTTAATCCTGATTGCCTCATCATCGCCCTGGAAAAAAAAGAAAAAAGAAGAAACTGGTCATTGCTTATTTTACTTTAATAAAACAGATCTCTTTCACTAGTTCAAGCCATTTGAGGGAAATTAGCCCTTCATAATCTAATTTAAAAGTATTTAACAGTCAAACTGGTCTGTATAATCCATAACAGTGTAACAGTGAATGAGATTTGATGTCTTATGTCACAGAAGCTTAAAGGGAGATTCCTGCCTTGCAGACAAAGTACAGCAAGAACTCCATGGAGTTTTCCCATAAAATGTTTAATGATCTATTTAGTTCTTTGTAGATACCATTTATAATGAATGTCATCATTTATTTTCTATTTGTTTACATAGTACTAAACAATCTGTTTTCTATACAAGCTTCCTCAGTAATCATGACACAATTGCTCAAAAATGTCTGTGCTTCATGAAGTAGAAAATGTTTTTACTTCTTTCCATCTATAAAAAAAGGAGTGATTATATGATTAGGGTACAAGAAAACCAGAAAGGCCTGGGGAAAAAATGGATTTGTTTCAATTCATTTCATTAAGCATTTAAGTGCCTACTGTGTGACAAGCGCAGGTCTAGGTGCTGTTTGGAATTCATTTATTTGCTGGTTGTTCTAACTCTTCCCAAGAAGGAAATCAGACAGGTACAATGAGGAGAACATAACTTTTTGATGTTGGCAGATATGGGTATGAATCCTGCCTCTGATTCTTGGCAAGATCCTTAGCCTTTCCTAAGCTTTATGTCTCAGAGAAGCATGGTATAATAAAGAATACTGGATTTGGAGTCAGACAAACTGGATTCAAACTCTGCTTCTAACACTACTTGTGTGATTTTGGGCAGGTCACTTAAACACTCTGGGATTCAGGTTCCTCCTAATATGTAAAAAAGAGGGATTGAAGAAGGTGACCTATAGGATCGCTCCTACATCTAAACCTGAGATCACATAAAAACTGAGCTTAGTTCCCATGGGCCAAACCACAAAACATCATGTTGTGGTCAAATGGGCAGTGAACAGCCTAGCTTGAAGCTTGGGTTCCAGTCTCAACTCTGGCAATAATTGGCTGTGTGACCTTGACAAGTCAATTAACTTTTCTCAGCAACATTTTTTTTTAAATAATAACAGCTGATTTCCTGAGCTCATGGAGTTGTTTTGAGCCTTAAATGAAACAATGGTTGTGGGATTGCTTTGTGGACGATGAAATGCCTTATAAATGTAAAGAGTTATTATTATTTCTTCAGAATGAGTCAATGAATTAACATTGGGAGGCTTGTACTTGTATAAGGTTGTTTCTCCTTGAATTAAACCATTGGTGGGGGGAGAATTCAAAATAGAGAAGTGATTTCAAAGTGGACTTTACGTGCTATGAAATTAAAATCTGTTTTAGAGCAAGTTGCTTATCTGCTGCCTAGTCCATTTTTGTTTTGGCATGTTTATGATTCATAATCAATTTTCCCTTCCACTATCTAGTTCCATGCCATTAAGACACCCTTCAGGGACTTAGGGGATTGGGTGTCTTAGCTGTACCCTAGGACAGACTTCAGAGACCTTTCCTAGCATGACTTACCACTTTGCTGAGAAATTCAAGAGAGGAAGATTTTTTATTGCCTTTCTTTGTGTTCCCAGCATTTAGCTCAGTGCCTGGAACTTAGTAAGCATGAAACAGATGCTTATTAACTGTGTTAAGTACTAGGGATACAAAGAAAGATAAAGTTATGCTCATTGACTCCCAAGCAGTTCACATTCTAATGGGAGAGACAACTCATGAATAATTTTTTACATGGAAGACATACGGTATAAATGGGAGGTAATCTCACAGAGAAGGTGTTGGGGGTGGGGGTCAGAAAGGAGGGTAGCAGGGACAGAGACCAGAAAAAGCTTTTGGTAGAAGGTGGGATTGAGCTGAGTCTTGAAAGAAACCAGGGAAGTCAGGAGGTGGCAGTGAGGATGGAGAGCATTCTAGGCATAAGAGAGAGATGTCCAGTGAAAAAGCATTAAGTAGAGAGAGATAATACCTTATGTGAGAAATAGCAAGCAGGTTGGCGCAGCTGGATCTTAGAACACATGAAGGGATAAAATATAAGAAGACTGGAAAGGGAGGAAGGGGTCAGTTTGTTATGGGCTTTAAAAGTCAAGCAGCATTTTATATTTGATCTTATAAGTAATGGGGAAGACACTGTAATTTAGTGAGTAGGCAGTGAGCCAACATGGTCAGAGCTGTGCTTTAGGAAGGTCCCTTTGGCAGTTGAAGTGAAGATGGGCTATACTGGGGAGACACTTGAGGCAGGGACACCAACCAGCAAGCTATTGTGATAATCTAGGCATGAGCTGATGAGGACCTGCACCAAAGGGTTTGTTGTGTCAGAGGAAATAAGGGGGCATATATGAGAGATGGGACAAAGATAGAAATGACAAGCCTTTGCAACAAATTAGTTATAGGGAGTGAGAGTGAGGAATCAAGGGTAACCCCTAGATCAGGGGTAGGGAAACTGTGGCCTGGAGGCCACATGACCCTTTAGATCCTCAAGTGTGGCCCTTTGACTGAATCTAAACTTCACAGAACAAATACTCAAAAGGATTTGTTCTGGAAAACTTGGACTCAGTTAAACGGCAACACTTATGGACCTAAAGGGTTACATGTGGCTTTGAGGCTGCAGGCTCCCCACTCCTGACCTAGATTGTGAATCTGGAAGACTAGGAATATGGTGGTGCCCTAAACAGTAACAGAGAAGCTAGGAAGAGGGAAGAAATTGAGGAAAATATGAGTTCTTTTTTGGACTTGTTGAGTTTGAGAATTCTTTGGGATGTCCTACTTGAGATGTATTCTCTAATAAATATCTGTTGATGTGAGACTAGAGGTCAAGAGAGAGGTTAGAGTTGGATAAATAGACCTGTGACTCATTTAAAAAGAGATGAAAATTGAAACTATTGAATTTGATGGTATCTCCAAGCAAGATAGCCAATAAACATTTATTAAGCACTTTCTATATACCAGGCATTGTGCTAAGAGCTGAGGACACACAAAAAAAGACAAAAAACAGTCCTTGCTCTCAAGGAACTCACAGCCTTATGGAGGAGATAACAACAACAGCAAAATTATGTCTAAATAAGATATACACAAGATAAATGGGAGATGGTCCATAGAACGGAGGCACTAGCATTAGAGGCATCAGAATAGGTTTCTTGTACAAGAAGGGATTTTTTAAAAAGGAAACCATAAGGCAGAAAGGAGGAAGGAGAGATAATAAAGAGGGAGAATAGATGGAGCCCAGGATAGACCCTTGTGACCTGAATGGAGATCCAGCAAAGGAGAATGAACCAAGGTTCTTTTGGCTCTAAGTTCAGTGTTCTATCTAGTATGTCTGATACCATATCTTTTTATTTTGCACTTTATTTTTTCACTCAGTTGGGTCCTCTCTTACAATCATAATATTAAAGTGGCCATTAGAGTCCTGCTGAAATGAGGTATACAATGTTCAAATTATGTCTAGTCTGTGGGAAGAGAGGTAGCATGATGTAGTGGATGGTAAGATGCTCTCAAAGCCAGAAAGTCCCATCTGTGACATTTATTGAGATATTTGATTTTAACCTCTCTGTGCTCTAGGCAACTCTTTAAGACAACACATTGGAGAGAAGGTGGTAGAGGGAGTTTCCTCATCTGACAGATTTTCTACATTAATGAAATAGAGCTCCTATCCTCATGAAAAGAATTGAATTTTCACTTAATTTATAAGCCAATATATTCACTGGGAATCCAACTAGTGTGCAAATAACTGCATCAAGATTTTTACTCTTCATACATAAAATATACCTATCATATCCTCTTTGTGGAGAAGGATGAAAACTATCTATTGATTAGACTGTGATAGGACAATAGATTTACAGAACCATAGAGTTGGACTGTTAATACATGTATCCTGGCTGGACACTGACAATGCAGTCCAAGAACTAGACCAAAATTATGTAGGAGTAACAGAACGCTTTGGATTTTATTTGAGAAATTGTTCTGTGATTTTAGTGACTGCAAACTTCTCCTTAAAAGAAAATTCCATCTTTTTGGAATATTAATGTTATTCTAGTGGTGCCAAATGGCAGGAAAGAATCAAAATTTCACATTATGCAAAGGGTGGAGGAAAGACACATGGTGAGCATAACTTGACTGTAGCACATTAGAAATGATGAATTATGTGCATGATGTGGTACACAATCAATCAGAAACATATTTAGAAGAGGTGGTGGATCAGCTCTTTAGGGAGGAGGAGGAGGGTTGGGAAACCCTTATGCTATATTGATATCCACCTAATGTCAGGAGATTTTTAGGAAGGTTCTAAGCACATTGGTTGAACCCCTATGTGAAGGATTAATGAGAAGGTGTGGATAAGAGGAAAATAGGTTAGAAAAAAATAGGTAAGTTCCTTTATCTCTTGAGAGAACATCCATATCAATGGACTCATGGCTCCGTTGAAGTAATATTGAAGGATATCATCCTCTTTTTAATACATGGAAATATCATTCCCATGTAAACTATAAATGTTAGTGAATAGTTTTCTATTTCTATTATCAGTACATTTTTTCTTGTGATTCTGTCAAATTTTTTAGTACTTTCAGCACAATAGAATAATTTGTGCTCATAAACATAAAACTCTATAATTCCTTTTCATTCAATCAGGTTTCGATATTTAGAAAATGGAAAAATGTATTTCACACACAATTAGGTGAAAAGACAATGTCAGAATCAATCCATTTATAAGCCAGAAATTATTATAGACATTGCTATAAAGATGCTAATGTTTTTATAGGTTCTAAGAGTTCCCTGGAGACTATTCAATTTTTGTAAATATAAATAGCACGAACTTTTTTTTTTAGTATATTTAGTCACTATCCATAGAGCCATTTTCTGGGAAGTAACTCATCTCTGTCAAAACAAAATATAGGTGTGGAAACAATTAATTTAAATACATTCATAACATGAATAATTTAATCCAATTCTATTGAATGAGCATTTATTAAGCACTTGATACTTTCCAAACACTGTGCTAGGTTCTGGTGAAACGAAGACAAAAATGAAATCATCGCTGTCTTTAAGTAGTTTATATTCTACTGAATGTAATCTGTCATTGTATTGACAGAAGTATGACTGCCACAACAAAGGAGGCAGTGACTGTATTGGTAAGGCCACATCTGGAATACTGTGCTGAATTTTGGAATGCTGAATTTAAAGGGAGACACACATTGATGAGGCCTTCACAATTCTTGTGACATGAGGGTTAGTCAAAATAATTGGGAATGGATAGCTTAGAGTAAAGAAATGAATTAGGTGGAGGTGAGAAATGGTTTGTAGCTTTTGTCAAATCCTGAAATCAATCAAAACCGTGAATTGAGGAAGAAAGCATCTTTAATTGAGATAACAGAGTAGCAAACCTGCCACCTTGGAGGATGTCCAGTGAATTTCCCACCAAAGAGACCCATGAAAATGTATTTATAGTTTTAAGAGAGGGACTGGGAGATAGTATGAGGTAGCAAGACCTGGTCATGAGACACCAGTGGTCCTTGGCAGTCCAGGCAAGGAAAACCACTTCATTCTGGCTATTTTGCATTTCATGCCATGCAGCCTAATGGAAAGGGGCAGGACCTAGATCCAGTTTGACCCAGGTTCCTCCACCAGGCAAGATCTCGTGGTGGAGGGACCTAGATTGTGGTTCAGCTCAACCTAATTCAATTGCCAGTTATTTTTTTCCTTGTTAAATAGTTGTTTATTGGAAAAAGTGGGCTGAGGAGGGGTCACTAGATTCACTAGAGAGCAACAATACCACACAAATTAGGAGTGATGGGAGAGGTCAGCACAAAGCTCTGGGATTCCTGGACTGTGAGGGGCATACCCAGGTGGAAGGCCTTGACTTATGTTAGTAGACATGGTTAGAGATAAAGAGAGACTCACTGGCTGCAGCTCCTGACTTTCCACTTGGAGTATTCTTGCCTTGATCAGCTTGCCTGTTGGCCATGGCTAGCTCAATATATTCCTCTTGGGCAACTTTGACATTTTCCTTCTTTCCACCCTACGTCTTGAGGGCAGATGCTTTCAGGGTCAGGCCGTAAGAGAAGATCAGGGTCCATGGCTTGTGCAAGGGGCAGGCACTAATGGCATTGAGGTTGATGGAGGCATCCTCTTCACTCTGACCCCCAGAGAGGAAGGTGATACCAGTGATTGCAGGAGGCACAGTCCAGCAAAGGGCAGTTACAGTTGCCATTGCAATCTCTTCATGTGAATATTTCTAGGTACAGGCATGGCCAGGGGTGACCATGTTAGGCTTCAGCAAGGTCACTTCCAGATAAACTTGGTGGTCACTCACAACTTTGTAGACAGCAGCTAGGACCTTCTCAATGACGTAGGGAGAACACCTCAGATCATGTTCTCCATCAGCGAGGATCTCTGACTCCAGGATGGGTACAATGCCATTCTGCTGTCAAATGCTAGCATATCAGGCCAGCACATTGGCATGCTCCATGACAGCAAGTGGGGAAGGTGTATTATCCCCAATCTTCAATACAAAATGCCACTTGGCAAAGTCAGCTCCATCGTTCTTATGTGGGGCACAGTATTCACTCAGCCCATCCAGACCTTGGGTGGTAGTCTCGACTTTGGTCCCTGCCAGAGGCACTAGACCTTTGTCCACCTTGATGCCCACAATGCCATCCTTATCCTTTATGACTCTGGGGAAGGGACGACCATCATCAGCTCTCTAGTAGAGTGTCTCATGGAAAAGGATAACACCTCCAATACAGGAGTTCACTCGATCATCTGCTGTCAGAAGTAACTGCCTATGGAGGCGTCGATTTTCCTCTGTGTTCTCTGTTCCAATGGGCCACAGCCATTTTGCAGTGCTACCAGTGGACTCATCTGCTGCCAAGATTCCCTTGCCTGGAGCAACAATTCAGTGAGCTATTTCTTTCTTTTGCTCTGGTGTCAATGCTTGGTATTGGTAAGGCATGTTTTCTTTGGCTATGCTGGTAGTTTCTGGCAGAAAGCAGACCTCTTATGCTCAAGAACTGAACTGCTGCCTCAATTGCAAGTTATGTCATCATCTCCCCTGGCATCATGGTCCTCTTCAAGAACAAAGGACAAACCACATACACAATCAAGAGTAAATATCTCAAGAGTAGGAAGGCAAGGACATTACTGAAACTCTGATTTTACAAGGAATATTTAAGGGAGTGGCAGTCCACAATATATTTGAGATTAACAATTTCTGTCATTATATTAACAATTTTGTCCCTGTTCAAATATTTTAAGGTCTATGATGTGATTAGGCCTTCTTTAGAGGGAAGAACTAGGAACAATAAATTGATGGAAGTTAAGAGAGGGCAGATTTCAGCTCAATAGAAGGAACATTTGGGGTTGTCCAAAATTGTCAAGATATTGACTCTCCACTCTTGAAAATGATCAGGAAGAGGCTGAATGAATACCTGCTAGAGATGTTACAGATGAGCTTCTTGTAGGTACAAGAGGTTGGGCTAGATGGACTCTAAGGTTTTGTCCATCTCTAAGATTCTATGATGCCGTCATTCAGGGCCTGACAATCAAATGTCAACTTTTGCCTCAATAAATCTAGTCTTTGGAATGCTTCAGTTAGAGAAATGTTTTTCAGGTGCCATTAAAAATGATGGGATAGAGGTGGTAAATAAAAAATCATGAGAATAAAATATCCAAGTCTGTGTTTACATAGGCCTATGGAATCATTTCTAAAATGATGACAATATACCTTCTAACTTTCATTCAGTGATTTTAATTTTAAAAATCAATAGGACTCAGTTAATGATTAATTGCAAAGTGCTTTGTAATGTGATTGCAAAATGAAATCTCGGTTTCTTGGAGGGTAATATGCTTTGTGGGAGGATCATAAATCTAAAGGTGACGAGAACCTTGGTTCAAACCCTCCCCTTCATTTTATAGGTGAGCAGACTGAATCCTAGGGAGGTTAAGTGACTTTCCCCAGACCTCAAAGGAAGAATGTGCCTCCAGAGGTAGAATTTGAACCCAGTTACTCTGATTCCTTAGTCAACAATCTTTCTGTGCATACTACCTTGATGGCATTTGATTAGGCTATTAACAGGAGAGTGTGATAAATAGGTCATCATACATTTTTTAGGGGATGTTAGGTCAGACACGTTACATCTTTGTCTTCCTGTGCCTTTTCAACTCCCTTTTATGTGTTGTCTTCAGCCATTAGAATATAAGCTCTTTGAGGACAGTGACTTTTTTTTGGCTTCTGTTTGTATTGTAGGGTGATAAGGAGCTTAATAAATAGCTGTTGATTGATTGACTAAATCCATGACCAAATCAGCCAGAATGAAGTGGTAGGTACCAATGGTATCTACAGATTGTGATGAGTTTTTATGAGGGGATGCTTGGAAAGAAATTGTAAATGTGGAGTAAGTAGAAATGGGTAGGATTCAATCCAATTCAATTAATATTTATTAAGTGCTTACTATGAGCAGTCATTACTAAAAGCTGGGAATACAAAAGGGGCAAAAGACAGTCTGAGGAAGACAACATGTAAACGCATATATATCGAGCAACCTATATTCAGTATAAATAAGAAATAATTGATGAAGAAAGACTCTAGAATTAAGGGAGGATTCCTCTAGAAAGTTTGATTTTTAATTGGGCCTTAAAGGAAGCCAGGGAGGTCAGTATTTGGAGTGGAGGAAGAAGAGAATTCCAGACATGGTGGACTGCCAGAGACAAATTTAATTATTTACATGCTAAGGCTTGTATACCTGTTATCACTTGGAGTCATTTTGGTTTTACATGGACAGAGAGCTTCTTTTCCCCAGCAACAGCAAGAACAAAGTGCCTAAGATGTCAGATATTCTGTGAAATACAATTCTTCCTAAGAAGAAAGGAGAACCTTGAACAAGGGCAGGAATAATCTTAAATTATTGGCAATTCTTGAAAACCCATTCATTAAGACTCTCGAAAATAAAACCTTTTTAGGACCTCTTGAAAATATTCCCAGTCTAGTCTTTTAAAGGCTTTCTGTGGTTATTCATAAATCATCAGAGATAGGAGGCTTAATCTATTTGCTGGCTATAACTGATTAGATATTTTACATGGATTATCAGTGATAAGCAGCTATCCATGGTGCTGTTTCTAATCTCAGTCTTACTTAGTTAATTGATGACCCATTTGATAACCAGGACTTTGGAATTTCAATCGATTAAAGAAGTAGTACCAAGATTCTTTTGACAAATCACAAGTAAGAGGGTACCTGCACTGGAGGCATTCATTTTTCTCATGCACACATTCCTCACAAATCCTGCATAACAAATCTCTTAGTTCTTCCTGAAAAGCTGTACGCTGTTCCAATTGGCACTCATCACCACAGGAAACTCAGTACTTGCAAGTGTCTCTATTGCTGTTTTCATTTCCTCTTCAGTAATAGAGGCAATCAGTTTCTCATTATCCAGGAGATCCAGTTTTGGCAATTTAATTTTAGCTAGAAATTTCATAATTTCTCTTTTGTCAGCTGCAAACTCTGGGGCAAATATCAGTTTGGAAAAAAGAATTTTAACTTTTTTCCTTTTTTTCTTCTTTTTATGCTATTGATATCTAACGGCAAGAGATAAACTCTGGAAAATAACCCTTCCTCATTTAGTTTTTTTTTAAATTTTCAGGCTGAAATTATAGAATAATTAATAGGTTGACATAGTCATGAAAATGGGCCAAGATATCAGGATTAATATTCAGAGAAAATGTGCAAAGTGCTGTGGATATTTAATGAAAATCCGTGGTCAGCATGGTGGTTTAAAAAAACCATCTAAAGGTCTGGTAGCTTTGAAAGACAGAATCATTCACCTAAGACTTTGCTGTGCTGAGTTTTGGTACTACCTGCTGTATATTTTTCTTACTCTTCACCAGTTGCAGAATAGGATTTGACTATCATCCTTTCCTCCATACTTTCCTTTCTCACCCACTCTGCCCACACTCAAATTGGGCATTTGCTGGAGTTTGGGTCAAAGGCTGGCTTTCTTACACTTTTTTAGGATTGGAAGGGAAGAGCAACTAGTGGCTGGTTGCTCTCTGGAAACTCTGCCCAGCACCATGGCATGATGAGAACTTGCCTACCATGCTCCGTGGAGGTAATTTGAGCCTATTGGGAAGCAGCGGTTTCTCTTTCATAGAGTGTTGACTCTACGTGTTGATTATAATGAGTTCCTTCAGTTTCACATCAGGCATTAGCTGAGCACCTGTTGTGATCAGGGACCCTGGGGCTGATTTTAAAATATGCTGGGTATCCCTTTATAATTTATTTAGTGGTATCAAGACTTCTACAGTTCCCTGAAGAGAGTTCTGGTGACTCAGCTAAAATTGCTTATGACTTTTAACAGTTACCTGAGAAGACAGTTACCGTGGGAATAAGAAAGGTGTTTTTATTTATGAAAAGTAGCTGAACAAATGAAGAAAAAAACTGACTCAACTTTGCTCAAGAGAGAAGCTAAATCCGTTTTCCCCCTCCCACCCCCTTCTTCCACCTCTCCACACCCTGGGCTAATTTGTCTGCAGAGTAGATCAAGTGTAGGTTAAATTAATTATGAAACCTGGAGTCTATCCAGTTGTGTAGTAGGTAATTACAAGCTTTGTTTAACTGCGCAGTACTTTACAGGAGGGCATCTTTAACCTTTGCCATTTGTGCCCAATGGAAGAAGGCTTGGCTTAGCCTTTCATAGTAGGAAATGTACTGTCAAACTAATTGCATCCTAGGAGTTTATTCAAGAGCAATTTATTTAAAAGAAAATGTTTGAGTACGTACATTTGTGGGTGAAAATTACTGAAAGAAATTGGTTTGTGGTTACCAAGATAAAAGAGGGACACCTGCTTGGTAATAGTTTGCTTCACTGTTCAAATTCCACAATTCCACTCTAGATTTCTAATGTGGATCCTGGAGGTTCATTGTGAAAACATGGGGCAAAGCAAAAAGATAAAGTGAAGCATTAGAAAGAAGTCACATTTTTAAAAGTATTCTGTGTAAATCAGAACCTAAAGCACTATATGTAAAAATTAATTTGAGGTGGCTTGGTTTATGAATGAGAAATTGAACTGTAATAGAAAGAGCCCTAGACTCATAATCAGGAGACCTCAACCTAGTTCTACCTCTGACATGACCCTCTGTGGGACCTTGACCTGTTTTCTGAGGATAGGGACAGTTTTAATTTTTAAATTTTTTTGTCTTTGTATTCCCAGCACCTAGTGTGGTGCCTGACCCATAGCAAGTAAATATTTAGTCAGTCAGAAAGTCTTTAATAAGAGTTAACTCTGTGGTAGGCACTGTACTGAATGCTGAGAAAGTAAATACAAGCATAAAGAGAGAGAGAGAGAGAGAGAGAGAGAGACAGAGAGAGACAGAGAGAGATGGAGAGAGAGTCCATATCTCTCAAAATGCTTTCTTTTAAATGGGGGAGACTACACACACACACACACATACACACAAGAAGTTGAAAGTTGAAAAGTATGGTGGAGTGGGAGGGGAAGGAAGGGATTGCCTGGTGAGAATTGAAGAGATGTCCAGTTAATCCATCCTCCATGTTTTATAGATGAAGAACTAGGTCCAAAGAAATTGCCAAAAGTAAAAGATGGTGAGTGAGTAGCTGAGCTGACTTTTAACTCTGGTCCTTTCATGACAAATCCAGGGATCTTTCCATAGTGTTACACTGCTTCCCAAATTTATTTGAGTAAATCTTTTATACTGCATTTGTTGTTGCTGAGCCATTTCCATAATGTCCAACTCTCTGTAACCAAATTGGGTGTTTTCTTTGTCAAGTTATTTCCTTCTCCAACTCATTTTATTTTATTTTTTAAATATAAATTTATTTAACTTTTTTTTTTACATTCATTTTCACAAAATTTTGGGTTCCAAATTTTCTTCCCATTTGTCCCCTCCCCTCACCCCAATACACCAAGCATTCTAATTTCCCCCATCACCAGTCTGCCCTCTCTTCTAACATCCCTCCCTTCCCTTTTTCCCATCTTCTCTTTGGTCTTGTAGGGCCAGATGACTTTCTATTTCCCATTACCTGTATTTCTTATTTCCTAGTAGCAAGAACAATACTCAACAGTTGTTCCTAAAACTTTGAGTTCCAACTTCTCCCCATCCCTCCCTCTCTACCCATTCCCTTTGGGAAGGCAGGCAATTCAATATAGGCCCTGTCTGTGTAGTTTTGCAAATGACTTCGATAATAGTCATGTTATGTATGACTAACTGTATTTCCCTCCATCCTATCCTGCCCCCGCATTGTTTCTATTCTGTCTTTTGATCCTGTCCCTCCCCAAGAGTATTGACTTCAAATTGCTCCCTCCTCCCATTGCCCTCCCTTCCATCATCCCCCCGACCTTGCTTATCTCCTTCTCCCCCATTTTCCTGTATTGTAACATAGGTTTTCATACCAAAATGAGTGTGCATTTTATTCCTTCCTTTAGTCGAATGTGATGAGAGTAAACTTCATGTTTTTTTCCTCAGCTCTCCTCTTTTTCCCTCCACTAAAAAGTCTCCTGCTTGCCTATTCTGTGAGAGATAATTTGCCCCATTCCATTTCACCCTCTCTCCTCCCACTACATTTCTCTCTCACCATTTACCTTAATTTTTTTAAGATATGATCCCATCCTATTCAATTCACTCTGTGCTCTCTGTCTCTGTGTGTGTGTGCATGTGTGTATGTGTGTGCACACATGTGTACATGTGTGTGCATGTGTGTATGTATGTGTGTAATCCCACCAACTACTCAGATACTGAAAAGTTTCAAGAGTTACAAATATTGTCTTTCCATGTAGGAATGTAAACAGTTCACCTTTGGTAAGTCCCTTATGACTTCACTTTGCTGTTTACTTTTTCATGCTTCTTCTCATTCTTGTGTTTGAAAGTCAAATTTTCTTTTCATCTCTGGTCTTTTCATCAAAAATGCTTGAAAGTCCTCAATTTCATTGAAAGACCATTTTTCTCCTGAAGTATTATACTCAATTTTGGTGGGTAGGTGATTCTTGGTTTGAGTCCTAGTTCCTTTGACTTCTGGAATATCCTATTCCACACCCTTCAATCCTTTAATGTAGAAGCTGCTAGATCTTGTGTTATCCTGATTGTATTTCCACAATACTGGAACTGTTTCTTTCTAGCTGCTTGCAATATTTTCTCCTTGACCTGGGAACTCTGGAATTTGGCTACAATGTTCCTAGGAGTTTGTCTTTTTGGATCTCTTTCAGGCGGTGATCGATGGATTCCTTGAATACTTATTTTGGCCTCTGGTTCTAGAATATGAGGGCAGTTTTCCTTGATAATTTCATGAAAGATGATGTCTAGACTCTTTTTTTTGATCATGGCTTTCAGGTAGTCCCATAATTTTTAAATTGTGTCTCCTGGACGTATTTTCCAGGTCAGTTGTTTTTCCAATGAGATATTTCACATTCTCTTCCATTTTTTCATTCTTTTGGTTTTGTTTGGTGATTTCTTGTTTTCTCATAAAGTCATTAGCCTCCATCTGTTCCATTCTAATTTTGGGAGAACTATTTTCTTCAGTGAGCTTTTGAACCTCTTTTTCCATTTGGCTAATCCTGCTTTTGAAAGTCTTCTTCTCCTCATTGACTTTTTGAACCTCTTTTGCCAATTGAGTGAGCCTATTTTTCAAGGTGTTATTTTCTTCAGCATTCTTTTGGGTATCCTTTAGCAAGGTATTGACCCATTTTTCATGCTTTTCTTGCATCTCTCTCATTTCTCTTCCCAGTTTTTCCTCCACCTGTCTAACTTGATTTTCAAAATCCTTTTTGAGCTCTTCCATGGCCTGAGCCCATTGGATATCTATTTTGGATGTTTGGGATATAGAGGCCTTGACTTCTATGTCTTTCCCTGATGGTAAACATTGTTCTTCCTCATCAGAAAGAAAAGGAGGAAACATCTGTTCATCAAGAAAGTAACCTTCTATGGTCTAATTTTTTTTCCCTTTTCTGGGCATTTTCCCAGCCAGTTACTTGAGTTCTGAGATTCCTGTCCACCCCCGCCTAGATCTGCCCAGCTAGTGCTTGGAGTCTGAGATTCAAATGTTGCTCCCCAGCCTCAGGGCTTTCAGTGGTGGGTGGGGCTGCTATTCAGGGTAAGATTAAATTCTGGTTCTCAGGTGGGGGCAGGGCTGCCTCCCAGGCTCAGTTCCCTCAGGGGGTTTATGCATAAACCTTTCAGTAATGGATCTGAGGTCCTGTCAGCTCTGGGAGGTCCTGGCCACCACTGCCTCTGCTGCTGCCTTCCGAGGGGGCCTGAGTTATGGAGACACCCCGCTCCCCTCTCAGCCAATCCAGAAGGCTGTCTCACTGACCTGTAGCGCCTGTGGGTGGAGGGACCCTCACGGCCACCAGAGATTCCATCCCTGAAGCCTGCTCGGATCTGCTCCTCTCGGGGCTGTGCAGCCAGGGTAGGCACTCTGCTCTGCCTCTGGTGCCTGACGGACCTTTGGGGTCAATTTTTCAGGGCTCTCTGGAACAGAAATCTCCTCCACTCTGCTGTTGCATGGCTTCCACTGGTCCAGAACCCATTGGGAGTGCTTTCCATAGGTAATTTATGGGCTGTGGGTTCAGAGCTCGCATATGTGAGTCTTTCTACTCCGCCATCTTGGCTCCTCCCCCCTCCAACTCATTTTATAGATGAAAAACTGAGACATACAGGGTTAAGTGACTTGCCCAGGGTCACACAATTACTAAGTATCTAAGGCCAGATTTGAACTTAAGTCTTCCCAACCTGAGGAGCAGCGCTTTTGCTACTGTACCACCTAGTTGCCCCTTTTTTTTTACTGGGACTTTTTTCATAGTACTTGATTGGGCATCAGTACTGACAGTTGTAGCTCTGTTCCCAGGTAGGAACCACCTTAGCAAATATACAATGGAAGACAATTCTTTCTTCTGCCACAGAACGCTGACCAAATCATTTCTAATTTCTGTTTCCCCTTAACATTCTACTAGTATATACAAGGGAACACTGAAATCTTAGCTATTTTTTAGAAGGAAAACATAAATCATATTCCAGGAGGACAAAGAGGGGTTTGCCAAGTTCTTTTTTTAAGTAGATCATTTCCACAGCTCTGGGATGGTAGGTTGCAATGGTGAGGAGGAGGGTAAGGATGTGTTTTTCACTTCAGGGGTTTCTGGGATTATTTTTATAATTATTTATTATTATTCCTTGACTAGTTGGTTGTTGCCTTATGCTTTTTTCTTTCCATGAGTAACCTGTCTAGCTTTTCAGGCATCTCTAACCAACACTCCAGGTCATTGATACTATGGTGCCTCAGACAAACAGAACCTGAAAAGATCTCAGCTTAAGAAGGTCAAGATCTCTCACTGCATTGTGTCTAAGGCCATTGCCAGTTGTTCATGTCATGCCACCGAATCTTGATGACTCTGGGGGAGAGAGTGAGGCTGATGATTTTGCCTCATTTAAATCCAATTCACTTGCAAATCAAGACATCACCTTTCTGATGTCATTGGTTGTCTTCGAGAATGAAGAACGAACAACAACCTGTTTGGGTTTTCAGGCACTTCTAAGTAACACTCCAGGTCTTTGGTGCCTTTTATTAATAGGTAATTTGAGATTGCATCTAATGAGCTATATACTGAAGATGAACATGTTCCCCATCTCACACTTGAGAGCACAGAATGGACCATGAGGAAAAGAATGCCAGATAGACTGGGAAATTGGTTTGCATGTTGTGTTTTAGCCATTTATCAAGAATCTTCATCTTTGCCTTATCTCCATGGAGCTGGATGGAATAGGGAATGAAGGGTTGGAATGGTAGGATAGAGGATTAATCCATCAGTACCATTATCTTGGAAGACGGTGTGGATTGCTTATTCCCCAGAGAGACATGCGTGACCCTGAACTCCTGGAAGAGGCAGAATGGCTGGGGAGGTGGGGATTGCCCCTGAAAGATGAAGGCCATGATGGACAGGATTTTGCAGTTGGAATTGGGGTTGGTTTGACTGCTATAGGAAAATACTAGTGTCCTGATAAAATACTAGTGTTCAGCCTTGATAAGAACTCTCTATTTTCCGGAGAATTTTCTGTGAGTTAAAGAATGAAGAATGATAAATAACAAGGAATTATTAAGCATCTGTTTATATGCCAGTTACTGTGCTAACCTGTGAGAATACAAATACAAATAAGCAAGATAGTCCCTGACCTCAAAGAGCTTGAGTTTTAATGAGCGAAGGGTACATAGAGGGGAGCTAAAAGTGGGGGTAGGATATGTACAGTGGCATGTTTTGGAAATGGACAAGATTAAGCTAAAGATCACCTATCGGAATCCATGAACTAAACCAGACGATTTCAGTGTGAGGAGGTTGGGGATGAAGCCCTCAGTGGGGGCAACAGGGTCTGGAAACAGCTGGGAAGACTGTGGAAAGAGTTGGAAATTTGTTCCCCAACTTTGCTTTTTACCAATATACAGTTCATTCAATTAGCACTTCCCTGAGTACCTGAGTGTTAAGTTCTTATTAACACTCACAAAACTCACTTCCATTTTTATCTCCTTTAGATTTCCTTCAGAATAAATGCGTAAGTTAGTCTGAGATAATTAATTTTTGATCAACTGTATACAAAAAGCATTCCATTTCTCTTTTATATACCTAGGGATTTTGTCAGGGTAATTATGTTTATTTAAGGATACATTCAGATAGAGATTGGGATAGAAAATTTTGGCTGACAGCCTCCCTCTGCAATGTTTACAAAAATATATTATACACATGGTAATTTTCCTCCAATGGTAATTCAGCGATGTTCATTAATGTCCCTAGTAAAGGGATTAATATCATGTGGATCTCTATACCTCGGATCCTTGTAATTTGCTGATGCTTGGCCTTCATAAGTTTGAGAAAATCCTATTAACGGTAAAGCCAATGAATACAATTGATCTAGTTCACTGCTAAAACACGTTTCTCTGCATGTGAATTCTAGACAATACTGAATTTTCTTTTGTGTTCTACGTCAGCTTCACTTCTAATCAATACCTGTCAAACCAAATTCATAAAAAAAGGAGAAACAGGCACGTCAAGGCTGTCCAGTGAGTAAGTCAAATTGACTTTGCCATTGTCTAAATCTGCAAACACATTTCCGGAACTGAGATGATTTGCAAGGGTGCTCACTTATTAAACTTTGTGGGGAGATGAAAGCCAGCTATAGGGAGACAATGCAGAAGCACTTAACAAAAATAACACTGTACATAAGACACACTCTAGGGAGAAACATGGGTAATGGCTGGAAAAAAGGGAAAGCTATTATAGGGTAAGAGGCTTTGAGACTAGTGGGAACTTATACTTTCCCTGTTTTCCCCTGTTCCCTGCTGTCATTAATAATAATGACTCATCTTTATCCAGCATTCCAAGGTTAGGAAAATAGTCTCACAGAAGGTCTCTTAGATAGGCAAAGCAATGTTCTAAGCCCCATTTCGCACTTGAGGAAACTGAGGTCCAAAGATGTAAGGGAATTAATTGACTATTCTCATGCAGTTTGTGTCAGACACTAGGTCCAATACTCAAGTCACTGCACTGAACTCTACTGCTCCTTGGGTATCTATTCTGTTTGTTTTTAGGTTTATTTCTCAAGTCCGGTTTGAGCTTCCATCCCTGGAATGCCCCCTGCCTCCTCCCTCTCTTTTTGCAGCTCATAGTTCAAACATCACCTTCTTCACTGTCTTTCCTGATGCCCCAACAGCTAGTGGCCAATCACTTTGTATTTATTCTCTATATTTCTTTTATATTTACTTCCCTATATTCTTTTTTACTCCTTCATTAGAATGTAAGCTCCTTGTGAGTAGGACTTGTTTCATTAAATATATATATACCTATTTGTACATATAAAAACCCATATACATAGACATATATACATACACATATACACACACACCCCTATTTGTGTCTAATGGTAGCCTTCTCTAGAGCATGGGTCAGTGGGGTAGGAAAGAAAAAAAAAGAAATTTACATGATAATTTTATTGTATATTTGAAAGGAGTAGCAAGCTGTGCATAGTAGGTTTGCAGTTTCATGTGCAATAATTTTTTTATTATACCATGCTATGAAAATACTTGTTTTATTCTATGTATTAAAATAAAATAAAATTAAATACAAAAAAGTACTTGAATCCAATGTCAGCACCTGACCCAGTACCTGGCACATGTTAGGTATCTAATAAATTTAAGTTTGATTTTACAAGTATTTTGAACTCTCTTCTTTGCCCTCAAGGTATTTCTTTTAAAAAATTTTATTTTTTTTCTCTCCCTCCCTCCAGCCCCTCCACCACCCATTGAGAAGGCAAGCAAAGGACGGTCTAGTTATTGAAGTTGCATAATCTAGTAGAAAATGTGGTAGACCCAGAACCAGGAACTCTGGTGTTCTGACGATAGTACAATGAACAGTTAGGTAGTTCAGTGGTTAGAGGGTCAGGACTGAAGGCAGGAAGACCTGAGTTCAAATATAGTCATTTGACTGTTTGAGCCTGGACAATTTGTTTAACCCTGTTTGCCTCAGTTTCCTTATTTGTAAAATGAGCTGGAGAAGGAAATGGCAAACCACTTCTGTATCGTCACCAAGAAAACCTCAACCAAGGTTATGAAGAGTCAGTTATGACTGAACAAAAGCCCGACAGATCATGATACAGGGGAACCCCTTAACTTCTCAGAATATTAGACCAGTTATTTATAAATGAAGCAATGTTATTGCACAATTTACCTACTAGGCTGCTGTGAGGATAGTGCTGTGTAAACCATTATTACCACGATCATTTGAAGACTGGCCACCTGTTCTCCTGCCTACTTTTTGGACTGTGCCAGGGCAGTAACAAGGAAAACTCTGCCAGTGCCTAATCGTAGGCATTATATGATTTGGAATTGTGTTGATTCTATCTGTGCAATATATTTTAGATGTCCTTTTATCTCTACTCCAATGACTTTTATCTCTTTTTAGACCCTCATGGACCCTAGCCTGGACTATTACAGCAGGACTCCCCACATTAACTTTGTCCCTTTCCGATCCATCCTCCGCACAGCTGCAAATACAGTCCTCTAAAGCGAGTCTGTTATATCATTCCTCTGCTCCAGAGTCTTCAAGGGTTCTTTATTGACCCTTGGATAAAACACAAACTCCTCAGCTGGGCATTTAAAGCTCTTCATAATCCAGTCTACACGTCCAGGCTTATTTCATATTACTCTTTCTGTTACAGCCAAGAGATCCTTCTTGCCATTCCAAGAATTTGGTATTCCAAGAATTTGGTATTCCTTCTCTCCTTACCTCAGTGTTTTTTCATAGGCTGTCCCCCATATTTGGAATCCATTTCCTCTTCACTTTCATGTCTTAGAATCGCTATCTTCTGGACTCAGCTTAGATGCTACGTTTTATGGGAAGCCTTTCTCAATGCCAGTAATTATAAGTACAGGTGATATTTGTAAAGTGCTCAGCATAGTCCCTTCCTCTTTCTTCTCCTAAGATCATCATGTATATAGTATATCTCTTTTCACCCAAGTCTTACAACTGGTGAGTATTTAATCCACAAATACTTATTGAATAATCTATTATAATTACACTGGGATGTAGGTGTTATTAGTATTTATATTTTACAGATGAGGAAACTGAGGCAAACTGAGGGTAAGTGACTTGCTCAGGATAACACAGCTAGTAAGTTTCTGATTTGAACTCAGGTCTTCCTGACTGCAAGGAAGTGCTCTCAGCAGTCTATGCTCTGTGCCACCTATCTGCCTCTGGGATTAAGCTTGGTACATCTGTTTTCTTAGGTTTATCATGATTAGGTCATAGAAAAGACAAAAAGACAAAAAAGAAAGAAAGAGAAGCAGAAGAGAAACTGTAGTTTAATTTACTAGTGAGAATATTGGTTACCCTATTGACTTCTTTTTAGAAAAGACAATGGTGACAGGCATTTTCTGGTAGTGTCCTATTATAATTTACTATTTCATTTGCCTTGTTCTTAAAAAAATTCAGCTTGGTTATTTTCCAAATGTGTGTATTTAAAAAAATTCCTTATTCAAATTAATATGCTCCTAAATAATTTCCTATGTAAAGTTTCCACTTAGTAAAAATAAGACCTATATTGTAAAGAACAGACTACATTGTGATGCTATTTAAATATATATTTACTTTTTCATCATGATCTTTTGCCCATTTAATTTTCTCTGAGATTATTGAGGTCAATTTTTAAATGCGATTCAATGTTTCTGGGGCTCCAGATCATTATAAAAATATTCAGAACAGATGCAATCTTGCTTGAGCACAACA
Organism: Bettongia penicillata ogilbyi; assembly: GCA_023548195.1. Lineage (NCBI taxonomy): Eukaryota > Metazoa > Chordata > Mammalia > Diprotodontia > Potoroidae > Bettongia > Bettongia penicillata. The sequence continues at coordinate 7,465,124 of JAJHZJ010000121.1, forward strand.
CCATTTCCCACTAGTAGAGAAGGAAATCTGTATGCTGATATTGTACTGCAAACATTAATTTGATATTATGTAGAAAGCTGATTGATTAATAAATACATAAGCCAGGAAGCCTAATTTAGCTCTTAATTCATTTTTTATTTCACAGGGAGGGAAAAAATTAATCTAGAAGTGTTGATTGATTGAGAGTTCTCATTCTGTTCTGGACAGCAACAGAAAATGAGTATGAACTTGGGACTTTGAAAACTGTGTCATTTACAAAATAAACCTTATCAACCAATTTCTTTTCACTGTGATTGATGTTTAGCAAAAGAAAGCTGGAAAAATCATGAAACAGATGTGTATATAGGATCATTTCAGGAAGTGTCTTTCCACACAATGACAGAGAATATATTCAAGGGAATTCAATAAATATTTTCAGTTCAGAGGATTCAGTCAAAGGGTTGCACTTGAGGACCTAGAGGGTCACAAGTAACATCTAGGCTGCAGCTTCCCCACCCCTGTTCTAAATTATCTATTTAAGTTAATGGTGCTGCTGCCTTCCCAATTACTCAGGCTCAAATCTCAATATCATCTTGGACCCTTAACAGAACATACGATTGCTGAGGGCAAGGACTTTCATTTTTCTAATTGTTTTCCCAGAACCAAGTACAGTACCTAATGCATAGTAGGTCCTGGATAGATATTTGTTGGTTGAACGATTGACTCTTATCTTTCCCTTATCCCATTCATCTAATTATCTATCAAATCCCAGGCATCCAGTCTCCAAAATATTTCTTCCGTTCATCCCTTCCTTTCTACAATCACTGTAACTATTCTAGTTCAGGCTATTATCTGAACCTTCTGACAGGTTTTCCTGCCTTCAGTCTATCTCCTGTCCGATCTATTCTTCATACCACTGTCTAAATAATCTGCCTAATTTATCTTTTTGCCCATTTCATTTCTCTACTCAACAGTTTCCTGGGGGTGTGACTGCTGCACAGGCTACAGCTTCTTGGAGTCACAGGTGAGGGTGGAGTGCTAGACAAACACCAAAGGTGGATGGGCAGCTCTGAAAAGATCTCAGCGAGTCCTCGTACCAGAGGTGGTGGTCCAGCTGGAACATATCATATTCCACAACCCAGAGGGTCTTCCTCTTCCAGTTTGATTTTTTTTGATTAAAGGGGCCATCCCTTGCCAACTTATCAAAGAGAATGGGTGCTTTCCTCAGGGGAAGGGTCTCCTATTGCATCCTGTGCCATCTCTAGTCATCCTGATGAATGGCTACAGGACCCAGATGGTTCTGAAGGAGAAAGTGACCTTGCACATCCCTCCCTCACTAAAATCAAAGTCAACTCAAATCATGTCATCATCTCTCTGATGTCATGGTCCTCTTCAAGAACAAAGGATAAACATAACAATAAAAATACCCCAAACACTGTTCTAAGCACCAGGGGCACAAAAATATGCAACAACAATCCCTAAACCCAAGGAACTCACATTCTAATGAGGGAGACAACATTTAAAAAACTGGATACATGTAAGATAGATTCAAAGTAAATGGAAGGTAATCTGGGGGAAGCAACTAAGATCTACGGAGACTGAGAAATCTCTCCTGGCAAAAAACAAATCTAAGATTTGAGCTGAGTCTTGAAGGAAGTTAGGAAAATCAGGGGTCAGAAGTGAGGAGTAAAAGGCAAGGGGAAAGGCATTTGAAAAGGAAGACAGATGAGAGATGCGATGTTGAGGGCAAAGATCAGCAAATGAGTTTGTAAGTTTGGAATAGGTTTTAGAAAATCTCTTTGACTTTTGTGTGGAGGATGGATTGAAGTGGGGAGAGACTTGAGGCAGGGATAAGATTAGAAAGCTATTATAGTAGTTCAGGTGAGAGATAATTAGGATCCCAACAAGGAGGTGATGAGAATAGCTAGAAGCTAGCTGCATTTATATAGCTTCAACATTTGCTAAGCACTTATCATTTAATTTTTAATTAATTAATTAAACTAATTAAAATATTGTTTAATCTTATCATCCTAATTTAATCTTCACAACAATATTTGAGTGGTGTGTGCTATTATTGTTATTTCTTTTTTGTAGATGAGGAAATTGAGAGTGGTTAAGTGACTTGTTCAGTGTTGGAGACAGGATTTGAACTAAGGTCTTTCTGATTCTAAGTCCAAGACTATCTGCTATTCCATGGAGCTGAATCTACAAGGGCATAGGTGAGAGGTGTGAAGGTAGAGATGACAGGTTATGGAAATGGATTGAATTTGTGGATGAGTAGTTAAGAATGATGCTGAGTGTGCAAAGTTAGGTGGCTGGAACAATTGCAATGCCCTCAACCTCAAGTAGAGAAGTTGGGAAGTTGGGGAGAATATGGAGGGGAAAGATGATGAGTTCTATTTTAGACATGTTGAGTATGAAATACCTATAGGGCACATGGTTCAAGATGTCCAATAGATATCTTTTGGTAATATGGGACCGGAATTCAGTAGAGACTAAGGCTAGTTATATAGGTCTGTGAATCACCTACATAAAGATGACAATTCAATTCAATTCAATAAACATTTATTAAGTACCGTTTATGTGCCCAGTCTTGTGCTAAATTCTGGGGATACAAAAAAGGCAAAAGACAGTCGTTATCATCATGGAGTCTGTAGTCTAATAGGGGAAACAAATACAAGCTATATTCCAGAAAAATAGGAAATAATCCACAGAGGGGCAGTTTTAGAAGTAAGAGGAGTTGGAAAAGGCTTGAATTCATTGAACTCATGGGACCTGAAAAAGAACACCCGTAAGAAAGTATATTGAGGGCTCAGAACAGAGCTTTGGAGGACATCCACCATTGGGGGAGAGGCTTTGAGTGAAGCTCCAGTAAAGGAAGCCGAGAAAGACTACCTAGACAGGGAGGAGAAGAACTCGGACAGTCTAGTGTCATGAAAACCTGGTATTTGTGTCCCTATGGGGCTGGCTCAGTAATTGGTAACATGGAATATGCTTAATAAATGCTCATTTATTCATTAAAGCTGAACTACTTTCCTTCATTCTGTCTCATTCTGCCCTCTAGTGTCTTTGCTCATTCCACCTATCACAACTGGAAAAGTAGTCCTCTACCATTTCTATCTCTTGAAGTCGCAATATTTTATTAAGACCCTACTCAAGTGTTATCTCTTACTTGAAATATTCTCTGAATCCTCCCTGCTTGCCCAGAGACAGATGAGGTCCCTTTCCTCCCATTTCTCATAATACTTTGGACTTCTCTTTGGCACTTATTTTACACTCTCCTATGTCATAATTAAATGTGTGTGTGTGTGTGTGTATTTCATCTTATTAGATTGTAAACTCTTTGAGAATAAGATCTGGGGTGTACTTATTTTTGTCCATTACACCATTTTATCCATTTATTCATGTGAGTTACAACTGAAAAGAAATATAGATGTAACTTCATCCATCCTCCTCATTTTCCATGTGAGGAAACTCAGAAGAGATAAAATGACTTGTCCCTGGTCATGCAAAAAAGTAAAGCGGAAGAGGTGAAACTTAAACTTAGTACCTTTAACTTCAAATCTAGCATCTTTCTACTGCATTACACTGATTCCTTTATGTTCAAACCTTAGTTTCCTTATCTTTCAAACAGAGTTAGCATCTGCTGTGTCAACCTCACAGGAATGTTGTAAGAAAGAAGTTATACAAAGCAATTTTTAATATATACACGATCTAATGGATAATTATTTTTATTGTGTTCCTTTGGGGTTTTTGCTTCTCTGACAATTTTCCAACAGAGCACTCCTTTACACTTGATTATGTACCCTCTCTATTTTTGCATCCTTTGCTTTGTTCAAGTTTACCAGAAAGTTTCATGGGTGGTTACATTAGCTTTTCTAAATGTGCAGCTCATTTTTCCTCTTATTGGAGTCAATCCATGACTATATAGTTAGAATTCTGGCTTTGACAACTCTCCATAATTCTTAAGTTAGCTTCCTTTTTAGATTATCTAGTCATGGACTCCTAATTATTATTTCTATGAACAGTTTGAAATCTGTTTTCCTTCTTTTCTTAGCCAGTTCCCTGAAGTAATGGTCACTTTTCCTGAGGAATCCTTTTCACAACCCCTTCTTTCTTGTAAGTCAGAATTAAGTTCAGAGTGAGAGTTTCTCATATTGCTTCTCTACTTTCTAAGAGATAACACTGTCAGTAAGGCAGTGTGTGTATTTATATAATGCTCTTTTTTTAAAACAAAATGAGTCTTCCATCAAATGTCCAAGGAGAGACATGTTAAAATGTTTTCTTTATTAACCATTCTCTATTGGTTTATAGACATCTGAGACCATCAATACTGATTCAAAGTCTGTTCTCTGTACTTCCCCCTGTGAATCATTCAGAGCTTTTATCTTCTACATCTTCCAGTTTCAAAAAAAAACTTAGAAAGTTTTTCTTTTCAAATTTTAGTCCTCTTTATCATGGTGGTGAGATTCCTGCCAAACATTCTTTTTGGTTCCTGTGAGATTCAAGCTGTCTCTAGATGGGAGCTCATTGTCATGTTAGCTTAAGCCATGAACCAGAAAACCAAATAGTGTTCTCAAATATTGTTTACATAGCCTGTTACTCACCTCTCATTCCTTCCTTTATTTCCCAGAGTTACAACTTTCAACTGGAAGAATTACTGAGAATGCAGCCTCAGCAAGTCTTTGAGTTTCCTACCTAGGTTTCTAGTCAGGAAAACACATTTCAGATTTCTTTTGCTTACATCAATTATTTCCACATAAAAAAACTGAAGTTGTTAATGATTGATATGTCCACATAGTTTTGATAGGCTTTCTGCCACAGTCCAGATGACAACATGCTTTCTGATGATCAATGTGAAATACACACACATATATATGTGTATATGTATGCATGCATGTTTACATGTATGTGTGAATGAGTATGGCTGCCTCAATACCTCCAAGAAAACTTAAATCCTGATAAAGCTTTCTTATTTTTTCCATGGAACATGGAACGGTATTTCTTTAGAAAATATAGATTCAAATTCCGTGGGAGGGTCCTTCTTTCTTTTGTACTGCTATAACGGTTAAGAGTTTCTTCTCTTTCTCTGATTCTTCTGTGAGCTTCATTAATTTGTAGTCAGCGAAGGTGTGGTATAATGGAATGAATACTGAATTTGGAGTTTAAGGAATTGGCTTTAATCAACCAACCAGCAATAAGTGCCTGCTACAGATGACCTATGAGACTTTGAGAAAATCATTTAACTTCTCTGATCTGTAAAATAAAGGGATTAGACTGGATGATCTCTACTATTTCTTTCAACTCTGAGTCTTCAGTCCTAAGTCACATTATCTCAGTTTCAGTTTCTTTTCTTTTTAATTTATTTTTTCTTTTTATTTTATTATTATTATTTTTTAAATTTTCTACAATCACTTACTTAAAATTAAGATTTTATCCCCGCCTCATCTTCCCCCCACTGCCCCCTCCCTCCCCATGACAACATACAGTTCTGTATAGGTTCTACATATACTTTCCTATTGAATACGTTTTCACTATAGTCATGCTATGTAGCCACACTACAATAAATGGAAGAAATCATGTAACAAATCAAAACATAATACACCAACCCCCCCCCCCCCAACATGATCTGCTACATTCTGTGAATGACTTCCATATTTCTGTCTCTGAGTGTGGAAGGCATTTTGCCTTAGAAAACCGACATTAGGATTTTTTTTCCATTAAGTTCTTGTGTTATTACAAAGTTCCAAGTCTACCAGAAAAAACTCTCGCACACTGTGGTCGTTGCTGTGCACAAAGTTCTCCTGGTTCTGCTCCTTTCGCTCAGCATCAGATCATATAAGTCCTTCCAGGCCTCCCTGAAGTCTTCTTCTTCATCATTTCTTATGGCGCAATAGTACTCCATTACATTCATATACCATAATTTATTCAGCCATTCCCCAATTGATGGGTATCCCCTTGATTTCCAGTTTTTGGCAACTACAAAGAGTGCTGCTATAAATATTTGTGTACATGTGGGACCCTTTCCCATTTTTATAATCTCTTGGGGATACAATCCTAGTAGTGATATTTCTGGGTCAAAGGGTATGCACATTTTTGTAGCCCTTTGGGCATAGTTCCAAACCTTTCTCCAGAATGGTTGGATGAGCTCACAGCTCCACCAACAATGAATTCGTGTTCCATCTCTCCCACATCCTCTCCAGCATTTATCATTTTCTTGTTCTGTCATATTTGCCAATCTTATAGGTGTGATGTAGTACCTCAGAGTTGTTTTGATTTGCATCTCTCTAGTCAGTAGTGATTTAGAACACTTTTTCATATAATTATAGATATCTTTAATTTCTTCCCCTGAAAATTGCCTGTTCATATCCTTTGACCATTTATCAATTAGGGAATGACTTGTATGGTTGTACATTTGAGTCAGTTCTCTATATAGTCTAGAAATGAGGCCTTTATCCCTGAGCTTAGCCGTAAAATTTTTTTTCCCAATTTACTACATCCCTCCGAATTTTGGTTGCATTGGGTTTGGTTGTGCAAAAACTTTTCAGTTTAATGTAATCAAAATTATTCATCTTGCATTTCATAATGCTTTCTATCACTTCTTTAGTAAAAAATTCTTCCCTTCTCCATAAAATCTGATAGATACACTATTCCTTGCTCCTCCAGTTTATTCATGGTATCAATCTTTATACCTAAATCTTGTACCCATTTGGACTTTATTCTTGTGTACGGTGTCAGGCATGGGTCTATGCCTAATTTCCACCACACCATTAACCAGTTTTCCCAGCAATTTTTGTCGAACAATGAATTCTTATCCCAGAAGCTGGGATCTTTGGGTTTATCAAACAGGAGGTTGCTATATTCCTTGCCTGCTGTGTCTTGAGTGCCAAGCATATTCCATTTGTCTATCCCTCTGTTTCTTAGCCAATACCAAGTGGTTTTGATAATTGCTGCTTTATAATACAATTTGAGGTCTGGTAGCGCTAGGCCACCTTCCCAAGCATTTCTTTTCATTAGTCTCTTTGATATTCTGGACCTTTTGTTTTTCCAAATGAATTTTGATATTATTTTATCCAGCTCTAGAAAATAATTATCTGATAGTTTAATTGGTATGGCACTAAATAAGTAGATTAATTTAGGTAGAATTGTCATTTTTATTATATTAGCTCGGCCTACCCATGAACAACTGATGTTTTTCCACTTACTTAAATCTGACTTTATTTGTGCAAAAAGTGTCTTGTAATTGTGTTCTTATAATCCCTGGGTTTGTTTTGGCAGGTAAACTCCTAAGTATTTTATAGTGTCTACCCTAGCTTTAAATGGGATTTCTCTTTCTATCTCTTGCTGTTGGACTTTGTTGCTAATATAGAGGAATGCAGAAGATTTGAGTGGGTTCAGTTTCAGTTTCTTGAGCCAGATGGCCTCTTAAGTTTCCTTACTACACTAAGTTCTATCTTCCACCATTTGACAACCATTTTGATTCTCCTCTACTTACTAAGAATTTTTTCCTTTTGTTTTCTTTCTCTAATGATTTCCTTGACCTTTCCATCAATCTGTGTAGCAGAGATAATGTTTCTTAGACTATATATTTTTTTGTGATGTGGATTTAATGTGCTGTGGGAAACTAACTAGCTGGCTTACAGGACTTCTTCTCTACCTCTGCCTCGCTATGCCTTGGCTTCTCTATCTGATAAGAAACCATCACCTACCCAGTTTTTTGGCTGACCTCAATGCTCAGAGTCAGAAAATTAGGTAAGCTTTTGTTTATCCTGAAGTGGGAAATCGACCCATCAGTGTAGATGAGTGGGGAACACCCTATTAAAAACTCTGTTCAAATCCCTAGGCATTGAAGGAATCGTTGCCAGTCCCTTGACAGCTTGGGTATTTCCAATCCTTGCCTGGGGGTCATCTTTTCCTTCTTCCAGGTTTTACTTAATTCATTGACTAGGACCCCATATCCTTCCTCTCTCTGTCTGTCTCTCTCCACCTCTGTTTGAGGTTTTACTGCTTGAGCCACTGACCTCTGGACCTTGTTTATATCCACCACTGACCTCTGGTAGCAATAGTGTCACTATGCTGCTAATAAAACTTCTTGCAGTAGTGAACCTTGGAGTTATCTCTTCATGTTAAAAATCTAACCAAGCCAGAATTGGGTTGTCATTACCTCATCTTAGCTTATGAACTGTTGACTATGCTAGAAATAGGATTTTTGGGTCTGATGTCTGTGCTCCAGAGGTGGGGAGCTCTTCCCCTATCAAGGTAACACTTGAACTCCTGTCAATAGACAGTAAATCTACTATGTGCTAGGCACTATGCTGAATGCTGGGGATGTGAAGAAAGGAAAAAGCTCAAGAAACTCACAGTCTGATGGGAGAGAAAACATGTAAACAACTATGGACAGTCAATACAGGATAAATTGGAGCCTCATTCACTTTTGCCTTAAGTAAGGAAGTTTGCTTGCATTTATACCCACACAAAATTGGTCAATATAGTCTAATGGGTAGCTAGGTGGGGCAGTAGATACAGTACCAGGCCTGGAGTTAGGAAGAGCCTTCTTCCTGAGTTCAAATCTGGCCTCAGACTCTAAGTAGCTGTGTGACCCTGGGCAAGTCACTTTATCCTGTTTGCCTTAGTTTCTTCTTCTGTAAAATGAACTGGAGAAGGAAATGACAAACCACTCCAGTATATTTGCCAAGAAAACTCCAAATGGGGTCGCAAAGAGTTGGCCATGACAGAAATAGCTACAAAAGACAACAACAAAGTGCAATGAAGTAGAAAAGTTCCTTCGGTTTCCGTCAACTACCCCTAGAAATCTTGTAAGGAACCAGCCAGTTTGCCAACAAGAGACTTCAGGCAATGCTGCCCTTAAGTTCACCTGCTGATTTTCTTCATGTCCCATCATAACCTACTAGTTGATTTTAATAGTTAGCATGCACTTACTTTGCTAAACTGAGCCTTCTAAGGAACCACTAAACTGGCAGCCCCAAACCCCTTACTCTCTTTCTCTTTTGCTATGACTGTGCTAAACATAATCTTCAAATGGAATTAGATATTGCCTGAAATGACCTTTCCTGCTTCTATGAGGATGTGAGCCCTCTTCCAACTGCCCTTGTTCCCAACCCCCCATCTCCAAACAAATAAAAACAGCTTCTATTGAGTGAGGCAGGAAGAGGTAGAGGCTCTTCCTGGATCTCAGATTCTGGGAGGCATCCTTGACATTGAGGAGACCTGACCCCTATTTGTCCCCTTCTGGGGTGGGAGGAGGGAAGGTGGAAATATTTCCCCATCATGCCTCATTTTATGGGATAAGGCTCTTCGCCCTATAGTCCTCAGATAATTGGCATCAATGATTATGATATAGTGATGATGAGTTATGTGATCGTGACTCTGATCCTTTCTCATGAACTGAAATTATTCCCTGCTGGGTAGAAACTGCTCATTTATCTTGTACGTGACAAAAATCTGCTAAAGCATATGGTTTCACCTTCCTTGCTGCAGAGAATCATTTTAATTGCCAGTTAAAGCTTCTGGGTTACTTTCATTTGCAAGCTCTTTATTAACTGTGATCTATTTCTTTTTAAGCAGATATAAATGAGGTTTGGTGTCACCCTCCCAATTATTAAATTTCACAGTAAGACCCTCAGCCACCTACTCTGAAGGGTTTAATGCCCTTGAATAGCGATACATTAAGCATAGTCCTGTGTCCTCATTCCTTTTAATACTTTCCTCCTATGTTGGGACATCTCATTTTCCTTCATTAGTCTTTCCAAATAACATCTTCATTCACCTACTTGTTTGATGTTGCAGAATCTAAATGCGGAATAATTATTTACAATGATTTATTCTAGCTCTGCTTCTTTCCTCCACTTCTAATAATAATACTTTACATTTATGAGGGCATGTTGTAGTGGACAGATAAAGAGACAACATTAAAGCTAGGAAGAACTGGGTGCAGGTCCTACTTCTGATAAAATACGGGCTGTGTGACCCTTAGCAAATCACTTGACCTCTCAGTGTTCTAGACTATAAGTTGCAGAGAAAGTACTGATTTAAATTTATAGGGGGAATTTCCTTTCCTGAAATTCCCTATAGCAATGAAATCATAATTGCAGTCTTTATTCTCTTATCTTCTAATTTCCACTTAAATTTTAGAATTTACGCAATATTTTTACATGCATACTTTTGCAGTCCTGCAAGCTAGACTACAGAAAATTATTTCCATTTCATACATTTGGCCATCCTTGACTTAATTATGGCAAAATGACTTGCCCAAGGTCACACAGTTCATAAGCAACTCAAACGGAACTTGAAAACAGCTCTTCTGACTTCTGTTCAATGCTCCTTCTGCTGCACCATAATGCCTCTCGTACTCTGATTCTTAAAAGAGATTGACCTATTAAGGCAATGGGGCAGTCAGGTGGCACTAGACACTGAGAGGATACCAGTGCTGAAGTCACTAAGACTCATCTTCCTGAGTTCAAATCCAGCCTCATACACTTAATTGCCATGGGACCCTGGGCAAGTCACTTAACCCTGTTTGCCTTAGTTCCTCACCTGAAAATGAGCTAGAGAAGGAAATGGCAAAGCACTCTAGTCATATCTTTGCCAAGAAAAACTCAAATGGGGTCATGTGGAGTCAGATATGACTGAACACCAATGAACAAGCAATAAGATAAAACGATGGCATAATGTATGGCTGTTTTATAGCCATGTAATTGCATGGGCATGTAACTGAATGGGCAACCCATTGAGCAGTCCGTCGATACCTACCTGGGACAGCTGTGGCAAATAGCCAATGACCTTGATCTAGGGTTGACAAGAACAAGAAGAATTGACTGGATTGACTTTGGGAAATTGTACAAGGCTTTTAATGACTCCAGGATTTTTATTGAAACAAAGGTCTATCCTTTTAGCAATTATAATCTTCCCAGAGATACTGTATATCTGCTTATAGAACATAATCACCTCTGAAGAAAATTAGAGGGCCAATCAAAGGGTCAATGGAGAAGTATGTGGTGGACTTGAGCAGGTCACAATATATTACAGGGAGCTGTGCATTAGAAGTTGCCTAGGGGAAGTCATTGGAGAGATGTATGGCTGAAAGAGATGAGCTGATTGTAGAGCGAGAGCAAGGGTTAACTATTAGACAGCCCATAAGTTCTGTCACTAGCTACCCAATGTCAAGAGAGCTTGATGGGAGTCCATAAACGTTAGGTGAACTTCCTGCAGGACATGGACAAGTTGCTTAGGGTGTGCAAAGCATGGTTTAGAACTACTGTACTGCAGGAAGTGCCTGCAATGGTAAGATTATGGAACCACTGAAGGATGGAGGAATTGTGGCAAAGAGAAGCAATAGCACATTTTGTTTGGTGTAGACATAAAAGCATTTAAAACCCCTGAAAACTATTCCTTTTCTGACTATGTCCTGATCTAATTTTGGTTTCACTTGTTTCTTGCTATTTTGAATTAGTGGTATTCCTTTTGCTTTAGCTTTCACAAGTGTTAAAAGAAATCTGTTGTTTCATGGGGATGTTTGGTTTCTTCAGGATTTAAGTAAGCAGCTGTCTTCTGCATCCTTTACAATCCTTGACTCTTTTCAATAAGTTTCTGGAAGGTATGGGCTGTTTCAGTTTTGCCTTTGTATCCTAGCACCAGTTCAGACAGACGGAAGGATAAAGCACTTAAGTACTCACTGTATGCCAGGTATTGTGCCTAAGGTATTTGTGTTGAGCAGTCATGTTAGTCCTTCATGACCCCATTTGGGGTTTTCTTGGCAAAAACACTGGAGTGGTTTACCATTTCCTTCTCCAGCTCATTTTACAGAGGAGGAACTGAGGCTAATGAGGTTAAGGGACTTGCGCAGGGTCACACAGCTAGCAAGTTTCTGAGGCTGTTTGAAATCTAGGGATTTGAAGGGAGGTCTTCCTAACTCCAGGTCTGGTGCTCTATCTTCGGTGTACCCAACTAACACATAGTAGTAACATTAATAAGTACTTGTTGAATCAAATTTACACCTACTACCAAAGTTCCATTATTTCTCTCATTGGAAAATTTTTCCATACAACTTCTTTAGAAATCAAGTTATATCTCCCCCAGTGTCTCTGAGGAAAGAGGTACAATAAAGGAATTTTCCATATAATTAAATATGTACCTTTCTAAACTCCAGGAGGCCTGGGTTCAGATTGTAGCTCTGACACTTATTAGTGGCATGCCTATCAACAAGGAATTTCAGGAACTTGAGCCTCAGTTTCCTTATCTGTAAAATAGGAATAATAATATTGATCTTACTTTATATCATAAGACCTGTATGAACAAAGTACTTTGTAAACATAAATAAATGTGAGTTCTATAAATGTAAGTTCTTATTTTAATGTAAGTTCTTATTTTAATAAATATAAGTTCTTAAATGTAAGTTCTTATTTTAAATGTATAAATGTAAGTTAAATGTAAGTTCTATTTTATAAAATAAATGTAAGTTCTTATTTTAATGATCATAGAATTCCAGAACTGGTAAATACTTTAGAGATTTTGAAGAAAACTTTTCTAAAATATATCACATCATTTACTGTCTCAGTCAACAGTATGCCAAAACAATTTAACCTTTACATGTGTACACAGATGTGTAACACATACCTATGGCTCCAAAGGGACTGACATCATACAACTAAAAGAATAGATACATGAAGGTGCAATGGGATACAATGCTATAACTCTTCATTAGAATGGCTAGACTATCATTTCGCAGACTGTGACAGTTGGGAAGAACTTAGAGATGATGTAGTCCAATCCTCTTATTTCTCTCATTTTACAGATAAGAAAACTGAGGCCAAGAGATATGAAATGACTTGCATACCTAATGTCATACAGCAGGGTAGTGGTAGAGATGGGACTGCAACCAAGGTCTCTTGAATCTGGGATCAGGGACTATGTCTTAATTTTCTTCATGTCTCCTCTAGCGCTTAGAACAGCGCTTAGCATATAATACATACCTAAGATGTGGTTGTTGAATGAGCAAATGAATGCATGAACTCAGCCTATCTACATTGTGAATTTTTTTGGTTTTCTAAGTTTTCCTTATTTTTCTGACTCTTGTAACTTCTATATCTCCCATATGCATGAAAAGCAGGAGGAGAAAATTACACGCAATTTTAGCAGAAACTATGGTGGGAAGAAAAGAAAATTAGTGGATCAAGTCAGATTTTAAGATTAACTATGCATTTTAATTATATAGACTATTCTTACTCTCTAAAAACACATAACTCTGGATTTTCATCCTGGGCACATGTACCATTGTGCATGGCATCTGTCTTTACATCCCCCAAACACAATCTAGGTATCTGTGCCTTCGCTCTCTCTAGCATATGTGGTGCTAGACCAGTTGGTGACAAGCTGTTGCTAATGTGTCTTCCTTCCATGGTGACTGTGGGAAGTTGTCTTCTTCCTACATTGTGGGAAAGAGTTGAGAAAGGGTTTCTGGGTAAATATTAAGAAGTAATGCTAAAAAAAAAGTTAGTGAAAACTTTTTCCCCTTACTTTTATCCAGCTGTCATACCCTTTACAAAAATGTTCTTAAAAGGCATAATAAAATCAAAGGCAAAGGCCCATGATACACTTAAGCACTTAGCCTTGAGCAGTGAGCACGATGACCTTCTCAAATCCAATAAACAGTAGCTCTATGACTATTTTATTACATGCTGTGATGTTCACAATCACAAGTGGTACCCTGAACTTTAAACTCCCCCTCCTTTCTTTTTTGGTTTTCAAAGTTATGTCAGTGAACTTGGAGGGACTCACCTGAAAGAAGGCTGCTGTAACTTGTTCTCGAGTGGTTACCTTTGCACGGTATCCTGAACAGAAGTGAAACTCACTGCATCAGCTGAATAGCCTTTCACTGTAACTTGCAGAGAAGTGAAGGGAGGTGAAAAGAACATAATTTAGAAAAGAAACATTTAAATGGATGTTCTGACATTCATCCACTTATTTAATTTCATGGTGATGTGGGTGACTTCTGAAGACTCAGACATTGCAAAAGTCTGATTTCTATCCCCAAAATTAGATGATGAGACCTTGAAGATGATTTCTCTTGTTTTTCTGGAGTATGTATGTAATAAACATTAGTTCTAGCATAAGTCATTTAGTTACTTCTAATGGAAAATATTTTAGAAATCATTTGTGATAACTTAAATAGAGAAGAATAGAGAAAATCAACTTTTACCTAATTATGAAACTGGTATTTTTGAACACTTATCTTAAAAAGGTAAAATAATGTTTGCTTGACATTTGTTGAACTGAGTTGAGGTGAGAAGTTGAATCATCTGGTTCCAGGGATGTGTATGTTATAGTCCATATCAGGCATTCAATCAATAAACGTTCGTTGAATGCCATGTATGTGCTCAGTGGTTGAAACCTATGAATGGAACGATGAAGCCTATCCAAATTTTTGGGGGAAAAAATTAAAGCCAAACCATTAGGTTTACTGACTTTGACTATAGTGTAAATCTTGTTGTCCAGTCATTTTTGGTCATGTCTGACTGCGACTCCTTGGCAAAGATGCTGGCATGGTTTGCCATTTCCTTCTCCAGCTAATTTTGCAGATGAGGAAACTGAGAAAAACAGGGTTTAGTGACTTTCCAAGGGTCACGCAGCTGGTAAATGTCTGAGACCAGATTAGAACTCAGGGAGATGAGTCCTCCTGACTCCAGGCCCACCATTCTGTGCACTATGGAGCGACCTAGTTGCCCAAAAGTGTAAGTAACACTAGACTAAGAGGAGACTTGACTGACGTTAGCTAGCAATGTGAATGATCAAAGCCCTTCTGGTTCAGTTACCTCACCTAGAAAATGAGGAATTCATTGGATGGTATCTAACTGTGGATATCTTACAAGATTTGTCTCTTTTCTCCTTTCCTTCTGTGCTCTCTATTTTTTATACACCATGCCTGGGAAATCTTTGTAAGGTTGCATGACCGCTGACCCACTCCCACAATCTGTGATGCAAGAATACCCAAAAGAAAAGGGAGGAAGGCAGAAGGATTTTGTAAAGGGTCCTGTTGTCACTGGTCCAATGAGAGAGGTATCATCATCCAGCCCTTGGTACTCTATATACTCAAGGCCTCAGCAAACTTAAGACTATTCTTATTCCTTTCCCAGGTTCACCCACAACGTGGGGACACAGAAATATAAAGGAAAAGCCATTCAAGAATCAAGCTAAGTTTCACCTGACTGGCCTGACCTCCATTCTGTGAATGTGCACTTCTATAGCCAAGAGGTCAGAAACTTGGACTGTTCCTTCCCCTCCCTGGGAGGGAAGATATTGTTTTTTTGAAATTTTTTTATTAATTTATTTGTTTTCAGTTTTCAACCATCACTTCCATATTTTAAATTTTCTCCCCCTCCTCATCTCTCTCCCCAAGATGATACACAATCTTATATGGGTTCTACACATATTAAAGACACTTTCCCATTTGTCATGTTGCATAGAAGAATTAAAATGAATGGGAGAAACCATGAGAAAAACCAAACCAAAACAAAACATAACAAAAGAGAAAATAATCTACTTCATTCTGCTTTCTGATTCCATAGTTCTTTCTCTGGATGTGGATGGACCTTTGCATCAAGAGTCCTTTGGAAATTGCTGTGAAGAGCTAAGTCTATCAGAAACAGTCCCTATAAACTGTGGCTTTTACTGTGTTTAATGTTTTCTGGTTTTGCTCATTTCACTCACCATACGTTCATATAAGTCTTTCCGGGTTTTTCTGGAGTCCACCTATTTCTCATTTTTAATTACACAATAGTATTCCGTTACATTCAGATACCTCAACTTGTTCAACAATTCTCCAATTGATGGGAATTCCCTTGATTTCCAGTTCGTGGCTACCATGAAAAGAGGTGCTATAAATACTTTTGTACATGTGTGTCCTTTCCCCATTTTTACGATCTCTTTGGGACACAGCCCTAGAAAGAGTATTTCTGAGTCAAAGGGTATGCACACTTTATAGCCCTTTGGGCATAGTTCCAAATTGCTCTCCAGAATGGTTGGATAAGCTCACAGCTCCACCAACAATGAATTAATGTTCCAACTCTCCCACATCTTCTCCAACATTTATCAACTTCCTGTTTCGTTATGTTCATCAATCTGATTGGTGTGATGTGGTACCTCAGAGTTGTTTTGATTTGCATTTCTTTAATCTATAGTGAATTAGAGCATTTTTTTCATATGACTATAGATATCTTTAATATCTTCCCCTGAAAACTACCTGTTCATATCCTTTGACTGTTTATCAACTGGGGAATGGCTTGTATTTTTGTACATTTGACTCAGTTCTGGGAAGAAAGGTATTAACTAGCCTCCCTACATGTAATTGGGGGCAATTAGTTTAAACCTTCAAGGACAGGAATCTCACCCCTCTCCGTACGAGTGCAGAATGGTCAACAGTGTATGTTCAGTAGGCTGCTGTAGGATCACCATCCTCCTCAGTGTCTTTGGAATAACTGAAGATATGTTATCATCAGCTAGGTGGATAGAGCACTACACCTGGAAAAGACTTGAATTCAAATCCAGCCTCAGATACTTATTAGTTGTGCCACTGCTGCCTGCCTCAATTTCCTCATCTGTAAGATGGGGATAATAATACACCCTACATCCCAGGGTTGGTGTGAGGATAAAATGAAATAATATTTGTAAAGCTCTTTGCGAACTTTAAAGTATCACATAAAAGTGTTTACATAACTCTCTTCCTTGAATGGATGAATGAGTGAAAAAGCATTTAGTAAGTGCTTAAAGACACAGTGCTAAGGGCTAAGGATAGAAATAGAAAAGTGAGACAGCCCATGCCCTCAAGAAATTTACAACCTAATAGGGTCAAAACACATAAAGAAGTCTTTTCTCAAAGGTATTAAGGGTTAGTCCAATAACTCCTGCTACTTTTTTTGTTTCAAAGTTAGAGTTCTGGTATGAGGGATACATTTCCAGTTCTTGAAGTGATATGCTGGAACAGGCTTAAACTAGCCAAAGAGATCCCATTGCTAAATAAAGAAAATGGCCATTTGTACCTAGGAAATTAGCCAACATCACAAATCAGGGCTTAATTTATTGTTTTACTGACTTTTTAGACTTTAAAAAATGATGAGATAAAAGGTTAATAATGCAGATTCAGCTTAAAAGTATGTCCTGGGTACTTTCTTTTTCCATTCTGGAGAGCTAGTTAAATATTTACCATCACATCAGTATCTTTATTTCTCAAATGGAAGTCTGAAATTCAAGTTCTTATTTCCTGTATGATTCTCTTTGTCATCACCCTTAGGACTTCTTTTCCCAGCATCGTAATGCTCAGGATGATGCTGGTCAACTGTCTCACACTTTGGTATTTCACTGAGGTCTTGGCACATTGTAGTCTCTTCCCACAGGTGATTGGGAGTCTGCTACAATGGTGGAGTTGGGCATGGCATGATCTTGAACTTACTTCTGAAAATCTGAATGGGGAAGACAATTCCCAATGTACAGTTGAGATGAGAGTGGTACTGAGTACCCCACAATCTAAGATACCCAGGAGTACCATACCATAAATATGAGCCTTTGTGGACCCATTTTTAGGGGACTGAAGTCTCTGACTACCGCTCTTGGTCATGATCCCCTTATTTCCTGTCTCCCCAGGGATTTCTATATTTTATCTTGACCTCAGGACCACAGGCAATGCAATCAAAAGTAGAACCTAGGGCTTTGCATCTTAAACACAGGCTAAATAGTGTTTCTAACTCTGGGAAATCTTTTGATAACTGACCCCTAGTTGCATAGACTCAGAGATAGGTTCTTTTGCTTTTTTTTTTTCCTCCTGAGGCTATTGGGATTAAGTGACTTGCCCAGGGTCTTATAGCTGCTAAGTGTGTCAAGTGTTGGAGGCTGGATTTGAACTCAGGTCCTTCTGACTCCAGGGTTGGTGGTGTATTTACTGCACCCCCTCGCTGCCCTATATTTTCCTTATTCATCTTCACTTTTCTTGGTCTCTTTTTATCCTCCTCTGTCTCTCTCCTGAAAAGTCTATTTTGCTTCTGACCATTTCCTTAATCTACCCTCCTCTTATCACCTCTTTCCCGCTTCCTTAGTCCCCTTTCCTCCTACTTTCCTGTTGGGTAAGATGCATTTTACATATTCTATATGTGGAACTCTTCTTGCTCTTACCCTCACACCCTACTTTTGACTTTTAAGCAACTGTTTAACTATACATGCACATGCACACACACACGTATGTGTGTGCATCTGTTCAGTCTTTCAAATTATCTGGAAAGGGATGATTTCCTAAAAGTTGCCCATTTAACTCTTCTTGAAAAATCTATATTAAGGTATCTAAAAGCACTTACAGCCTAAAGAAATAGCTAATAATAATAGTTACATAGCACTTTATTTTATAAAATGCTTTACAAATTGTTAAGTTGTTTCAGTTGTGGCCAACTCTTCATGACCCCATTTGGAGTTTTCATGGCAAAGATACTAGAAAGATTTGCCATTGTCTTCTTCAGCTTATTTTACAAATGGGGAAACTGAGGCAAACAGGGTTAAGGGACTTGCCCAGGTTCACATAGCTAATAAGTGTCTGAGTCTACATTTGAACTCAAGTCCTCCTTACTCCAGGCCTGGCACTCTATCCACTGGGCCACCTAGCTGACCTGATTTATAAATACTGTATCATTTTATTCTAACAATAATGTTGCAAGATCTCTGTAGAGGGTACTTTTATTATCCTTGTTTTACAGATGAGGAAACTGAGTTAGACAGAGGCTATGTGGTGCTCGGGACCACATAGCTAGTGAGTATCTGAGACTGGCTTTAAACACAGGCCTTCATGACTCCATATCTAATACTTTTAGCCTCTGTTTCACCTAGCTGCCAAGTGCCACTCACCCAGCAGAATTCTTTTACATTAGTGACCTCTTAATTTTTTTCAGCTTTATTGATAACTTTTTCATATTCATCATATTTATTTCTAAATATTTCTCTCTGACCCCTCTCCTCCCCAGGGAAGCTCTTTGTACCAAAAATTGAAACCTGTATCCACTGACTGTTCATCAGCACCAAAGGACACATTTGACAGCATGAACAACATTCTGCTTCTAGTAACCCCCATGTCTGCAATGAAAAGAAAGAGGTGACTTTTCTTATTTCTTCCCTAGAACCCAGTTTGGTAAGTAAAATGACCTAGGATTCTCTACTGTTTTGCTCTTATTTCCAATTTTGTTGCTATAGTCTTAGTGATGCCTTTATAATATGAATACATAACAACAGTATTTATTTTCCTAAGATGGTAGCCTTTAGTGACAATTAACTGTTTTAAAACCTTGATTCTTTCTCTAATAAAGGGCTTCCCTTCTCCCTTAGGGGATCTCTCTAATTCAAAGCATACCCTTCAACTACCCACCCCTAATTTCAAACATAGGCTGTTCTCACAGGCTTATCACAAAAGTTTTGACTAAATCTTAAAAACCAGCTCATATAGGTCTAGGAAGGCCAATGTCTATTCCTGGTATGGCAGAAATGTTGGGTGGGAGACAACAGCAATTTCAAGAAGTATTAATATCATGTATAGAGACATTATAGAAACTTGTATGGGACATTTGTCATACAAAAGGTTTAACACTTGTGGCCCTGTGGCTCCTCAAACACACTTAGATGACCCCTATCAAACTTCTAGGAACATAAAGTTCCATAAGACTCTATTAGGATGACGTTCCCATCAGAATTCTATGACTGATGACAAGCAGAAGTCCTGTAACCTTTGTCACAGGCCAAAGAGAACACAGGAAGGTCCAGAAGGTGTTGTCAAGGACACAACTTTTGCTGACCTTGTGAGATAGTTATCGTCATCAAACCCTTTTGTAGGTTCCGGGCCCAAGACCTTAGCAACAGAAAAGGACACAAAAATATAAACATAGAGGGAAAGATATCTACATAATCAGAAAACACAGAGTATTACTGCTTTACCATTTTAAGGTCTCACTTGACTGCCTTGTTTTCCATTCTGTCATATTCATTCTAATAACCACTTCTAAGCATAAATTCTATGTTAGGGTAACCATCCCCAAGGCCTGGGCTTTCTCTGCTTTTATATGTTGTATACTGGAAGCTCTCAGAGTGGGAGAGAGTTTGATGTCTCTCGGGAGAGCTATAGGGAATAGTGTTTGACACTGCTTTTAGTAATAATCTCATCCCTTCACACTATTTCAGTGATTAGCTCTGGAGAGGTTATCTGTCTGACCTCTGCCAGCATAACATTCCTATTTTTAACTGCCTGTTCTATACCTCTGTCAGTGCTCCATACCACAGCGTTCTCATAATCAATATATCCAAAACAGAATTCAACAGTGTGCAAATCCCACCTCTCATGCTTACTATCTGTGTAACCTTGGACAATTCACTTAACGTCTCTAGTTTCTTCATCTATAAAACAAGGTTCCTTTCAGTTCTAGAGGTATGATTTTTCCTCTAAAACATGTTCCTTCTTTCTTACTTCCCAATTTCTTTTTTTCTAATTTATTTTCCCCCAGTTACATGTAAAACCAATTTTCCAAGTCCTTTTCCTGTCACAGCCCTTTTCTATCACCCAGACTCAAGTCTATATTTATCTTTGTCTCTTTCCAATCTGTATTTATCTTAGCCAAAACCATCACCTCAAGCAAATTGCCAGGTCCTGTTCTTTGGGTTTATTCCTTTCTTTCCAGGTAGCCTGTGATCACTCTATTTTGGACCCAAATTTACCTCTTGCCTGGACTACTGTTACAACACTTAACCCCATCCTTTACCCAATTGCCAAATGATCTTACTGATATATCAATCAGTCTGATCTCATACTCCCTTGTTCAAGAACATTATGTGGCTCCCAGTTACTTACTGAAAAGAACGGTTATCTTTATCCTTGCATTCAAAGTTCTTCCTGGACTCCAGGCTCCCTTTCTAGCCTGATTTCAGGGAACTTTTCACCAACTCTAGGCTTCAGCCATGACAACTTTTTTCTTAAGTTCACCTTATATGTACTGTTTTTCGTGCCTGGAACTTATATTTCCCCTCCCCCGGCCACATTCTATTTTCCTATTTAGGAGTCACTTTCCCCCTGCAAGGCTCATATCAACATCTGCTCCTTCTGTTTTGCCTTTTTCTGATCTTTCTGGTTAGAAATAATTCTTCAGTCCTTGTATATATTGTACTTTTTTGCTTAATTTCTCCCATACATTTACTTATTCTTCCAAAAGTATTTTATTTGTCTATGTCTTCTTTTCTCCATTACTGGATTCTAAGTTTCTCAAGTACAGGGATTTTTTTTGTGTGTGTGTGTGTTTGTTTTGCCTTTTTTCTTTGTGTACCTGATATTTATCATAATGCCCTGCATATGTTAATTGCTTAAAAAAAGTTGATTTACTGTAATCACTCAATTCCCTTCCTCAAAAATGCTCTGATTCTCAGCAATATCAACATCCTCTTGCCTATCAGCAAATAGATCAGTTTCCATATAACAGAGCTGATGTCCATCAACAAGCAATTTCTAAGCATCTTTTTTTGTGCCAGGTTCTATACTAGTTATTGGGAAAACCAAGACAAAAGTAAAGCAGTTCCATCCCTCAAGGTTCTTACATTCTATAGGTTCAGAAAACTCACATATATATGAAGTAATAGAAATATATGTAGAAAATGTATATAATTAAAGATCAATATAATTTATTTGTAAGTACTCAAAAGATGTAGACATTACTGTTCTAATCCAATCATGTTCTAGTTGTGTTCTATTGATTCATTCAGTACTTTTATTTCGGAAAAGTGCAACTGTCCTAACTGAGTTACTGAGTTCATGGGACCACTGTCACTCTTAAAGTTGAAAGAAGGGCCAGCCGGAGGTTTCCAGGATGCTACCCTTCATATCAGTTATGGTTACTATTACATAGGGGTTTCTAGGTTTCGTGGTGAAGAGCATTTTCTTATTATCGACATACAAACCATACATATGTTGAAGTCGTACGTCCTAGTGATTTCTCCAGGTAGTACTCCTTACATATCGCTTTGTAGCTCACCTGAGAATTATAGCCTGCTATAGTAGGAAGGGTTATGAGGAGCATCTAGCCTAAATTTTCTTGTTTTATAGATGATGAAACTTAGCCTCAGAGAGGAAAAGTGATCCACCTAAGGCCACACAGGAAATCAGGAATCAGACTTGAGAGTCCTTGATTTCGATCTAATGGTGATTAAATTAGTACATGCTGTTTCCTTAGCCATGTCATGTTGCTCTGGTCATAGGTAATCTACAACCTGTCAAACACACGGACAAAATAAGGACACAGGACAGTCTTCCTTAAACTAAAGTTTTAACCTTTAATAGGGCATTAGAATGAGATGATTTAAATTCAAGTATTTTGCTTTGCCCTACTTCACTACTCTGTATTGTCAGGGGATATTGACTTGTTAGAGCCGATTGTTAAAATTTCAGTGTGAGCATTTGTATCTTGGAAATTGTAAACGCTACAGCTCAGGGTTTGATTTATTCTTTTATTGATTTCCTAGACTTAAGAAAGTGATGGAGAAAATATCAATAATGCAGATTCATCTTAAAAGTATGTGATGCATGCATTCTTTCCCCCCTTAGAGAACCAGTTATTAAACACCATGATACCACTGCATATAATCTTCTATGTAAAAATTCTGTTTGGTGTTTATAGATTCAATAGATTTAGAGCTAGAAGAACCATGTAGTAGAACCTCCTAATTTTTACAAGTGAGGAAACTGAGGCAGAAGCTAAGTGACTTACCCAAGGTCATTCAGTACATGAGAGATAGAATTTGAATGCAGGTCCTCTGAATCCAGAGTCAGTACTGTTCTCCTTATATACTATACTTCAATTTTATATTAGGCATGCTTCCTTCTCTTCCCCCACTTTCCACCCCCATCAACCTAGGAGAGCTATTCACTTGGCAATTCCCCTCAATGTTAGGATTAATCTTTCCACATAAACAGTGTGATCTGTGATAGGAAGCTGGGTTGGCAGGGCCTCCGAATTCTATTTGTAACGCTGACTATGTGCTTTTGAACAAATCACTTAATCTTGAGTTTCAGGCTCCATTGACTACATCCAGCCCCTGCACCAGCTGTCTGTCTTCATCTACTGCTAGCCTGCAAATTGGGGTGGGTGGGCCAGAAGGAGAGGGTGGGGAGTCTATGAATCACCACCAATTATAAAAATCATGCTTGAGTGCTATAGCTAGCGAGAAGGAAATAGCATCTAATAGTAAGAATATCTTCAGGTTGGGAGGAGAGCCAAATAAGAATACAACACTGATGCACCTGAGGGGAAATGATTGCAGAGTAAGCTCACTAATGAGTGTCAGTGTGATGAATCTTTTTTTTTAAACCTTGATAATGTAAAACATAACCCCCCTTCCCCCACTGGATGCTTTTCCAAAGGAATTCAATTTGCCCAGGTATGGATTCACTTTCTAACTTATTTTTCTTTTTTTCCATTACTGTCTAATTCCCCTGACCAAATAGTAATTTGAACCTCATTATCTGCTGAACTAGGGTAAATCAACTACCTTCTGGGAGTAGGATTTTCACCTGTTGCCTCTTTAGGCATCTAATGATTCTCCTACCTTGTCTGGGAGGAGTGTGGAATAATACTCATTTAATTCTCATAGCAACCCTGTAAGGTAAGTGCTTTTATTATGCGCATTTTACAGATGGGGAGAAGGCTGAGAGGCAGCTAGGTGGCACAGTGGATGGAGAGGCCCCAAGTTCAAATCCTTTCTCAGATACTTAAGTAGTCTTGTTACCCTGGGCAAGCCACTCAACTTTTATCAATATCACTTTCCTCATCTATAAAAGGGGATAATAATACCTACCTTAAAAGATTATTGTAAATCACTTTGTAAATCTTAACTAACTATAAAAATGCTAGTTATTATTACTGGAATAAGGAAGCTAGGTGGCACAATGTATAGATTACCAGGCCTGGAGTCAGGAAGACTCCTCTTCTTGAGTTCAAATCTGGCCTTAGATACTTACTGGATATGTGACCCTGGACAAGTTATTTAATCCTGTTTGCCTCAGTTTCTTCACCTGTAAAATAAGCTGGAGAAGGAAATGGCAAACCACTCTGCCAAGAAAACCACAAATGGGGTCATGAAGAGTGTGTGTTTGTTCATCCTTCATTGCCAAAGAAGACCATGCCATCAGAGAAATAATGACATAACTTGCACTTGACTTTGTTTTGAGTGAGGGAGTTTTGTGCAAGGTCACCAGCCTCACTTTTCCTCCAGAACCATCTGAATGCAGTGACCAGATATTCATCAGGATGACTGGAGATGACCCAGGATGAGGCAATTGGAGTTAAGTGACTTGCCCAAGGTCACACAGCTAGTGAGTGTCAAGTGTCTGAGGTGAGATTTGAACTCAGGTCCTCCTGACTCTTGCACTGGTGCTCTATCCATTGCATCACCTAGCTGCCGCTTCATGAAGAGTAGGACATGACTGAAAAACAGCTGATTTCTGTAATGAGAAATAAAGGGACTTTTCCAGAGACACATAGTTACTCAGTGAAGCAGGATTCAATGGCAGTTCTATCCTAAATGCAAATTTAGCACTCTGTCTTCTATGGAATACTACCTCTTTTGCTGACATACTATTTTAAAACTATGTTTGGGTGCGCTTAGGCAAAAATTATTCTAATGACCAGTTTCAGTTGGAATGGAGGGGGGAGGAATTTCACCCTTCATATCTATGTGGTGAATGAATCTGGAAGTACCCATTCCTATTGGCCCTTATGTTAGTAATAAAAATAAAAACATCCCATTGAAAACTTCTTGGAAGCGCTCCAACTGAAAGGTCTAGTTGGATCCATTTTTGTCCTGTGGTTCATTCTTTCAGTCATGTACCACTCTCCATGACCCCATTTAGACTTTTCTTGGCAAAGATATTGGAGCAATTTTTCATTTCCTTTTCCAGCTTTTACAGATGAGTAAACTGAGGCAAACAGCACTGGGTAACTTGCTCAGAGTCAAGCAGCTTCTAAGTGTTTGAGGACAGTTTTGAACTCAAGAGGATGAGTCTTTCGGACTTTAGACCTGGAACTCTATTCACTGCACCATTTTTTGTTACTAAATATCTAAACAGAAAGTTGAAAAATGACAAATCAGGTAGGTAATCTACTTTTGAAATATCTGATTTGCCTTATTATAGGTCAAACATGATTGTATAAGTCTGAAGTTCCTACTCCTCTCTTTTTTCCCTGCCTTAATTTTAGATCAGAAATGAAAGCTTATGACTTTTTTTAGCTGTAGAGACAATCAAACAAAAGAAATTAAAAACTCATTTGTTACCATTTAGTTCATGCAAATCTTAAGTGTTTTTATGCAAACCGCTCTGAGCCATGTACTGGTGATATAATCTTATGACAAAAGACCATAAACAGATGTTCAAAGGATATTCAGAGGAATTAGGCTTCCAGAAAATGTGCTTAATATGCCTGGTTCTAGCATAAACACACCTTTTGATTACTCTGAGTGGATGATAGGTCAAAATTTCAAGGTCTATCTAAAGTATGCATTACCTTGAGCACCTGTCATTAGCTAAATATAATTATTGACCTTGAAAGAACTGGGAGTTGATCACATGAATGGTAATTCAGCAATAGACTATGTTACTAATATAGTCTAAAATGGAGAGAGAAGCATTAGGGATTAACAGTGGGTTATATTTCATGTACAAGGATGATATCCATATTGGGAATCAGTTGGTGGCAGGACAGGCTAGAGGCAGAAACATCAGGATCAGGAAACTAACCTGGAGTAGTGTAAGTGATCAAGGAGAGACCCATGTTGGGAGATAGTAGGAAGATGTATGGGTGGTAATCAATTAAACATTTTAAAAATGCTCAGAGGAAGAAAAAAAGCAGAAGAGGACATAAACAAAGAGAATACTTTTGTTACAATTTTATTTGATTTGTACTTCAAAAAGCTATACATGAAAGCTCTTGTTTTCTTTTATAATCTTCTTGTTCCTTTTGTATGCTGAACCATCTGCATTTATTGATGATTGTTAAATTTATAATAAAAAGAGATGAAAGAAAAAGTTGGTGCAGGAGATAAAGGAACAATGCATTCTAATGTCAGGCAATAAGAAGATTCAGATCAACAGATAGTGGCAGGGTGGGAGCAGAGGTCTAGTAGCGGAGAGGAGTTAAAGGTCCTGCCAGATGGATAAAGTAAGGCAGGAGAGCGTGGTAATGAAAAGTTGTTACAGACCTTGATAGGCAAGAGCTTGACATGAAGAAAGTATGACAGCAAGAAATAGGAGTCTAGACATAGGGACTATAGTCCCAGGGACTGTCCCAAGGACAGGTCTTTATTCCTGGGCTGAAGCAGTCAAGGAAAAGTGGGAATTTAGGCTTACTAGCAAAATAAATGGTTCTAGGACAGGGTCTCCTACTTGTTCGGTTGTGTCTGACTCTGTGTGACCCCATTTGGAATTTTCTTGGCAAAGATACTGGAGTTGTTTTGTCATTTCTTTCTCTAACTCATTTACAGAAAAAGAACTGAGGCAAATAGAGTTAGGTGACTTGTACAGGTCACACATCTAGTAGGTGTCTGAGTCTGGATTTGAACTCAAGAAAAGGAGTCTTCCTGATTCTAAGTCCATTACTCTGCCTACTGTACCACTCAGCTGCTCTGGAGTAGGGTTTAGGGTCTTCAAGATAGTGAATAAGGAATGGTGGTACAATGTCAAACATGAAGATTCAATAGGCAAGAGAAAATCCAGTTCCTAGAAAGTACAAAATCTGAGTGGGACCAGCAACGGGGGTCACATGGTTTTGCTCTAATCTTCATTTCCTCTGTTTCCTTCATCTGTAGGCTTGCTTGGTCCCAGAACTAAGGTAGGGCTATTTGACTTTTAGGTGAGGGTAAATAGACCGCATATGAAAAGAATTTCATTAAAGTAAACCAGAAGATGGATAAGAGCTCATTACAGATATTTTGCCATTGATTTACTGGAAATAAGGGTATGTACTCTACATTACTTTCCTCAGTGGTGACTGACTTACAATGACTCATTCCCAGGATCTCTTGGACAGTTCCTTTAATGACAATTCATATGTGTTGCAAGATTATTGGCAGGGTTTGGGAGAATGTTTCCTTGTACCTTGTCTGTGGGAAGTAAATTGATCTATACAGTTGAATTTGACAAACTGTTAGGGGCCTATTTTGGGCTTATGTGGTTAGTGTCCCAAGTTGAACAATACCATATCTATTTTCAAGGAGTTTACAATCCAGGATGGATATTACACATCTAACAACTAGTTTGCATGCTAAACTATAGCCTTTAAACTGCATGGTGCATCCTAAAATCAATGCAGCGATGGAAAAGGCTGTCAGGAGGTAGTGAGTTTCTCTTCAAGGGACATTTTGAAGGAGCGATAGTGCATGTGTGACCACTTGTTGGGACAGTCAGAGTGGGAAGTCTTTTTCAGGAATAGGTTGAACTAAGAGGACTACTTTTGACTTTGAAATCCCTGTTTCTATGGAGTACCAGGTAGTATGTTAGATCCAAACAAAGTATTCTGGGGATATTTGAGGAGAGAATGATCCTTTTCAGTTAAATGCCATCAAGAAACATTTCATGGAGGAGGTAGTGTCTAACTCAGGCCTTGTAGGAAAAGGAGGATTTTAACAGGTGTCAGGCAGAGTGTATGAATTTAAGAAACAAAAGATGACATGAACAAATGTGTGGAAATGATAAAGAGCAGAATAAGTTTGAGAATTACGAATAGTCCAATTTGGCTGAAGCTTAATGTGCATGAAGTGGAGTGATGTGACGGTTCTGAAGGAGTCGTTAGACCTTAAATTTGGGAAGTACCTTAAATACTGGGCTAATGAGTTTGTATGTTAGTATTTAGGCACTAGAGAGTCATGGAAGGTTATTCATCAGGGCACTGACCTGATCAGATTTCAATATGACTATTTTTGCACATATGGATGGGGGAAAGAATGGAGGGAGAGAGACATTAAGGAAACTATGAGATCAGTTTCATTAAACAGAGTATTAAGCACCTACTATGTGCTAGGTACTATGCTATGTTCCAGAGGTATAAAGACCACACTAAAGCAATTCCTATGCCCAAGAAAATTCCATTCTACTGCGATAAGGGTCTGAAACAGGCTGTGGACTGTGTTTGGGGTTTGGAGAGTAGCGATAAATACTATGGAGATAGAATTAGCAGGATTTGGCCCCCGGGTGTTAAAGGTAGAGAGAAGGTTTGGTCATAGGTGGTCCTCAGGGTTTGAACCTGGGTGACCAGTTAGATGCTGTTGCCTTCAACAGAAACAAGAAAGTTGAGAAGTGGCTGTGCAAGTTTGAGGGGATGAAAATGACTTCAGTTTGGGATGTGTTGAATCTGAGGCACTTGAATGAAAAGCAGGTAGACATGCTAGCTTACATTTGTAAATAGGGGACTGAGGCTTTGGAAGGCATCTGCACAGAATGACAATTTAAGTTGTAGGAGCAGGTAACAACAAGACGTAAAGGGGAGGAGCAGATGAGGATTGCCGGGGAGAACAGTACACCAAGAAGAGTGGAGCTGAGGAGAGAGACTTTCTTAGGGGGTGGGAAGAAAATAAACCATCAAAGGAAACTGAGAAGTAGTGGTTAAATGACTAGGAGGAGAACTAGGAGAGATGCAGCAAGAAGGGAGGGATGACTTCAAAGTCTCATGCTACAGAAAGGTCAAGGAGGGTGAGGCCTGAGAAACAGCCATTAAACTTCTCAATTGAGAGTCATTATTAATCTTGGAGAGACAAAATTCAGGAGATCAGTGAGGAAGAAAACTAGATTGCAAAGGTTTAGGAATGAATGGGTGATAAGGAAAAAAATTATTTTTTTTTGGAAGGAGAACTTTTGATTTCAGTAGTATAAAGGTCTCCTGTCGAGGAAACATCCTCTACCAGTACAAATATTAGCTAAACAGTAAGCATTTATTAAGGACCTACTATGTACCAGGCACTGTACTAACTTCTGGGGTACAAAAAGGAGCAAAAGATTAGTACCAGCCCTCACGGAGCTTATTATATAATGAAGGAAATAACATGTCTACAAATATATACAATGCAGCTACATACAGGATAAATAGGAAGTAATGAACAAAAGGGAAGTAATTAACAAAGCCTTAAGAGAGGTTGGAGAAGGCTTCCAGATATATTACCTCCTCTGCAATTTGTACTCAAAGAGGATTTCTGGGGACGTGAAAGGTTGACTTATTTGTTCACAGTCACAAAGCCAGTGTATATTCCTGAGTGTGCAGGATTTGGATCTGGGTCTTCCTTTCTCTAAGGCTAGCTGTCTGCCCACTTTGACAAGCTGCTGTTGATTTGTGAGCATGGACTATTGTCTAGAAATTTAGTTTTGAAAGTGAGGATAGATAGGAAAATAACTTGAGGCTATAGCAGGGTCAAGGGATGACAGGCATCCAGTCTACCAGGCAGTCTCATTTAGATCATGCTCCAATTCAGCTTTCATGTTAAATGATAACTTCTGACTGAATTGAAACAAATTCTGACTGAACTAAGCCACAAATTATATATCCTAAGCCAAATCAACAAGTGTTTATCAAGCATCTCTCTTGTGCAGAGCACTTGAAAAATAAACTCCACCTGAATTTTAGATTAATTCTTTGTTATAAACATATGTCAAGAGTTTTGTTTAGTTACCAGTTTGTCTCAACTTTCATTTCTTCATTTTAGAAGTGATAAAGAGACAAGAATCCTAAGTTTAAAAATATTTCCTTATGTTTAAACAAAAAGAAAAAATTAAAAAATGAATGAAGTACAAGATCCTTACTCTGTCAACAAGATTTCATTCCCCTTTATAGGAAAACTCTGTGTGTGAAATTTTCTTTAATGATCTTTCAAAGTACTTGATCATCTTGTTTTCCTAGAAGCTCTCAAAAGTGGCTGGCAGTAGAAATAGAAACCCAGGTCACCTACTTGACTCAACTACATGCAAATATGCTCACATTAAGGTGTTTGGGATCCAAGTACCTTGGAGAGATCATACAATTCCACCTTCCTCTCTCTGTTAGCCTATTTGTAAGAAGGGATTTTTTAGCTATTGTAAAGCCTGTCGCAGAATATAAAGTGATGCATGAATATGTAATAACAGTCATCATCAGTTTATGTCCCCTTCTTCAGAAAGTATCATTTTATTCATTGAGGGGACAATAATGGGGTGATCAGAAATGGTTTGAGATAAAAGGCATTTCATACATCGACAGAATAATCTTAGACCTTTTCCTTCCATTTGCTTTTCCTTCTGCCTCCTCCAGTAAAAATTAAAATAGTTTCTACGTATCTGCTTTCACTTTACAAACATTGTGCTTGTTTCTGTCTGTTCCACCCCTGGACTCCCCCACCCTGCTCCCATCATGCCTACCAGCTGAAAGTAATCTTTGCCTCTTTGCTCTGGTCATATCTTTTTGCCTAGACTTTTCTTATGCACCTAACTCTCCTTTATATTTATATTTTTCTCCTTTCATTTTTTGTTATAGGGGAATTCTTTTAGATGAGGAGGGGGTGGTATTAGGAAATTATGGTGATAGAGAAACAAAATATATTAATTAAATTATTAAAAGAACCAAGCAGATATAGATATCAAATAGATATATATTTCAAGGCCTTGCTCATATGTTACCTCCTTCCTGAATTTTTCCTGATCTTTCTAGGAAGAGAGGCACTGCTCTGTGGTGGAACTAGCCCTGGTCTCAGGGTTAAATACTCCAGGTTTAAGTGCCCATTCAGCCTCTTACTAGCCATATTACTTCCTTATGCCCTAGTCTATAAAATGCACGCTATAAAAACAACATTTACACCCTAGAATTACAAGAAGAGCTATCTGTGATCTCCTCTTGTTCTCCTCTGCTGGACCCTTTTCTGCTGCCATACCTTAAGTATGGCATTTTTATTACCTGAAGCCTTCTTTCATTATTTTCCAATTACATTTATTCTAGTATAGACTAACCTTGGGAGTTTTATAGACCACTTGACCCAGGCAGCCAGAAGTCTGAAACCTCTGGTTTAGTGTTAGATCAGGAGTCTGGAAGAACTGGGTTCAGATGCCCACTAAGGGCCACTTGACAGCATTATAATTATAGACTAGTCACTTAATGTGGCCGAACCTTAGTTTCTTCACCTCTAAAAGGGATATGAGTAATAATGAATGCAGTATCTATCTCTTAGGATAATTATCAAATTCAAATTATACGAAGTATATAAAACACTGCAAACTCTAAAGCTCTATATAAATGCCAATTTTTATTCATTCTCTATGCATAGGGATTAGCCTTTTATTGGGGGTAGAGTGGGGAAGGAGGGAGGGGAGAGATGTGACACGTTGTTAGAACTGAAGGCTTTTGCAACTAAGAAAATTTCAGTACTTTCCTGGAACTGTTGGGTAAAAGCTTCATGCTTAGGTCTCACAGTGCAAGCTAGTAAATAGTTTTTTGCTCAGTGTTTTCTGTTGTAACTGTTGCTTAGGAAAGTAGGGTTATATTGCGTGTAAGTAAAGAATGAGTAATAGATGCCCTTGTGAATAACATATTAGTGGTTGTATAATATATAATAATCTTTACGTGGAGACTGCTTTACTATAAAAACAATCATCTCTGTACAAATTGTCTCAATAGTTTTATTGTGATTGCTTCAGATCAAGGATCAGATTTGTTACACAAGTGGCTGCTAAGGAAGGTACTTGTTCCTACATAGGCAGTGGTTTGCCAAATCTTGATTTTTTCCAGCTATGCTTCTGTGGCTGATGATGGCTATTTTAAGGAAGTATACAGATATTAAAAGAAACAGATAGCAGGAAATGATGCCCATTTCCTTTTCTTGGGAGTGGGGAGGTTGATGACAGAGTCCTGCATTATATATAATTATGTCTGGGGAAAATTATCAAATCATGAAGATTTTTATGTTTTCATTGGAAAAGCCACAGGCATAGAAAATTTCAGAGTAATTTATAAGCAGTTTTCACATTATGCATTACTCAGAGGAAATGGCTCTTAGATGCCGGAGACATAATAACCACGGTGGGGCAATGGAGATTCTTCATAGAATTTAGAGGGTGACAAACAGCATTGGGCTTGGCAGGCTTCTAATCTCCCTGACTGGCAAATCATTGTTCCTGCTGAAGTCTCTTCAGAAGCTTAGACGCTCCATGGTATCCTGAGGCACACTTCTATGCCTCATGGTGAAACCTAGATGACCTTTCCCCCTTCCATCATGGTCTTCCCATCCTGCACTGCTACTTTGCCCAGATACAAAAATTGCTAGTTATGGCTCAGTTCATTGCAAATGAGCCTGAACCATTCTTCATTTCCTACATGTTGCCCTAGGTTCTTAGCTAATGGTGTGCAAAGCAATAGATCAGTTTTAGAAAAGGACTAACACAAAATTCGTGATGTATGAGCTTGAATTTTGATTGTCTCAGTTTTATTGGCAGCTAGGTAGTACAGTGGAGAGAACTCTGGACACGGGGTCAGGAAGACCTGAGTTCAAGTCTGGCCTCAGACACTTACTAGCTGAGTCACCTTGGCATATCTCTTAATTGCTCCCTGCCTCAGTTTCTTTAACTGTGAAATGGGGATAATAATATTACCTACCACCCTGATGTTATTGTAAGGAGAGAGTGAGATAATATTGGTAAAGTGATTTGCAAAACTTAAAGCTATATAAATACTAACTACTGTTGTTAGAGAATTTGACCACAATATGAAATCAATTTTTTTACTTTATTTTTTTTACTTTGGAAGCCTCTCTTCTTCCTTTTATCCTTTATAGTGGTTTACATACTTCATATATAGAGTAGCTTGCACATAGTTTGATGAATTAAATTCCTATGTTCAAAAAGAAGTTTTTGTTATACATTCTACTATGCATAAAATACCAGTAATAGAAAGACAAATAGAAGAAACAAACTGAAGAAAAATTGTCCCTGTTTTTGAGGAGCTAAATTCAAGGGTGTACTGGAATCCATTTCAACTTGTTGGGGAGAGTCAACTGTTAAATTTTCAGTGGAAATTAGCAGATGCTACAAATCAGGGCTTAATTTATTGTTCTCTTGGTTGTCTAGACTCAAGAAAGTGGTAGAGAAAATGTTAATAATGCATAGTAAACTTAAAAGTGTGTCATAAATTTTTTCCCCCAGAAAGGTAGTTGTTATTCACCAGTGCACCACTGAACACTTCTATTGTACTGAAGAGATGTATTTACATGAATAAATAACATATAATTCAAGGAGCTACAAACATGAGGAAAAGCTTCCTATATGAGATGACCCATGACCTTGAAAGAGTATAAGAATTCTCAGAAGTAGAATTCATTCCAGGCAAGAGAGCCAGCCTGTGTAATGGCATGGAGGTGGGAGATGGCACATTGGATTTGAGTAACAGCCAGTGGGCTAATTTGGTTAGAAGAAGGTCATACTCTGGAATAAGCCTGGATAACATAGAGATAATCTGGAGATAGTTTGTGAAGGTCTTTAAATACCAAACCAAGGGGCTGCAATTTTATCCTAGAGGCAATGAGGAACCCTAAAGCTTCTTGGGCAGGAAATGGTATGTGCTTTCAAAAGATCACTTTGCTTGCCATATGGAGGATGAATTGAAGAGGTGACAGACATATAAGAAAGAGACAAATTAGGAGGCTACTACAGTCATCCAGATGAGAGGTGATAAGGGCCTAATTAGAGTGGTGATCACATACGTGGAGAGAAATGAATAGATGGGAGATGGCTGTGGAGGTTGAATGAGTTAAGACTTCCCAAATAACTGGTTATGGGGGGAGGTGAGGGAAAATTATAATTTTGAGGATCACATGGAGGTTGTGAATCTGAGTAACAGCAAAGGAGCACAGAATTAGAATTTGATCATTGGAAGGGACCTTCTCAACCTAACGCAAAGGGATCCCTTCTACAACATACTCAAGAAGTGGTTATCCAGCTTCTACTTGAAGACCTCCAAGTAGGGAGAGTTCATCACTTCTAGGGGCAAGTCATTTCATTTCTGGACATCCATAATTGTTAAGAAGTGTTTTCTGATATTAATTTCAAATTTACCACTTAGCAGTTTCATTTCATTGCTCCTGGTTTGGTTCTCTGGGCCCAGACAGAACAAGCTTAATTCCCCCTCTGTATGACAGACCTTCAAAAACTTGAATACACCATGTGAATGTTACCATGACTCTTCTTTTGTTGAGATAAAATGCATTGTTCCTCAAGGAACTTCCATGGACTTACGAGGCTCTACTTGCACTCCTCTGAAAACTCCAGCTCATCATTATCTAACTTAAGCTGTAAGAGTCCCAGACCTGAAGACAGCACTGCAAATGAGGTTTGATGAAGGCAGGATACAATGAGATATTTATTCACCTATTTCTATTTCTTTTAATGCATCCCAAGAGTTAATTTGCATTTTTAGCTCTCACATAATGCTACTCTTATTGAGTTTTCAGTTCACTAAAATACCCAGATCCTTTTCATAACAACTACTCTCTGTCTATGTCTCCCCCATCTTATGTGTGTGAATATTATTTTTTGTGTGCAAGTGTGACTTTACATTTGTCATATTGAATTTCATCTTATTAAATTTAGCTCAGTGTTCTAACCTGTCAAGATCCTTTTGTCACCTAGTGAGTTAGTTATCTCTCCCAGCTTTATGTCATCTGAATATTTGACGAATATATCATTTATGCCTTTATCCGTGACAGTGACAAAGACATTTGTGAATTGATAAGATACCTACATCAGACACAGATTCATTTAGAGGAAGGTAGGTGTAGGCAGGAGAAATAACAAACTTTTTCTTTTGCACATGTTGAGTTTGAGATGCCTTCAGGACAACAGGTGTAGCTGTCCACTAAGCAATGGAACTGATGAAACTGATGAGAGAATGAAGGCTAGATAGGAGAGCATCTGCATAGAGTTGATGATAGCAATAAGTATATTTTTTTATGAGATCACTGAGAAAAAATATGACTAGAGAAGAGGGCCCAACACTGTCTAATCCTAAAACAGAGTGGTAGGACAGGTAGGAGATCAACTGGGGCAGAGCAGTATCAAAAGACACAAGACAGGAGGAGATAGTGCCCAGGAATAGGTAATAGTCATCAGGGTCAGATACTATGAAGACATCAGGAAAGATGGGGACTGAAAGCAGATCCCTTTGATAACCTTGGTAAGCACAGTTTTAGTGTGTGGAACCATAAGGTTGGATGTAAGAGGAAAGAAGAAAGCAGCCAGTTTGTATAGACAATTGTTTTCCCAGGATTTGACTGTGAAAGGCATGAATAATATGGAACAAGGTCTTAAAGGAGAAGAAGGCTCAAGTGGAATGTTTTAAAGTATCAAAGGTACCTGGGCATGTTTGTGGGCATCAGGGAAGGAGCCATAGACAAGGAGAAGTTAAAGACTAGGAAAGAGAGGTCATTGAAGGAAATAAAATTCTAGAAGAGATAGCGATGACTCAAAGACAGAAGTAGAGGGGTTGGCATTAACCAGGAGAAAAGACAGCTTTTTTTTTTTCTCAGAGATGACAAGAAATGTTAAGAGGTGACAATGCTGAGGGGGCGTTTAGGTGTAGAGTAGAGAAAAATGAAGCAGTATTTGATGCCCTCTGTTTTTTCTGCAAAGTACTATAAGGAGGCACATTTCTCCACTGATGTGGGAGACCTGAGAGAAAGTAAGGTTAAGAATAGCCTGTGTGGGTAGTGTGATAGTCAATCTGGGAGGAATCAAGGTATTGCTGTTTCAGAGTAATAGCTCCAATTTTTACTGGATTCAGTCAGAAAGATCCCTTAAGCACCATTCAACTGCACCTGGTCAGAAACAGAGTTAGGTGGTGTGGGTAGCCTAGGGTTGGGGTTTGGCAAAGCATAAGTGGCAACAGGACAAGAGATTCAAGGTTAGAGGTCTTTGTGAAATTGAACTGATTGACTATAACTAGCATAGAGTTAGGGATATTGACAGCCTAGGAAAGCAAGAGGTGATAAAGTGACAGGTGGTGATAATGAGGATGCACAATAGATTGAGAAAAGAGGGAGAGGTGGAAAGATAAGAGGCTGTTGTCAGAAAGAGGAATTTCAGCGTTCTGAATCATGGAGGCA
Source organism: Bettongia penicillata ogilbyi (assembly GCA_023548195.1). Taxonomy (NCBI): domain Eukaryota; kingdom Metazoa; phylum Chordata; class Mammalia; order Diprotodontia; family Potoroidae; genus Bettongia; species Bettongia penicillata. The sequence goes on from JAJHZJ010000121.1 coordinate 7,501,274, forward strand.
GAACAGCTTTCAGTGATGGTAAGATCAAGGATACTATATGCTTCTGAGGTAGAATGGAGACACAGGTCAAAAGTCTGAGGGTCTGGCCCTGGGTCTAATCCTAGACATGCTCTAGAGACCTGATATTCCTGATGCTTGAGGTTCTAGTGCTCATCAGGGACCTGAAAATGAGAAGACTTGTGTCTGAAGAACTGATCCTGGGAGGTATCAGGTCAAGGTAATGCTGTCTGGTTGAGTGCTGGTGGTAGCTGGTCACCAGCCTAGTTGTGATTGACCATCTCTGGTTTCAAGAAGGGGCAAAAGTGAAAAGATTCGAATGCTCCAGATACTAGACTTTCTGCCAACAAGACAACCACAGGGTTTCATTAGTAATGATCGCTTTCCTTCTTCCTTTTCACTTCCCTGCTTTGCTTATACTCATGCCTTGGACAGACCCTCTATCTCCCAGAAATGTTATAGCTTTGAGAGTCACTGCTACTTCTGTCAGGTTGCTGGTAATGGGATACTTAGCCTAGTTTCAGCGCAAGGGAAGAGTAGTAGTAGACTCCAGGGTAGTCGTTTCCCATTGTGTAGATTAAGTCTCTAAATGTAGTCCCTGAAGTTAAAGCATTGAAGTTCTGGACTGACTAGTGGTTGCTTTAACATCCTTTCCATGAATTAGGGCAAGTTATCAGGAGACTTTGGAACAGTAGATTAGGGTTGGAGGGGAGAAGGCTTCCAAATCTAATGACTGAATGGGATATAGGCTAAAAAAATAAGAGAGAGAGTAACAAGTTTGCATATATCTGATCCAAATGTTAATGGATGTTGGCCATCTCAAAGATGCTGCTCCTTGCTGAGCTTTTACTGAGTCTGTGAATTCTAGCTATATAGATTGATGCGTGACTGGCAGTGCCTTCCAAGCTGATTGCATGCATGGCCTGTCCTTTGGATAGCAAATGCGCCTAATGGCTGCAGGGCACACTGCTGATGTGAGGCCCTGTCTTTTAACTGTCTGATCAACTGATGGTTTTGCTCCAAAGAAGCCATTCTGGGTTGGAATTCTTCATGTCAGAATTGCAGCTGTCTGTGGCTTTGCTGTCTCTTACTCTGCGTGGCTACCAACATCAATATTACCATGGCTTATTATTCTCCAATGTGCTTTTAAAGCATCCATTCTAATTGACTTGTACTCCTGCATCCATCTTCAGTTTGTAACACCTGGTGACATCCCTTTTCATCATGGGACCAACTCAGGGCCCCAAGATGCCACAAGCCCAGCTAGAGTGCCTGTAGATTGACAATGCCTCTAAGCCTGATTTATGGGGTCCTTACCCTGTCTGTGCCAAGTCCAGGATCTGAATTCTTGTTGCATTTATTGTCAGTACCCAACAGGGTGGCCCTCAATCATTTTCTGATTGTTTTCTGTGTTTCCAGTTTTCATATTTTCTTCTTAACTAAAATATACATCTGTTGAATGCAGAGGCTAAACTTATACCTTTTTCACAAGCCTGCCCTCTCCCTCCCACCCCCCAGGTCTTAGCATGTTCTGAGTCCTCAACAGACATTGGGAGGATTAATCTACATTCCTTAAAATGAAAACAGTGTCTTTTGTCTCCCTGTAATACAACACCTAAGTTCTTCCTCTAGCCTCCTTGCCTCTTTAAAATCCCCAATAGGGCTGAGAATAGGAATCATGATGGAATGGATCAAATTCCTTTTTTCTTTCCTTCTTTTTCTTTTTCTAACCTAATTACTAGTTAAGAATTTTAAGTGCCTTGTAAATTCCCAAATATCCATTTATTGCCGAATGCAGATGAATATAAGTGCTAGTTTGGACATGAGGATGATTCTGTTTAAATGCTTCTCAGCACTGTTAGTAGTTCTCAGGAAGGAACGCTCGATATGCCTTTGTCTTTGTACAGTTGCCACCAATGGGGCTATCAGTTAATCTTTTGATTAAAGTCACCTTGGTTGGACTGATAGGACAAAATTGAGAATATCACTTTATTTTATTCTGACATGTAAATTGCTCTCTGATGAGTATGGTATTTTGTTATCAACAGTGAAAGCAGCAGACCAAATGTTTGGGCACCTATGTGACACAGAAGATAGAGCTCTGGAGTCAGGAAGTACTGAGTTCAAATTTGGCCTTAAACGCTAATTAACTGTATGTCCCTGGGCAAGTCACTTAACCTCTGTCTGCCTCAGTTTCCTCATCTGTAAAATGAGGATAATAATAGCACCTACCTTATAGGATTGTTCTGATGATCAAATGGGAGGAGCACAGTGCCATGAACATAGTGAGTGCTATAAAAATGTTAGCTAGCTATTGTTACAACTACTACTACTCTTACTACTACTCCTACTACTACTCCCACTACTCCTACTACTGCTACTACTATTGCTACTACTACTACTACTACTACTACTACTAATGCTACTGAAGTAGTAGTAAAACCTTGTGGATCATGGAACATCAATACAGATTAATGCTAATAGGGGGACTTCTCTTATTCTTGGACCATAGCTCATTTAAGGATGTGCAGACTCTCCCTTTGGGATAGCAGCAGCTGACCCCAGTGTTTGTATTGGTAGCAAAGGACAGACTGGATGCATATTCAAGTTTAAGGGTCTTCAGCAAGCCATGAATGGGACACAAAAGAACTTTTAGTTACTAGCTGTTGTGAGTTAACCCTTTGCCATTGTGGACTCTCTGAGCCTAAGACTACTTTTCCCTGGTCTCTGGGTTTACTTGTGGGACAGTGTGTCACAAATTTCTTGGGTGGGTGGGTAGAGGATGTTTTATACCAATTGTTCCCATTGTACATCTTAGCAAATGTCCCTTTCTAAAAGTTATAAAGCTTAATGAATAAACTGATTTTAACTGACAATCTTGGAAAGGTGAAGCATGTTAGTGAAGGTTTGAGCTGATAGCATCAGAGAATCACCCCAGTTGTACCCCTAGATCCTGAAAGGAAAACGTAGCCATACTTTGGGACCAGATGCTCATGTGTGGTAATAGGAACTGACTTTGAATTCCCAGAACTTCTATGGGTCAACTTGCCTCATGTCCAACCCACCTTGCTGCCTTCTATGATATTATCTCTCTTGGAAAGAGTAAGTCCAGTAGACAAGTGTCCAAACTTTTATTTTTATTTCTTCTTTACTCATAGAATTACTACTGAGGGACCTCAGTCATCCTGTCCATCTCAGTGCAACTTATATCTGAGATCACATACCTGACAGTTGTTCTCCAGCCTCTGCTTGAAGACTTGAAAGGAGGGAGAATTTCCATCATAACCCATTCCACTATGAGACATCTCTAATTGTTAGAAGGCTTTTTTCCCCCTGACATCAGATCTCAATTTTCCTCTTTTCTCCTTCTTTCCATTGCTATGGGTTCTGATCTCTGATGGTCAAACAGAATGTCTAATCCCTCTCTGATTACAATGCTTCAAATACTTGAAAAGAGTTAGTATGTCTATTTTGAGTCTTCTTTCCAGAGTGAAATCCCCTGTTCCTTCATCTGACCTACATATGACATGGACTTGTGATCTTCAGGATAGTCATCTAATGAAGATGTAAAAAACACTTTGCAAAATTTAAAGTGCTAAGTAAATGTGACCTATGATCACTATTGTCATGATTTTTATAGTAATGTTATTTATATGCTTTGTTTCCTTATTGGTGGAACTAGAATCTATGCATAATTGGTTAAAATTGGCATGGGAACTGCTCTCCAGGGACTTCCAGTGGAAAAAGACAACCTGCTCCTTGATGCAGTGATAACCATTTATAATATGTAGTAGAGATGAGAATTTTGCTTAGACAGAAATCAACAAAAGAACTTTCAAAATAGAGCTTCTGGTTTTGTCATTTCATAGTAATTATGATCAGTTCTTAGAATAAGAGGGACGTAAGTCTGTGTCACAAGTTCTTTTAAGTGGGGAAGGCTTTGTGGATTTGTTCACTGATTGGGTTGTTGTAGTAGACCCCTAACTGGTTTCTCTGCCTTAAATCCCTCTGTTCTCCAATCCAGCCTTCATTCAGTTGTTATAGTGATAATTATTAAATGGGAGGTCTGACCGTGTCATTTCCCTGCTCAGTAAATTTCTGTTACCTCTAGCATCAAATATAGACTCTGCTGTTTAAGACCCTTTTCAACCTGGCTTTAAGTTACCACCCCAGGTTTTTGCACATTACTCCCCTTCATGAACCCTATGGTCCAGACAAACTGACCTTCTTATTATTCTTTGCACTTGCAATTTAATCTTTTTTTTCTGTTCCTTTGCACAAGGTCTCTTCCATATTTGGGATATGCTACCTCCTTGACCCTACCTTTTAGAATCTCTGTTTTTCTTTAAAGTCCAGCTCAGATGCCACTTCCTACATCAGGACCTTACTGTTGCCTCCAGATCCTACTTCTTTCCCTCTCCCCAAATTGCCTTGTACAGCATATGCATGTATATGTGTAAATCATGTATACACTTTCTATAGATTTATAGGATTCCATGTTTTCTTCCCCCACAAAATGAAAACTACATGAGAACAAAGATTCTTTTTTTTGCTTTGTTTCGTATCTCCAGTGCCTCATGTAGTAGTGCTTGGCACATAGCAGGTACATAACAAGTGATTGTTTAAATTCAATGATGACTAAGTTCAGGGAGTTTTGATGAAGTTGAAATAGAGAGTGTTCTTTTTTTAAATTTTTTTTATTTTTATTTATTCATTCATTTATTTATGTTAATATAATATGATAGAAATTTATTTATTTAACTTTTTACATTCATTTTCACAAAATTTTGGGTTCCAAATTTTCTCCCCTTTTCTCCCCTCCCCCCACCTCAATACACCGAGCATTCTAATTTCCCCTATCACCAATCTGCCCTCTCTTCTGTCATCCCTCCCTTCTCTTGTCCCCATCTTCTCTCTTGTCCTGTAGGGCCAGATGACTTTCTATTCCCCATTAACTGTATTTCTTATTTCCTACTAGCAACAACAATACTAAACAGTTGTTCCTAAAACTTTGAGTTCCAAATTCTCCCCATCCCTCCCTCCCCACCCATTCCCTTTGGGAAGGCAGGCAATTCAATATAGGCCCTGTCTGTGTAGTTTTGCAAATGACTTCGATAATAGTCGTGTTATGTATGACTAACTGTATTTCCCTCCATACTATCCTGCCCCCGCATTGTTTCTATTCTGTCTTTTGATCCTGTCCCTCCCCAAGAGTGTTGACTTCAAATTGCTCCCTCCTCCTATTGCCCTCCCTTCCATCATCCCCCCCACCTTGCTTATCTCCTTCTCCCCCATTTTCCTGTATTGTAAGATAGGTTTTCATACCAAAATGAGTGTGCATTTTATTCCTTCTTTAGTCGAATGTGATGAGGGTAAACTTCGTGTTTTGTTCTCAGCTCTCCTCTTTTTCCCTCCACTAAAAAGTCTCCTGCTTGCCTCTTGAATGAGAGATAATTTACCCCATTCCATTTCATCCTCTTTCCTCCCACTACATTTCTCTCTCACCGTTTACCTTAATTTCTTTTAAGATATGGTTCCATCCTATTCAATTCACTCTGGGCTCTCTGACTCTGTATGTGCGTGCATGTGTGTATATGCATGTGCGTGCACGTGTGTACATGTGTGTGTTTTTGTGTCTGTGTGTGTACATGTGTGTGTGGTCCCACCAACTACCCAGATACTGAAAAGTTTTAAGAGTTACAAATATTATCTTTCCATGTAGGAATGTAAACAGTTCACTTTTGGTAAGTCCCTTATGACTTCTCGTTACTGTTTACTTTTTCATGCTTCTTGTCATTCTTGTGTTTGAAAGTCAAATTTTCTTTTCCGCTCTGGTCTTTTCATCAAGAATGCTTGAAAGTCCTCTGTTTCATTGAAAGACCATATTTTTCCCTGAAGTATTAGACTCAGTTTTGCTGGGTAGGTGATTCTTGGTTTGAGTCCTAGTTCCTTTGACTTCTGGAATATCCTATTCCACGCCCTTCGATCCCTTAATGTAGAAGCTGCTAGATCTTGAGTTATCCTGATTTTATTTCCACCATACTGGAATTGTTTCTTTCTAGCTTTCTTGCAATATTTTCTCCTTGACCTGGGAATTCTGGAATTTGGCCACAATGTTCCTGGGAGTTTCTCTTTTTGGATCTCTTTCAGGCAGTGATCGATGGATTCTTTCAATACTTATTTTGCCCTCTGGTTGTAGAATGTCAGGGTAGTTTTCCTTGATAATTTCATGGAAGATGATGTCTAGGCTCTTTTTTTGTCATAACTTTCAGGTAGTCCCATAATTTTTAAATTGTCTCTCCTGGATCTATTTTCTAGGTCAGTTGTTTTTCCAATGAGATATTTCACATTCTCTTCCATTTTTTCATTCTTTTGGTTTTGTTTTGTGATTTTTTGGTTTCTCAGAAAGTCATTAGCCTCCATCTGTTCCATTCTAATTTTGAGAGAACTATTATCTTCAGTGAGCTTTTGAACCTCTTTTTCCATTTGGCTAATTCTGCCTATGAAAGCATTCTTGTCCTCATTGGCTTTTTGAACCTCTTTTGCCAATTGAGTTAGCCTATTTTTCAAGGTCTTATTTTCTTCAGCATTTTTTTGGGTCTCCTTTAGGAAGGTATTGACCCATTTTTCATGCTTTTCTTACATCTCTCTCATTTCTCTTCCCAGTTTTTCCTCCACCTGTCTAACTTGATTTTCAAAATCCTTTTTGAGCTCTTCCATGTCCTGAGCCCACCGGACATTCCCCTGGGATGTCTGGGATACAGAGGCCCCGCCCTCCACGTCTTTCCCTGATGGCAAGAATATGTCCTCGTCATCAGAATTAAAAGGCAGGAATATCTGTCCCCCAAGAAAGTAGCCTTCTATGGTCTTATTTTTCTTCCCTTTTCTGGGCATTTTCCCAGCCAGTTACTTGAGTTCTGAGATTCCTGTCCACCCCCCCCTAATTCCATCCAGCTAGTGCTTGGGGTCTGAGATTCAAATGGGCTTCCTGCGGCAGGTGCAGCTTCTATTCAATGTGAGCTTAAGTTCTGGTGCTTGGGTGGGGGCAGGGCCACCTCCCAGGCTCAGTTCCCTCAGGGGCTTTATGCAGAGACCTTCAGTAATGGCCCTGAACTTCTGCCTGCTGCTGTGGGAGTTCCAGGCCGCTGCCACTGCCTCTGCCGCTCCCTCTGCGGCTGCCTCCTGAGGGGGCCCGAGTCACGGAGACACCCTGCTCCCCTCTCAGCCAGCCCAGAAGTCTCTCTCACTGACCTGTAGTGCCTGTGGGCAGAGGGACCTTCCTGGCAGGCGGAGGGACCTTCCTGGCCACCGGAGGTTCTGTCCCTGAAGCCTGCTCAGATCTGCTCCTCTGGGACCCGCACAGCCAGGGCAGCACAAGGCTGGGCTCTGCTGTCTCGAGCATAACGGACTCCTGGGGATGGCTCTCTAGGGCTCTCTGGAATGGAAATCTTTTCTACTGTGTTTCTGCATGGCTTGCAGTGCTCCAGAATTTGTGGGGAGTTCTTTTTGCAGGAAATATATGGGCTGTGGGTTCACAGCTAGCATATGTGAGTCTTTCTACTCCGACATCTTGGCTCCTCCCTGAGAGTGTTCTAAATGCAAGAAGAAAGCCCAGAGGATATATAGAGCAGAAAACCTAGAAGGTATCTTAAGTAGGGATTTTATCCATGGGTGGTACTCAGTACTAAGTTTCAATGACTTTATGTGAACTGGTTTAAGGGACTGAAGGCCCACACTTCTATCACAGATTAGAGAATCCTGGGATGGAGTCTAGAGAGTATAGAAGTTTGGTGAGCTGTGCGCAAATTTGTGTAGACTCAGTATGAATAATATACATTGAATTTTTATTTTCTTTTTCCCTCTTTTAAGGAGATGACCGGTGGATTCTTTATTCCCCCACTTTACCATCTAGTTATAAAAGATCTGGACAATTTTATGATTTCTTAAAATACAATTTCCAGGTTCTTTTCTTTTCTTTTTGGTCATGGCTTTCGAGAAATCTAATGATTCCTTAAAGCTCCTTTATTGACCTATTTTCCAAATCAGTTTTTAAATAACATACTTTATAGTTTCTTTCATTTTTCCATCCTTGGATTTTTTTGAATATTTCTTGTTGTCTCATGGCATTTTTTAACTTCTAGGTGTTTTTTTTCCCCATTCAAATTTTCAAGAGTAAAGTTTTGATCTGGACTTAGCAGTTAGTCCTCCTTCCAAGATATTTTGACAAAACTTTCAGTTATTTTCCAGTTCTTTCCTCTAGCATTCTCATGTCATTTATAAAACTATGCTGAATTTTTAAAAACTTCATTTCTTCTAGGAATTTTAGTTGACCCCTGTGCTTAGCTACGTTTTCCTTTAGTGTTTGCTTTTTAGATGTTTTGGAGTCATTCTCTTCTGGGTTTGTATCTTGGCATTCCTGGCACCATAATAGCTATCGTGGGAATCTTTTTGTTTGTTCATTCTTCCAGTCTTGCTTTATTATAAGGGCCAGGCTTTATGCTCTTCTGGAGGGAAATTAAGCACTTATTTAATCATGTTTGTATTATCTGTCTTCATACAGCTGCTTGTTCTGGGCATGGAGTGCTATGTTCCTTAAAGATTTCAGGGTTGCCTTAGACCAAGAACCTTCAAACTTTCAGTATACTCTGATCTAAGTCTGATTGCTGCCCTCCTCCCCTGGGATTTGCTAATTCCTCACTTCTATATGTATATGAATTACATAACTGTAAGCTTGCTCCTGGGTGGAGCTTCAGTGAAATTCTTGGTCCTATCTTGTCTCTCCATTAGCTAACTGGAAAGCTGTGCAGATTCAGCTTGAGAAAACTACGAAGGCTCCCTTGGTTTAAGCCCTTTTTTGTGATCAGTTGGCTCCAGACCTCAGACTAGGCTGTGGGTTAGAGCCACACAACACCTGCTCACTTCTGTTACTGTTCCTAGCCCAGTTGACAGCGTTAGGTTTGAAGTAGTTTCTTCTCCTTTAGTTTAGCTGCCCATAGGTGCAGATCTCTCTTTAATCCACAAGGGATCACTGAGGTCAGAGGGAGAGAACTGCTTGCTAGTTCTAGTGCCTGATTCCTTCACAGTCAGGCAAGTCCTTTTGGGATCTGGGACTGCTCCTGGCCATACTACTATACAGCCTAATGACCCAGTTCAGCCCTTGAACTCTAAGACTGTGTATTTTGCTTTCCCGTCTAGATCCAATCTCAAGTGCCCATGGACCTCTGTTTATCTTATTATGCTAACTTTGGCTGGAAAAAATAGCTCATTATGTTTTCACTTTGGATTTCCCAATCACAACTCTATCTAGTGCTCTTTCTAGGTTTTTGATAGACTAATTGTTGAAGAGAGTTGGCCTGTAAAGCTTCCTTTTACTCCACCATTTGCTGGTCTCCAGATTCAGAAGTAACATTGAAATTGGTAGTGAAAGGAAAGTTTAAATAGGTTGAACTGTTTAATGGAGGGACTTGAAGTTAAGAGTAAGGACTTCTAAACAACCATGAGTGATGTTGGGAAAGAATTATTTCTAATTTTAGGAAAAAAATATGGCCCCAGTGGTGGAGTGCAATTATGACAGTATCATCAAAATACTAGACCCACCTGGAAAATGACCAAGATTTACGATAAGAGTTCAGGGTCAGCATATAGAAGTAAGAGATCCAAGTAAAAGTGCTAGAGGAAGAAACTTCAGGATTTAGAAATTGACTCAGAATAAGAAAGCAAAGCAGAGAGGAAAAATGTCATTTTAATAGTCAAAGTTAGAAGCATCATCCCTGTTAACTAGGAATTTTTCTTCTCTTTTGTGAAGAGAAAATTAAAAACAGGTTAAAAACCCCTGTGTTTCTACGCTTGCTGGGCATTCTGGAATGTGGTGAAAGAGACTTAGCATGAAGCTGTATCAGCTTGCTGTGTCTGGTTTAGAACAAATTTGGTCATTTTGGGGCAGAGAACAAGAGCCAGATAACTTGAGATTCTTTATAGGCTCGTTTCTATGTTTCATTAACCTTTAGCATAGTTTTCACATTCCTGGACATGCTTAATATTTAACATGCCTCTGCCTTTCTTAATCTTGTGAGATATCAGACTCCTGAGGCTGATCAGATAAGCTTTTTAAGCCCATGTCAGGTGAGATTATTTATCCAATCACAAAGTACTCATCTCTAATGATAGCAATCAAAATGCTGATTCAGAGTCCTTAACCAAAAAGCTAACATCCTTTACTCTCACCAGAGAATGATAATGGAAAAAAGGGGGAAAAGTACATAAAGAAAATAAGCCAGCAAGAGAAAGAGTTAATCAAGGTGAAAAGATATTTTATCTCATCTCATACTTAGAAAAAGTATACTTCCCCTACCTTAGAAGACCAGCTCTGGGACTCTAAGACTTTGACTGGAATGGCACAGATCAAAAAAAAAAATATGTCTGCCTCCTGCCATCTTTAGTCCAAGAATTAAAGTGGTTCTGGGAATAGCCTGTAGTTTGGGATCTAGTCCAGGAAATAGCCCCAGTACCCTGGAGTTATAGTTTGTTTTAGAAATCTAAATTTAATCCTGGAGCATATCTGAAGCTGCATGTCATTCCTAAAGCTGTTCTACACCATCGTGCTGGATTGATCCTATCCCTGTCTATAGTACACTGTAGAATGATCCCCTTAAACAACAGACTGTCTAAGTTTTTAAAGGTGTAACTTTAATATATGAGTAGATATCAGATTACATGAGAGCAAAATGTGAATAATGAGCACCCTTGAGCAGATCTTTTCTGTAACCCAACAAGGACTGGTCTTAGGGATAGGGACTGTCATTTTATTGGAATAAGGATTTCCCTGGGGACTAGTTTCCTGTACTAAAACAGGTTTACACCTTTTCTGAAACTCAGTCTTCTAGAGCACTTAGGAGTTAAGTGACTTGCCTAGAATGACATAGCCTATAAGTCTTCCTGAGTTTGAGGCCATATCTCTATCCACTATCTCTCTTCTGTAATTACATATGTAGATGAGGTAACAAGTGATGTGATTTAAGGATACATGAGGAAAAATATCTCTGCTTAATTGTCTGTTCCACATTGCTTGAAATTCCATCAATTACATATTAATTTTTAGTAAAAGGTAAAATTAATGTAAATAAATATAACTTTAAAAAGTTAGTAGATTTAACAGATTTAATAGAATACGTAATCGTTTTCATGTTGTACTAAAAGTAAACAAATGAGCAAAGAAGGCCAAGAAGGCCCAATGACAGCCTTCGCCTATTTCACCATTGTGCCTAAGACCAGCTCTCCTATACTGATCATACTCCATAGCTCAAGGAACAACCACAGTGGTTCTGCTGAGGCACAATCATTGATCCTTCCAGCACTTTTTTTTATAGTCATATTCACATTCCTGGAAATAAAATGAGACATAGACTTCCTCCTTTGGTTGGCATAGAATGTTTCTTAAAGTTATAGTAATAATAATTGACATTTATATTGTGCTTTAGCGTTTGCAAAGTGTTTAATTTTTTATTGCTTTGGGGTTTGTTTTTATTTTCATATACATTATTGGAACTGTGTGTTTGGTTTCCTGACTCTGCTTACTTTACTTTATGTCAGTTCACGTAAGACTTTTCATGCTTCTGTATGCTCATCATAGTCATTGTTTCTTCCAGCACAGTAATATTCCATTACATTCATGTGCTTCAATTTGTTTAACCATTCCCCAATGGAACTGAGAAGTTAATGGGTATATATTTTGTCTCCATTTCTTTGTAACCACAAAAAGTGCTACTCTAAATATTGCAGTGACTATGGTCTAAATGTTACAGTAACCTTTATGTTCACCTCCTTGGGATATATGGCTAGCAGTAGAATCTGTGGGTCAAAAGGTATGGATAGCTTAACTACTTTATTTGCATAATTCCAAATTGCTTTCCAAAATGGTTGTGCTCATTCATAGCTCCACAAAATATACATGTGCTTACCTTTATGCAACCCCTTCAACACTGGCTATCTCTGTCTTTTGTCATCCTTGCCAGTTTGCTAGATCTAATGCCAAAGTTAAGGATTGTTTTGATTTTATATTTCTTTTGCATTAGTGATTTGAATCATTCTTTCATATAATTGTTAATACTTTGCATTTCTCCTTTTGAAAACTATTTGTTCACATCCTTTGACTACTTATTTATTGTGGGAATGGCTTTTGGTTGTGGATGTGTGTGTGTGTGTGTGTGATTTGTCTGTATCTTAGATACGAAACTCTTATGTAAAAATGTGATAAAAATTATTTCCCCTAGTTTATCGCTTCCCTTTTATCTTAGATACGTTGATTTTATTTGCTCAAAATCTTTTTAATTTTTTGTACTCAAAATGATTAATCTTATCTTTCATAATTAATTCTATATTATATCTTGTGTGGTTAAGAATATATCTTCTACTTAAAGCTGTAAAAGTTACATGATATTTTTTATTCATGGTATAATCATTGATAATCAAGTCATGTATCTATTTTAAATTTATCATGAAATATGGTCTGATGCTTAAGCATCTTCCAGATTGCTTTCTTGTTTCCCTAGCAGTTTTTATCAAATAAGGAGTCCTTTCCCAATTGATTTGTTTTAGTGTTTACTAAACTCAAGTCTGTCTTTTTCCCATGTCCACTGTTCCATCCTCTATGTCTTTCTTCCTCTCTAATGTATTTTCAACATTATAAAATTGTAATGTCATGGTACTAGAAGATGACTTTCTTGTGGGTATTTGAATAACATCCCTAGTCATAGAGAAGATTACCTCCAATGACCTAAAAGACCCTGGAGAAATATTCAGAGATGATAAACTGAAAGTGTTAGAATCAAGATATATTAATCATCTTTGCCATATAAATGCCTTGAAAGTTGAGGTGATATTATTGCCCCATGGACCAGAAATGAGAACTTTGTGTGAGATTCAATGAGGGATTGCAAGAAAAAGAGGAGAAAGAAGAAGAGATTGCAGTCTATTCTTGAGGATAAGAAGAATCTGATATAATGCAGATAGGTCCCAGGAATAATAGTATCTACCGCCTAGGTTACGTGGTAGGTAGGGGGACTAGTCACAGATTTTAGGCTAGGATAAAAAGAAACCAAGCTTTAATTCAGGATAGAACCAGCCTTAATAAATAGCTAGTGGAAATCACTTGGAAAAATCAATTTGGACAAAGAAAATTAGTTTAGGGGTAAAGGCAGGATTTTCAGAGAGAGTCAGTCAACCTATAAAGTATAAAGGAAATACTCTCAAAAATCTAGACAAGATGACCTGTTGGGGAGGGAACTAATTGTTTTGTTCAGATAAGAAAGTGCTTTCCTCAGACAGAGCTCCATACAAAGACTAAGGAGAAGAATAACAATCAGACAGTATAGAATATTATAAATCACTATAACTGGCATTGTTCCATGGTGGTGACTTTTGAATTTGTTAAACTGATAGTTTGAGTCAATATCTTTGCTTTTGTCTATTTCCCCCATTTCTTCAGAGTTGACAGTTTCTTAAAAAGGTTTGGTTTTTCTTCATATCTTCATATGGTGTCATCTCTAGTCATGTTATTTGGTGGTTACCTTGACCTTTGCTCTGACCAGTCAATGATCTGAATGCACAGATACAGTTGATGCTGAAATGACTGTTGTATCTTTAACAAGTTGTTTCCTGTCTATTAAGATAGAAGCAATAAAGTATAATTGCCTTAGTGTGAGAACTCTGTGCTCTACAACTTTATTTCTAGGCTTCTGTTATGTCTCTTTTCCCCCCTTAGCAACATAGCAAAATCTCCTTTGAAAAAATCCCAATCTTTCCAGTTGAACTAAAGGACAAACTGTTCTTTGACAACATCCAAGAAAAAACAAAGCAAAACAATGAGTTCCATTAGTGGCTAGGCATAGTTAAAACAATAATTGTCCCTAATTCCTAGAATGAAGCTGTGATGATGAGGGTAATAGATGAAAACTCAAGGTAGAAATATCTGGGAGTCAGATGTCATTACTTATTTCTATCCACCTAAGGGTTTTCCTTCCTGGAGTTTGAGGCTACAGATTGCTTTGGATAAATTATATTTATAGCCTCATATTCAGAAATAGCCTGAGGAAGGAGAGAGCTTGGGACCAAGGTCGTTCTCCTTGAGAGAGCTAAGGAGACATGGACACACCTTATAGGCAACTATGCCCACATTCCTTCCCTGAACTATATGCATACACCTAGAATACATTTCCTCTAGTAGACTTTAAAATTTGAGTCCTGTTTTTTATGCCTAGGATAATTCTGTCCCAAAGCCCACCCAAACTGTAAGTCCCAGCTCACCTGTAACCTCATTAATGAAGTCTTCTCTGAATATATAACCATTCATCTTTTAGACTTTACATAGCACTATATCTGTGGTTTTACTCACCACTCATTTTGTATTACTGCTATTTGTATCTGCATCATCTCATCCACTAAATTATGTGTTATTTAATATTCCTAAATTCCCAAATGCCTAGCACAGTTCTCTGAAAGGATTAGGCACTTAATAAATGTTTGTTACTGAAGGTGGAAGTTATTCTCCAAGGTGTATTACATTGCATACAACAGACACTCAATAAATATTTGCTGGTTGAATGAATAAGTGAATTTAGCTAGAACTGAATAGATTTGCAAATATAGTAATAATGATAGCTTTTATACAGTGCTTTAAGGCTAACAAAGCCATTTATAAATATCACATTTTATTCTCACGAAAACCTTGGAAGGCCATAATCTCTGTTTTACAGCTGAGGAAACAGAGGAAAACAGAAGTTAAGTGACTTGACCAAGATCACATAACTAGTAAGTCCAAGACAGGATTTGAACACAGTTTTCCTGACTCCAAATAATGAAGATGACAATGATGATATTAGCTAGCATTTATATAGCGCTTACTATGTTCCAGGCACTATGCTAAGTACTTTACAAATATAATCTCATTTGCTCCTCAAAACAACCCTGGGAGATGAGTGCTATTGTTATTCCCAAAGGAAACTAAGACAACAGAAGTTAAGTAACTTTCCCAGGGTTGCTTAGCTAGTAAGTATCTGAGGAGGAATCTAAATTCAGGTCTTCTGCCTCCAGGTCCAGAGTTTTACCCATTCATATACCATGCAGAAGAGTAGAATGGGGTGATTGTAATTTACCTCATCAAATTCTTCTAGAAATTAGATTTCTTAAGTCAGTGATAGTAAATGACATAGAATGAAATGGTCAGTGGTGAAGATACACAAATGAAATTCTTCTTCTGAGCAATCCATATATAAAAAGGGCTTCATCAGGAGTTTTAGGTACTAAAAGGCATTGCTATCCACAAACAACAGGGTGAACATTATTTGTATCTTTAAAATGTAAATTCACTTCCTTCCTTCCTTCGAAGCTTCCTTCCTTCCTTCGAAGCTTCCTTCCTTCCTTCCTTCCTTCCTTCCTTCCTTCCTTCCTTCCTTCCTTCCTTCCTTCCTTCCTTCCTTCCTTCCTTCCTTCCTTCCTTCCTTCCTTCCTTCCTCCCCCCCTCCTCCTTTTGATTGGGGCATGATTGAAGGAACCAGTGAAATTGCATTCTGGAAACTTATACCACAAAATGCAGATTCATTTGGTTCCTAATGATACTTGGGGCACTTTGAATAGAGGCCATGGACTGTAAGTCTGCCATCTGAGAACCTTAAGAAGCCACAAGATATAGTAGAGAGAACGCTAGATTTGGAGTAAGGAAAAGCCGGTGGAACTTGTTTACTAGTTATGTGGCCTTGAGCAAGTCATTTAATTTCCTTGAGCCTTATCTATAAGATGAAAAAGTTGGACTTGACTTCTGAAGCTATGATTAACCTGACTGGCAGCTCATTGTTGGAAACTTCTAAGGATTTTGAACGGGAACAGATCATAGGGATCACGTGGTTCAAACTCCTAATTTCTCCAACGACAAAAATGAGACCTTTCTGGGTTTCATTTTCGTTGTTTGTAAAAATGAGGTAGTGCAAAATAGAAAGTGGTTTTGAACCTATGCTTTGTGGATCTAAAGCCAGCGCCCATGTGTTGATGAAATTTTTGTCATATAAATTGCAGAAAAGAGTCAACTAATGTGTGGGAAGGGGTTTTTAACCTATATTGGCAGAAAGAACCTATACCAGGGTTTGAGAACTTGTGACCTTAAGGCCACATGAGGCCCTCTAGGTCCTCAAGTGCAACCCTTTGACTGAATTCAAGCTTCACAGAACATATCCACTTAATAAAAATACAATGAAAATAATAAAAACATAAAAGAAGATCTTTTTGTTAAGGGGATTTTGTCTGTGAAGTTTGAATTCAGTCAAACAGCTATATTTGAGGACCTAGAGGACCTCATGTGGCCTCAAGGTCATAGATTCCCCACCCTGGTCTCTACCAATGAAATTATGGGTTGCCATCAAGGAGGGTTTATTAAGACAAAAACATTCTTGTTGAGTATTCTTCAATTATAATAACATGAAGCAACATTTAAAAAATAAATTCCTGCTGTCTGTAGAGAAAATAGAGAGTTGGCAGGCACAATGTAGTGGTTAGATAGCAAATTTGAGAATGTAGAATGAAGAAAATGCATTTGTTAAGTGCTTACTATATACTGAGCATGTTACCAGGCAACAGGGTTACAAATATGAAAGTGAGACATCTCCTTTGTGGTGCTGACATTTCAGGGAGGCAGGGAGAAGTACATATGGGGTAGTGGTACCCAGGGAAGGGATTTTGATCTAGGAAGTCACAGGAATTGTGAGTGGAGGTGTAAGGAGACCTAATTTCAAGTACATCCTTTGACACTAAAGCTGTGTGATCCCAGACCAATTAGTGAACCTCTAAGTGCTCCAGGTAAATCCCTAAGTGTGTATATGTATGTATACATACACACATACGCACACACACATATATATGTATGAATATAATTATTATATATAAAGTTATATATGCTTTTATATATGTTATAGAGAAGTTGAACATATAAATAAATAAATGAAATTTCCTTATGAAGAGTCCTCAACATCACTGAAGTTACAGCTTTGGACTATTTACAAAACACTGTGCTAAATGTTGCTACAGAGACAAATAGATGTGGTCTATATAGAGTTTATAATCTGGGGAGCTGAGTTTATATGGTAATATAGGAGGGAGGAATGCAAACAACACATATGCCATTAGCTTTAAAATAAAATGTGTTAACACATGTTCACTTGGTCCTAGGGAGTAAATCTAGACTAGAGAGATTCTAGGTGTTTATTTCCAAAGGGGAGTCATGCCAAGTCTGACTTGGAAATAATCATCCTCGAACGAAGGAACATTAGTGAAATGTTGGAAGTTTCATGGCTATTACAGGGTTTGGGAAGGATCTGAGGCCATATATCAGTTTTAGAGCCTCCCTGATTTCCTTAGAAATTGGCCAGATCAGACTCAGAGAGCTGTCAAACTTTGGGGATGGATTAAATGGGCAAGAGTTCTATAAATGGGTATTTGATTAGATATTATTTCATGTGAGAATAGCATATGTACATATTGTGTAGAGGAATTTCTGTCTGACTTAATAAGTGATTATCCTAATACCCTACTATGTGCTAGGCACTCTGCTGAAAAAGTCTATGTTTAGAGAGATTTGGACCACAAGGCTGAAAATAAGAATTGGAATGTACTTTAAAAAAATTATATTAGAATGAAAAACATGGTTAGCATCATTAATATCTAATATAAATTATTAGCATGTGGCAAAATGAGAAAATTAATTTGGTTCAGTTTTCATGTACAGAAGAAACTAAAGAAAGGTTTTTTTTTTTTTAAAGAATCTTATCTTTAAAGGAATTTTATCTCTTTTTAATCAGAACTAGTATTCTGACTTCTGAAATGTCAATTTCTCATAGTTATTTAGTGTTTTCCTGTAAGATATGAAAATCTGGTAGTTTCCTTCTTGAGATGTCACCACCACCTTGTTCTATTTCTGCCCTTTCATGCCAAAGGGAGCTCATTTCTGTCTCTCTCCATTATCTTTCTTTCTCATATCCATTTTCTCTCATTTACACACACAGACACACACAGACACACACACACACACACACTCTCTCTCTCTCTCACACACACACATACTCTCTCTCACACCCCCCCCACACACTCTCCCTCTCTCCCTCTCTCTCTCTCTCTCTCTCTCTCTCTTTCTCTCTCTCTCTCTCTCTCACACACACACACACACACACACACACACACACACCCCTCTCTACAAGCAGAGGATCGTTTGCTGCTAACGGGTAGTTTCATGGAGGTAGGTAGCAGATTTCCCACAGGGTCAAAGGAAGTCCAGAGCAGTAGTGGTACATTGGTGTTGAAACCTGTGGGATATTGCTAGTTATCATTTCATAGCTTTTCCCTTTCCACTCCAGGACAGGGATCTAGTCTTTAATTTATTCTTATTGTCCACAGAGCTTATTACAGTGCCTTAGGGCCTTACACAGTAGGCACTCAATAAATATTCGTTGATTGCTTAATTAATTAAAACCAGATTAGGCCCCACAGTTTACCTTTCCTGGCAAACCACATTAGAGGTGTTTTAATGGAAAGAAATTAGATTCATGTGGGCCAGTCATTACAGTTGGAAATTGACAAGAGAAACAAAATTTATCCTTTTGGGGATAATAACTAGCTATCTGAAATGGTGGAGGTATGTTACTCCTTCAGCACGGAATGCTAACAGAGGAAAAAAAAGTCTTTATCTTATCTTTTAATTAAGCTGGATCTGCCAGCAATTGTCTGAAACAGATATTAGGACTCTTGAGGCCAGCTTTATGGAGACATGGAAATATTTGTTGAGTTGTTGAATCAATAACACCATGTAATGTCTGGTTAGTTGTCTGGTGTTTCTCTATTGCTGCTAAGTATCGCTGGGAGATTGTTTAATTTGGTGGAATTGAACTTTACATATTTCAAACCTAAGTCCCAGAGGAAATGGGTTTAACATCCCAAGGATCCAGCACAGTGAATTACACTCATTAAACACTTAATAAATTTTCATTGAATTAAAAAAATTGAATAGAACTTAGTTTACCTGAGCCAGAATAAGAAAATCACCAAATTTCAGGTCATCTATGCCAATTTGCATCCGAACAAGAATGCCCTCAAGGTGACATATTGGATAAGGCACTAGGCCCCGAGTCAAAAAGCCCTGAGTTCACATGCCCAAAGGGCTACAAAAATGTGCATACCCTTTGACCTAGCAATACCACTTCTAGGGTTGTATCCCAAAGAAATC
The DNA here is from genome assembly GCA_023548195.1 of Bettongia penicillata ogilbyi. Lineage (NCBI taxonomy): Eukaryota > Metazoa > Chordata > Mammalia > Diprotodontia > Potoroidae > Bettongia > Bettongia penicillata. The sequence goes on from JAJHZJ010000121.1 coordinate 7,520,529, forward strand.
ATAAAAATGTGAAAAGGTTCCACATGTACAAAAATATTTATAGCAGCTCTTTTTGTGGTGAAATCAAGGGAATACCCGTCAATTGGGGAATGGCTGAGCAAATTGTGATATATGAGTGTAATGGAATGCTATCGCTCAATAAGAAATGATGAACAGGCAGATTTCAGAAATACCAGGATAGACGTATATGAACTGATGCTGAGTGAAGTGAGCAGAACCAGGAGAACGTTATACACAGTAACAGCCACAGTGTGCGAGGACTGCTTCTGATAGACTCAGCCCTTCCCAGCAAGGCAAGGACTAAAACATTTCCAAAGGACTCATGATGCAAAGCACCATCCACATCCAGAGAAAGAACTATAGAGTTGGATTGAAGAATGAAACAGACTATGTTCTCTTTTGTTACGTTGGGTTTTGTTTAGTTTTATCCACACTTTCTCCCATTTGTTTTAATTCTATGCAACATGACTATTGTGAAAATGTGTTTGTTAAAAAATGTATATGTAGAGCTCATATAAGATTGCATGCCATCATAGGGAGGGAGGAGGGGGAAGGGGAGAAATTTAAAACTTATGGAAGTATTGTTGAAAATTGAAAACAAATAGATAAATAAATTTGAAAAAAATTACCACTTTAAAAAAAGCCCCGAGTTCAAATGTAGCCTCAGACACCTGTTATCTGTATGTTACTGGGCTAGTCAGTTAATCTCTGTCTCATCTGTAAAATGGGAATAATAGTATGATCAATATCCCAGGGTTATTGTGAGGATCAAATGAGAAAATAATTCTAAAGAATTTAGCACAATATCTGGAATATAGGAAGCAGTATATAAATACCAGCTGTTATCATTATTGCTAATTATTAATCTAGCCTTTGTGTAAAGATCTTCAGGGCAGCTAGGTGGCAGAGAAGATAGAATGCCATACCTGGAATCCAAATTCAAATCTGGCCTCAGATACTTTCTAGCTTGTGCCTCTGGGTAAGTCACTTCACTGTTTGCCTCACTTCCCCATCTGTAAGATGAGCTGGGAAAAAAATGTCAAACCCCTCCAGTATCTTTGCCAAGTAAAGCTCAGCTGAGGTCACGAAGAGTCAGATATGACCGAAAAAAATTCAGCAGCAAAGAAGACCTCTGATGAAGGAGCACTCATCACTGCCTGTTTCCAAAGGAGCCTTTTGGCTGTCACTCATTGTTAGGAAGTTTTTCCTCATCAAGTCTAAATCTGCCTTTTTGCAATTTGTATGCCTGATCCCTAGTTCTATTCTTTAGGGGCAAGTTGAACACATCCAATGATTCTGCCGTAAGATGTCCATTAAATATTTGAAGCTAATTATCACAGCCCACTAACTATTCATTTGTTCAGTTTAAATATCCCCAGTTCTTTCAACCAGTCCTCATGTGGCATGATCTTGAAGTCCGTCACCAACTTGGTTTCCCCTTTCTTCACACTCTGAGCTTGTCAAAATCTTGTATAAAATATGAAGCCCAGGAAGTGAAACTGATGGCTTTGTGCAACTCTGTTTCATTTAGATCTAATTCACGCAAGAATCAAGTCATTGCCCAGTGAGGTCACTCATCCTCTTAAAAAATTAAGGACGAGCAACAGTTTCCAAGTGGTTATAGAACCATTATCCAAAGCTTGTTGGGTCTGACCATTCCACTAAGTCTGAATTTTCACCATTCCATTTTTTTAAAGTTCTCTCTGTGTTATCCATGAAAATAGCATTCATCTTTCTCAAATGAGCAAAAGAGGCCTTGTGAACAATAACTTCCTAAATCAGCAAACATTCTATAATTCAGAATTAATGGTAGAACTTCCTTCTCCTTTGCTTAAGATTACCGCCTAAGCTTTAGAGAGCTCTACATTTTAAGAGTCAACCTGTGACAATAATCCTTTTCATATGTGAATTTAACAAGTCAATGCAAATATTAATGGTCAAAATGACATCAAGCTCAAATAACTGGAATCCCTACTACAGATATCTAATCTGTTTTGGTCCTGCTTGGTAGATGAAAGTGGCTTCTACCTTCATACTATCAGGGACTTCACTTTTAAACTTGATAAAATCGGCATACTCCTTAACCCTCAGCTTGTTTGGACTTTGAGCCTTTATGTATAGGATAATAAATTTAGAGTTGGAAGACACTTCAGAGGGCTTCTAGTTCAATCTTCTCATTTTATAGGTGAGAAAACCAAGGCAAAGATTTGTAAAGTGACTTGCCCAAGGTCACATAAGACCAAGAACTGGTAGTTGAAGACATTGTTTTGTTTTCTCCCTGAATCCAGAATATGAATGTCACACAGTATTGCTGCTTTTAATTTATTTTCTAGAGAAGAATGGTGCAGACAGTGATAATACATTGTGCTAGCTGCCCGGCTGAAATGCTAACAAAGGCTCTCCTTTGCTGGAGCGGGAGAGTGGAAACATTAATTCTGTTTTCCTCAGCATTTGTAGCACGTCTGTCACCTTAGCACACTGATGATTTATGTAAAAGCCCCTGTGTTGTTTCTTATAACATAACAAAACTTTCAAACTGAAACTAAAATAGAGAGAAATAGCAAGGACACTACCTAGTAAAACAGAGAGAGAATACAGAGCCAACTCTCAACCTCCTACTAAATGAGATTTCTTTTTTTCTTTTTTTAAATAAAGGGTCTATACCAAGCTATCAAAAAGAAGACAAAAATATGTTCTGCAGGGCCCATTTACTGTTTACAAGCCAAATAACTAAATAAGGCCTCCGATTCACTATAAATGTATGTACATATGTACATATATATATATATATATATATATATATATGTATGTATGTATACACACACACATTTGTCAATATTTCTTGAAAATAGCCCCATGGAGAGGACAGAGAATCAAAAGTTTAATTAAAAAAAAAGAAATAAAGCATGCTCCCCTGAAAATGTTCCCTTAGGATCATCAGATATGTGACCTGAAAAGGAAATTTCTCAGATAGGAAAGTAATCTTATAGATTATACATTTCATTGTATTGAAAAGGAAACAGGCTCCCCCTACAAGTGAATTGCTGTAGACAAGGTCCCACAGCCAGTTAGTGTCTGAGCCAAAGGCAAGTATGGCTCCTGTGATTCATGGTGGTCATTATCTGTGCTTCACTCTCTGAGATAATGCCTGATAAAGACTTCCTAAGTGCTGTCACAGTCAGGCTTCTCTAAAGACTTTCTCTGGTAGCTTATAGAAACTAAAGCCAACCTGATTAGCCCCAAATATTTATTGATTCCTAAGAAATATCTCTTCTCCTTACAGTTTGTGGGTTAATACAAAAGAGTTTTCATAGCACACAGATTTTAAAATTGAATCCTGGTGTATGTTCATTCAATCAATGAATATTTAATTGTCTACTTCAGGGACCAGCTCTAGTTGGCCTAGATCTTGCCTCTGGATCCAGATGACTCCAGAGGAGAAAGTGAGGCTAGTGATTTTGTGTAGCCCTTCCTCACTTAAATCCAATTCACTTGCAAGTCATGGCATCACCTTCCTGATGTCATGGTCCTCTTCCATAATGAAGGACAAACAATTGCCTACTTTTTGCAAGGCACTGTGTTTGATGTTAGGGTTACGATAACTGAAATGACCCAGCAATGCCACTTCTAGGTTTGTATTCCAAAGAAATCTTAAAAATGGGAAAAAAACCCATATATACAAAAATATTTATAACATCTCTTTTTGTGATGGCAAAGAATTGGAAATTGAGGGGATGCCCATCAATTGGGGAATGGCTGAACAAATTGTGGTATGTGAATGTAATGGAATATTATTGTTCCATAAAAAATGATGAGCAGGAAGACTTTAGAAAAACGTGGAAAGAGTTACATGAACTGATGCCGAGTGAAGTGAGCAGAATCAGGAGAACATTGTACACAGTAACAGCAACATTGTATAAAGAATAACTTCAACAGACTCGACTCGGCTCTTCTCAGCATTGCAAAGATCTAAGACAGCTCCAAAAGACTCATGTTGAAAAATGATGTCCACATCCAGAAAAAAGAATTGTAGAGTCTGAACGCAAATTGAAGCATACTATTGCCTCTTTTTTTTGTTTCTTCTCTCTTGTGGTTTTTCCCATTAGTTCTAATTCTTCTTTACAATATGACTAATGTGAAAATGTTTAATATGAATGCATATGTTTAGCCTATATTAGATTGCAAACCATTTTGGGGAAAGGGGAGGGAGAAGGGAGAAAATGTAGAACTCAAAACCTTATAGAAGTGAAGGTTGAAAAATTAAAATAAATTAAAAAATAACAAAAATGAAATGAAGATAACTCATGCCCTCTAGGGGGCTTACATTCTACTGTCCTAGATGAGCAAATGCATGGTAATTTGAGGAAGAATAAAGCTCTGGCAACTAGTCAGATCACAGCAGACTTTAGAAAGGAAACAGGACTATGTGCTGATCAAATAGATGTAGACTCTAACACTCAGCTAAAGTAGAAGAAGAAACTTGAGTATAATGGGAAAGGCACTGGCTCTAGATTTAACTGATCTGATTTCAAATTTTACCTCAGTCATTTTCTACCTGTGTGACTTTGAGTAAGTCGATTACTCTTTCTGAGCCTCAATTTCCCGATTTGTAAAATGAGGGGGTTGAACTAAGTGGCTTCTAAGAATTTCTCTCAGCTTGCATCTGTGATGCAGGTACCAAACTGAAACAATAACACTGAATCTCAGAGAGTGTGCTGTTGTTCATAGAATCCTAGCCCCAACCCTCACCTAAAATACTTGATCTTTCTCTAAGTCAGTGTCCCTGTAGAATGACAATTAGAATTGCAAAGGAATCAGTGTCAGGATTTTAGAGCCTGGAGGAATCTAGAGAATTTTCATTCCCAAGCTTTCCCAACCATTCATTTAATAGATACGGCAACTAATGTCTAGAAAGAGATAGCTTGTTTAAGTTGACTCAGCTAATAGTGGCAGAGCTGGGACCTGAACCAATTCTTTGCTCTCATTGTTCAGCGCTCTTTCAACTACACCCCAGTGTGTTCTTCACAAACATTTGCTTAAGGGTCTATTAAGGTATGTGGAATTCTCGGGAAAATACATTTGCAAATGCATTAACATGTGATGTGAAACTGAGGTTCATGTCATTTGTTTAGATCTACAAAGAACCTACAGTCTTTGATTTGTTGGTTTTAAAATTTGACAGCCAAGAAGTTTTGCCTCACACCCAGCAATTTACCAATGTGATGGCAATAATCAACATCAGATTGGTTGTAGGAAAATAGATATACTGGTGCATTGTTGGTAGAGCTGTGACTAAATACAATCATTTTGGTAGTCAATTTAGAATTATGCAAATAAAGTGATCTTTTGATCTAGAGATTTGAGTATGAGGAATATGCTTCAAGAAGGTTATTGATAAGAAGAAAGACCCTGTATACCTCAAAATATTTAAAGCAGCGTTTTGTGGTAGTAAGCGTTGGAAACAAAGTTGGGCAATGTCTAACATGGATGTAATGTACTATTATTATGCTACAAGAAACAATAAATATGTTGAATATAGAGAAGTGTAGACGTACATGATCTAATATACACAATTATTCCACAATGTAAGTGGAACAAAACAATCACAAAACATCCGAAGTGAATTCTGTGAAATTACGAAGAATAATAATATTGTTGAATTGTATCCATTCTTTGTGACCTTTTTTGGGGCCTTTTTGGCAAAGATACTGGAGTGCTTTGTCATTTCTTCCTACAGCTCATTTGACAGATTAGGAAACTGAGGCAGACTGGTTAAGTGACTTGCTCAGGGTCACACAGCTATTAAGTGTCTGAGGCCCGATTTGAACTCAGGAATACGAATCTTTCTGACTTCAGGTCAGGTACTCCATCCACTGAAACACACCTGTCTGCATGGGTACCAAAGGAGAAATATGAAAAGAGATCTCCCTGTTCCTGCCAACTCCACTCCTTTGTAGAGATGGGAGTTCCATGAGTGTGGAACACTGAATATATTTTGGAGACTTTTTTTAGTATATTAATTGGTTTTTCTTTTTTTCCTCTTTTCCCTATTTTTTTCTTTTTCTCTCTTTAGGAATATTATTTGTTTCATGGGATAGCTTTTCTGAGAAGGAAAGGGAAAGAAATACTGGGAGAAATACTGGAAAGTAAAAAAAAGTCAAGCATTTATTTTAAAAGCTCAAGTTTGAATATTGCTAAAATGGTAATTTTGTGATTTCTTTTTCATCTGTTCTAAAGCCAATTGAAATCTTCATAAAAAATGTACAGCAAGGAGTGTTCAGATCTATGAAGCATGTTAAAGATTGAAATGGAATGGGAAGGACCACTGTGAACCTTTGCCAAGATTTAACGAATCTCTAAACTATAGTTTAGACAAAGGCTCTCTAAATTTGAGTGCCTCATCAGTTCTGATTGCCAAACTGTGACAATCCCAACGACAAACCCAACACCCACCAACAACCACCACCCATCTCTACTCCCTGCTTTCTTAGCACTAGGCTCAATACTGTTCTAAGTTATTTCTCCAAACCCTCCATTTCAATGGGAGGAGTCTTTATCTGACTGGATCTATTTCCTTCCTGAAACTGATTTGTAAGAAGCAGACTGGTACAATGGGAGACAGTGCTATATGGTAGAAAGAAGGTTGGATCTGGGGTTAGAAAATTTACATTGAAATCCCAACTTTGCCACTTACTAGTTGTGTCCTTGGATAAGAGAATTCCATACCTGAAAGGGACCCTAGAGATCATATAGTCCAATCCCCTCATTTTACAGGTGGGGAAATGGAGTCCCAAGATCATATAACCAGTTAGTAGTTGAGACATATTTCAAAACCATGTCATTTGACTCTAAACCCATTCCTCTTTGTAGTTGGGCTTCAGTTTCAGTAAACAATGAGTGGTATGTATTAAATGATCTCCAGCACACATACTGAATCTGTGATACTGAATTATTATTTCCTATATAGAGCATTGTTTCAGTTTGATAGTTTTGACATGAACATTTCCCTTTCTAGCCTTTGAAACCTACTGCACTTTAGAGAATTTTCAGTGTCCAGTTGTTTCAGTTGTGTGTCTCTCTCTCTTTATGACCTTACTTGGGGTTTTCTTGGCAAAAATACTGGAGCGATTTGTCATTTCCTTTTCCAGATCACTTTACATGTGAGGAAACTGAAGTAAACAGGGCTATGTGACTTGTCCAGGGTCACATAACTAGTACATGTCTGAAACCAGATTTGAACTCAAGAATAAGAGTCTTCCTGACTCCTGACCTAGTGCTTTATCCACTGGACCATCTATAAAACCAAGTGAAATGTATGGATAGATTCTCTCATCTTGCTCCTTTAGCATTCCTTAAATAATGTAGTAAGAGAATTCTAACTCAGTGGTTCAGTGTCCCTTCTTTAGTCAAAAGCCTGATTCTGGTTTCCTTATTTATTAAAGTTATGGGAGTGGATTATACTTCCTATAACCAAGAAACAATTCACCTTTAGCTTGTAGCTGGGATGAATTTATCACTTGTTATAGATATGCTAGTGGTGTGTTGAATGATGATGTTAAAATCATCTACATCAGAGGCTGCATCAGAGACTTCTTACAGGCCAAAAGGTTGAAGATCCCTGATTCTTTGTTTTTACTTCCTCTAATAATATAATTTACAACCCGTCTATGGGTTGATTACTTGCTATGGCTAAAAAAACCAACCAGTGGTCAATTTTCTGGTGATGAACCTTTCTAAACTGACTTAGGTAGTCTTTAGACAATAGAAACAGTTTGTCACTGGGTTTCTTCTCTAAACCTTTTCATCTTGGAAGGTCACTTTGGAATTTGTACACTGTATGCAAAGTCTTTGAGAATCCAGTGCTATCCTGAAGAGCACGAGGATGATGGTGATTGCCAGTTAGCATTTACACAGAACATTAAGATTTTTTTTTTTGAGATACAGTTCTTAGCTTAAGCAACTTTTGCTCTGATACCTGGTCCTCCACCTGGTAGGAAAGACCATCCCTCTAAAAGTCAGTCATGAACATCTTCCAACTCATGATGAAAAAGAAAAAACTTATCCCTTTGATTACATTTGTGAGTATTGCCGGATGTGGAGCAACCTACATGTCCAAATACTCCCTTCGCAAAAGTGATGTGATTGTTGACAGACACAGAAATCCAGAACTGTGGGAAAATGTGAATCCTTCCCAGCCTCAAAATCTTGTCACAATTAACCAAAAATGGGAGCCTGTTGAAGAGCTGGAGACTGTTAAACAGTTGACCAAATGAAGAGCATTCATCTAAACCACACTCTATGAATCTAGTGGAAACATTTCTGCACAAACTATACTACTGAAACCAATGTGCGGAAGTGCTTCTGCAACATTTTTTAGGGTCTCCCTACATTTTTGGGCTCTGAATAAGGAATTCCATTTTGGATAAAATGTATGTAATATTAAAATATTCATGAGGATTTTTTGCAAAAAAAAAATTTTTTACCTTTGTTATGTCATTGGATCCTTACAACGATTCTATCAGGTAGGTGCTACTATTATCCCCATTTTACAGATGAGAAAAGTGAAGGTGGCAGAAGTTAAGTGGCATATGCAGGGTCACACACAGCTATTCTACAGTCACTGGGCTGTCACACAGCTTTTAAATATGGGGCAGGATTCAAACTCAGGTCTTCCTGATTCCAGGTATAGCTTATTATCTACTATCTCATTTAGCTCTCAGGTATTTGAGTAGGAATTTAGGGGCAGGAAGACTCCATAATACAACTGTAACTGCCTTCATAGGGTCTATCAAAAGTGATCTACATGATAATCATGTGATCTAGTTAAGTGCTCAGTGGCTAAAGTGGAGAGTAAGGTAAATTGCTAACGAAAAGAGTCGGATTTCAGTGAGGCAGAGGCAAGACAAGGCAATGATAACCCATGAGTAAGCCATGAAAACTGTGTCCCTTGGAATTTTCTCATCCACTGGAGGTTTTGAGTCTTTACCCTAATGTGCAGCTTGACTGAAAGCAAAAAAAAAAAAAGCCTATGTGCTTTGCAGAGAGAGAATTTCTAGCACCAAAAACTGTGTGTTTATAAAAGTGCCAAGTGCCCAGTGCTACATGAAGTAGGGGTGCTGTGTTTTCACTTTGTTTCCCCAGATTTAACACTATGTATGGAGCATAGTTGGTACCTAATAAATGATTTTTCAAAAAAAAATTGAATTTATTAGAATGGCCCAACTATGACTTCTTTCTTCTTCTTTGGATTCATTTCTTAGGCATTTATTTACCTTGCCTAGAAATGGTTTGCCTCAGTGACCTCGCTCTTGCCTAAGCTATGGAGGATCCTTTGTTTTAGTAGAGATGTCAGTTTTAGTTTGGTGCTTAAAGAAAAGGTCTTTTCAGCCTGTGTAGACATCATCCATTTTAGGGTCAGACTAAGCCTTTTTCTCCATGTCTTTGGATGTGATTTTAGTAACCTGACTAAAAACATGTAGCAGTCAAGAGCTTTATTTAATTCTTTCACTATTTTAGCGTATTGCTTCCCTTTCACTCATTCCCAACCTGCTTTCCTTCCTTTTTACTCCCCAGAACAGTATATTATTGGAAAATGGCATGGTCTTGGAGTGAGGTTAAAGCCATCCATTTTACATTTACTCTGGATGAGCAGTTGAATAATTGAATATCTTTTAACACATGGAGTTAATTGTAAGGCTTCCTGGGAAAAGGACTGTTATTTCTAGCAGGGCTTTTGGGTTTGAAATCAGTATTTCTGTCACCACCAATACCCCTGTTAAACAGAAACACCAACCACGGCACACTACAAAGACATGGCAGGGCTCCAGGCTCTCTATTTCCCACAAACACACAGCTGAGAATGTTAAAAAAAAGAGGGGGGAAGGTCTGGTTAGTGTTTGTTTCACCTCAGAAGGTCTCACTAGCATCCTCAGAGTTCGAAAGGCCAGTGACAGCCCTAGAAAATCACTGGTGGATTCTACAGTCACTGGGCTGTCATCTACCACTTTACTTTTTGCTTTGTCCAATAGCTCAGGATTTGCCAACAAAGCACATCAAAGGTTGATGACCAAGTTGTGGACAGTTGGCACTCCCTTCCCTCACTCAAAGAAAGGCTCAGGAGCCTTTTGTTCGAATTCAGAGAAGTAAAAGTTTTCCTCTTCAACACCTCATTGATGTGATATGAAAACCAGATGGGGTTCCATACACTGCCTGCTTGCTACTGTCTGATGTGAATGATCAGAGTTCAACACATCCGGGTAACAACACCAGGGAACACCATAGTCCTTTATTTTTCCCACCCGATTGCAATGGAATACTCCTTTCATATCCTGAATCCTTCTCCATTCCATTTTCCGAAGTACCTAAGTATTAAAACAAGCATTTGTAAACTTCTCTGTCTAGTTTGCTCATTAACTGATAGAAATTGGACAGCTAGGGAAAACCCAGGTTTCTGCCCCTCCCAGCTTTAAACAGGTACTTTCCCCCCTCACAACTATTAGCTGACTGAACTCTAGCTGTGAGATAAAACTTCTATTGAGAACTGTGGAATGTATAACTCCCTTGGGTACTTTTATGAGTTACATCATTTACTATCACACATCACATTTACATAGTGCAATGTTTGCTTAAAAAATTAATTTCCTTAGTAGCTTTTCATAACATTTTCATTAAGTATTTCCAAATTTTGGAGATATAGAAGCATTTCATAGCTTGTATATAGTCACTCAGTGAGTAGGTAGCAGAACTAAAAGCAATTTTTGTTTGCTTGTGTTTTTCTGAAACAATCAGAGACTCCTCACCATAGGCTTATTTCTGAGACTGCAACCTGGTAACTTCATCCCCAAACTAACTCTGAATGGAAAATAATGATAATAAATACTCTCATTTGTATAATGTTTTAAGATTTGCAACATACTTCATAAGCATTACTTTCTTTGATACTGAGAACCGCCTTGGGAGCTAGATTACATAGTGTGTGTCTCATTCATGATCTGAACTTAGACCTTCCGGAGTCCAAGTTTAAGGTCTATTCATTTTATCTCCCAGAATAGTTGGATTGACCAGACTAGTGATTTTATAACTGCCCTTTAAAATTGATTCTTTTATAGGACAAATAGTCTGAAACAATAGTACAGACCCCAAAAGGCTTACGTTTTTTATTTGCTTAAATTACTACTACTCAGAATAGTTAGGTCAATTAATCAGTTTATCAGAAGACATTTATTAACCACAGTCTAAATGCCAATGGCAGTCACTGAGTTAGATACTGGAGAGACAATGAGATCCGACAGGAAAGGGGTAACATGGACAGAACTACTACAGATGGAAATAATGCAGCTTTAGCAGGGTCATAGAAAAATTAGAATGTTGGCAAATACTGTAATACCTAGGCCATGTAACTGGCAATAAGAATAGGAAATGAGAGAATATTAGAATTTTTCTTTGAAAATAGGTTATATTGACATTGAAATGGATAATAATTTCTAGTAATTTTCTGTTGATGTTAGAATTAAAGACTGATGTGCATTCTGTTTTATAACATATTGTTTGTCCTAAGTAAGTATTCTGTTCTCTGTAGTATGCCAATGCAATTGGATATTTGGCAATATCAAATAGAAATTTAACATAAGGGTCCTTAAAGTATCCCTTAGCTCGAACATAGTAGAAACTTAAAGCTAGAAGGGACTTAAGGAATCAGCTAGTCTAGTATTCACATAACACTAATATGGAAACTAAGGACCAGGATGCTTAATTCATTTGTATCTAGTCATACAGATAGTAGCAGAGCCAAAGTTAGAATCCAAGTCAGTGCTTATTCCCCTATAATGTGTTAGAATTATAGTCATATCCATGTATTAAATATTTAACATTAATATTGCTCTTTATGATATATTAGTAATTTCTTTGGCTAAAGTTTGCAGTTATTAATCAACCAAAATATTTATTATGACAGTTTTATGGGATTACAAATAAAGTGTAAGATGCCCCCAAAGTTGGGCACTTCCAGAGGGCCTCATAGCTTATTTGAAAGTTTAATCACGTTCAGAACATCTATATGCCACTGGACACATGCTATTGATTTGACATCAAATATATTTGAAAACCATCAGACACTTGGCTAATGGTAAAAATTAACCAGTTAATGATTGGAATAACTGCTCTTTCTGCTATTGTTTTGGTCATTTGCTGACAAATTTGGTTATTGTTCAGATGACATCCTGCCTGACAGAAAAAATTAAGATACAGGGACAATTTCTCCAAGGAGTCCTCTAAAGAAAAAAATTGTCTAACTTCTGTATTTTATTCTTATGATTTAGATGTAGGGCTGCCTGAAGCAAGAAACTGAACTGGATGTTCTCTGGAGACCCCTTTCAGACTAGTGGCTTTGTAGCAATTGTTTTAAATGGGTTGTTTTATAGGAAAAATAGCATGAAATAACAGTACAACCCAAAAAAGCTTTCGCTTAAGTTACAGAACACATTATCACTTTGGAAAGATAAGTCATGAAGAGCAGGATTTAAAAAACCAATTTTGTCACTGAATATTTTGAGTGTATTGAAAACCATCTGGCATCCTTCTTCCCCCTGTGCAGTTCCTATAGATACTATTAGGAATGACATATGTAGATAGAAGGTAGTAAATGACCATAAACCACTGCTTAAATGAATGCCTCAGATCATAATATTTTGTAATTGGTTATCATTTCTACAGCTTATCTGATCACAGGAATCTAAGGAGAGATGTAGTAGCAACCACAGGAAATGATGCACATGGGCATTTTCTAGCTTGGTTAAGTTCTTTTTGCATGAGGGTAAACATTTATTGCGCACCTCTCTTTCTAGACTCTTTGTTTTTCCTATTGTAACATTCCAGGGGTGAGAACACTTGCCTACATCACTCATAGTGGTAAATTGGGCCACGGAGGGGTGACTGCTACAGCTTGCTGTGTGCTGGTGGTAGCATTTTCAGTGGCTATATTCTTAAATCTGGCTCACATGCTCTCACTGGTGTAATTCCCCGTAAAGATCACCCAGGAACAGTAGACTCAAATGTTTTTATGTTCATCCTTCGTTCAAAGGACCACTGACATCAGGACCTGACTTGAAAGTGAACTGGATTTAAGTGAGACTCAGTCCATTGGCAAAGGCATTGACTCAACATAATAAGAAGCGTAGTTTCAAGGCATTTCAGCACCAGGGTTGCACTGTCACTCCAAAACTACACATAGTCCATTGAAGGATGAGTGGGTGTGAATAGTGGTAAGAAACGCAAATGAAATCACATCTTGTGGGCCTCAATGTCTTCTCTTTCTCTTAAGGATCCTCACAAATTGCTGCAGGGACATGGTATTGGTGAGGATGCATTGCTCTATTGCTCAGTTAAGCTGTTTCTTTGCAAGATAGGTGGCTTAGTTAGGAGGGCTCCTCATAATCTTCAATATCTTGACTGGATGGGTCAGTCTGTGAAGTAAAGTAGGTGACTTTATGGCTATGTTGGCTCTTCCATGAACTTAGCTACTGTTGTCCTGGACTGAGCTGGGTGTTCTCTCTCTGGCCAGCTGCTGGTCAGGGACAGGCAAGCTAATCTGCCACCATGTCTGCCAGACAATGGCAAATTGACTGAATTAATTCTGGGTAGTGTCTGGTAGACAGTGTTGGGAAGGCTGCTCTTCAGGCTGGGTTGTTAACATTGTTCACTTGATGGGGACTTAAGGCATAGTGTTGCTGTCAGAAGGGTTGATCCATTGAACTTCCTGGGTTCACTTTTAGATGGCAAGCAGTGGTCTTTTTTTTCTCCACCTCCAGTCACTAGGTAGGCTGGGTGGCACTGTCCTTTCTTCAGGGGTAGTGTTCCAGTGCTTTTTTTCCCCAGATAGAATGGTACAGTGCTCTCTCATCTCAAGAATGAATCAGTTCAGAATCAGCAGAAGCCTCTTCCCTTTGACTTCCCTAGGGCTCCAGATCTTTCCAGGAAGAAAGGAGGAGGACCAGTCTCAACCTTGTAGCAATCTTTCTTGGATCCAAAGATCTTTCCTTCACCTATTCCACAATACCATGGGCAATCAGTGACAAAAAATTATTTATTAAGCACTCAATATATGTTAGACATTGAGAATATAAATATAAGCATTAAGAGAGATAGTCCCTACACTTAAGGAAAGGGGAAGAAAACACATAAAAGGGAGCTAGAAAGAGATGTCTAGGGACTGAACCTTGCATGGGGGCATGATAAAGTCCTGTGGAGAGGAGTCAGCAGTGCATCCTGGAGAAGAATGAAGAAATGGTTGATCTGGGCCTCCTCCTTAAATTGGAAGCTCTAGGAGGAACCAGCCTCCTATCAGAAGATGAGGTCTCAGGGATGGAGTGTACTTCTATTGTGAGGAGTATTCTTAGGAGAGAGCAAGCTTCCAGGCTGAAGAGTCTCTCTGGTCATAGGAAGGGAAAGTCCTGTGGAAAGGTCAGTGAATTTGGTCAGTTCCACCTACCATACTTCTTTGGAATCTTAAATAGCTAGATGTACACACACAGCTTGGCAGTAGGTAGACTTCTTCTTTGGGCTGAAACAGGTTTTTTGTGGCTCACTTTCCAACTAAGGGCATAATTAATGGTTAAACTATTTTGCAAATAAACCATATTTATAGAGGGAAATTTCAATTAATATAATTAATTATAGTTATTACTTAAGATTTTTATTTACCATGAAGTCACATTAATGTTAAAAAATTACTTTGCTAAGCAGCACAATTTTTAATACATTTTTTCAGGTTTTCATACTGTTTACTTTTAGTTAATGGGACATGTTACATTTCTTGTTAGCAATCAGTTTATCATACTCCAGATTCATGTTTGAAATCGATTTCTTTAGAAAACTGCAAACTAACCTTAGTAGCTTTCTCATTTTCTGAATTTACTTTCCTGATCCCCACAGAGATTTTTCAACAATTTGTAGGCTTTGTTTTTTGTTGGTGTCCTAAGTCAGGATGTTTTGTTTTGAAATGGCGACGAAGATTGTATTGCTTCGAAAGGGCTATTACTTCTCAGCAAACAAGGCACAACATTTTGTCTCTTGTCTAAGTAAACATATATGTATTTGTCCACTCTGAATTAAACACTCTTTGTTCTGATCTTCCATTTCATTTTATAACCCATTTTACAAATTCATTCCCCAAACTCTAATGTTAGAACTAAAAAATCTCCACAGCAACTATTCACATAGAAAGAAATACCAAACTGAATCTTTGACCTTGGAGAGAGTGCCATACACTCATGTAACCTGGAGGGCAGCTGAGTAGTGAGAGAAGGGAAGCAGCCCTCATGTTGTTACTGTTTATCTCATAGTAGGCATCAGCTGCATTAGTATGTAGCTGCACTCACTTTGTCCCTGTTCAGTGCCAGTAACAACTGAAAACACAGAGAAAAGATACAGCTCTTGCTCCTCTCAGACTGGAGACAGACTAATGATGGTTGGTTGCTGTGGGTCACATGAAAACAAGAGAGAGTGTTCAGTGGCAACTAATCCACCAAGTTATACGATAGCTGCGGTAGTGACTAGTGGAAGGCCAGTTAAACAGGCATGACAAAGCACTTGTTACATCTTTACTTTCTTTTATATCCTCTACATTTTTCTCAGATCACCTGAAATCCTTTGGCAAGCCATATGTGGTGTGGGCCTGATATATTCTGTGCCCTAGAGTAATTGGGCAGCCAAGTGGCAGAGTGGACAGAGCCCTAGCTCTCAAGTCAGGAGGACTCAACTTTTTGAGTTCAAATCCAGCCTCAAAAACTTACTATCTATGTGACCTTGGGCGAGTCATTTAATCCTGTTTGCTTCAGTTTCCTCATCTGTAAAATGAGCTGGAGGAGGAAATGGCAAAACATTCCAGTATTTGCTAAGAAAACCCTAAATGGAGTCAGAAAGACTTGAATATGATTGAATAAGTCTATTTTGTATCTGGAGGTCCTTGCCTTTACATTTTAATATCTCGTCTTTTAGTTCCTCCAGACCTTCTTCAGCTTTTGCAGCCATCTCTCTGAGACTCCTCCTTTTAGAACCATTATATTTCAAATGTCTTTGTAATAATTTTATTTATTACACATAGGATACTATAACTTGAGAACAAGTGTGAGCAGTTGGCTGAAGTTTTTGAGAGTCTGTGACTATATCTTTCCCTCCATATACCAGTGCCTTTGTATTACAAGGTACTTCTGCTCTGCTGCTTCTTTTGATAACCTCAAGTTGGGATTTATTTAGTTCTGATTATTTAAGAATTTTTTTAGAGACAATTCTTAAAGAACCGTTTTCTTATTCTCTTCCCCCTTTAGGGGTGAGTGCTGAGGTTCTAAGTAGACAATTTTGCTAGCCAGAGTGCTGTTGAACAGTGTAGTTTCGTTCATAGCACTTTGGGGACATCCCATCCAAGACACGTTTGTGACAAGTGCCTGAGTTACATTCTTAGTGGTGGTTCTGTGCTCTGTTAATTCATTCTTATTTCCCCTCTCTGTTTTCTAGTAGCTAGTGAAATCTATCAGATCATTAGGCAAGGTTAGGTGCAAAGCTGCAGATTAGAGATTTTTAGAATGAGAATGAAATTGCTTGGATGTTGGAAGGCATCTTAGATATGCACTCAAACACCTGCTGGAGTTTCCAAGCTTGAGTTCCCTGAGAGCCCAAGGAGAATGTCACTCATTAAGTGGGTCTCCAAGACTGGGAAAGAGCAGGGGTGGGGTGGGGGGTGCAGTAAATAAATTGAGTAACCATACTTAAAGGGAAAGAAATTTTTTTTATTAGAGCACTAAGGAAGATGGATTGAGCCAGAAGCACCTTCAGTTTCCTCTGGTATGGATTGGATTTTTATAGCTTTTCAGGCTAGTTTAGAGTACATAGCCAATCAGCTGCATTTTGAGGCAGAAAAGAAATGGGAAAGTTTGAGAACTTCAGGATTGATAAAGGCTGGTTTTGCTTCAGAGGGAAAATGTGTTTTTCTATAGTTAGTCATTTCTAAGGTAATTGAGGCCTTCTTAAAGATGGAATCAGTCCTACTTCACCTGTTGTTTCCAGTAAGGAGGAGAATAAACTACAGCCTCAATAATCAAAAGCCAATAAGCTTCTATTAAATACTTAGCCTATTGTGGGTCAGATACTCTGTTGAGTGCTAGGAGTCTGAAGGTCTCTACTGACGTAATCCCATAGCTTTGTTTCTTTATCTGGAGAGAATATGTTTTCCCCAGACTCATAGTACTCATGCTGGTCATATACCTTCTCTGTCACGTCCCTTGATATAATTAACATTTCTTTAATTTCATCTCTACCATTAAAACCACTTCATTTTTGACAAAGAATGACAAGAAGGGATAAAGGATGGGACTTGGTACTCAGACACAGGAAGGCCTGGATTTAAATCATCCCTTAGATACTCATTAGCTGTATCTTGGGCAACTCATTTAACCTCTCTGTGCCTCAGTTTCTTCATATGAAAAATGAAAGGATTGGACTCAATGGTTTCTGAGACCTTTTCCAGTTCTAAATCTATGCACCTATGATCCTATTTTTCTCTCAAGAAACAAAAAGTGCATGTATAATAATTTCCCATAATACCTTCATGATAAAACTTGCCCAGAAAAAATTCCCTGATCTTTAGACTCTAGATAGGTGGTTTATTTCTGGATCTCAGAGGGGTTCAGATCGATGTTTGAAAACTGCTAGATTAAGGTTCAGCTCTGAATCTCACAGTTACTGAAATGCCCTGGATTTGACCTTGAATCCTAACGTTCTCAGGACGCAGGATGAACCATGAACACAGTTCAGAGACAGAGGATGCTGCCAGTGTCCCTCAAGAATGTCTATTCAGAGATAGACAGGACTGTGAAGTAAAAAAACGTTATTAGCTGGCTGGGATGTTTCTTTGCATTTTCCCTGGGTGCAAACAATGTTAATTCTTTTTGCTTCCAACTCAAGCCTCCTCATTTATTGGGGACACTCAGTTCTGACTGCTGAGAATTTTCAACCTTTGCCAGGAGTGAAGGGGAAAAGAGAAAAGGAAAGACAAATACATAGGCATTGAACTCAGTTCAGTCAAGCAGTAATCATTGATTAAATGCCTATGATGTGCCAGGTCTTGTGTTGGGTGATAGGGATACAAATACAAAAAAGAAATAATTTCTGCTCTCAAAGAGCTTACATTCTATCAGAGAAGCCACATAGATACCCATCTAGAAGGAAAAGCAACAGAAAGCCCTCTTGTGCCATTTCTGCCTCTGCAGCTGTCACAATTTCTGCTTTACTTGGGAATGACAGAGATCTGGAGACTGAGACAGCAATCAATGATTTGTAGACATTAGACCACATTCTAATCTAACTACCCGTTGCCCACTTATTACAGGGAAGGAAGAGTAAAGAAATCGTCCATGAGAGGGAGGGGGATTAGTCCTATGAATTCATCGGTATGTAGCTACTATTATTACTACTACTGTTACTACTACTACTACTACTACTACTACTACTACTACTACTACTACTACTACTACCACTACTACCACCACCACCACTACTACTAGTAGCTAATACAATGCTTTTAGGGTTTGCAAAGAAATTATTCACTAAGAACAGACATTTCCTGCATCCCTGTATTTTCTCAGATTCCATTTTCAAATTTTTATACCAAAATCTTTGCCCAACGCCAGACTTCTTCTGATGGCCTCTTACCTGGATTTAAATACTAAATAGTAATTGTTTCTCTTTTCCCCAGGAACCCTGAGAATCTTCTCCTCTCAGTTTGATTTTTTTTTTTTTTTATTAAAGGGGCCATCCCTTGATCAACTACTTAAAGAAGCCTATTCATTGAATGGGTATATCTCATTCAAAGTGAGAATGTGATAAGACCTTAGCCTGAAAGGATCAAGGTCTCACATTGCATCCTGGGCCATCTCCAGTCATCCTGATTAATATCAGGCCACTAGATCCAGATGAAAGTGAGGTTGGTGACCTTGCACAACCCTCCTTCACTCAGATCAAAGTCAACTGCAAGTCATATCATCTTGATGTCATCGTCCTCTTTGAGAACAAAGGACAGACCCAAAAGCGACAGCAACCCAGTATTCTAAAACTGCTCACCTAAGGATGCTGATTGAACTCAGGGAAGCTGTATAAATAGTCTTGTTTCTGGCCAAGAGGGCTATCTGTGGGTGGTACTAGTTATCTAGATAAGATTGTCTCCAAGAAAAACCCTGATAAGTCATTTCATCTTGAAGTTCTGAATAAATAGATTCCACACTTCCTCTGGGTAACTGAGACCTCAGTGGCCATGAAACAAGATATTTGAAGAAAGGTTTCCTCATTTGTGAAAGGGCAAAGAGTGATAGTGTTACCTCTACCCCTCAGGGATGTTCTAAGGATCAGTGAGATAAATCACTAAGTGAAATTGCTTGGAAATCCTCAGATGAAACATGTCAGTTAGCAAAGAACACCATAATTAGTACACACTGAAACTTGTATTCCCAGTCTTTAAGCCAACAACCAAGCTGATAATTCAGCTCAGGAGGCCTGAATTTCATAATGATACTCTAGAGAGAAAGAAATGGAAGTAATGTAGTGCCAAAAATGATTTACTGTAGGTTGAAAAATATAGGAAAATTATTTTTGGCTCTGATCGTTTGACTGTGTCTATCCTTAAGAACGGGGATAGTCAGTTATTATTGGTTGACAGGAAGAAGCAGTAACAAGCTGCTGAATTTACAAGTTGGTTCTTTCTAAATTACACAGCAGAGGGAACTGAAAGAATTTTCCCAATGCTCAGTCTTGAAACTTGGATGCTTGTTATGTATGCTGGGAAAAGTGGAGGAAATGAGCTACTTTTTTAGGCTCAGGTTCAGGAAGGGAATCAAACCAAACTATGAAGGTAATGTCTGATTGAAAAGTTAGACATAGTCCCTTGCCACCCTCAGAAATGTCATTTGTGTATGTTTGGGTTTTGACCAAATTCTCTACTTATAGCAGTCTAGTGTTCCTATACTTGGGTCAGATCCTGCCCGTATGAAAGAGCTATTCTCCCCGATTTAAACACTCAACATTTTTGGGAGGTATTGGACCTGTGATTTCATTGGTAAGGATATTAATAATTATACCCAATATTTATAGCATGCTTTAGGGTTTGCAAAGCACTTTGCAGACATTCATTTATTTGTGTCTCAAAACAAGCCTGTGAGGTATTCAGTGAACAGTCAACATGTATTTATTAAGATCTATGTGGCAGACACTGTGCTAAGCCCTGACAGGTGTCAGTGTTATTTCCAATATACACAGGATGAAGTTGTGACTCAGAGAATCAAAATGTTTCACTCAGGGTCACACAGCTAGTAAATATTAGAGGTGAGATTTGGACTTAGGTCTTCCTGACTCCAAGTTTATCACTCTACTAATCTACGTGAAGGGAACTCTCAACAAGGAAATTCCCTCTTCCAACCCAGATCATCAACCGGTTGGCAATTTGTAATCTCAGAGAGTTGCCTGGTGGCCCTGAGAGTTTTTTGCTTTCTTTTTATAAAAGGAGAATTGCTAGAATCTTCCTTGTTTTTCCTAAGAGAACACAGTGGAATTTGAATCAGCACAAAGATTTCATGGCCAAATTCTAAAAGTTATCCGCTGAAGCAAATTGTTTTAATCTGAATTCAGTTGGAAGAGAAAGCATGAAGAATTTTTTTTAAAAGAACCTCAATATCATGAGACTTAATGATGTTATTGATACCATGTTACTTAATAGTATCTATGAAATCATTGTTGGAAGGATCTTGATAAGTGGAAAATCTATAGTCAACAGAGCCTTTTGATTCTACTGTGCCAAAGTTACCTTGATTTTAGCAAGTTCTTAGGTGATCTAATATCACAACCAGTTATATGTTTGAAAATTTGGTTGATATCAGGTAATTGACTGAAGCAATAATAGTTATAAAGACATAGATTCTGATTTAATGGAAAACCATCTGGGGTGGAAGAAAATGAGGCATGGAGAGGTCAAATCACTTAAAGTCACAAACTATAGTAACAGAGGTAGGGTTTGAGCCCAGATTCTCTGATTCCAAAGTCAATGTTCTTTCCACTTTATCAGACTGATGCTGTCCAGTGTACTAGTAAGGGATTATCAGTCTGACTCAGATCAGTTTCATCTATGACACCTTCATTATTATGTTGAACTAAAATCACAGAGTAGGCCACTTAGATTGCCTATCTTGCTGGGTTGCTCTAGTTCTGAATAGTAGGAAGAAGAATTTTTTTAAAAGGATAATCAATCCACAGCTAAGAAGACAACTGAGCCAAGAGCATGACCCAATAGAAGCGTAGCAGCATATCTAGGCTCTTTCTGTAGAATGAACAGAGGAGGGCCTTGGCAAAAAATTTATACAGAATAGCTTACTGTAGACAAAGAGTACTGGATTTCAAATTAGAGGATCTAGTTTTAAGCTCAGATTCCCTCACATTGCAAATAACAGGGCTGGATGGATTGCATGACCTCTAATCTTCCTCTAAGCAACATATTTCATGAAATGGTCCTTGATTTGGGAATCCGGGGATGTGGGGTCTTGCCTCAATATCTATTAATATAATTTGGGTGGGATTGGACAAATTTTTTCAATTCTCTGTGTTTTAGCTTTTACTGTAAAATGAGGGGACCACAGATTTATAGTTGGAAGGGACATGAAGGACCATCTAGATGGAGAGACAGAGGCCCAGCCAGGTTAAGTGACTTTCCTGGTCACACAGATATTAAGTGACAGAACTGGAACTTGAACCTAGGTCTTCTCAAATGAAATTGAGTACTCTTTTGAATGTAGTATAATGTCTCCAGTTCTGAAAGTGTATGTTCACAGTAGTAATCATATGTTCTTAATTTTTACCTAATTTACCTAATTCTCCAGTCATGCTGTGGGACATCAAGTTTATCTCATTACTGTTCAAAGTACAAATGTGATTATTCCTGACTCCAGGTCTTTGCTAACACCAGTCCCTTATCACAGAATGCTATCACTTCTTTCCTATGCCCATCAAAATTCTTCTTAATCTTCAAGGCATGTCTTCAATAAATCCTGTCCCAACTACTCTAACCCTTTGAAACATTTAATTCTTTTGTACTCAGAGAATTTTTTATCATAATTTATCTAATATGACATTTACCTACATCCACCCCAGTGAGGATCTTGTATTGTTTTTAAATTTTTTATTATATTAATTTATTATTTTATTAATTTTGTTAATTTTATTATATTATACTAATTTATTATACAAATATTTATTTTTATATGTTGTTATATAATAATAAACATCATTATATTAATTTTAAATTTAAAGTTGGATATGCCATTTCTCTCAAACTAGACTGAGCACCATTCAATTCAGTAAACATTTATTAAGTTCTCAGTATGAGTAAGAAGACATTGTGCTTGGGCTGAGATGCAGAGATAATGATAAAACTAAATCTTCCTACCAAGAACTTATGTTCTGCTGACAGTTCTGGAGGGGAGAGACCTGGGGATAAATTTTTGTGTCCCATGTGTGGCAATCCCAGACTACGTACATTCTGCTGAATGAACCATGTTTGTCCTTCGTTGGTGAAGAAGACCATGCCATCAGAGAATTGATGACATGACTTGCCCTTGACTTTGTTTTGAGTGAGGGAGGGCTGTGCAGGAACCAGCCTCACTTCTCCTCCAGACCTGATATTCCTCAGAATGACTGGAGATGACCCAGGATGCACTGGGAGACCTTGGGCCTTTTAGGCCAAGGTCTTTGCAGGTGCTCACTTAGGGTGAGGCAACACCCATTCATTGAATAGACCTGTTTAAGAAGTAGCCAGGGCATGGCTCCTTTAATGAGGTTAAGAAAAAGAAAGACATCAGGCTGGGGGGAAAAGAGCAACAGTTACTAATCACTGTGAAGCTAGGAGGGTCCAGAGGAGCCCTCGGGCAGGGCCCTTATGGAGTCCCACTTTCAGAGTGCAGGAGGTTTAAGGTTTTGGGAGAGGACAAGAGAGCAGACAGGAGAGAGCAGAGGAGAGGGAGAGGGAGAGGGAAGGGAAATAGGAGAGGAGCCAGTAAAACCTAAGTCATCTTTTGGCTATCCAAGTTTACCTTCCTTGGGAGAGGAGAAGGAAGGGGAGGCGGAGATAGACAGGAGAGGAGGAGGTGAGTTACCCAGCTGGCATTCAGCCAGATGCATCTACTCACAGGACTGTGTTTGTCCTTCATTGCCAAAGAAGACCGTGCCATCAGAGAAAGGATGACACGACTTGCACTTGACTTGGTTTGGTCTCTGGTCTCTGGATTCAGATGGCTCTGGAGGAGAAGTGAGGCTAGTGACTTGCACAGCCCTCCCTCACTCAAAACAAAACTGAACGAATGAGTGAAAGAATGACTGACGAGTGGGCAAACAAAATCTATTCCAACCAAAATCCAATCTTAAATAAAATCTTAAATGTTCATTAATGCCTCCCCTCTGTTGATCATCTCCAACTTAATCTGGATGTACCTACGTCATACATAGTTATTTGCATGTCATCTTTCCCTCTTATACTGGGAGATCCTGAAAAGTAGAAACTGTTTTTTTGTATATCTGTCACATACCACAGTGCCTAGCACATAGTAGGCACTTAATAAATGCTTTGTTAATTTGACTGTTAACTACTTTTTATCCCATGTTGCCTTTCTCTCTTTTGGATCACAGCTAGGTAGCACGTTTCTGAGAAGAAGATTACCTAAAAGTATCAGAGGGAACTGTGACTTCCTTGAGGCTCTGAGAGGCTCTTTCCCATCTAGCAACTTCTCTAAAAGGACAGGTCTATCACCTCTGTGCTAGAATCTCACTTGTAGCCTGAGCTTCCTCTCCTTGGATCTATACCTTGACTTTATTGACTTAGGACAGCCAGATGGCATAACGGCTAGAGTTCTGAATTTGGAATCAGGAAGACTTGAGTTCACATTTGGCTTCAGATACTGAGTGGTACGTAGTAAGTGCTTAATAAATGCTTGTTGTCTTGCCCCCTACTGAAACAACATGATACCTTATTATGGTCTTTAGGCTTCAGTTTCAAGGTCTTCATAATTTCCAAGGTGGATATTAGAAGATTTACAGATCATTCAAAATGAATATAACACTTCTCCATTTCATATTCTATTTGTTATTGTGACAAACAAATCACAGAATGGATGAAATTTGTCTTTTTGCTTCTTTGCCCATCTGCTAATAGAGTTAGGTAGGTGGTTCAATAGGTAGAGCTCTGGATCTAGAATCAGGTAGACCTGAGTTCAAGTCTGATCTCAGATAATGTTCTAACTCTGTGAACCTGACTGGGCAACTCATTTAACCTCTGTCTGCCTCAGTTTCTGTAACTAAAAAATGGGAGTGATAATATAATAATATTTCTTCTTCCCAGGGTTATTGTAAAGATCAAGTTAGATAATAATTATAAAGTGCTTAGCACAGTGCCGCATTAGAACCTGAAGATAGGAAGATTCATCTTCCTGAGTTCAATCTGGCCTCAGACCTTTGCTAGCTGTGTACCCATGGACAAGTTATTTAAGTTTGCCTCAATTTCTCATCTGTAAAATGAGTTGGAGAAGGAAATGGCAAACCACTCTAGTATCTTTGCCAAGAAAAAGCCAAATGGGGTCACAAAGTGTTGGACACATCTGAAAAGACTGAACAGCAAAAATAGAAGTCAGGGAGATAAATGAATGGAGGAAAATCAAAAAAAGCCAGGATAAGTCACTAGCTGTATGATCTATTCAGAAAAAACTTATGATTGATTATATATAAAGACAAAATTGTAAAAAAAAGAAATGGCAGCATACATAACTGGGTGGTACTGGTGACAGAAGAAACTTCCTAGTGGGTGTCACTCAGAGAACTGTGAAATTAAGAACAAGAGTTGCCCATTGGGATGTGCTGGCCTGGGAGCAGCCACAAGCATTAAACAAATGAGACACGAAATACATAGACTCATCTTTTCAGACACAATTAAGTGGATTTGAAATAGCAGCACCTTGAAATGCGAACATCACAAGTAAGTAAAAGATTGCAAACTCAAAAGATAATCCTAATTGATTCCAAGCTATGATACTTTTTCAGTTTTGTTGAAGGAAAAACAGCATCATAAATTTTATCACCTTCATTTTCTTTCCAGGGATTTGTTATACATGTGTCTTTATATAGAAAATGTGCTGTGACTGAATGTTTATTGAGATACATAGTGTACCATTCTCAAGGGTAAAAATGTGAGACTCAGATATCTGATATCCAGGGACCAGATTTAAGTGGAGAATTATGCAAACCAAAGCTCAGTTATTACCAAGCGGCAATCAGGCAGAGATCAGATGTAGGATGTATAGGCAAGTTCCAAGAAAATGGGTCTGCAGTTTGAGAGGCTATGTGTTTAGGTATGGTTAAGATCAGGCAACCATCTAAGGAAGTAGGCATTTATGAGGTAGAGCTCATTCAAAGGGTATGACTCTCCATTCCGACTCACTTGGTTCAATGATCATGGTGCTGCATAGGGCTCACACCTCTTGCTTTGAGCTCTTATTTGAATTTCAATTATAGATAATTCCCAACAATAGAAGTCATTCCACAATTGGTCTCCCATGCCTGAAATTCTCTCTTCTAACTACTGACCTCGCTGACTTCCTTTTAGTCTCAACTAAAATCCCACCTTCTACTAGAAGCCTTTCCCTCTCCCTTCCATAATTTCAATGCCTTCCATATTTCCCATTTTTCCTGTATGTAGTTTGTTTAGCATATTTTTGTTTCAATGTTGCCTCCTTTAGACTATAAGCTCTTTGAGGGCAGGGATTGTCTGTTGCTTCTTTTTATATTCCCAGAGCTTAATGCAGTGCCTGGGCATATAGTAAGTGCTGAATAAATGTTTATTGATTAATCGAAATACATACATACACATATAGATATGTATACCTACATATACATACATATCTACCTGTGTGTATATGTGTATGTAGGCACATTTAGTATAGTTTACAGAGTACATGGAATTTATTTGAAGATATTTTCAAGATTCCCAAGCTTCAGATTCCTCCCTTTAGTGAAAAAAAAGCTTATTTCTTTCTTTCAAATGAATTGATGAGATATCTGGAATCAGGTTGAGGTGGCGCAGACTTTACCTTATAAACTCCCAGTGCTTGAAAAAAAAACTTGCTCAAAAATCTATTGACAAATTCTTATATATAGTTGAACTTTGCCAGGGGTTTGAATACTTGTACTCTGGATACTTGAACTCTGTACTCAGTGTATCAGTGTAGCCCTTCATTCCAAGCTGGTTTGGGATATCTGATCTGATGGCAGGTTGAAGAATTTTCATTTCCTGTGTTTTGATTATCCTGATAGTAAGATCTCTCTGCCTGTGTGCTATGAAGTGTAGTTATGTCAGAAGTTGCTCTTTAATTTCTATGACATTCAGTCATACATCTTTACTTCCCAGAACCTTGTGTTGGGATAATATAAATGTCAAATTTGGTTCAATTAAGAAGCACCATTGGTTGTATTTACTATGACTCTATAATCTACAACTTGCTATTCATTTCATTTAATTCTCCCTTATATCCCAGTTATTTGGGTGTCTAACAATTATATTTATGAACTCAAGTGGTTTATAGTTTAATATGTCTATATTTGTGCTTATATCTAATGTCATTTATATAGGGTAGCTAGGTGTCACAGTGGAGCATGAACTCAGGAAGATCTGAATTCAAATCCAGTTTTAGAGACTTATTAGCTGTGTGATCCTGGGCAAGTCACTTAACCTGTTTACCACAGTTTTTTTTCAACTTTAAAATGGGGATAATAACAGCACTTGCCTTGAAGTGTTATTGTATAGATCAAATGAGATTGTATTTGTGAAATACTTTGTACAGTGTCTGGAACATAGTAGACTTTATATAAATGCTTATTTCCTCCCTCCCTTCCTTCCTATCTCTTTCCCTTCACATTAGAGCTCCTTGAGAGCAGGGTCTTCACCTATTCTAGTTCTGTATTCTCCTTGCCTAGGAATAGACATTATCCAGAGAAGGCATCTACTAAATGTTTTCGACTTAAGCATCTTAAGGAAATTGTTTTGTGGAAGGTCAGAATTAAGCCAGACAGAAACAAAGCTCAATTCCTAAGAACTGATGGAGAGCTCCCCTCAGGTAACTGATTTGGGTCACCAGCCCAAGTTTTGTGAGATTGCCACCTGGAGTGGAGAAGTATCTGTAGGGAGCTACAGAGACTACCTGCCTCTTAGTGAGTGTGTTAGATCCACAAGAATGTACTAGAAGCCCTCAACAAGGGTTGTTGAATGGGGTTTGGAAAGCTTTGGGAGTAGTATTCAGTAAAAAACATTGCCCAGTCTGTGACTCCTAAGTGTCCTGTTTGTGCCAAGAACATCTCATAGTTGACAAGTGGCATAGGTGGACAAGGTCTGGCAAAATGGCTTCTCTGTTCATAAAAGACGAAGGGTGAGGAAGCAAGACCCTTGTCTAGAGACAGTATAGCAGACAGAAATTTGGGCAGTAATACAAGTAATGTGGCTAACAGCAGCAGAGCCAGAAACAGACACCAGCCTAGACGGTGAGATGGCTACCATCAGCAGCAAAAAAGAAGCTTATTGGGAAGGCCCCAAGGATCAGAGTGAGGAAAAAGGACTATGGCTTGGTACTTGCCTCAGTGAAGATGGTGTGAGATGGTAAAAACAAAGGTATGAGATATGCTATGACTGGTGATCTTGCCCGCTCAGGTCACACAGAGAGCTAGAATTAGGCTACAGACAGTTGGCACCAGCCAGTTCCATAATAGGGATCTTCCCCTGGATTGCCACATGGAGGGGAGAGTTCTCTCTAGGGAGACTACTGGGGCTGTCCTATAGCCCCTCGTGGATTTCCTTACACTGTAGAGAGGAGTAAGTTTCATCGGACTGTGCTCAATAAAATCAGCACTTAATTTGAATGCTATGGTCTCAAGTTTTCCATCTGTACCAGACCAGATAAACAATCCTTTTCGGACACCCCTAAACTGTAGCGTTGAGGCAGATGGTGCCACTCTGAAGCATGAGGAACCACGTAATTACCAGGCTGTTGATTCTGTTTATGGAATTTAGATTTGTGTACAACAATGGACTGGGCTCCGAATCTCAGAACTTCATTAATTTTCTCAATATTAGGTGAAGAAGGGACAGTGAGGGGTCTTATTTGTTAAGTGGCTGGGCTCCCCACCAGCTGTCAGGAGTACAATGGGCCTGTGTTCAGAGATCTCTATTTTGCATGCATCAAAATGTCAGCAGAATGTCTGTAAAAGGTTTATAGAATGCTAGCTCACTGACGTTGATAGGCTCCCAAACAGTCATTTTAAAGCACAGACTGCTCAGTTCCCAGGATGGAAGTGATACTCAATGGCCAATTACCAGTACTTGAGAGAGGAGTTCCATTGCCTTCATTTGCCCAGCTCTCCATGATTCCTTTTTCGTTGCCAGAAGGGGTTTTATGTTGGGTCTCAGTAACAGACAAGGACAAATAGGCCTTCAACATGACAACCTTTTCATTGGTGGGGAAAAAGAAAAACAAAATTATGGGCAAAACCTCATCCTGCTGCATGCCATTTTAGGAATTCACCAGTAATGAAGACATGAACATTGAACCACATGTCCTCCTTGAATGGGTCACGCACATGTAATAGATTTAGCCATGAATAGTCGTTAATATCTCAGTTACAGTTAGCTCATTAGTTTGGGCGTAGGGGTTG
Organism: Bettongia penicillata ogilbyi; assembly: GCA_023548195.1. NCBI lineage: Eukaryota > Metazoa > Chordata > Mammalia > Diprotodontia > Potoroidae > Bettongia > Bettongia penicillata. The sequence continues at coordinate 7,549,299 of JAJHZJ010000121.1, forward strand.
TGGGAATGGGCCACAGGACAGAAAATTTAATCAAGGAAGGGAAAGGTCAGGAACATAGAGTTGGAGAATAAGGAGATTGTCAGTGGGGAATGAGGGAGGGTGTATGGCATTAAGGTTTGGGTACTTGGGAAGGGATCACTGAAAGGAGGCAAAAGGGTATTGAAAGGAGAGGTCAGAGGGCAATGAAGACAAACCATGTCTACTTCAGGCTTAAGACCACCCTTGGAGCTTATGGAGGGTAGACCCATGGAAGGAGAGGTAGGAGAGAAAAGATTGCCCAAGGATTTTTTTTTTAAATCTTGCCTCTGATCTTGTTTGAGTGAGGTCGGGTTTATTTTTTCCTTTGTTTGTATTCCCATCATTTAGCACAGAGCCTGGCACAAAGCAAGTCCTTAAGAAGTACTTATTAACTGATAGATCAGTATGAGACAGTACCTGTGTAGTTCCTGATTGGAACTCTCCTGGAAACAAATGATGTCTTTTCAGGACAAAGTGTAGATTCTTTGAATTGGAACGTCTTTATATTTTAGCTTGAGTCTATACTATTTCTGTCTTGGAGGGACAGAGAGGGTGTGAGGTGGCATAGTAGATAGATGGCTTGGCCTGAAGTGAGGAAAACTCAACTTCATGTATTCAAACACTTACTAGCTTGTGTGACCCTGGGCAAGTCACTTAACCACGTTTACCTCAGTTCTTTATCTGTAAAGGAAGATAGAGAAGGAAAAGGCAAACCACTGTAGAATTTCTGCCAAGAAAATCCCAAATGGGATCATGGAAAGTCTGATACTACTGAAAAATTATTTAACAACCACAAAAAGTAGGGACAGAATCTGAGTTCCTATTTTAAAAAATCCAACCCAAGAAGACTCCCTAATTCTTGACTATTCACTGTATCGCCCCCTGGTGATATTTGAGGTTCATGAACATTATAATGATCATGCATTTGGAGTCAGAAGACCAGCTCTGTCATATATTGGCTGTGTTACTTCAGATAAGTCATTAACTTTTCACCTTTAGTTTTCTCATCTAAAAAATGGAGATAATACTGGCGCTGCCTACTTACCATATCACAAGCCTCTGTGTAGTATGGCCTTAAAGTAAAAACAAAGAAAGAACAGACAGGAAGGAATGGTGCCAATGCTACAAATGTATGGGACAATGTTCCACATTTCTCACCCTATCTTTGCCTTCTATGCTTCTTCTCCTGAGGTATTGAATGTTGCTGAAGGAACCAATGAGTCACACTGACTGTATCCACTTCAAATTTATGTTCTCTATCCTCAGTTGGGTTACTGCAACACAGTATTTTTATTTTCCGTTGCCTGGTTCCCTATCTCCCAGGCCACTGTTTCAAACCTCTTCTTTCCTCTGGTTCTCAACATGTATCTCCTTCTACCTTTTTCATTACAGTAAATGGCCTCCGTTCCTGCTCAACTGAGAAGGTGGAAGTCATACATCCTGAACCTGATCTTTTCCCATTTCTGCATCTCTCTAGGTCTTTAGACTCACCTGCTTCTTAGTTTTTGTCTGAGATGGTATAGTTGTCTTCCTTGCCAAAGCTGTCCCTTACACTGGTCCCATCTTCTCTTGACTCTACTTTCTTTGATTTTATCTCTTGTCTCTTTCAGGGTTTGCTTCCTTGATGGTCCCCTCTCTCTTTCATCGCCATCTACTTCTCTACTGGGCATTAATGTGCTAGAGTCTCTCCTTTTCTTAAAAAAATAAAACAAAACAATCCTTTCAGTTGATTCTGTCACCTCCTGAATATCTTGGCTTCAGTTAGCAATACTTCAGTTTTCAATGTGCTGTTTGAAGAAATGGAAAGGAAAAAGGAGCTAGAGCAGACGAATTCACAGAGAAGAAGACATATGGATAGTAAGGAGGACTTGGGTTTTAATACTGCCTCAGTCACTTAATATTCATTTCTTTGGGCAAGATAATTAAATTTTCTTTGCTTTAATTCCCACATCTGTAAAATGAGGGGGTTAGATTTGATAGCTGTTAGCATTTTTTTTCCAGTTCTAGATCTATGATTCTATGAGTCTGTACTTGGTGGAGGGGACTCAATTTTAGAAGCGCTCGGGGATAATTTTCAGGAAGAAGATACTGTAAAGCTGGGGAAGGAAAATCACAGATGTTATTTTTATCCCGAAAAGAGATAATTGAGAGAACATTAATAACTCTCCTTTCATTCTTATCTCCATAAAATCTTTATGATAATGACCTAGACATATCTTAAAGGCAGCATGAAAAAGTTGAAAGTGCTAGATTTGGAATAAGGGAATCTGGATTTGAATCACAGCCCTACTGCTAGCTTGGACCTTGAGCAAGTCAGCTGACCTCCTCGAGCCTCAGTTTCCTCATCTGTAAAATGAAGAAGTTAGATTAGAAGACATAAAAAGTCTTTCATTTCTGACTCTCAGTCTAGGATCCTGTGATTCTTATATAATCACAGAATTTGAGAAAAGTAAGTGACCTAAGGAACCATTTAATTTAATCCATATATAAGGGACTGTCCAATATCATTATAACATACCCAACAAGGGGTCATCCAGGATCTTCCTAAAGACATCCATTGAAGAGACACCCAGTCCTTCTTGAGGTAACCCATGCCAGTTTTGGACAGCTTGAATTATTAATAAGTGTTTTCCTAACATTAAGCCTAAAAAAGCCTGTATTTGTCTTCCTCTTTTCTGCTATGCTTCTATGAAGAATAGTTTATATTTATTACTGCTATTTCCTTGTCACATGTTTCTCCTCAATAGCTTCCAGTCTAGCATCTGCTTCTATAACTCTCTGGAGTAAGCCCTTTCCAATGACATGTTCATGTCACCCCATTTAGACTTGGCAAAGATACTGGAATGGTTTACTATTTCCTTCTCTAGCTCATTTTACAGATAAGGAACTGAGGCAAACAGAGTTAAATGACTTACCCAGGGTCACACAGTAAGTGTTTGAGACCAGATTTGAAGAGGAGATGAGTCTATCAAGAAGATAGAGTGGTACACTATCCACTGGTTCACCTAGCTGCCCAAGGATGTCACTTACTAAATCCTTTGATCTTTTCTCAGTTCTCAGTCTCCTTATGGAATACCATTGATTATCTGTCTGTCATTCAGGAAATTCTCTTTTCCACTGATTTCTAAGGCAATTTTTTCTTCTGATTCTTCTACCTAACGTTAAACTTTCTTGACTTCCTATTCTGACTCCTCTTCTCCAAACCTTGAAATAAGATTTTTCCTAAGAACTTGTCCTTTATCCTCCTTTTTTCTCTATCTCTCCCGTCTATTCTTTAATGATCTCATCTGTTTCTATGGTTTCAATGATCACCTTAATGTATATCACTTCCAAAAATTATATATGTCTATATATACATATACATCGACATACATGCATATATATATATATCATATAGTTATAGAACTCTAGTTTTATATATATATGCATATAAACAATGTGGTTGTAGATTATACATGTGATACATATGGATAATACATATACATATACTTACCCAAATATGTAGGTATATATGGTTAGTCATGTAGCTATGGATTCACATACATAAGAATACGTATGCAGGGACATATATAAGAAACATATACATGTATATACCCATATGCACATGGGTTAGTGGATTAGTGACTTCTCATATTGAGCTTATTTGGAGTTAGAACATCAGTTCTGTCATGTATTGGTTTTGTTATTGGCAAGTAAATAACCTTTCTCATCTTAATTTTTCTCATCTATAAAATGGGGATGATAATACTGGCACCAACTACTTACCATGTCACAAGATTATGATCAATATATAACCTTACAGTGAAAATAATGAAGGTTTTTTTAAAAAAAATTCCTTTGTGCCCCACATGGGAATAATTATGTACAAACAGATATATGTATGGATATGTCTACTCCCAATGTTTACCTTGAGCTTCTCTCCTCCATTTTAAACTGCCTATTGGGCATTTCTACCTGGAATTTCATGCCCAAGTTGAATTTGTCATCTTATCTCTTAAACTTGCCTCTCTGTAGCACCAACACAATATCCACAGCGCCTACAGCAGCCATGAATATGCAAGCACAATTCTGAATCGCGAGATACAACATACTCTCCACATGGAAGACAGAACCAAGACATTTTTTTCAGACACCAGAAAGCCAAATCCATCATAATCTATACACAATAACAATGTAGAAGACAACACCATCCCCGAGCCTTCCCCTGCTAGGTTTCCCACAAACCAGCTCCCACAAACCAGCTCCCTTAACCAAAATCACTAACAAGTTCTTTCATTCACACTAGCCAGCTGCCTACATCCTTCCTATCTCTGACTGCTCTCTGACTGACTTTTTGTCAACTCTGCTCTTGCTCTGCCACTTCCTGTTCCACCTGTTCGGCAAACTCCTCCCACCACAGGCTCCATGTGACTCAGACTTCCCTGTTACCCAGGCAGGTCATATGGACCTAATGAATGGGAAAGATCTTCCCTTTTAAATTACCATTACACTCTCCTCCCAGTTTCTATTTTTGATGACACTGCCAAGTTCCCCATCATCCTAGTTAGTAGATGGGGAACAGATATTTGAAGGAAGCAACAAGGACACAAATCTCTGTTCGGGGTATTTTTAAAAATATTTTTATTTATTTTTAGTTTACAACATTCAGTTCCACAAACTTTTGAGTTTTAAATTTTCTTCCCCTCCTTCCCCATTCCTCCTCCCCAAGAGAGAATGCAGTCTGATATAGGCTCTACATACACATTCATATTAAACACATTTTCACATTAGTCATGTTGTAAAAAGAATTAAAACCAATGGAATGAACCACAAGAAAGAAGAAACAAAACAAGACAAAACAAAAAAGAGAGAGAACAAACAGTATGCTTCCATCTGGATTCAGACTCTGCAGTTTTCTGAATGTGGATGGCATTTTCCATCATGAGCCCTTTGGGATTGTCTTAGAACCTTCCATTGCTGAAAAGAGTCAAGTCTATCACAGTAAGTCATTGCAAATTGTGGCTGTAACTGTGTAAAATGTTTTCCTGGTTCTGCTCCCCTCACTTGGCATGAGTTCATATAAGTCTTTCCAGGTTTTTCTGAAATACACCTGTATGGGTATTTTATTTTTAAGAACGTAGAGGACATTCTTTCATTGCTAGTGTTTGTGAGGCTGGGAGTAGTGGACCAAGAGATACCAACACTGGGGTCTTAACATAACTCAGTGTGTGTGAATGAAAGTCATTTTATGCTGCATGAGTGGGAATGTCAGAAGCTTGTGAGTGTGGGAGACAGAGAGAGAAAAAATTTTAGGGTGAACCATGGAATTTTTAATGTGATTGGAGGTTGGATTCTGCAGCCCCATGTGTATGCTAGGACTCAATCAGTGAGAGAGTGAGGTGTATGTAAAATAAGGCAGGTCTCTGTATTCTGGGTCATAGGGATTCCCTATGCAGTTATTTTCTTTGTGGGGCTATGCTGAAAAAGCCCCATTGGATTATATAAAGTGTTAGAGGATCATAGGGCTAAAGCTGGAAGGAATCTAAGAAACCAACTCATCTAACCCCTTTATTTTCCAGATGAGGGAAATGATGCTCATGGAAGCTATATCTGAAATGACACATTTCTGAACCATATAAAGTGATTCCATGGAGTGAATGAGTGCCTGGGTGAGCAGGTGGGGGAGTAGAGAGCAGGGTTTTTAATTTCTCATGTTGAGTTTATTAATAACCTTTCACTTCCTTTGTGTACCAAATGGGTACAATTAATGTCAATTCTTGGAAGATCCCTAAAAGCCACTTTCTTTTACCACCCCCTCCACAGTCCAATTAATTGCCAAAGTCCTAGCCATGTTACCTCCAATTTCATCTGTGTTCTTCCTCCTCTTTATTCCAACTGCTACCACTGCTTCACTGTCCTTCACCCTGAATAGGGTGGTAGTCACCTAAAGGGACATCTTGCCTCTGGTTTCTCTGTTTTCTAATCCATCTGTCACAAATCTGCCAGAACAATCCTATAGATAAGTTAATGTGACTTTGTTATTTCCCTACTTGTAATATCCTCAGGGGTTTGTCATTGTTTATAGGATAAAATACAAAATCTCTAGCTTGCATTTGAGAGAGAACTGGCCATAGAGTCAGAAAGACCCTAGTTCAAATCAAGCTTCAGACATTTAACCGAGTGACCTTGTACCAGTCATTTGACCTCTGTTTCCTTCAGTTTCTCAATTTTGCAATGAAGATACTATAATACCCACCTCCTAGGGTTGTTGTTTGATTATGTACAGATTATATGTTAAGTCACAAAATTTCAGAATTGGAAGAGATCTTAGAGGTCATCTAATCCAACAAATCCTTAAAGAGGAATATCCCTACAACATCCCTGAAAAATGATAATCTAGTCTCCATTTGAAGATCTGTTGGGAAGAGTTCATTTCTCCTAAGACAGTCCATTATTCTTGAAAAAGCTTTAATCATTAGTTTTTCATTAAATTGATCCTAAAGCTTTCACTTTATCATTTACTCACAGTTCTTCCCTCTGAATCCAAACAAAACAAATCTAATTTACTTTCTATGTTTGTAATTCATATATTTGAAGATAGTTATCAACCCTCTCAGTCTTCTTTTCCTTACTCTAAACATTATCAGTCTCCTCAGTTTATTATTTAGTGTTTATTATTTAGCATTTATTTAGTGTTTGAAGACTTGCAAAGTGCTTTATAAATGTTTTCTCAATTGAGTCTTGAATAGCTCTGGGAGATATCTTTTTATTTTACAGATGAAGAAACTAGGGCAGACAGACGTTAAGTGCTTTGCCCAGGGTCACTCATCTAATAAGTATCTGAGGCTGGGTTTGAACTCAGGCCTTCCTGATCCTAGGTCCAGCACCCAACTCACTCTGCTACCTCTCTGCTGTCCACATATGTCATGGTCTCTAGTCCTCTCACCATGTTGGTTATTCTTCTCTTAAAGTGCTTCTGTGTGTCTACATTCTTCCCAAAATGTAGTGCCTGAACAGAATGCAATACTTTAGAGAGCCTGAGGCCTCAAGAACCCATGTGACACTCTAGGTCCTCAAGTGCTTTCTTTTGACTTAATCCAAATTGTTCTGTAAAACTTAGACTCAGTCAAAAGGTCATATTCAAGGGCCTAGAAGGCCTCCAACCCCTGCTTTAGATGCATTCTAACTAGATGTGAGAGTAGGAGGATTATGATCTCCCCTGTTCTGTATACCCCAACCAGGGGTGTGTTGGGTCAGTATGGCTTATGGAGCCCATTGTTAAAATTTCATCGTGAGCATTTAGTCCTCAGAAATTGCTACAGATCAGGGCTTGATCTATTGTTTTGTTGATTGTTCAGAGTTAAGAAAGTGCAGATTAAATTTAAAAGTCTGTCTAGAGGACAGTCTCCCTCCTTTCCAACCTGGTTGTTAAACATTTACTAGTACATCCTTGAGGAGGATTTTCTCAGTGTAACCCCAGATCATATTAGATTTTTGGATGATCCACCACACTGGAGACTCATTCTGAACTAGAATTAGATGTTCCATTGGAACATCTAATCTTATTTTCACCACACCCTCCCCATCTTATGTTTGTAGAATTGTTCTTGTTTTAATCCAAGTCTAGGGTTTTATATCCATTCCTATTACTTAAGTTTTAATTTATAAAGAGACTTTTGCATTCTGCCTCTGTTAACCAATGAATTGGTCATTTTTTCTAGCTTTATGACATGTACTAAATTTGATATGTATGCCATCTACAACTTTATGAAATTCTTTTTCATTTATTAATTCAAGTCATTTGCTAAAGTGTTAATCTTTTGAAGTCAATAATCCAGGTACTATTTTATAGATGAAAAGGAAACTGAGGCTCAGAGAGATTGAATTGTCACAAAGATAGTAACTCCCTGACATCACAGGGCTATCATTAAATGAGACAATGTTAAGAAAAATTCTTTGTAGATCTTTAATTATTAGATAAATGTTAGCATAGTACAATGGAAAGGCAGTTATATTTAGTGTCATTAGAGGTGGATTCAAATTCTGACTGCTATTAACTACTTATGTGACCTTGTACAAATCATTTAACTTCTCGTGGTTTTTTCCTTGATTCGTAAAATTAGGGTGTTTTAGACGACATGTTCTCTGAGGCCCCTTCAGGCTTTAGACCTATGATTCTATAGTCCCCTGATTTGTTGAATTAATCTCAGATAATAGCTGATCTCTGACAGTCATAATACATCTTTAACTACTTTCCTCTTAAGTACTGGGATAACATTAAACACACTATCGTATTACTGGGCCATCTTGAACTATGTCTTCCTACTTTTTCATGTTTATATTTATATATTTATATTTGTATATATACATATTTATATATGTATATATTTATATGTGTATATATACTTATATATATTTATATTTATACATATTTATATATACTTGAGGGGCAGTACAGTGTAGGAGAAAGAGCATGAGACTTGCAATCAAGGTTAAAATCCAATCTATGACATAGAGTCATGTTACAGATGGGGAAAAAAAAACAACCTCTGACTAAAATAAATTCAAAGTTGCTTTTTCAAGTATATAATGTAGTAGAATTAGTGTCTTTAATAGCTTTACACTCTAATTAGATTGTCACAGATTATATGTCATAATGTTCCTTATTGGCTAATCTCAGAACATTTTGTCCTCTCAGCTAGAAAATACAAGCACTAGTCAGTGATGAAAGGAAATAAAGATTTAATGGTATCTATTTCAGCACCCTAATTTAGTAATTCAGGAAACTAAGACTCAGAGGTTAAGTGGTTTGCTCCAAGTCACACAGGTATATTACAAAGTCAAGATTTGAACCTCTCTTCCCCTTCTCTCCTTTCTCCCTCTATTAATTTAATCAACCAAGAAATCTATCTTTACTGTAAATGCCATTCAGAGGGAGTGAAAAAGAGAGCGTTAGTTTTACTTCCCGCTTTGGCTGATCTCACATTTTGGCCTCCCACCCAGAAGATGAACTCTGAAGTTGCAGACACTAGCTGGGGTGGGTGAAGTGTTAAATCATTTAATAGTGGAAACCCACCTGACCTTGATCAATCCAGACACTAGTGGAAAGAAACCACTTATAAATTCTTTTAGAGTGATACCTAATCAAAAACATTTAACATGCAAAGAAAAAGCCAAGTTAGAAATAAAGTTGAGACAAGTAGAGGTGTGAGATCTAAAACTCAAGCCAAGTTCAAAAAGGGTTAGTCATTTGAACTGCCAAATTACACAAGACACAATTGGAGCTAACTCATCCCTCCAGGCACTCATAAAACCACACTTGGGAACCCCTGAAAGCTAAGTTAGCACCAACTGTGTCTTATTTAGCTTGGCCATTTCAATACTAACCCTTTAGGAACTTGGCTCTGACTGGAGATATAACACCTTTAAATGGCTGAACTTCTCCCCTCAACTTTCCTTTTTTAGTATATATAGAATGTTTGTGATCAGATGTGGTTGAGATTATCAGACCCAATTAGTATTTAAGACAAAAACAAAATATGAAAAGTAGTAGAATGTGCTGATATAACATCATTAGACGAATGGGGCGCATTGCAGTCTTTCTGGTCGGTTTTTGCATCTATGGGTTAAGTTTTGTTAGTCTGAAGTCAGAGTCCCTGAGAAATTACTCTAACATCTGGTTGGTGAAATTGTCTAACCAAATACAATTTCACACTAATATACCCAGATACAGATATTTCAAACATGCTCAAGTACGGAACATGGATATACGTGTGTAATGTGTAATGCATACATGTATAGATATATTAGGTCTATGTACCTACATGTGTATGTATTTATATATGTTACAAACACATTCAAATGGGCATGTGAATACATACATGTAAATACACATATATGAATACAGGTATGTGTGCCTATATGTATATATTTATGTGTGTATACACATATTTGAGCATTTATGACCAGAATAATGTATGTTAGAAGACATTGAAACATAATGGTATGGCCAAGAGATGGACATGGGATCATAACACCAGAGTTCAGGTCCCAGCTTTATCTCTAACTACTACTTGTGTTATCTGGGCAATTTAGTTAATCTCTCTGATTCTCAATTTCCTCAATTATAAAATGATAATAATAATTCCCACTGTGCCAAACTTCAAAGAATTACTGTTGTGAATCAGTAATAACAGCTTCCATTTGGTATAGTACAGAAGTGTTAAACATCTGGCACTGAGAGGCTGAATCAGATTAATGTGCAATTGGGAAGTGTTTAACAAAATAAATAAAAGTACAACACAATGCAGATAATACTAATTTGTGGTTTTCTAAGCCAACATGTAAACTACAGGGATCCTTTTCTATGTGAGTTTGACAACACTGGTATCATCAGCCAAAGCTGAGGACATGGCATTTCCTGCTGTCAAACACTGGGCAAGATTCAGTGGACAGAGCATAGAAGGAATTCAACAAAATGGGTGCATTTTAATCCTGGCTTAAACCCTTTCCTGATGCTATGTAGGTAAAGGTAATGCACTTAACCTCTCTCTACTTCTCTTCTCTTTGGTAGTTCCACACAGAAGTGAATAAACAAATCCCGCTTTTGCTTCCTTGGAATTTACCTGAACCTGTGTTAGGAGTTTCTGCTTGGCTTGTGTTTTCCCTGATCAAATGGACCTCTGGGAGGTCAGGTCAGATAAAGACTGTTCTGAAGGGTCAGGTCCACTCTAGGGTGGGTTTTGTAATGAGGTCCCCTTTAAGACCCCTGGGTCTACCCTGAAGCACCTCCACTGTACCTGCTGCTGATGCTACGGAATTGAGCTCCTGTTTATGTGCCAATACGTAATGTACTTTATAAATGTCAAAGCACTATGTAAGTTGTATTAGCCATTGATGAGCTATTATATTGTGAGATAAGAGCTTATAATTTTATTTTTGGTAAACTAGGGTAGTAGGGGTGCTTATCTTTTTTTATCTCAATTTAAGTAAGGAGTCAACAATAACCTACATTAAATTAGCTCTCAAATCGTCAATTCTGCCTTCATAACGTCTCAATTGTTTCCCCCTTTTCTGGGCAGCTTATTGGTGCAGTGGATAGAATGCTGGACCTGAAAGTCAGGAAGACTCATCTTCCTGATTTCAAATCTGTCTTCAGACACTAGCTATGCGACTTAACCCTGTGAACCTTAGTTTCCTCAGCTATAAAATGAGCTGGAGTAGGATATATCCAATCCCTCCAGTATCTTTGCCAAGAAAACCCCGAATGGGGTCACAAAGAGTTGGACATGACTGAAAAATGACTGTAAGTAGTGTATGGTGCCCCAGATGAAGAGAGGGATCACATGTGGTAAGGGAAAAAGGAGAAAGAGGAAGAGGAGGAGGAGGCGGCAGTATGCCCCAACTTGAATTGGCAGGCTGGGTCCTCAGAGGGCATGATAAAGAAAATTATTCTCCTAAGTACAAAATATTCTCCTAAGAACCTGGTACACTTCTTCCTACAAATATACACAACATCTGTGGGAGGAGAAGGCCTAAACTCAGACCATAACAGTAGCATATGTGTAAGAAATATGTGTGACAAAGGTTTCATTCACAACATTTGTAGAGACCTCATGCAAGAACACTGGTTTTGCCTTTGTTCTCAGACGGCTAATGACATCACAGAAGGGAATGGCTTGAATTTTGTGTGAATTAGATTTAAGTGAAAGAGTGACCTTTTCATGTTAAGTGCTCTTTTTAAATTGAGGTTTTTCTCGGCCTCCATAGGTCTGGGACAATACCCATGAACTTGTACCATCTTAGAAATGACTGGAGGGACTGTTACCATAGTAATTAAAATCATTGGATTAGGCCATGCCCATGAGGGCTTCAAAGAAGAGGTGGCGTGCAAAGTCTTGAAGGAGATGGACAAAGAGAAGCCAGAGAGGGCATTTAAAATGCACGTTGTGTGTGTGTGTGTGTGTGTGTGTGTGTGCGTGCACGTGTGTGTAGAAAGATATGCCTACTTGTGTGCTGATTTGTAGGTGGGAGATGTTGACACAATGCAAGTTGATTTGACTAACTTTACTTTGGCAGAACATAGTGAAAAATGAGACTGCTTAAAGAATGGGCTCCTGAAGTTAATGGCAGTTAAGGAGGGCTCTTAAAAACTTGATCATGAGTTTTCTTTTGGAGCTTCGGGGGCCAAGTGATCAGATCATTTTGATGGCGTTATCCCAGTGAGTATTTGGAATTTAATGTTCAGCCAGTTTTCTAAAGCTGCACTGTCTCCTCTTTCCATTTCACAAACCTGGCTTTCTTTCCTAGGAATCATAAAGGCAAGAAAAAAAAAAGGTAGCAACTCCCAGAGAAGGTAATTAACTTATTCTAAAAAGAATAAGTTCTCCTCCTAGGCATGAACATTTATTTTACATATTCATACATGATTAGGCATTCCTTTTTTTGTTAAAGATTTATTGTTCCTCAAATTTGGAATTCACACACACGTGTGCGCGCACCCCTCTGCCCCCCACACTATAGCGACCCAATTCTCAAAAGGTTAAATTCAAGCAGTGGTAAAGAAAGTGTTATCTCATAGCTAAGGATGGATTTCATATAGCAAGAAATGGAAAGAATTCTTATCTGGAAAGTCACTATTCTAAGAGGATTTGAAATTGAAAATAAAAGGAGAAATAAGGTACTGATATATATATGTATGTATAAATATATATATGTGTATAGACATGCATATATATACATATTATATATATATACATATATGCACACACATCTGAAATTAGACATTCTGGAGTACAACAACGAGTATGAAATAGAAAGAATAACAGTGGAAGTGATACTCAGAAATTCATAGAAGAAAATTACTGGAAAGAAAATTAAAAAAATGATACTTAGATATCTATATATTAATGTGAAAATTATGGGAATCAAATAAATTCGAACTTAAAATCCAAGGAGTATGCATGGTGGTAAGGCATCATGGAGTTGTGAATAGAATGTTAGACAGTCAGAAAGACTTGAGTTCAAGTGTTTTCTCTGGTACTTACGTATGACCATTGACAAGTCACTTATCCTTTATCTACCTCATTTCCTTATATGTCAAATGGAGAGATTGAATTCAATGGCCTCAAAGGTCAAGCCATACCCTGGCTTGCTAGGACTTGTGAGTAGCTTGAACAATACATATCCAAGGTGAATGTGAAATATCTGTTAAGCAGTCCTTTACCTCCTGGGAACATATTATTGTGTCATGTTCTAATGATTGGTTAATGCTCACTTATGAATCTTTTATATTTTAAGCATTTCTTATGTGGTGGAAGAAATAGTATTCTTCCTTCGTTTCTGAAGAGGCAATGACATTATGGGGTGATGACTTGTGGGTGAATTGAATTGAACTGAGTCAAACTTGCACAGTCATTAGCTCTACTCTCTCTTCCAGTCATCAAAGACTATCGGTAAGATAAATGTCAAGATGGCTGGAAATGGTAATGGCTCAGGATTCAGTGGATGACCTTGGTGTCTTCAATGTTTGATCAAACTCTTAAGTGCTCCACAGCACCTGCTTCAGTCACCTTCATGACTGGAGAAACAAATTGTTCTTATCTGCCCTTTCTGCCAGGGAAAGTCTTCACATGCTTAGGGTAGATATCCCTTTAATTTATCAATGGAGTTGTGGTCCCTTGGTTACCTTCAACCTGGTTTAGCCATCTGCTGAGCCAGTTTTATCCGGATGTTGCCATTGCACATGCCACAAGTGAGAGTTGGGTGACAGGTGGACGCCAAAAGTGAATGAGCAACCCTGAAAAAAGGCTTCGCAAGTCCTCACACCAGACAGGTTAGTCCTCCTTGAATACCCCATATATCCCAATGGAGGAAATAAATATTAGCTGACAGAAACTTTGCATATTGAGCTTTTCTAGAAGGGATCTTGGCAATTTAGTTTTGAAGAGGGCTTTGTAGAGATTTTCTTTTCTTTCTTTTTTTTTTTTTTTAGAACTTAGGTAGAGAGTATAAGAAAGATCTGATTCACCTTCTTTGAAGTCAGGCTGTACCTATTATTAATCAGGGTTAGTAGAGTTCAGAACCAGTCTTTTGGGAGAAAAGGAATCTCCCGGGCTGTGAGTAATGAAGTTGACTGTGCTGACTTTAGAAGAACTTTATGTGAATGTACCACTAGGCCTTGGTAGTGTGGAATTCCCAGTTGAAATTTGGCAACGAAGGCTCAGAATGGGGTGATAGGATAACACTATATATATATTATGATACTTTGATGATCTTGTCATCTTTATTTTTGCTTGTTGTGATATTTCTTTCACTACTACAGATAAAAGAAAACTAAATTTAACAGAGACATATGTTGTATTTTGTATTTAGGTTAAAAAAGTCAACTGAACCAGCATATGTTAGGGCATATTTAAATAAATAGCAGTTCTCGTAAAAAAAGAACATGGTAGTTATCTCTACATAAATGGAGAAAACCAAACATAAGCAATACTTCAACTTTATTTTGGAGATTTTCAATATCTACATATCCAAGTCTCTTCTCTAAGCTTCAGTTTCCCTACTGCACTTTTCCAAGTGGATGCCTGTAGGCATTCCCTCCCTAGGTTCTACTTCACTTTAAAACCACCCAACCAATCAAATAAACACATATCTCTCTACTGAATTTTATGTCTAGTCATTCACATTCCTAACTTGAGAATCATCCTTAACTAACTCTGATACTGGCTTGCCCCACATATCTAATCAATTGCCAAATCTTGATGATGCCTTCTCTGTAAATATTTCACAACCTTCTCTCCAACCATGTAGCCACAATCCTCGTTTAGGCCCTTACTCTCTCACCACTTTGACTATTGCAATTGCTTCTTCGTTATCTCCTTGTCTCCCATCTCTCCAATTCCAACCCATCTTTCACATAATTGCCAAAGTGATCATCTTAAACCCTAGATTTTACCATGATGCTACCTGTCTAGGAAAAGAATCTTTGCATTTGAAACCCCTGTCTTGTTTATTTTGAAACCTAAACTGTTTTACTCTTCCATGCAAAAAGGTAGAAGGGGGGAAATCATAGGGGAATTTAAGGGTCTTTCATCTTATTGTGCATGGAGTTAGAGACCTCCATGTCCTCCCTACCATGTTGCTTCTTACTTGTCTATCTGTCTGTCTCTGTCTATCTCACCTTCTATTTATATATTAGTCTGTTTGACCAATGCTAAAGCCAGAGAGCAAGGTCATTGTCTTCTCTTTGCCTAATCATATACTTGCCATTTCTTATATATGTGGCCAGTAAAATGTTTCCCAGCTTTGAGCCCAGAATTACTGTGCATAATTTTAGAGGGAATAACATGGGCCAAATAGATGGAAAGCACAGGATGTCAGGTGTTGCTTCAATGTAAGGAAGAGCTTTCTAAAGTTTCTCACCTTTCTAATGAACTTATCAGGCAATGTTATCTCTGTCTCTTTATCTAGAGATATAGATATACATACTTATACACATATATGTATATATACACATATGTACATATGTTTGTGTATATATACATATATATACACACATAGTTATGTGATTGTATCTTATCCCACTTTTAGATTGTTAATTCCCAGAGGGCAGGAACCATGCATTATTTGAACTTATCTCCCCTTGTAGAGTAGATGCTTAATGAGAGCAACTAGGTGGTGCAGTGGATAAAGCACCAGTGCAAGAGTCAGAAGAACCTGAGTTCAAATCTCACCTCAGTCACTTGACACTCACTAGCTGTGTGACTTGGGCAAGTCACTTAACAACTCCAACTGCCTCATCCTGGGTCATCTCCAGTCATCTTGATGAATATCTGGTCACTGGATTCAGATGGCTCTGGAGAAGTGAGGCTGGTGACCTACACAGTCCTTCTTCACTCAAAACAAAGTCAAGGGCAAGTCATGTCATTATTTCTCTGATGGCATGGTCTTCTTCAGCAACGAAGGATGAACACACACAACAGATGCTTAATGAAGATTTGTTGAACACATGAATTATTACTTTCTGAAAAATGGAATGAAACATTTCATAAGACGGTAACTTCTCTAATTCTGGAGGTCATAAGGGGGAGGCTGAACGAACATGCCTTAAAGGATATTATAGAATCCATCTTTTAATTTGTCAGGGGTTTGAATGAAAAGACTTCTAACATTTCTTTTATAATCTAGAAATTTATTATTCTATGACCTTTTGAGTTGTAGACAGTATGTAAAGAGCAAAAAAAAATCTGGAGATTGCAGACCAATTCCTGTTTCCATAATTGTTTTGGCAGGTGGGAGTCTAATAGCCACTCAGGTGTGCAAATTTTAATGCACCATAAGACTGCTACTTGACTGCTGAAATGATTTTGTAGAAAATCCATAGACTTCAGAATACAGTCAAAATAGAAAAAGCAAGTGTATTTCTTTATATTTGAAATAACTGTAGGTGTTTTTGAGCTTTTTCATTGAATCAAATGTCATGAGGTTAAAGACTTTTACCAAGATTGCAATAAACCATAAAAATGTCTGTAGAACTAATAATATCGTTCATAACCCAGGGCAGACACCCATGGAGGACTACAAAGTGATGTTTGACAGTAAAGTCTTTTGTGGTATCATTTATTTTGGTCTTTAAGGCCAAACATATAGATTACCAATGTTTTCTTTGCTTTGTTTTTATTGACTTCACACACAGTTTTTTATGTGTCCAGAAGAAAAAGTATAGACAAATACACCTATAGCAGTCAGTAAATTTTCCACAGTGAGTTTAATGCCCCAGTTAAGACATGTTAAATGAAGAATCTTCTTTCACCATAGATATGACCCCCTCCTTGGGTTGAAAAAGTGAGAAAAAGACTGTGTAGAATACTTTTCGATGAATCAACAAATGTTTATTGACCACCTAGTGCAAGTGCCATCATAGGTATAGTAGGGGATACAAAGAAATATGAGGTTGTCCAAACTTTCCATTTGATCCGACAAGGTATATATACACTTTATACACACAGAAAGCTAACAGCATAAAACCAAATGCTGGTTGTGAAATGAAGGACATAACCGTTGAGTAGTATAGGAGTGAAATAAATGGTATAACCATTAAAAGTTCAGAGGAGGAAGTAATTGATCACTTTGGGCTAAAGTGGGAAAAAGCATTACACAGGAGATTGGACTTGAGGGTTAGTAAGGTTCTGTTCCCTTAGCCCAATTTTTCATTTCTCCCTTTATCTTTACATGTGCCTTGGATATGTTCCCTCCTTACTTTTTGCCTTTTAGAATACTTAACTTTCAAAAGGCAGAGTGGGTAAAATGGGATGAGTATTGGCTTTGAAATCTGAGAACCTTGTTCAAATCTTGCCTTGACTGGGCATACCACTTAACCTTCTTAAACCTCAGTTTTACCATCTCTAAAATGAGGAAGGTGGATTAAGTGGCACCTATTTGTGTACGTATCTACTCCACCTCTTCAGCATAATGTAAGTTCCTTGAGAGAAGGTAATATTTCTTTTTTCTTTTACTTTTGGTCTTTGTATCGCCAAAGGCTAGCACTGTTCCTGGAATACAGTAGGGGCTAAATGAATGATTTTTTGATTGTTGGAAGAGGGCAACTTTCTGGGCAGGGAGAATGCTCTGAGCAAATGTGTGGATTTAGGGAATGAATCAGGAATGTTTTGGGAAACTAGTGTAGAAATAAACTTGCCTAAACTATAGGGTTTATTTATGGAAACAGAAGGATGAAAGGTTGGAAATATTAAAGGTCTAGGTTATCTACCTGGTGGGAAGGAAGGAGCTAAGGCAAGGAAAACTGAAGACAAACAATCATACTTCACGGTTTTCCCTAGGGTTGGCCTTGCCAATTTGTAAGTATTTCTTTTTGGCATTTTTGCTGCTACATTATGATTGCATGACTAAGCAACAAAGGAAAAATGAATCCTAATATAATTAAATGAAATGCCAAGGAATCAAGATTGCAGAACATTTTCTACTTATAGGAATATAGTACGTAAGGGGGAAAATGTGAATTATTTCCTTTTAAAATTTTTAAATCTTTGTATGACTACCATCCTTTTGCAAGTTAAAGATTCTTATCTTCATTTTTTTTATCTTTGAAACTTTTCTGATAAGGCTATTTTTAGCTTATGAATTACAGCAGTGACTACCCTTAATAAAATTATATGGTACTTTCCCCAGAATCTGATTTCCATCTCAATTTATTGTCTTTTATTTGACATCAATAAAACTACATTCTTTTTTTCAAAGCAGGTGGAGCAGATTGGTCTTTCTAATTGTATAGAAAACGTTGGAATGGAATAACATTTCTTTGGACCTGCGAAGTTTATGTCAAGAAAAAAGCTGACAATTTTTTTCAGTTGACTGTTAATATGGAGTTATTTTCTTAAGAATATAAAATGTCTTCTGAATTCTAACTTTTGACTCCTTGTTGCACGTAGTAATAGTTCTGAGGATAAACATTTGAACTGAAAAGACTATGAAGAAAAACTTTTTCTCATCTAACTGTATATATGTTCATCAACATGAAAAAAGGAATGAATAACTGAATGACTGAATACAGCATTTAAATGCTTATATTATGCCAAATACTGTGCCAAATGTTGGGTGTTTACTGATTGAAAAATTCTTTTTTTTTTAAAGTTTGTTTGTTTGATTCAATTCAGTTCAGCTCAATGAATTGTTCAAAGAGTCTGGTATTTAAAGGCACAGGACATGGGTTCAAATCTCAGCTCTCTCTTTTTTTCTATATTACCTCGAGCATCATTTCTGTGGACCTCAGTTTCCTCTCCTGTAAAATGAGGAGTTTTTACTGGATGATTTCTAAAAGTCCCTTCTAACTCAGTGTCGATGAGTCTATGATACTTCTGTGTATAAATCATTGGACTAGTTATTGAATGAGATAAGAAATTAGAACTGGTCAGGAAGCATATGACATGCATAAATAACTACACTATAATTCACAATACAGAATAACCCACAAACATTTCTTAACTCTTCAGTCAAAGTGAAGTAGTCAGAGAATGAAAACAATATGTAGTGATCAAGGTAGGTAGAGCTACTTTCTCCTCACAAATCTATTTTCTAGGATTAGTTCATCTAGTGGTATAATAATACACATGTATTATTATACATATTATCATTATTTATTATAATACACCTACTACACAGGTGTAGGCACGTACATGCATACCTAAATGAAATAGGTAAAATATGTAAAGTAGCATATGATTAACCACTTAAATGAACAATGTAGATGATAAGTGTTACACCTTTACAGAATTCCGTATGAGCAACAGTGGCCCAGAAGTCTTCATGGTAAACATGTGGTTCGAGCTATGTTCAGGAAGACAGGTGGGATCTGGATAGGTAGAAAAAGATAGGAAAGGGATTTTCCAATGAGAGGAACAATATGATTAAATATTTACAGTGATACCTGAGCATGGTGGATTTGGATAACAGTGAACAGATCAACTTGGAGCAGAAGGCTTTGTGTTATAGTGGTAAATACGGTTGAATTTATAGGAAAGGCCCAGATCATGCAGAAGTTTTAATGCTCAAATAAGTCTGGATTTTATTCACTAGGCAATGGAAAGTCATGGAAAGTTTAATGTGATATGTAGACCAGATTAGGGCCAGGAGAAACTTGAGGCAAGGAGAACATTTTCTGGTTAATTATCTTTCTAGTATTTCTAGACTTTACTTTAGGCTGACTGAGTCAAGTATGTACTCTTTAGTTGTCATTCAAGATGCACTGGGATCTAAGTTAATCGTACATTTCCGTGTTCTTATCCCACACCCAATTACACAGCCTCCACATTCCAGCCGTACTGAAGCATTGCCAGTCCCTGTAGGTACTGTGCACTGATTTTTGACCTAGACATTACACAGTGTTTCCTGTGCTGAGATACTCTGCTTACTTCCACCTTCCAGTTGATCTTATAAATTCCAGTGGAAATTCCACCTCTTCTGAAAACTGGTTGTCATTGTTCTAGTTGATAATGACTTTACCTCCAAAACTTCACAGAGCGCCTTGCCAGCATTTCTCTGGTGCAAAAGCATTGGCAGCATGATATAATGGAAAGAAGATTGGATTTGGGATCAGAAGAACTGGATTTGAATGAACAACATGACATGAGTCCTATAGAGGTGGAGAGACTTGTTCAATTAGGGTGTAATGGCCCTGCATTCCTCTATTGTGATCCCTAGTGCTTAGCACTATGATTTGCACAAAGTGAGTGCTTAAGGAATGCCTTTTCATTCATTCATTCATTCAAGGTCATGCAGTGGTAATTATTTTCATGAATGAATGAATGAATTAAGCATCCATTAAGTACTTGTGACCTAACCAAATCATTATGCTAAATACTAGGAATTACAAATAAAGAAAAGATAGTGCCAGCTACCAAGGCTATCATGCTCTAACTGGATCCATGATATTTTGTTTTGTGTAAAATAAAGGGATCAGTTCTGATGATCTCTAAGGTCCCCCCTGACTCTCAGTCCTTTCATCACTTTTCATGTTATCTAATATGATAGCTATTTGGGTAAGATTGTATGATGTCAGGTGAATGATGGCTGAAGCTGATTCTTATCCAAACTTTGTTTCCCTAAGTACATTTACTATAGTATTCTTCACAGACAAAATGTTTGATGAATGTTTGCTAAATGTGAGTGCTAAATGTGACAGAGTGATCGGTAAGAGGTAGGAGCTGAAAAATACACCAACATGAAAGCCAAGAACAGAAGTATTTTCAAGAGTAATAGACTATCAAATGCTCCAAAGAGCTGGGTATTTGTGAAGATACTTTGTGGTTTTTCATCTGTTGTGTATCCTAACTTAGCATACATGGAGTACCTCCAAAAAGTATAAAGGCATTTTCAAAGTGGAATGTGATGATAGAATTATAGATCTAGAACTAGAAGTGACCTCTGAGGCCACCTAGTCCAACTATCTCATTTTATAGATGAAACAGATGGTGCAATTAAATAATTTACTCAAGGTTACAAAGGTAGTGGGTGCTGGAGGTGGGATTTGAACTCAGATACCCTCATTCTAGATCCAATGTTCTTTTGGCCATACCATTTAGGACTCCTTACTTGAATGGGAACGCTTTTGTGGCTTTATGACTCTAATGACAATAAAAAAAGTAAAAAACAAGCACATAGTGAGTACATAATCTTTAGGTGTGTGAATGACTCATGGAATCATCAGGTGGAGTTTGGAGTTTCCTTGGAGCCTATACAATTAGCCAAGTCCTTGACAGAAGGGGAAATGATGAGGCAGGGGAAGGAAGGGAGAAGAAAGAGTCAGGGGAGGTGGAGGAAGGCACTTAAGGTATGTTACCTTGAGAAAATGGCCTGATGAATTGATTCGTACTGCTGATATTAGTCTTACATCTGGATTGTCTGAAAAATTTATAGTATATAATCAACGAAGATACTTTGAAGGGGAAACCACACTCAGGATGACTATATAAAAATATCAATAAAAAGAAGTATACCTAGGGCATAAATGCCTTGCCTCTGTATAAAAAAGTTGTTGCTGATAGAAAAATCATCTAAATAAAAGGTTGTCTATATTGTACTAATCTATGCTTCCAAGTATGTCTGCATATGTGTGTATGTATGTATATATACAACACTAGACACACTTATTTTTAGAATGTATCCTTTAAACACACACACACACATATACACAGACACACTTGCTACACTGACAGGCCATTATAGGGAAAGTAGCTTGGTTCAATGGAAAGTCTTTTGGTTCTGGTAGAAAACCTAAATTTAAGTCTCAGCTTTTTGGTTATCACCTTTGTGGCTTTGGGTAATTCCTTTGTCTGTGGATCTCAGTTTTCTAACCTATAAAACAAGAAGACTAGAATTTTGGAATGTAAATTCCCCATTAGAAGGTAAGAAGCTGGCTTACATCAGGAACTCCAACGTCCCTTTTAGTCCTTAATTTATAATTCTCTGTTCTTTCCCAAGGTCTCCATTGTGCCTTTGTTCCAGTTA
Source organism: Bettongia penicillata ogilbyi (assembly GCA_023548195.1). Lineage (NCBI taxonomy): Eukaryota > Metazoa > Chordata > Mammalia > Diprotodontia > Potoroidae > Bettongia > Bettongia penicillata. Next base: position 7,571,319 of record JAJHZJ010000121.1, read on the forward strand.
AGCCACTAGTAAATATTTGAACCACAGGAAAGTGCTATGATGGTAGGATCAAAGATTTAGAGCAAAAAGACAAATTAGAAGTTATCACATACAACCCCCTTATTTTATATATGAAGATGCTAAGGTTAGGATACTTTGAAGTTCATATAAATAACAGATAGCTGATTTAGAATTCAAACTGAGATTCTTTGACTCAGACAGAAAAAAGGCATACCTGACAGATTGACATCCTTGTCCAGTGGATTGATATCCAATGCCCAAATGCATGGCATGGACAAGAAGATATATAGGAATTTAAAGGAGGCAAAGAATAACATAAAGACAAATGTATAGAGAAACAAAGTAATCACAGCCATGATTTGTGTATAGATAGAATGTTTGATGTGTAAAAAGAAACCCCAAGAACTGCATATTCACCAAAACGGAGTTTGGACAAAAATGTTGTCTTCTTATTGGCTTGAAAAGTCTTTATGGATAGGATTTTAAGACCTGTGTATATGATTGAAGGAAGGTAGATACATGGTGAGTTGTGAAGATGAGGCTTTGTCAGGTATACAGTGTGCTTTGAGGGGAGGAATTGGAGCCATCTATTGTAGAAGGTCATCTCTAGGTGTAGTGGATAGAGCACCAGTGCAGGAGTCAGGAGGACCTGACTTCAAATCTCACCTCAGTCACTTGACACTCACTAGCTGTGTGACTTGGGCAAGTCACTTAACAACTCTAACTGCCTTATTCTGGGTCATCTCCAGTCATCCTGATCAATATCTGGTCACTGGATTCAGATGGCTCTGGAGAAATGAGGCTGGTGACCTGCACAGCTCACCCTCACTCAAAACAAAGTCAAGTGCAAGTCTTGTCATCATTTCTCTGATGGGCATGGTCTTCTTCAGCAACAAAGGACGAATACACAATGTACTTTGAGGAAGATTCAGAGAGGAGTGTTATTTTTAGATTCATTCATTTATCAAGCACTTAATAAGTGCAAGACACCTCCTTAAAAGTCCCATTTCAGTGCATCTTTGTAGCATGAAAATGATTCTGGATTTTCCAACTAAGTCACTGTTAACACATACTCTGATAGGTATAGTCAATATAGCTTTGAGTTGGTGGAGTTATATCTAGTTGATCTAAATACAGAGAAGCACATTATGAATAGTTTGATCACTAGGTTACTAATTTTTGGTACTAGCAACTCATGAAACAAAAGAGGAAAACCAAATCAAAATAAATAAGACAAAATGTCTCTCAGTCTTATATTTCTTCCTGGGTCCCAGATCTTTAGTTTTTGCAGTGATAGCAGAGAAGGGGAGGCAAAGACTATCACAATCTTTACATCACTTATAAAGTCTTATTTAACCTTTGATACTCTAAATCAGAGACACAGTGATAGAATGCTGAGCCTAGAATCAATAAGACTGATCTTCCTAAGTTCAAATCTGGTGTTAGACACTTACTGACCCTGGGGAAGTCACTTAACCCTATGTGTCTCAGTTTCTCATCTATATAATAAGCTGGAGAAGGAAATGGTGGACCATTCCAGTATCTCTACCAAGAAAACCCCAAATGGGGTCACAAAGTTGGACAAGAGAGACAAATGACTTAACAGAACTCTAAATAATAGAGCTTTGTCCCTTGACCTACAAGTTGATACTCTACTGGAAGAAATGAATTGCATTAATTTTGACATTCTTAAACAAATGTAAACTAGAAGATATAAGGAATTTAAAATTAAAAGTATAAATGATTTACAGGTTTGCCTTGGAGAATCAAACATAGAAGTGAATGGAATCAATTTCTACTCAGCCATGAGAAGACACTGTATACAGTTATAATAGATGCCACTTAAACAATTCAAATAAGCTATTGATGCCAAAAAAGTGGGAAACAATGAAGAGTAAAAAAAGCTATTGACTTTAGTTGCTACCATTTCCTACAGAATTTCATCCAGTTTAAAGGAATTTCCATAAAGTCGTGGTCAAAAGAGCTAAAGAACTACCGTACACATCAAACATTCTCCTTGCCAAGTGGAATGACATCAGAGCCCAGGGCAAGACCAATTCATAATACAAACTCATTCACAAAATATTCTGAAGAAGAATAGTGGAAAATTATGAGCAGTGTTGTCTGAAAATAGAGAAGAGAATCTAGAAGGGAAAGGAAGCTGCAGAAGGCTCATTGTGAGACCACATTGAACCAGTTCATCTAAAAGTCATTTTATAAATAAAACTATCAAGAAGAGAAGAGATGGCTAAAAGTACAACAGATCTAACAATGATTTAATAGCAATCGGTTTTTCATCCATGATAATGGATGAAAATATGAGAAGGAGATAAGTAGACTTCTGCAAATGGAATTCTAACAGTCTACATATTTATGGTCAATCAATTGACATTAAGAGGTAGAGAATGATACTAACTGTGTTTATTTTGTGGACTACAAAAATTTTATTTGGTAGAGCAAAAGCACCATGTTCAAAATCTCCCCTCAGTCAAGATATCAAAAATGTACAAGATTCTTTAAACCATATCACAATAGAGTTAACTTTGTTCAACAACCCTCTGACTGTTAATATCTTATTTTTTCTTTACGCATATAGACCTTCTGTCCTGCTACCTCTCCCTCTGATTAGTTTCTCATAGAATCTCCATTTTTAAGGATGATGCCCAGCCTATTCATGTCTTCATTTCTCCCTAGGCTGCCCTCCTGACTTTCCAGACTTTCCCTACCATCCTTGTGTCCTAGTTACCTTTATCCCTCCCCGAAAACGTCTCTCAGTCTCATATCTCTTCCCGGGTCCCAGTTCTTTTGTTTCTGTGGTGATGGTAGAGAAGGGGAGGAAAGGAATATCACAGTCTTTACAACATGTATGAAGTCTTATTTAACTTTTGGTACTCTAAATAAGAGGCGCAGTGATAGAGTGCTGGACTTTCTTCTTCTTTTTAACGTGAATTCATTCAAAGCTGATTTTCAGCTTTCTTTTTTGCATTTCTTCCCTGTGAGTTCCTTGAGGGCAAGGACTGTCCTTCTTTCTTGCTTGAATCTTTATTTCCAGGATTTAGCATATTGCCTGGTACACAGTGTTTAATAAATGCTTATTGACTTGACTTGAATAAAAGGTGGCAAGTCTGAATCATTTTCAGTCTTCTAGACTTGGTCATTACATTAATCATAGCTCAAAATTTTTTCCATGGTTGTTTCCCTTTATGACGTGGTCACTGTATAGATTATTCTTCTGATTTTGTTTGCTTCGCACTGCATCAATTCATACAAGTGCTAGAGTTTATCTTAATCTATCCTTTTCCTAATTTATTATGGCACAATAATATTAAATTATCTTCATATATCAAAATTTGTTGAACCATTTCTCCAAATGAAGGGCATTCATTTTATTTCCAGTTCCTTGTTATGTCAAAAAGTACTATTAGAAACATTTTTGTTTTCTTTTGCTTCCTCCCTCCCTTCCTTCCTTCCTTCCTTCCTTCCTTCCTTCCTTCCTTCCTTCCTTCCTTCCTTCCTTCCTTCCTTCCTTCCTTCCTTCCTTCCTTCCCTTCTCTTTCCTTCCCTTCCCTTCCTTTCTTCCTTCCTTTCCTACCTTCCTTCCTTTTTTTTCCCCTCCCCCTCTTTCTTTTTTTCTTTCCGTTAAGCAGCAGTATATGTGGTTCAAAAGATAGAGTTCATTGATTTTTGGCTAAAACTTCAAGATGCTTTCCAGAGTAATCGGACCAACTGACAGTTCCACTATCCACATATTAATTAGTCTATCAACTCAAAGCTTGTCTAACAATTGTCATTTTGAATTATCTGTTGCATATAAGGTAGAATTTCTGAGTTGTTTTAATGTCTTTTCCTTTATTATTAGTGACTTTGGAGCATTTTTCATATGGGTTTAGATAGGTTGAATTTCTTGGTGAACTACTATTCATATACTTTGACCATTTTGCAGGAAACGGTTTTTGTTCTTACATATTTGTATCAATTCCCTAGAGATTTTGGATAACAGACCTTTATTAGAGAAATTTACTGGAAAGATTTTCCCTAGCTAACTGTCACCATTCTATTTATCACTGCATTTATTTTGTTTAAGTAAAAGCTTTTCAATTTTAGATAATCAAACTTGTCTAATTCCCCATAATCCTCGCTATCCCTTGCTTGGTTAAGAAATCTATCTATTGTGAAACATGTCTCCTTGACTTTGCCTTTAATTTGTTTATGAAATGACCTTTAAACCTAGTGTATACAGCCATTTAAATCTTATTGTGATTTAGAGGTTATTGTGTAAAGCTGCTGTAAATATAATTTCTTCCAGACTAATTTTCCCATTAGTTTTTGTTAAATCAGGAATCTTTTAGTCAAGTAGTGGGAATTCTTGAATCTATTAAACATTATGCTGCCATATTCATTTGTTTATAGGTTTTATGTTCCTAATTTGTCCTGCTGACAGACTTTTCTATTTTTTTAACCAATACCCCTTAGTTTTGGTGAATATTGTTTTATAATGAAGTTTGAGATCTGATACAACTAATTACTCTTTTTCCCCACTTTCTTTTCTTCATTGTTTTCCATGAGATTCTCCACCTTTTGTCTTCTTTTATGTGAATTTTGTTATTATTTTTCTAATTCTGCAAAGTAAAACTTTGGTAAGTTGATTGACAATTTTGAGCATCTAAAATTGAAAAGCTTTTACTTAAACAAAATAAATGCAGTGATAAATAGAATAGTAACATTTAACTAGGAAAATCTTTCCAGCAAATTTCTCTAATAAATGTCTGTTATCCAAATTCTCTAGGGAATTTATACAAACATATAAGAACAAGAACCATTTCCCAATAGCAAAATGGTCAAAGTATATGAACAGTAGTTCACCAAGAAATTCAACCTATCTAAACTCATATGAACAATGCTGTAAGTCACTAATAATAAAGGAATAAACATTAAAACAATTCAGAGATTCTACCTGATATGCACTGAATCTATAAATTAATTTAGGTGGCATTGTCATTTTTATTCTGTTAGCATGGTTTCACTATTACCAATTAATCTCTTTCCAAGTATTTAAGTTTGCCTTTATTTCTGTAAAGAATGTTTCATAATTATATTTATAGAACTCCTGTGTGCTTCTTGATTGGTGAATTACCACATAGTTGAGACATTCTGTACTAATTTTGAATAGAATTCTTTTGAAAAAAATCCATTTTTCTGAGACTAATGATTTATTTTATATGTTTCAACTTTACTGAAATTATTATTTCAGCTAATTTGTAGTTGAAAAAGGTTCTAGATTTCTTTAAGAAAACAATCATGTCATGTGCAAAACAGTAATAATTTTGTTTCTTTTTTGCTTCTATTTCCTCAATTTCCTTATGTCTTATCATTGCCATAGTTAATATTTTTAGAATTATATCAAATAGTCATAACCACATAATACTTGTTTTACTACTGATCTTATTATATAGGACTCTAATGTTTTCTAATTATCAATGGTGCTAACTCTTGGTTTTTGGTAGCTGCTGCTACTACAATATTTAGCTTTTAAAGCCCTTCACAACCTGATCTCAACTTGCTATTCTAACATCATTTCACATATTCCTCATTACACTCTGTGATCCAGCCAGGCTTGTCACTATTCCTCTTAACCATGGCACCCCTTCTCTACTCTCTGTATCTCTGTTCTGAGTTCTTCATGGCCCACGCTTAGAATGTACTCAGCCCTTTTGCATCTCAGAATCTATTTTCCTTCAAAATATATCTCAAACACCACACCATATATGAGACCTTTCATGATTTCCTTATCTGCTAATCTAATTCCTTCCATAATTATTTTGTATTTAGTTTTCTTCTAATTATTTGTAACTACATATATGTATATATATATATATATACACATTTATGTGTATATTCTCTCCCTCTCTCCCTTCCTTCTTCCTTCCTTCTCCTTCTTTCTTCATATATATATATATGACTACACATATATAAATAAAATAAACATGTACATTATATGTATAGAGCTATAAGTTATATATAGGCTATTTATAGCTTAAAATTGTACTGACTATTGGGACATATTATATGTATGTATGTGAGAGTAAGGGTTGGTTTTCTTCTTTATATTTGATTCCCAAGAACTTAGCTCTATACCTGATCCATAGTAGTCACCTAACTGATGCTTCTATTTGAAGATGACATTGTGTTAATTAAATGAAACTCCTTAATATTGTATTCAGTAAATCATAAATGAAATCTGTAATCCACCCAAAGAGTTTGACTTACTTGTCCACAAAAAAAAAAAACTAAACAAAGAGTAGCTGTTGTTCAGAGTGAAGTATATTTAGATGAATAACATAAAATTTTTCTATCAGAACTTATTTTTAGGACAGATTCTGAAATAAGAATATGAACTGGGCTTAGAAATGAATGGGGCAGAAGAATATAGAGTATTATATTTGGAAATTTTATAGCACTTTCAGTGATTCCAAGCTTCTCCCTAACAGAAAATTATTTTTTTAAAATAACATTATTATTTCCTATATCTGTGTCTATAAGTAGTAAAACACCAGGCTCTCTAAACAATAAAAAAATGCAACCCATAAGAATTGCATTTCAAAAATAAAAAAATGCAATGATGACTTTTATGAAATGATATATAAGATGTCAGTAAAGGTCACATGATTAGAAAAGAAGATGGACAGTTCAAATAGTATACTAGTACCTATGGAGAGTTAAATCATCTGTCATAAGGCTTTTTGGATACTTATTGGATCTTTTATGTAGTATTTATGAAAGTACATGCACAAGAAATTGCATAGAAGTGGAAACTATGAACGAGCTATGATTTGCCTGATTAAAGGAAGTACTCAGAAGTAGCGAGATGGTAAATTCATCAGAATACTCCCATATATGGAAGGCACTGGAGGAACTATTAAAAAAATCAAACATCATTTCCCTCCTTAAGGAATTTACAATCTAATAAGATAAATTACATGTTCAAGGAAAACAATTAAAATATGTAGACAAGAGAAGTTAAAAAGAAAAGTTACACAAGTACAGATGAGAGAAAGGTCGCTATTGACTTAAAAGATAAGGAAAGACTTTGTTAGTGAAGTGACATTTGGGGTTAGACTTAATGAATTATATAGACAGGCAGGTAGTTGATGTCCAGAAAGAGAATAATTTGTGCAGAGCAGTGAAGGTCTGACTAGTGTTAAAATACTAAATAAATGATATATTTATTGAATTTAGCATAATCCCTTTAAACGTAAGATTTCGTTTCTGTTGTAACATGTAGCTATGCATATCTGCTTTTGACCCACAACATGTAAGTATTCCTGATATAGGGTCTCAGGCTTTAGGACCTAGTAAGTAATTTAATCTATCCCATTCAATTTTAGATGAGGAAACTGAAACCCAAAGAAATGATTATGACTTGCCCAATATCCTTGGGTAATAAGCAGTAGAGCTAGGATTAAATGATCTATTTATTAATCATCTAAGTCGTAATGGGTATCTTTTGTATTATATTTATTATGTAATCTTGTATTACATTATTACTATTTATTATATATTTTATCTAGTTTAAAAGTTATCCAGAGTCACTATGGTCTATTGGATAAATATAATATTTAAATGTCTTCATAAATGCTTCTTCATTTTTTTTTATTAAATGAATATTTTGGTAAGACAAATGAAAAGGGGTGGTGACATGTTCCTAGAAACCTGGTTGTTGAGTCAGGAAGACCTGGGTCCCAAGAACTGCACTGGAAACAATCTTAAAGGCCATCTAATCCAACCATCTCATTTTACAGATAAGTAAACTGAGGCCCAGAATTCAAGTGCTAACACGTATTAAACTGTGGGATCCTCAATAGATCATTCAACCTCTCAGTATTCCAGGAACACTCTAAGACTTTAAAAGTAATACATAAAGTTTTCAGTCTCTATTGGTATACAATTTTTACTCTAAGAATTTCATATACTGATGAAATCACAGTCCTAGACATCCCACAAGAAAACTGAAATAAGCTTCCTGCAGTAAAGTCTGTTTTAGTCTGGTTAGTCCCTTATTAGTGCCTTATACTATGCCTAATGCATATTTACACAATGGGCTTAGCATGGTCTGAGTGGTAGAAATATGCATGCAGTTGCAAACTCACCTTAATAAATATGTATTTGAAAACTGTAAGAAATATTTTTACACTTTAGTATTATATAATTTGAATTTTTATATTTTATCCTTCATTCCCTAATTACAATATGGCAGGTCTCAACTATTATTACAGGCAGATAAATAGTGCAATTATCCTTTAAAAAAGAAATTCATGTGATGGGGGAAGAATTCATCAAAAGGCATAATCATGCAAAGTTCTAAATGAAATATTGCTAACATTAACCTGGAAATACCTAGTAGGAAATGAATATTTGCTACTGTATGTACATGTGCTTCCATAAATCCCCCCCATCTCCTTCCTACTTTCCAATGATTTTTCCTTTCTCCTTATCCTTAAAACTACCTATTTAAATCCCATCCATCCCCCAAGGCCCAGTTATCTTTGAAATGTAATGGATAGAATAAAAAAGAATAATAGGTAGTTTATACCAAGGTAGCTAAGGAGATTGTAAGAGAGCACCTAAGTATTCTTGATAAATTCATGTCCCCTGACCCAGATGAACTACAATCTGGGGGCAATGAAAGTACTGAAGGATGTGATCACTGAGTAATATCCAATGATATTTGAAAGGTTATGGAGAATGGATAACATAACCATGGAATTGGACAAGGGCAGATGTCCTGAATTTCAAATAAGAGAATAGGGTACAAACTACATAGATCAGTGAGCTGGATTTGATTCCTGACTAATTTCTAGACTATTTTACTAAAGAGATAATAATGAAATACTAGAAAATTTAACCTTGATATCAGGAAGAAAACTTATTAACAATAAAACTGTTCAAAAGTAGAAAGGATTATCTTTGGAAGTAGTAAATTCACTCTTATTATAGGTGGTTTTTTATGGTTTTAGTCTGTAGTATAGTTTTTTTTAATATGAATTTATTTATTTGACTTTTTACATTCATTTTCACAAAATTTTGTGTTCCAAATTTTCTCTCCATTTTATTCCCTCCCCCAACCCCAATACACCAAGCAATCTAATTTTCCCTATCACCAATCTGCCCTCTCTTCTATCATCCCTCCCTTCTCTTGTCCCCATCTTCTCTTTTGTCCTGTAGGGCCAGATGACTTTCTATTCCCCATTAACTGTATTTCTTATTTCCTAGTAGCAAGAACAATACTCAACAGTTGTTCCTAAAACTTTGAGTTCCAACTTCTCCCCATCCCTCCCTCCCCACCCATTCCCTTTGGGAAGGCAGGCAATTCAATATAGGCCATATCTGTGTAGTTTTGCAAATGACTTCCATAATAGTCGTGTTGTGTAAGACTAACTGTATTTCCCTCCATCCTATTCTGCCCCCCATTGTTTCTATTCTGTCTTTTGATCCTGTCCCTCCCCGAGTGTTGACTTCAAATTGCTCCCTTCTCCCATTGCCCTCCCTTCCATCATCCCGCCCTCTTATTATCTCCTTCTCCCCCACTTTCCTGTATTGTAAGATAGGTTTTCTTACCAAAATGAGTGTGCATTTTACTCCTTCCTTTAGTTGAATGTGATGAGGGTAAACTTCATGTTTTTTTCTCAGCTCTCCTCTTTTTCCCTCCACTAAAAAGTCTCCTACTTGCTTCTTGAATGAGATATAATTTACCCCATTCCATTTCACCCTCTCTCCTCCCACTACATTTCTCTCTCACCGTTTACCTTAATTTCTTTTTAAGATATGGTCCCATCCTACTCAATTCACTCTGTGCTCGCTGTCTCTGTATGTGCGTGCATGTGTGCATGTGTGTGTATGTATGTATGTGTGTGTGTGTGTGTGTGTGTGTGTGTGTGTGTGTGTGTGTGGTCCCACCAACTGCTCAGATACTGAAAAGTTTTAAGAGTTACAAATATTGTCTTTCCATGTAGGAATGTAAACAGTTCACCTTTGGTAAGTCCCTTATGACTTCTCTTTGCTGTTTACTTTTTCATGCTTCTTCTCGTTCTTGTGTTTGAAAGTCAAATTTTCTTTTCAGTTCTGGTCTTTTCATCAAGAGTGCTTGAAAGTCCTCTGTATCATTGAAAGACCGTATTTTCCCCTGAAGTATTATACTCAGTTTTTCTGGGTAGGTGATTCTTGGTTTGAGCCCTAGTTCCTTTGACTTCTGGAATATCCTATTCTATGCCCTTCGATCCCTTCATGTAGAAGCTGCTAGATCTTGTGTTATCCTGATTGCATTTCCACAATGCTGGAATTGTTTCTTTCTAGCTGCTTGCAATATTTTCTCCTTGACCTGGGAATTCTGGAATTTGGCCACCATGTTCCTAGGAGTTTCTCTTTTTGGATCTCTTTCAGGTGGTGATCGATGGATTCCTTCAATACTTATTTTGCCTTCTAGTTGTAGAATGTCAGGGCAGTTTTCCTTGATAATTTCATGGAAGATGATGTCTAGGCTCTTTTTTTGTCATGACTTTCAGGTAGTCCCATAATTTTTAAATTGTCTTTCCTGGATCTTTTTTCCAGGTCAGTTGTTTTTCCCATGAGATATTTCACATTCTCTTCCATTTTTTCATTCTTTTGTTTTTGTTTTGTGATTTCTTGTTTTCTCATAAAGTCATTAGCCTCCATCTGTTCCATTCTAATTTTGAGAGAACTATTATCTTCAGTGAGCTTTTGAACCTCTTTTCCCATTTGGCTAATTCTGCTTGTGAAAGCATTCTTCTCCTCATTGGCTTTTTGAACCTCTTTTGCCAATTGAGTGAGCCTATTTTTCAAGGTGTTATTTTCTTCAGCATTTTTTTGGGTCTCCTTTAGGAAGGTATTGACCCGTTTTTCATGTTTTTCTTGCATCTCTCTCATTTCTCGTCCCAGTTTTTCCTCCACCTGTCTAACTTGATTTTCAAAATCCTTTTTGAGCTCTTCCATGGCCTGAGCCCACCAGCCATCCACCTGGGATGTCTGGGATAGAAAGGCCCCGACCTTCACGTCTTTCCCTGATGGTAAGAATTGTTCCTCATCATTAGAAATGAAAGGCAGGAACATCTGTGCCCCAAGAAAGTAGCTTTCTATGGTCTTATTTTACTTCCCTTTTCTGGTCATTTTCCCAGCCAGTTACTTGACTTCTGAGATTCCTCTCCACCCCAGCCTAGATTCGCCCAGGTAGTGCTTGGGGTCTTAGATTTAAATGGGCTTTCAAGGGCAGGCACGGGTGCTATTCAATGTGAGCTTAAGTTCTGTTGCTCAGGTGGGGGCAGGGCTGCCTCCCAGTCTCAGTTCCCTTAGGGGGTTTATGCGGAGACCTTCAGTAATCACCCTGAGCTCCTGTCTGCTATGGGAGCTCCTGGCCACTGCTGCCTCTGCCGCTCCCTCTGCGGCTGCCTCCTGAGGGGGCCCGAGTCACGGAGACACCCTGCTCCCCTCTCAGCCAGCCCAGAAGTCTGTCTCACTGACCTGTAGTGCCTGCGAGTGGAGGCACCTTCGCGGCTGCCGGCGATTCTGTCCCTGAAGTCTGCTCGGATCCGCTCCTCTGGGGCCGTGTGGCCAGGGCAGCGCAGGGGTTGCTGTCCAGAGTGCGATGGACCCCTGGGGACAGATTTCCAGGGCTCTCTGGAATGGAAATCTCTTCCACTGTGTTTCTGCATGGCTTGCTCTGATCCAGAATTTGTGGGGAGTTCTTTTTATAGGAAATTTATGGGCTGTGGGTTCGGAGCTAGCATACGTGAGTCTTTCTACACTGCCATCTTGGCTCCTCCCCTTATTATAGGTGTTTAAGCAGATATTGGTTGTTAACTTTTTGAGTGCATTGTGATGGGGAATATTTTTCTAAGTATGGGTTGACTAGATCAATAGTGTCAAATTTAAACAGAAACAGATCCTTGCCCCACATATCAACTTAGAAAACCTCAAATGAACATTATCTATGTTGCATTGCATTTTTTATTTATTTTATTATAATTTCCCCAGTTACATTTTAATATGGTTCTGGTCTCTCTTGGCAGTTTTACAGAGGCCATCAGCCAGCAGATTTAACACCTCTGGGCTAGATGACTGCTGAGTTCCCTTCCCATTATCAAATTCTATGGTTGTTCTAGGTATTTCCATAGATTGTCCATGGTCACTTAGGTTTGCTCCTACTATGTTTCACTCACTCATACTACTTGAGGGTGATACGAAGGCCTAAGACATCTTTATGGTACAGTGACAGATCATTTTGAGTCCTCCCCTTTGCTGGTCAGTGAGTGAGACAAGGAGGCAAGTAAGGAGAGAGTAGGAGCTGGTGCCAAAAATGCTTGAGATTCAGCCTATCATTAACCTGTGATATGCTTCTTCCAAAAGAAAATAAAAACCAACCAAATCAAAACACAAAAATCACTGGGGCAAAGCTCCTATCACAAGGCTGCTTGTTGCCCTTTTGTGATTTATATTCCCCCTCAGAATACTCCAGAGACTAATTTTAACCTTATTTTTCTGGAAAGCAGAATTCTTATGTATGTGGAGGTTTTGGACACGGACAAATTCTACAGACCAGGGCTCAGTTTATTCTTTTGTTTATTGCTTAGACTTAAGAAAAATGATGGAGGAAATGTTAATAATGCCAATTAAATCTTAAAATGTCTTGTCAAACATTGCCAGCACACTCCTGGGGAGGGAGAAGGAAGGGGTTGGTACAGTGGGATTTTCCTTTCATTCTTTCTTAGATGAAAAGTAGCTTTAATTCAAAGGATTTAGAGCTGAAAGGATCTTAGAGATCAATTAACCCACTCCCCTCTTTCAACAACTGAGAAAACTGAGGTGCAAAAAGATTAAGTGATTTGCCCAAGGACATGGAAGTAATAAATAGGAGAGTCTTGACTTTTTTCTGACTCCAAATCCATGGCTTTCTGCAGCATGCCATATGGGCCTTTTAGGGTTGATCTGCCCTGCTTTGATTGTCATAGAGGAATGAAAAGAATGGTGGGAATTTCAGGTAAAAAAAAGAAAATAGAAGGGTCAGTGGTACTATGTCAAGGGAGAGATCTGGAGCAAAGCAATTTGCAAGGGAACATATTTGATTATAGTAATATCCTACGGTAGGAATAGTAATATATTGGATTATAGTAATATATTATACATAGTAATATAGCATATAACATAGTAAAACCATATAATATATAATATAGTAATATGTAGTAACAGTAATATATTTGATTATAGTAATATCCTAAGGTAGTAATCTTCCACAGTTTGTGATTCAAAAAAGATAATATTTTTAAAGGATAGGACTGGGATCAATGATTTCATTTATGTAGAAAACTTCTGGATGAGGAGCCCTATTGACCAATGGAGTTTGGCATCCTTTCTGCAATTTATAGCTTTTTTCCACACCAGAGCAATGGTGTCAAACTCAAATTGAAACTGGTGTCACTAATTCATAGATAATGATCCTTATGGACTTCATATTGACAGTTTAAAAATGCATTATTATATGTCTCACCGTATTTTAAAAAAAATTTGTTAAATATCTGCCAATTTTGTTTTATTCTATTCCAGTTGCATCAGTTTGATATTTCTGGCCTAGAATGGTAATATTCTCTGTGTGTTTGTCCTTCATTGCCGAGGAAGACCATGCCATCAGAGAAATAATGACATGACTTGCACTTGACTTTGTTTGTAGTGAGGGAGGGCTGTGCAGGTCACCAGCCTCACTTCTCCTCCAGAGCCATTTGAATCCAGCGACCAGAAATTCATCAGGATGACTGGAGATGACCCAGGATGAGGCAGTTGGGGTTAGTGACTTGCCCAAGTTCACATAGCTAGTGAGTGTCAAGTGTCTGAGGTGAGATTTGAACTCAGGTCATTCTGACTCCTGCACTGGTGCTTTATCCACTGCATGACCTAGCTGCCTCTGAGTGGTAATAATAGGTTAGATGATTTGCCAAGAGACATAGCATATATATTCTGAAGCACAGGAAAGACTAGACCTACCTCAAGTCTTCCTGAATTTGAGCCTTCTCTCAATATACAAAACAATCTTGCCTTTCACAATATATATGAAATTCTTAGCAAATCTTAAGACATGATGAAAATTTAGTACATTAAATTTCAGTTGCAAAATGAATATTGCCCTTTGTGTTACAGCATATTGATGGTCACCTTTGGAGGAACCTTAATCAAAATGTTGAGCTTAAATGCAAGACTGGCTTTGACTGGATAACTTGTGGAAAGGTATTTAACCTAGTCATCATAAGAAAGGATTCACTGTTATTATCCAAAGATTAAAGGTATTTATTTAAACGCCTTTGTTCTCAGAAGTGTACCTGGAAAGTTAAGTGCTTACCTATATTTCAAATGGTCAGTGATTTGGCTGAAAAACTGTATATATCACTTGTATTTCAGAAGTACAAATTCCTTTTGCAGCAGAATCAATGCCTTTATTGTTTCTATCTACAGTTCTTTCTGTAATTATTTACAGTCTTCATCTGTAAAGTAGGTATAATAAGACTTGCACTTCTAGCTACACAGGGACTTGGTGAGTAAAGAGTTTTGAAAATAGTGATAATAACTCACATTACTAGGCACAGACCAGACAATCTCAAGTCCTTACAGGAACAAATAGGGCAGACTCTGAATTAAATTATGATAAATATTGTTTATTTTCAAATCTATGTAATCTTTGCTATAGATTTAAGATCTTTTTTATTTTCTTTTTTCTTTTGTCTTTCACTCAGTCCCCATCTTCTCCCTCTTCCTCTCCCTAATTCCAGTGACTTTGATCAGGATTTACAGATGCCAGACTTCTGTCAGTAATGGAAAGCAAGACTGATACGCTCTAAAAGGGGGCAAGGCTACAGTTGGGGATGGGAAATTTGGTTATTTCTATTGCATAAGACAAAGTTTTAAGAAAGCCCACTGATCTGGGGGAAATGTCAACATTTTCTCTGAAATGGACCTTTTTTTTTTTTTTTTTTTGCTTTTTCTGTCTTAGTATTTTCTTATGGTTAGTACACAAGAGAACATTCAGTTGGCAACTTGGCCTGTGATCGTTGTTCCTTGTGTTTTCTGCCTGTATATTGTTGAAAAGTTATCTACAAATTAAATCCGACTTATTTCAGTCTCATTTTTAACAGTTTGATGTCATTACCATCATTACAACTATTAATTACAAAATTGATAAATGTGGAAACAACCATCACAAACATAATTCTTTTGTTAATATTGCATGATCTTATTTGGAAAAATATTCAGGAAAAAATCAATCGAGTAGTTAATTGATCATGCTAGTTAATCATTTGAAATTTCTTGAAGAATAATGTAACATTAGTTATTAAATGAGTTTCCTCAGAGGGTTAACCATCAACACTAAGGAAATCATATTGTAAAATGACTCAAATGGACCAAATTTTACAAAAAGAATAAATTGATTTATTCAAGACTTTACAATAACATAATTTAATGTGACACAGAAGCAACAAAATATACATTTTAATCAGTTTCCTAAAGCTCATTTAAAAATAGAGATGTTGTTTTAAAGATTTTTTCTTTCTTCTAGAAATTTTTGAAAAAAAGCAAATATGAAAAGTATCGAAAATTTCAAAATCAAAAGAAAAGTTAAAATATCAAAAATTTGAAAAAGGCAAACAGTGCAGATGTTAGTCTCCAGTCCTTGGACTTTATGTGTGTTTGAAATTCTTAATGTGAATTCACTACTTTGTCTTAGGACACTAAGCAGGAATTAAGTCTGAGTTCTGAAAATTCAAATACTGAAAGTACTTCTGGGCAAAGAAATTTACTATTAAGATTATCTTATAAGATCTTACTATAAGATCAACTATAAGTTGACAATGAAATAAGGGCACTAATAATTGAGTTAGTAATGTGGGCAAATTTTACTGTTAAAAAAAAAAAAAGTTGAATCCAGTAGAGATACCAGCCTCAGGATTGAAGGCTCTGCCAATGGACCCCTTCAGTACTTCAGTGATCTCTTATATCCAGTCTCATTGTCTCTGCTTATTTCAGATAAATCTACTTACTCACCCCTTTAGTAACTTACTTCCTCTGCCAAGACCTGTCTTACTCTTAGCAATCATCACATGTCTTTGACTTCACACAGTATTCAGTGCTTACTTCCCCATTAAACACTTTCTGACCTGAATCAATCCATCTGCCCCTAACTGGTACTGTATATCTCTGTGTACATGTAAAATTTCTCATACACATTTGGAAAGTTCCTATTCTTTGTTTTTCCTAGTCTATATTTGCCCTGTTGCATTTATCTGAACTTTCTGGTAGGGCAGTCAGTCTAGTATGTCTGCATTTCTTGAAACTCTCCATGACAGTAGCATTTAATATGTTCTAGACATAGTGATATTTTATAAGTATTGATCATGTGACTGACATAGAACCGTAGTAACTTTTTCTATGGTGACAGAAAAGAAAGAAAGTGCTCTATTTGGTGAAGACTCAAATGAATGAATGAAAACATATTTATTACGCTTCTATAATATGAAGAGCTTTGTAATATATATAAAATCAAATATATACTTCGTTTTTGTTAGTCTCCTGAAACATGCTTGTATAGACCATCATATTTTTGAGGTGGATCAAAGGATGCAGAGTGTCCATGCTGAGTGGTGGGGGACACCTCTAACTTCATTTCCTTCCAGACATTCAATAAATGTTTATTGAGCCAAAATGATTCTGTTCATAGTCATCTATGATGTCACAGTATCATTCTTGGAACTGGTTTGGTTTTTTGCTTTTATTTTTATTTTTTTTCCTTTTCCCCCCACTCCTCAGAAGGAAAATCAGATGTTGCCCTGTGGTGTCCTCTGGCAGGTTATCTTGATGCATAGGATCCAAAATGCTTTGAATAATAATGGTTTAAAAATGTCACAGGAATGTTCATTCTTTAATTCAGATAAATACTGTAGCTTTCTAGCAACAATCAATTGCACATCTCTTTATACACAAAATGTCAGGTTTTCATCCCAGAGTGATAAAAAATTCGAGTTACCCAGGAGGAAATCTAGTGCAACAGTTATGAAGTCCTCATGGTGGCCCTTAGAATATTTGTTCTTAGCAGAAATTAAAATCAGTTGTTCTTGACAAATCTTTGTAACATCAAAAACAGGACCACCAGTAAGTTATCAGGAAATTCAATATGTGGCTTCACTCTTGGTTAAATGTTTTGCCAAATCAAAGACTTTAAAAGAAGTTACAGAGCAAGTATCTTCCTTGAAGTCTTCTGTTTCCATTGGAGTCTAGTCTTCTTGCGGAGAAAATCCTTCATTCTGCATAGAATTGGATGGCTCAGACTCCGTTATTTTCAGGTCACTCTCTGCAAATTCTGCCTTAGTTTTGCCAGAGTATTTCTTGTATAAGAGATAGACTAGGAAAAAAAAACACATATATACATATTCAAGATGATTAATAGAAAACTGCTATTGATGATAGGCTGCAAAATATTCCAGGAAATGATTATGAATATGACTTTTCACTCATAAAATACTTTGCATTTTTGAAAGGTCATGGAATATTCTAAAGTAATGGGAACACTTGGAGAGAGTAATTACCTCTGAAAGTGTGCTGAAGTGTCCTGAACTCCTGTAGGACAGACTATAGAGCTACCGTGTGACATATGAGGATGAATGAGCCATTCACATGCTTGCATTAAAGCATAGTTTTCTTGTAAAGTTGTCAGCAAGAAAGCCATTTTGGTCTAAGAGACTGTTGATTATAAAGAATAATAATTCCCCAGATTTTTCTGCAAAAAGGGCAAAAGCCCCAAATGCAAATACCTTGTGAGATTATAAAGATTCATCTTATCATGAGGAAGTGAGAAAGGGAAGAAAGTGTTGTCATTTGACTTGCTCAGTGTTCCAGAGCAGTAGAGGAGGAATTGGGATTGTCTGAAAGAAGAACATTATAGAATACTAGATGTGGAAGGAACTTTAAGGAATCACATGATCTAATCATCTAACCATCAGACAAAGAACCTGAGGTGAGGTATCCAAAAGTTGACCAGAACCTAGCTCTCTAGATTTTTCCAGTTTAGTGCTTTTTCTATTAGAGGGCAGCATGGTAGACAAATTTTTAGACCTGGAATCATGGAGCTTCAGGTTCATATCTTGCTTCTGACACTCACTAGTTTACGTGACCATGGAGAAATTTGATCTTTGAACTGAGTTTTAGTTTCCTCCTCTGTAAAATGAGGGTAAAAATGTCTGTTCAAAAACTAGCAAATGTCTCTCTGTTTCTTTCTTCTCTACATATTAAAAAAATCCATGATTTTATCAGTATGGTACTACTTATACCAACATATATCTCAGTCTCTTCATGCTTTAGAAAATGGTTTTATGATTTGTTGTGATTAAAAATATCTATCACCCAATAGCCAACTTTTTAGAGATAATCCTTTCTGAAATTGCTTAGTCTATTTTTCAAACCTGTATAGTAAATGCTTTGTAAACTTGGTAGGACCTGCCATAGATGGAATTTTCCTGGGTGACTTTTGAGTCACAATAAGAGATGAAAAGATTAGATCAGTGACAGAATATTTATTATATGCTTACCATGTGCCAGGTATTGTGTTAAAACCTGGAGATAACAAATACAAATACAATCAATAAGGCAGTCCCTAACCTCAAAGAACACATTCTAATGAATGAAGACAGCACATTAAAGTAGAGTTGGAAAGGTTGCAAGGGGACTGTTGGTGAGGAGATAGAGACATTTGGAGAATGAGGCATGAAAATGAGTAAAATGAGTATCACCTGGACATCTCATAAAATAATAGGAAGAGAAGGGAATAAATATTTATTATGCATCTACTATGTACCAGGCTTTGTGATAGGTGCTTTACAAATTTATCTTATTTGAACCTCATGAAAGCCCAAGAGCTAGGCATTGTTATCATTATATATAATATTATTATTATCATTTTATTGTTGAAGAAAACCAAGGCAAACAGGGGTTAAATGATTTGCTTAAGATTAAACAGCTAGTATGATGTCTGAGGCTAGATTTGAACTCAGGTCTTCCTGACTCCTAGAGAAGGAAATGACAGACTACTCCAGATTCTTTGCCAGGTAAACACTATGGACACTACTGATGTGCTGTATCATGAAGAATCAGATATGAATGAACGGGTGACCGATTGGAGTTCCTGACTCTAGTCTGTTTGCAGTATCCACTGTACCACTTATCTGCCTTAACAGTGCCAACAGAATAGAACTATATAAATTTCTGGCATTCAAATTCCTACATAGCTTAATTAATGAGCTTCATTTTGGACCTGTTCAGTTAGAGATGTCCATGGGGCATCCAGAGGGAAATATTGAGCACGTATTTTGTGATGAGGATTGAAGCTCTGGTGAGAGACTGGGGCTGAGGAAGTATCCCTAAAGATTTGGAAGTTGTCTGTATAGAGATGATAATTAAGCCTTTAGGGGTGATAAGATCACCAAAAGAGTAGGCATAGAGAAAGGTGAAAATAAAAAGACTTAAGGTCAGAAAAAAACTGCTCTCAAAGAGTAATAACATTTCCCATTAGAGGTCATCAAGTAGAGAGGGTGGCTTATTTGATATTTTAGAGGGTGGTTGAACCGGTACAAGATGGACTACATGAATTAGGAAGTCTGTTTCAACGTTTAAGTCTTAAGTTCTTTGGATAATATGTGGAAATTCACAGATCGGGGAAGACTGCTAGCATGGACTCCCTTAGTCATCTCTTCTCCACTCCTAGCATCTTCATATCCTTTAACTGATTGCATATTCTCTAGTGTGTTCATTTCACCATCCCAGGTCCCCTCCTTGGGACCTGCTTGGGTCTGTCACTGTTTCTCCCAAAATGTGTTGCTCAGACATGACCACAATATTCTAGACCAGCAAAAGGTACTGAGGGACAATTCTTTTTAAACTGGGGGATTATCAAGTCCCGTAGTATGGACAGCATAGCTCCCTTCACATGGCACAAGGCAAGTTAAGTCTTTTGGTTTCCATGGTGCAGTGTGGTCTCATTTTGAGTTTATTGCTCACTAAAATCACTTAGTTTGCTGAGATTACTCAGTTAGTAAATCATAGGACCAGAAACTGAACCCAGGTCTTCAGATTCCCTATTCTCTGCTTAGTGGCACAGTGGATAGAGGGCTGGGTCTGGAGTCAGGAAGACCTGAAATTCAACTCCTGTCTTAGATACTAGCTATTTGACTCAGGGCAAGTTACTTAAGCTTTGCCTCAGTTTTGTCAACTGGAAAATAGACTTACCTTCAAAGATTGTTGTAAGGATCAAATGAGATAATATTTATTAAGTGCATGGTGCCTGGCATATTGTAGGTGCATAATAAATGTGTGCTTCCTTCCATCTTTCTTTCTAGTACAGTAAATCTCTCCCTTCAATGAAAGCTCCTAGTGAATATGGAATTTGGAAAAGTAGACCCATGTTCAAATGAATATGTATGCAGAGAGAATTAGAGCCAAGAGGGAGGATAATGATGGGATTGGAACCCATAGACAAAGAATGATCCATTGGATCTGAGGCTTTTTTTGTTTTTTGAAAAGTCGTACTTTGATGCCTTAAAATGCTTTTCATACACTAACATCGGCAACATTACTGTCTTTCCTCTTTTCTGAATTCTCCATGAAAATGTTAAGAAGCTTTTAAAATTCTTACTGTTTCTTTAATAGAAAAATAAAGTTTAAAAAGATATGAAAGTAAAGAAAAAAATCAGTCTTTGAAAAATTGTAACAAGAAAAAAACAAATTGATGTTTGGGTGGAAATGAGAGAAGATAAAAATAACACATCTAACTTTTTCATCCACCTAAATATACCAGAGGCAATGAACAATCAGAGGAAGGTTCTGAATTTATTCACATAAAACACACAGTATGGGACAGATTTCCTCTCTATACATGGATTTCAGGGGAATGTGGGATGTAGGGATGCTCAATTATTTTTGATCTTCTTTAGTCTGTATTTTTAGACACAGCCTTGATTTCCAGGTAAAATATCTTTGACATACTTAGACAATTATTTATTTGGGGATCTTGGATAACCAGTCAAGTTCTCTTTATTTAGATGAATCCTTATGTAATATTTCTGAACAGCATGACTTCCCTCAACACTTAGAACAGAATGTGTACAATTCTTACTGGAACACGTTGCTGAACTTGGAACCTTTTCATCTGCAGTTGGGCAATTATAATAATATTATAGGCTTCTTCCCCTGTTGGGCTTATTTGCAAAATTAACTGCCAAAAGCCAAGGAATGGATGAAGTTCATTTTAGCAATTCCAGGATTTTGGAAAGAAGAGTATGAGGATATAGTATGATGGATATTTCTTACCTCCCACAATTATTGCTGCCATCACAAGCTGGAAAATACTGTAGATGAGTGGGAAGGTAAACATCTGATTGAGTTCTTCAGGAGAGAAGGACAGTTGTACTATCGTTGAACACAGCTGAGTGTTCTGCATTCCTGTTTCCAAAGACACCGTGCGACATCTAAAAGTAAATGAAAATAAATGTTCAGAGAATATCTTGTTTTTCAAAGTACTATGAAATATGTATTATGCATACATATATGCATAAATATATATGTAAATGCATCTATGAAAACACACATATGTTTGTAAATTTATATTTACCAGACTTATGATTCCATTAGTGAAAGGAACTCTGGGTGAGGAATCCCTTTTAACCACTCTGCAAAATATAGTGGTAGAGTTGACTGGGGCACTGAGAGGATAAATTATTTGCTCATAGCTATACAGCTAGTCTATGTCAGAGGAAGAATTTGAATCTAGGCCTTTCTGATTCCAAGGCTAGTCCTTGCTCTCTTCTGTGATATTCTTTCTTGGAATACTATACACATGGATTAAAAACAGATTCATTTCTATGGGCATTTCTATGTGGCATAGACATCATTTTGTCTTCCTCAGTGATGTCCTCAATTAATTTGGAGGGCACATAAGTGCTCAGTCCATGTATGATAACCAACTAATGTTGTCATTCTTTTGATATTATATTGAATTTGTCAATTATGGGTCCTGAACTGATAGATGTGAGGACCAACAGGGTCTACCTTCTTTGTTCTTTGTTGTTTTTAAATCTATATTCTGTTGCTGAAGAGTGGAGAAATTCTATTGCAAGGTTTTCTACTCACTTCTCTGTGGTGCCGTGGATGGAATGCTTCATCTAGAGTCAGCGAGATCTGAGTTCAAATCTCAACACAGAGACTTAATAATGTGACCCTGGAAGAGTCACTTAATCTCTGTATGCCTCAGTTTCCTTAACTGTAAAATGGAGATAATAATAACACACCTACCTCCCAAGGTGGCTAGTGAAATGAAATATTTTTAAAGCACTTTGCAAATCTTAAAGCATTATGAAAATGCAAATTATTATTATTTTACTAGTAATTTATTTCTACTTCCTTTTCTAATCTTGACTATCCACCAACTTTGAAGACTTCTTTCTCCTACTCTGAGTTTAGATAGAGGAGTACTAGAAGAAATATCTCTTCCTTTCTATGAGCAAGCATCAGACACACAAATATCACCCTGAGTTCCATTATTCAGCAGCTTTTAATGATGATACTTCTATGACCCTCTGTTGACTAGAAGAGCCCTTAGTTATCATAGTGTTCCATTAATTGGCTTTTTGTCAAGTCCCTGGCTGGGGAGGGAAGATGCATAGAAATGTAAGAGTGCGACTTTGCACAGTATGTTAAATGATCCAAAAGAAAAGGAGGCAAAACAGAATGACTCAGTATTTCTTTTCTTTGTCATTTACATATTTACGCATAATCGATGAATATATATGATTTTTTTTCTTGGAAGTAGTACATTGGGAGGAGAAATCATTATGTTTTGGACTATACACTAATCTTGGGAGCTATCTCCAAGAGACATGTACCAAATTGAATGAATGTACCTCTGCCAGGACTGACCAGCTATCCGAGCCAGGACAAAGCCCAGTAGATAACCAATAAAAGGAAACAGTGTTCCTATAATCCACAATTTAGGATGAATAATCCAGGAACCCTGGTACAATATGCCTCCAGCCACAGCTATGACCACTATGAGAACTGTACCCAAAATGGAACCAATCTGAAAGAGAAAAATGTGTTATATGAAAAGCATGCAATCAATCAAAATAACCAAAACCAAATACATAACTTGTCAAAATAAAAGTCATGGGGATAAATTCTCTGTATTTTTTTCCTAGAGACAGAATGGTATAATAGAAACTAGGAAAGATTTCTGGACTCATAAACAGGAGTTTTGACACAGAGTCTTAGCTCTTTTCTCTGACAGATAAGTCACTTTACCTCACTGAAACTCATTTTCCCTATCTGTAAAATGGGGATGATAACAGTTATGTAGCCTACCTTTAAAACTTGAAGTATTTTAGTAAATGTTAAAGAGGCTCCAGGAAGACTAGAAAATCAAATACAAGAAGTGGTATGAATAAGTTCCCAAAGTCTCAAATTCAGTGTCGTTGGGAAGAAGAAATGTTACTAGCACGACTATGAAAATTAAACAAGATCATGTAGACAAAGTGCTTCGTAAGCTTCAAAGCACTATTCCGATATAAGTTTCTGTGTCAGAGGGCAATAGAAATTAATCTAAGACCCCAAGATTCTAGTCCTAAAGTATTGTATTTTCCCCGCTATCTTTAGAGGTGTTAAAAAAAAAGTCACTTTCTTGCATAGTGCCATTCAAGATTCTGAAGTTAGTTTCATGTTTTCATGAGAGAACCAGTGAGAGGACTGATATTTTAGATGGAGGGTTGGACTAGACCTTGAGACTCTGTAATAATAGATATACAGTTCATGTACAATCAGTCTGGCAATGATTATTCAGTCTGTGTGAATTGTAGTTTCTCTTCCCCTGCCCCCACATATTTGCCATTCCACTACTTTGATGTTGCTCCGTTCCATTCTTGCATCACTTCTCTCCCATCTTTGCCAAAGAGCTATTCTAGTCTTTTCTGTTTGCAGATGATAACTATGTTACCAAAGGATCATGGATGCATAGGATTTAGATCTGAAGGGGACATTAAAACCATCGAGTCCGACCCTTTCATGTGGAAATGGAAGTCCAGAAGGAAACATCTGATATCACAGAGATTACTATTATAGGAGGCAGTCAGGATTTGAACATGACTCTTGTGACTCTAAACCCCGAACTCTATCCTTTATCATACTGCTTCCCTCTTTCATCTTGTATTCCCATATTGTTCTTAAACTAGATTGGAAAAACTGGAGAAAAACTAGTAGTGTCTCAATATAGCAGAAGTCAATATACATCCTATTGAATAGGTCATATGATTGGGAATATTAATGAACGTTAATCTCAATATCATAAAAATACAGTCGGAAAGGATCCAGAGACAATCTAGTTTGATGCTTGTTCAAAGGAAGAATACTTTCTACCATCTGGATGAACTTTCATCCAACTTTGGTTTGAAGATCTCTAGCATCAGAAAGTTCATTAACTCCTGGAGAAACTCAAGTGACTTTAGGACATCGTTAGGAACTCTTGCTATACAGTGAGTATTTCTTTAGAAAAAAGGAAAAACATGTTTAAGTTTTTCCTAAAGACTTCAAAAGATATTAAACATTGAAGGATTTGTGGAAATTATAGTAGATTAAATGTAAGAAATAAGCATTCTGATCTTGGTTCAACTATTTCCTAGCTATGTAACTTTTCCAAAGTTTTTAACCTCTGTGAAATTTGTTTCTTCATCAGTAAAATGGAATTATAATACTTGCATTCAAAGGGTAAAATAAATTAATATTTGTAAAAGTGTATTAAAAACTATAAAGGTCTGTAGGGGATTTCTATTGTGGCAATTTATATTGTTATCTATGTTTTACAAGGCTTTAATGGATATTGGGAAGTTGATTGGAGAAGAATTTTCCATCGCCCATTTTGTCAGTCACTTCCTTTTCTACCCCTATTTGTTATATAGTTCAGCAATTGAGATTTTGCTTCCAAATACTCAGAGTAAGAGGCAAAATAAAATATCAAACATGTTTCATATTCATTCACATTTCATGTGAAATACCTTTATTTTCAAGAAGGATATTAGATATAGGATATATGATAAGGAGAATAAAATACCAGGCATCATTTTGCACCTTGGGGGATAGCTTCCTCATGTATAGCGATGGAAATATAGTTTGGTTGTGTTGAAGGAAAAATAGTGTACATGGAAACATAGCCTGGGAAACTTCTAGACCCCTCCCATGAGAAAAACATATAACATGATGAAAGTATTTTAGTGGTACTAAAGAAAAAAAATAATTTCCCTCAAGATGTCTAGTCATTTATCTGTGTGGGGGATGCTGTGTAGGATTCTTACCTTAAGTATGATCTTGGCTTGCTTTGGCCATTTGTTTTTGACAACTATTCCCACAGAAATGGGAACAACAAGAGCAACTAACGAAATACCTAGAAATGAAAAAAGGGAAACTTCATTGAGAGCAATGATAGGAAAGAAAGATAAAAGACACAAGAGGGAGAACATCTTGATAGGACATAGGAGACTCTCTTTGGTCTCTCTCCTATATAGTTAAGATCTTCTCCAATTACAAAATCTATGATCCTTTGATTGATATCAGGGGTAATGTGGGGTAGTAGATAGAAAGCCTTATTCTGAATCAGGAAGAATGGAATCCTCCCTCTAGCACATACTAAATGTTTGAACTAGGTGGCACAGTGATAGAGTGCTGGGTCTTGAGTTTAAATTTGACCTCAGATACTTACAGTAGTGTGGCCCCAGGGAATTCATTTAAAATCTATGTGATTCAATTTCCTTATTTGTAAAATGGACATAATAACAGTACCTATCTCCCAGAATTGTTGGAAGAATAGAATGAGATAATATTTTCAAGATGCTTGGCATTTTAGAAAGTCATCTACTACTACTTTACTACTATTAACACCACCACCACCACTACCACCACCACCACTACTACTACTACTACTACTACTACTACTACTACTACTACTACTACTACTACTACTACTGCTATTGTTACTATTGCCTTAGGGAATTTACTGAACTATTTTATGTCCCCGGCATTGAGAATTAAATAAAAAATGCTGGGGATATAAATATTCTTCCAATGGATATTTTATACAATTTTATTTATACAATTTTATACAGTTGCCAAATTTCTTTTCTATATCTTAATATCATTGTCTGTTAGCTCTACCTTTGGTCTAGGTGCAATTATACAAATGCTTTTTAACTTGCCCTATCCATTTCTAAAATAAGGGAGAAGTGGGAGTTTCTTTTGATTCAGAACTTCGTTTCTTAGAATGAAAAAATCATAGGATCACTAATTTAAAGCTGAAAGGGGTGTCAGAGGTCTTTCCATCTCCTTTTACAGATGAGGAATCTGAGACATGGAGAGATTACATGACCCTCCCAGGGTCATACAAATAGTCTGAGGTAGTATTTAAATCCAGTACTTTGGGACTCCAAGTCCAGGTTCCTCTTAACTGGTCTATGCTATTTTCTTTTTTTTTCCTTTGCTTTTATGGAGTGCACACTAACAGGTAATATGGAATGAGGGCTCTGTCCTTGGAAGTGAAGACATAATGCATGCAAAATTAGCCTGAGTTTATAAAGCACTGGGAAGGCCTTCACATGCTAATGACTTCCGGGGTACCACTGACTCAGTTTCATTCAAATCCATGGCCTAGAGGTAATAGACCAGAAGGGAAAGCAAGTTTTAAATTTTTCTCGAGATAATCTACTTGGCAACCTCTCAAGTAATTACAATTCTTTGCAGCTACGTGCTCGTCCAGCCAGATAACAGAGGCATACTTCAATTTCACTGTGTTCAATTTCCTGCAGTTCTTGTGACATAAGGTTTGTTTTCCCATGTTATTCAACAGCCATTTGTCCAGTCTATGCTTCTATTATAGCAGCCACATCATCTTGGGTTCACACTCTCTCCTTTCTTCTCCTCTCCCCCCCCATTCTCCTCTTTTTTTTCTCTTTATCCTTCCTTCACATGTTCTCTCTCCATTCATTCTCTTCATTTTCCTTTCTTTTATGTTCTTATCTTTTTTCTCCATTTCTCTCTTTCTTCATTTTCTTTTCTCTTCTTTCTCTTATCCTTTCCTTTCTGTTCTCTCTTTGTCTTTTTCTCTCTTTCCCTTCCTCCCCTTCTCTCTCTCTGTTTTTCTTTTGGTGTTCAATTTCCTTTAAAATATTTTAGAGACTCAGATATAATAATAAAATAGAGAATTCATGGTTTCTAGTGAAATAAATTGCACAAAGGCTTGGAAGCAGATTCTTAAGTCTGGGAACATTAATTAAAATAAGCAGAATTGTGAGAGAAAAGATTTACTCCAGTACAAAAGAAAAAAAAGCATTTTTTTAATGGCTTTTATCTTTTCTGATTAAACAGGGGTTAGTCACTTGGTTAGCCTTGAGTTTCTCAAAGTAGAGTTATATAGGTATCAAAGGCAGATTTAAGCCAGGTAATTAATAAAGAAAAAAGAATTTGGGGGAAAAAGAGATGAAAAAGAAAGAGAATGCAGAGAAGAAAGGGAGGAAGAAAAGAGAAAGAATGGAAAGGGCAAAGTATACCTTATAGTTGTTTTCTGTGCATATTTAGTGATGACAGTTCTATAGTCAGTCTGCCCTTAGAGTCCAATTTTATCAGATATCAGGTTATTTAATATTTATTGGATTTGTGCAATGTGCTGGGCACCATACAGAACACATTCATATTCCACATGGAACCTTCCATTCAAGAGTTATTTACTTACAAGGGGGAGACTACTGTCATGCTTATTATTGACAAGGCATGTCATTTAAATAATTTTGCTTGTAATAGTGATTCATTTACTAATTCATGTTGTCCTTTTACCTTGTCTCTCTTGTGAACAATTGAATGCATTTGCAAGTGGGTAGAACAGCTACTATAACACATACCAAAGCTAATTAGATCACTGGAGAACTGAACCCACAACTTTTAGCTTATTAGTAGAGTTCTTTGACTAGTTGTAGCCAAGTAGTGGCAGATTATATGAGTCATACATGCTATGTATACTGAATTTTATCTCAAGAGCTTTAATTGGTGACTTTCTATAGTGTAGATTTTCCATTTGGATTTAGTTTTATTTTTGATGTTTCTATTTGTGATGTTTCCACCCTTTCCCTCACTACCTTTCCACATTCCCAATAAAGCATTATGAAAACTCTAGAGCAGTTTCTAGACATATTGAGAGCATATCAGAATCCTCACTCACTCTGTTTGATGAATTGTGGAGGATTCTTATATGTTTGCTGAGAATCTTAAATGACAAAAGCTAGAAAATAAGAATACTTTGTGTAATTATCGGAGCTTAAAAATTTTGTAGGTACCTTCACATCATTAACTTTTTTTATCCTCAGTTGTAAGGATCCCTACAGTTCATTTCATTAATCTATTATCTCTATTTTATGGTTGATGAAACAAAAATTTAACCACTAAATATAGGGTTAAAACTAGATTAAGTTTTAAATTAGAAAATATTTGTCTTTAGCAGCCACAGACTCCATTTCCCCCCTTTCTAGTGTTTCCTTCCTTTCATGTGACTAGTATCATCATGATCTTTCTTCTTTCTATCAAAATTTACTCTTAGAAAAAGATTGGATAATATTTATTTATCTGAGTGTAGGTTCAGACCTTGTGTCTCACTCCTGTCAGACATTCAAATCTTAAGCTTTGCTGCCAATTGTCACTAATTTTGGAATGAATGACCCTTTCCCCACCAAAGAAAATTCAGACATTCTAAATTATACTCAGCAGACCAGAGAGGACTGTGCTACTGATTGCGCTTATCTCTGAAATGTACAGGGAAGTATTTAACTACCAGGCTGAGGACTGAAGGGATACATCCATGGATATTTTGAGTTTAATCTGCATTATTAACACTTTCTTAAGACCATACAATCAAGTAAACAATGAAATGAGTTCTGATTTTGTAGCAACTGCTGATTTTTAAGGTGTAAATGTTCACAATGAATATTTAACAATCAACCCTCACTCATCTCCACATAAAGCCTGGTCCAGTTAAATGACATATTTTAAATCATATATGTATTTAATGAGAGGCAAGATCAGAATCCAGTTCTCTTTTCTCTCTTTTCTTTCTGCTATGCCACATATATGTATGCATGTATGTATGTATATGTGTGTATCAGGAGTATATAGTCCTCTATTTTAGGAATACTTTAAAAGTTAGGAATGGCCTGTAATAAGTAGAAATGAATCTTAAAACCCACCCTGGAAAATTAGGGAAAGGGAAAACAGATATAGTTTAGAAAAACATTAAAGTATCATGTGGGAAAAAAAAACTTACCTAAACTATCATAGGGAATTTTAATCAACCCAGAATCTGTCCACATTTTTGTGTAAATATAGAGACAAAGAGGCATCATTCCCAAGGCGAGCAGAGTGGAACATGTTGTCATGCTGATACTATGAAGAAATGGACAAATTTATTTAATTTGAATTTTTCCCATCCATTTTCCAAGTGAAAATCTCCCCCTACCCCCACCCCTGCAATTCTAATTGCAACATCCAATGTGAAATTATTAATAGCGGTAACATCCTTTAGGATGCAGAGATATTTAGATGGCATGTAGTCCTTTGGTGTTCACCTGCCTCTCTTTATAACTCCTCTTCTCTTTACTTTATCACTCTCTCATCTGAAGCATATTTTACTCTCATGTGTTGCTAAGGAATCAGCCAATATCAAGTTAATCCTAGTGAAACAAAAAAGTTCACTGCACACAAACAAGGCTCCCAGAGTCTCTTGCCCCTTTCTCCCTGGGATTTCTCTCAGGGCAGTAAAATAATTGTGGTTATATCAAGATTCTTGTGGTAGTTCAGTATTAGATCATTTCACATTGGTATCAAAGGAATTTTCTGGACATCCCTCCCCTCATACACCCAGGAGGAGAGTGAATCTCCAAGAAAGCATTTTCTGGGGGATATTATATATTTTTAAAAATTGCATTAAACAATGGTAGAAAGAAATACTTGTTAATTATAGACTAAACTGGAAAGGAGCTTAGAGATCATCAGTTCCAATCCCTTAAAACCATAGATGAGGAAATTAAGGCCCAAAGTTTAAGTAACCTGCTCCAAGTTACACAAGGTCTACACTGTTAGGATTTAGATCTTGGTGTTCTGATGCCAAATAGGGCTCTTTCCATGTCCATATAGGACTTCCAATGTGTTTTTTAAATTTCCTTGGCCTTATTTCCTTTTCTGTGAATTGAGGGAGTTGGCTGAACTGATTGTTAATATCTATTTTTTTTTTTGGAGGCAATTAGGGTAAAGTAACTTAAAGTCACACAGTTACTAAGTGTCTGACACTGGATGTGAACTGAGGTCCTCTTGACTGGCTACCTTGCCTTGCTGCTTGCTGTTTGTCCTTCATTTTCAAAGAAGACCTAGCTGCCCCACCAATGTCCTTCCAAGCTCTAAATTCTGTTATGCTATGACCATCTCCTAAAGCAATTAAATTATAGCTATAAGGAATATCATATAAGATGAAGCTTCAGAGCATTTATATCTTCCATTGAATAAAGCATGATTTCTTTGAGTCATGGTGGATACTGTACTGTTTTCCAGGTTCATTCCAGGGACAAGGCCAGTGGCAGACTTGGTCAGGGACTATAGCTAATTGTAGCCTTACTTGTGGTGACATACTAGTTGACTGACTTTATCTGGGCAGGCTTAGTCTGTATTGATGATATCTCACTGAGGGACACTAGAAGCAAGAGGAGGACCATTACAGACAAAACATTCTAAACCACAAGGCAAGAAGCTGGCAAGGACTTGAAGCATTTGGTATGTCCAAGATCTCTAACTAAAGTTGACATTATGGCAATCCAAGGGCCAAAACAAGAAAATATGGTCTATAGTCAAATGGAAATTTAAGAAAAGTGGTGTCCCAACAGGTTTGAACTCATTCAAAGAAGTGTGAGTTCAATTTGCCTCATTCAATGTGATGATCTCTGCTGGCATACTTCTGAGTAATTGACTAATTCCCTTGATTTTCTGAACAAGCTTCAGCTGTGGACAGCTCTCCTCCACTGCCAGCACTTAGTATCTTGAAAACAGCTGTGTTTTGGTGGTGGCATATGGTTCCATAGAAACTTAAAGCACTCGTTTCCAGGAGAGTAATGGCATAGTGTTACTTCTGCCAGGGGCATTTGTATTTTAAATAGGGAACATTGGATAACATTCAGTGATTGATGCCAAGAAGACCTACAACCCTTCAAAGTCCAAGTAAATAAAGCTTTGATGATAGAATTCTAGGTATCTGTTGGGCAGTGAGCAAAATAATTTTTGCCTGAATGGGTTTTTCTTGGAACTCCTGAGATCTCAGCACATCTTATAAGGTCAAGCATAGGAGTATATATGTTTTTGTGAGAAAATGTGCATATGTAACTGAGCAATGAAAACTTGCTATGAGAGCTGTGTTGCCACATCATTGCCATGTAGTCTTGGCACACCATAATAATTATTCCTAAAGGCTAAACTCTCACAACTGTTATCACGTATATCCAGATTCAAACATTTCATTACAGTACTAGGTACTACTAATAATTCATATTCATATAGAAATTACCAAATACTTTCCTTATAACAACCTCACAAAATAGGGATTGTAAATATTTTTATGATCACCTTACAAGTGAGGAAAATGAGACTCAGAATGGTTATATGACTTGCCCAGAGTCATACAGCTGGTATGGAGCTGAAATTTACCCTTCTTCTGGCTCCAACTCCAGAGATCATTCCACTTTACTTGAAACAGAGCCTCTGATAGTGGCAGGTATTCTAAGAATATTAGGAATGATAACAGGCTCCATTCCTCTGTTGCTGTGGGACACAAGGAGGCATTAAAACAAGGTGGCTATAGAAGGCTAGTATGTGTGTGTGTGTTCATATGTCAAGGAAAACAGCTAGATGTGCTTAAATAAGCAAAAAGAAATACATCCTTAAGTAAAAGACTTCTGTAATTTTGCATTAACTTAAGAAAAATGAAGCTTCTTTTAAGTAAAAGATGAGTTTTTATTCACTTATATAGGTAGCTCAATGGAAATAGTTTCTAAAAAAAAAAGAGGTCACTTGGAATAGTAAGTAGGAAACTGTTCAAATAAACTTGAATTCAAGTCCCACTTCTGATATATACTGGTGAAGTGGTCCTAGATAAGTTACTTAGCATTGCAGTACTATAGGCAATATTTTAAGAACATATAGTTCAGAGAAGATGCAGTTTGGGTTGTTGGAGGGAGTTTCTTCATTTGAGAGTTTCTTATACACATGATATCACAATTCTAAGATGTTCTAACCTAAGCGGATGAGGGAGGATAAAAGTGGAGGACTGTTCAGGAGGAGAGCTTTCCCTGCTCATTTATTTCAAGGAATAACTTTGGCTTTGATTCTTTTATTGGTTTCAGTTAAGAATAATTTGATTTAATATAACATTGTTTGATTGTAAGAATGATACTAGCAGTGTTATAGAAAAAAGAAACCCATAATCAATCCTGCTGTTTCCTTGAGTGGTGTAATTTATTGTGGTGGTAGGATACATTTAGGTGTGAAATATAAAAAAAAATTAAACAGGAAACTTTTAGATTTTTTTCTGTTTCTCTGCTTAGATCTTTTTTTCACTTTCTTTTCAGGTATCTTCAATTCTGAATGGTTATTAAGAAGTTTTGTAGCAAAAGTATGGAGGGACTTGAAGAGGATAGAGTGATACCTTGCAGAGCTGTGGGAAGGCAGTAATGGGAGTGGGAGAAGTCATCAAATACATTATAATTTTCAAGACAGAGAAGGGGATAGGAGAAGATGGGTCATGGGGGGAAAGAAAATGACAGGAAGTTGGGGAGAGAGTATATTGAATAGACTTGTAGAAATCTACAAGGTACAAATGAAGAACTTTAAGGAGGAGAAAGCTTGCCTGAATGACAGGAGAAGAATTCAGTTTTTTTTTTAAAGAAGTAATTTGAATAGCTGCAGGGGCCGAGGTTTGACAGTTCAAAGCTGCCTGTGAAAGTAAAAGATAGAAAAAAAAGTCCAGTACTATAGCTCTATTAACTATTACCCAGCAAGTATATGAAAAGAAATAAATGGTGAAAGAAAGAGGGATCTGTTAATGTTGAAGGAGAAGGTAGGCGGAAGATAAAGATTGTGGTCATCATTTTTATAGGAGGACAGCAGCTAAGTGAGACTCTTAGTATGTGCATTCTAGGAAGACAGGAGGAAAGGAAACAGAACAATAAAAAAGGGAAATAAAATAATGTAAAATGAAAATTTAAATGTCAAGAATGAGTTAAGGAACCAGTGCCAAGAGTTAGAGTAGCTAGTTTCTTTCTCTCTAAGATTGCCATCTATCTATTATATGTTTATCTTGTGTGTACTGAATTACATATGTCATCTCCCCCATTAGAATGGAGGGTTCTTGAGAGAAGGGACTGGTTTTGCTTTTTTTCCCCTAGGGATTAATATGATGGCTGGTACACAGAGGTATTTGATAAGTTCTTGTTTATTGATTTTTTTTTTGTCCCTCTATGGACATTTATGTGAATAAAGTTGGCAAAAGTTGATTTAGCATTGAAATTGGAGAGAAGGTCCTAAAGGATTAAAGCAAATGATAGATAAGAGAAGGATTGTCTTGGAAGAGAAAATGGAACAGAATGTAGAATCCACAAAGAAGGGGAGAGAGTGATAAGGAAAAATAGATTAATGGATTGGTCAATGGCAGGAAGGGGAAGAATAAATCAAAAGTAAGGGCCAAAGAAAAGGCTATAAAAACATATATTATCCCAAAGGGATTTGAGATGAAGGAAAAAAAGACAATAGTATTTGTCCAATATAGATAGTATCAATTGATATGTAAGCTTTTCCTCATTCCTCCAGCTAAGGGAAGCTAACCATCTCTCCTCTTTAGTATCCTCTTCCTCATCACTTAAACATCTAGAAAGGCAGGGAGCCAAAGAAGGAACAAGACTGGGGTGGTTTCTCCTGATAACAAGAGAAGCAAAAACATTTCCTTGCCATCCCATGCTGGCTGCAGACTTGCTTTTGCTCCTAGACTTCGGAGTTTACCTGATAATACAGTGGATCCTCTGGGACAGTGAGGTAGAAGAAGAAATATTAATGAATCATCATTTAAGAGTAATCAAGTCCAAAGACACTCACTTGGACATCACATGCTTATGATGTTGAGAAGTCTTTGAGGTTTTCAGTGACGTACATTGGGCCAATATTCTGACTTGCATCTCACCTAATTGATACCATCACACAATGCTAATCAACTATCTCCAGCTAACTTTACATCTCCTTGAAACAGTTTCCATTTGGATGAAATACCTAATAGTTTAACATTTCCTGAAGTCAACTCTAAGTTATCCAAACCATTACATTCTAGAATATTCTATCTACGTTCTATAATATTCAGTTGTATTTTTCAAACCAGACTTTTAAAATTTTCACAGGTGCTAGTCTAAAGCTTAGGCTTTAGAAAAGGCATTTGACTCAAAAGCAGAGGTGGGGATTTCAAATGACTCTACCGTGGAGCCATGGTCTAGGAGGCAGTAACCTTTTGACTCGATCTTTGAATTTCCTGTTACAAACTGCAAATCAGGAAGAGAGAAGAGGAGTAGGAAGTAGCAGGAAGCACAGAAGGTCACAGCAGTGATGCCTTGAATACAGAAATATGAAATTCTAGGATGAATTTTATTTCTGAATCTGTGACAGTAAAAACTCAATTTTCCATTTCCTTCAGAGAATGAGTTTTCTGGATAGCTTAAGGTTACTCCTACATAGTGCCCCAGAGGGGAAAGAGTACTGGGGACCTGGATTTTAATTGCAGCACCAACAGTTATGTGTCCAAGGGCAAGTTATATTACTTCCCTTAGCCTCAGTTGGCCTGATTGTAAAAGAGAGTTAATAAAATGTATTAATTAATTGATACTTTGCATTTTTAACCTGATTCATTTGGGGAAGGGCAGTTTCATAAACATGAAAGGCCTATATAGAAGTAAATAATTACTGACTTTCCAGTTTTTTTGATTATTTTTTATGGTTTTCTGGCTAGCTCTCTTATTTTGGTTTTTTTCTTCTTGTTATTAGCAAGGTACCAAGTGTTGCTGGTCTTTTTTTTTTTTTTTAGCCCTTATAATTGACAGATTTTAACTTTTTAAGAAGCCAACTAGCAGGTTTTAGAATTATATATAAAATAAGAGAAATTAGACCCTGAGCGAAACTATAAAGGCTTTCCTATGAGTCAAGTGGATAAGCTAAACTGTGTGGACTTTATAAAACTCAGTTGGTTGCACTGAGATCTTTAAGTCTACTTCCTGATTCTTGGTTGTTAGGATCATGAGGAGATAGGCTTTGAATCTGTAAATGACTTCAGAGATTATTTAGTAACCTTCTCATTTTAAAGGTGAGGAAATTCAATTTTGAGTAGGCCAAGTTGTTTATTGGCTAAGTTCCACATAGGTGACACATTCTAACATAGTATCATACACAACATTGTGTAGTAGAAAAAGTACTTGATTTGGAGCAGGGGACTTGAGTTCCAACTAATCCTGTCACTTACTGGGCTGTAAGATCTTAGCTGAATTCCTTCTGGTGGCTGGGCCTCAGTTTCCTTGTGTGTAAAATAAGGCTGTTGAACGAAATGATCTTTAATGTTACTTCCAACTTGAAATGTTACTAACCTCTTTGGGATACTAGGACATTTCCCTTCCGCCTCCGGTACTGTGCCAATAATTCAAATTAAATTGTCTAGCACCTCATTTCTCATTATTGTTCCAATGTACATTCTGATTATTTGAGAGGCTTAAACAAATAGAGAAATAGTTTAAGATGTATTTTTCCCTCACAGTTTCACAGATTTATTTTGTTTTCTAGTCTTATCCTAGATGTAGAAAGTATGTATTTGCTAGGCCATGTTACAGAAAGCATCCCGTGCTTTCTTTTAAAATATCAAAATTTTTTGTTTTTTTGTCATCCTTATTACAGAATATATCACTCTCCCATCACCTCTGCAGCATCATTCCTTGTACAGAATACAAAAGAAAAAGGGAGAAAAAAACAGTCTAGCAATATTAACACATTAGCCAAGTATGGCAGAATATATAGTATTTCATACTAATAGACCCCTCCTTCCCTTGTGCCTACAAAGAAGAAGGGTAAGATACTTTCACATATATCTTCTTTAGGGTCAAGACTGCTAATTTTAATTACCCTATGTCCAGTTTCCTTTGTTGGTCTTAACTCTTTTCACTTACATTGCTGTATTCATCATCTATACCATTTCCCTAATTCTGCTTGTTTCTGCATCACTTCATATGTCTTTCCATGTATCTCTGTATTCTTCATAGTCTTCCTTCCTTACAGTACAGTGATATGCCATTACCTTCATATGTAACATATTGTTAACCTGTTGCTCATCTAATAGACATCTTCATTTCTAATTCTTTGTTACCACTAAAAGTGCTGCTATGAAGATTTTTGGTGTGTATAGAAATTTCCTTTCAGTCTTTCACATCCTTGAGTTTTATATCTAGTGATAGGCTCATTTCAGCCATTTTCTAGCATAATTTAAGTTATTTCAATTATGGCTAACACTAGTTGATAGCTGTGCCATTAGTAGATTAGTGTGCCCCTTTTCACAGTTCCTCCAAAAGCAATTATGCCCATCTTTTGTCATCTTTGCGAATTTTAATATGAAATGAATTTTTAGAGTTCTTCTAATTTGCATTACCCTTATTATTATTAATGATTTGGAAGAGTCTTTCAAATGCTTGCTGACAGTTTATAAATCTTTTGAAAATTTTTTTCATCTTCCTACTCATCATTCTCATAACTTTCTGAAACAAAATACCCCCACCTGGCTACCATTCCACTCTGCACTGTCATCTCCATAAGATGTAAGCACCTAAGGAGTAGAGCTGTTTTTGAATTTGTATTTCTATCTGTAGGGTGTAACATGGTTCTTGGCACTTAATACATACCTTTCATCTTTGGGGAATAACTTTTGGTCTTACATATTTGTCTTACTTAGGTGGCATATCTTGGCTATCATGCTTATCAGAGACATCTGAATTGTTCACAGATTTCTTTTGAATCTCCTATTTTAAGATTTTTACTAAATTTATTGGCTAGAACATGTTCCATGAGCATCTTATAATTTCTTTCAAAATACTGATACTCAAAATTTTCACATTAATATATCTTCTGGGGAACTAAATTATTTTCTTAAAAATATATAACTATCTTAGAAAAATTTGATTAGGTTATAAAAATAGTTTCCAGAAAGGAATGACTATTTCAACAATTATACAAATAAAGTATTCTAAAATTTCCCATTATAAAAGGTGGCTAAAAAAGATGAGATTATTTTTTCCCCTTTTAAAGAAATAGTAAATACTTATATTGAAAAATGATGCTATTTCACTGCAATATTACAATTTTCTGGGAGAGCAGTTGTATTTTGCTAAATCTTCATTCTCATGCAAATATATCCCAGTCAGGCTAGATTGATTTCCAGGCCAAACTGGTTCAGAGACCTCTTGGTATAGCAGCTTCACATGCAAACTAACATAAATGTAAGTTGAACATAATTACTGCCCCTTGTTCTTTTTGCAAAACCCTACTTAAAAATTCTGTAGAGAGGTAGACATTGCATTTCCTTATTAGGGAAAGGAGGTGGGACCTGAAGAAATAGATTTCCGACCCAAGGTCCAGGAGGGAGTGATGACAGAACCGAGAAGAAAGAAGACAAAGCTTGTGGAATTAACTCTCAATTTCTTCTGCACTTGGTATTTCATCCTTGGCATACACAGTTACATATGCTGCAGTTTCTGCTTTTTGAGATTTAATTCATATATTTCTCAATCCTCTCTCCTGAGTACAGTAGCTGATGATTAACAGGGCTGATTGCCTACTATATGGTATTGATAAGCTCGTATTACTTTAACACCTGGATGTTACATATAAATGCATATTTTTCAAAGGGAATGGTGTGTTGTAAGATACAGAAAAATAAATTTTTGCCTATTCAAGCTTTTGACATTAAAATTCCTGATCTATTCACTCCACTGCCACATCTTATTTCTATTAGTTTTTCCCAGTGCTAGTTCAGACTGGAATATGATGAATTGAATAAATATTGCAATTTATGTAACTCTGTGGGAAGCAGAAAAACCATTTTCTGTTTATTTTAGAATAAGGTAATCACAATTAAAATAGAAAGAAGCAGATTGTACCTTCTTCTCCCAGCTCCACCCCCCCAAGAGTAGAAAATATATTTTTGCCTTGGATTTTACCCCCAAAGATAAGACTAATTAACCTAGAGAAATGGGTCTATTTAAAATCTTATCACAGTATGTTTCTTAACAACTAGTTTAACTTAGTGTGGCCACACTTTTCATTCCCTATTAACACCACCATCGTTTCCCACCACTTTTGATATTGAAATCTTTCCTGACTGAATCCCATCATTTGGAAAAAGGTCTTTTCCTTCAGAAATTATAATTTCCCTCTCAGTGATAAACAGTATTTAACTGGCGAAAACAGGTTTAATAGGATGAGAGCAATATGAACAACTTCCTAAGCCAAGGAGCCTGTCAACAGCACAAAGGAAATGCATGTATCCTGCCTTGTTTACTTTTTTAATCATGAGTTAGAACAGTGGTAGATTCATTCAGAGTCCAGCATGTTACATGTAGACTTCTAAAATAACAAATTCAACGTGATTTCAATAAACGAACACTTGACTTCTCTTACCTCAGATCCATGTCACCATCAGTCCAGTAAGTCAGAATATTAGAAGCTGTTCCTCCTGGACAGCAGCCCATGATGAGTACTGCCACAGCCTGGATAGGGAGGATGTCAAAGGCCACGGAGAGGATAAAGCCTGTGAGGGGCATAATTCCAAACTGACAAAGGAAGCCGACAAATATGCCCCACGGTCTCTTTATATGAGCCCAGAATTTCATGATTTCCACGTTGCAACCCATGGAAAACATCACTAAAGCCAACATGGTGGTAATAACAGCACTTAGAACAGTACTTAGAATTTGGTTGAAATTACTCTCGGGCAACACACAGTTATCACTGTAACAAACTGTAGCACTGGGAGAGCAAGCAGAAGCATCCATTGCTGTTCCGGTGGTTGGTGGTGGTCTCCAGAAGCTGTCTCAAAAATGCTGTCCTTGCTGTATGTTGAAGCAAAAGAAGTGCCTACTGTAACTACTTCAAACTTTTAAACCTTTGTTAACACGTGTCACTTGGTATCTTATAAAAAGAAATACCTTCTTAAGAAGCAATAAAAACACAATAAATACCTGAACAGCATGAATACTAGCTTCAAAACTTGACTTATTATGACACAGCACAAATTATGAATCATAAAATTCTAGAAAAAATTATTGGTTATGGACAGAGAATTTCAATTAATCATTTATTGGGATGAGATTGAACTATGTCATTTTAAAAAAAGTTGTGTTAATGTTTAATGGTAGAAAGTTCTGCTGAATGTGTTTTTTGGTGACACTTGAAAGACACTCAACAGAGGTTGTTTTCATATTATAAATCTAAGTCTTGGAAACTGTTTGGCCCTATTTTTCTGCAAACCTAAGGGCTACAACATCTCTGACCAAGACATGGAAATAACTATGGTGAATGTCGTCAGACTTCTGAGATCCACTCTGGATTCTGGATAAGTGTGATTATGTATCTCACCAATCTTTCACATTAGTGATAAAGGCAATAGAATTATTTAAAAGGATAAGTCTAAGAGACTTAGGTTAAAGTTGTAGAATCTGGTTTTTATGGAGTCATAGTAAGAAGACAGCAAGTGAAAAGGTAATTGAAAAAGGAAGAGAGAATTCAAATTTAAATATTCATTAAGCACCTGCTATATGCAAAGCTCTATGTGAGGTGCAAGATAAGACAAACTTAAAATTAGATGCTATCTCTGCCCTGGTGAAACATATTAACTTCTAGGAGTTAATACATACACAGATAATTGCAAACTGTAGCAATACATGTTAAGTGATTTAGAGAGGTGGGAAACCAAGTCATGCGAAAGGTTCAATTCAGAAAAGGTCAGAACTGATTATAGGGTCTGTGGAGATGGTATAAGAGGAGGTCTTTAAAAGATGGCATGAAAGAAATAGGGAAAAGAGAAGAGGAAAGACATTCTAGCAACAAGAGTGTTGCCTTGAGGTCATGTGTGGACTTCTAGGTCCTTGGGTACAACCTTTTACCTGAGTCCAAGTTTTACAGAACAAATTCTTTTATTAAACAGATTTGTTCTGTAAAGTTTAGATTCAGTCAAAAAGGCTACGCTTGAGGACCTAGAGGACCACATGTGGGCTTGAGGCCACAAGTTTCCTCTCCCTGATATAAGCAAAGATATGGTAACCAGAAAGTTAAAGATATGTTCGTGGGGAACTTTATAATTTGATTTGACCAGAGTGCATAAAGGGCAGTAATATGTACTAAAGCTAGAAGGGTAGGATGTTACAATATTGTGATGGGCTTGAATGCTAAGGCATTTGAAATTTATTTGGATTGGAGAAAGGAAGAAAGGGATTTAGGGAAAGTGGTTAGGAGGTTGTTGGAACAGTCCAGGTAATTGGTAAAGAAGGGTTGTCCTAGGGTATTGCAGTGGGATTAGAGAGGCAGGGACAAAGTGACAGATGCTACTGAGCTAGAATGAAAAGGACTTGGTAATTTATTTGCTATGGAATATGATGGAAAGAGAAGAGGCAAAGATAACACTAAAGTTTGAAACATAGGTTATTTATTAAATGAGTGGAGCTACTGGCAGAAATAGTACCATCAGATAGAGGTTAGAGATGACAGATTAGTTTATTTTAGAATATGCTGAGTTTGAAGAGATTGTGGGCTGCCCCAGTGCAATTATCATGTTTCACCTAAATCTTCTCTGAACTAAACATTCCGACTTTCTTCAATCTATTCTTGACTGCCATGGTCTCCAGTTTTTTCATAATTCTGTTTAAATGCTGCTAGATCTGCTCCAATTTGTCAATGTTCTTCCCAAAACATAATGTGCAGAATTCAACAACACAGTCAAGATGTTACCAAGGAAGAATAAGGAATAGGGGCTGTGAGTTCAGTGGTATATAGAATTCCCAGGTGAGGAAACTCCTGCCAGTGAAATTCAGTACCTTCTCTGAAACTAGTAATCTCAGAGAGTTGTCTGTACCAGTGAGAGATTAAATGATTTGCCCGGGAACACAAATCCAGTAGGTGTCAGACACAGATTTTGAACTTTGATACCAACTCTCTATCCCCTATACCTCACTGACTTTCAGGAAGAATAGGATTCTAAAATAAATGTTCAACTAGAAGATGGTTCAACAACTCCATTTAAAATCAAACACGCCAAGGGTAATTACAGAATTTCTATTGTAGAGCATCACACTAGGTGCTGGGTACCCCAGACTGATATCCTATGCAGCTCTATTCACACTCCTGAGATCTAAAAGTGAGGGTCTGCTTGAAACTTTTCCTGCCATGAATGATTTGCTAAGGAGAACTCTCAGACTTTTAGAAAAAGGTTATTTTGCATATGTACAACTTGCAAATGAGCAGTCTGCTTTTACTAGATTGAGGAATACACTCCTATTAAAAAAGCTGCAAGTACAATGCATTCCTAATTTTCACATTGTTTTTACATAAATTTGCATGTGGAACCCAAGAGGCTCTAAATCTTAAGTATTGGAGTAAATTACAATTAATTAACACATATCAGAAGTTGCATTTCAGATTTTGTC
This sequence comes from Bettongia penicillata ogilbyi, assembly GCA_023548195.1. Taxonomy (NCBI): domain Eukaryota; kingdom Metazoa; phylum Chordata; class Mammalia; order Diprotodontia; family Potoroidae; genus Bettongia; species Bettongia penicillata. Next base: position 7,613,234 of record JAJHZJ010000121.1, read on the forward strand.
TTTAGATCAAGATCTTTAGAGTGTATAACACATTTGAAAATCACTTTAATTACACCCCAAATTGGGAGAAATGGGTACATAAATGAGTAATCATATGGTAGGCTGGCCATGAGTAAATATTTCATATTACCTAAATTTTCCTCTCCCCTATGGTCTCCCTAAATGTGAAAAATCTTCTAAAAAGCAGCTACCTATTTCTACTCATCACTGCCTTGCTGAGGTGAAGTGCTGTGGTCTGGCCTGTTTAGGAGAAAGAAACTACCAAAATGCAACTTGGTATGATTTATTGGGAATTTCTCATAGAATTATACCAAGGTGGTCATGTTTACCAGAAAGAGGAACTGAGAGACAAATGCATGAGTGAGGATCAATGCATGGAAAAATAAAAGTGATATTATGGAGGGGGTATGTGATAGAATACCTTTGCAGAAAGAGAAGATGGATGAAGAGTTGGAGAAACAGGACTATAAACCTTGTACAGAGATGTGATACTGATGGAGGGTGGCAGCGGGGGATGGGGACATTGACTATCTGGATGTGTCGTAGAACTCTCTCTGCTCAAAGTGGAACAGTTAAGAAATTCTTGACTGTCTTCACACTTTATTCCTTTCTTTAAAAGAAAGTATCATGAAGAACTGATATTCCAGACGTAACTCAATGGTTAGGAGGAATAGGTGGCCAAAATATTTTATTTATTCAACTTTTATTTAACCGCAATTGTCCATTTCACCTCCCAAAATGTCTTGTCCTTCGTTGGATTATAAACGGTGCCACTATACGTAGATCTGAAAGAAAGACCTGCTTTTCTAATTTGTTTATGATATTCTTTATACCTAAGTCATATCACCATTTGGAGCTTATATTGGTATAAAGTAAGTTGCTGATTTTTAACTCATTTCTGCCAGACTTATTTCTAGTTTTCTCAGGTTTTTTTTTAAATCAAATAGTGAATTCTTCCTCCAAAAACTATGATTTGGGGGGTTTATCAGATACTAGGTTATTACAGTTACTAGTTATTACAGTTATTACATGTTCATTGTGTACCTAATCTATTCCCCAGATCAGCCTCTCTTTTTTTCTTAATCAGTGTCAAACTATTTTGATGATGATAGCTTAGATTTTTAGAGCCACCTTAAGAAAATGGATACAAGTACAGGGAACTAAAGATGAGTAATAATAATAAAAGAGATGGTTCTGTAGGAATGATATTTGACTATGTAAAATCAGAATAGGCTAATGCTACTGTGTTGGTGACAAGAACAAGATAAAAAGAAGAATCAGACCATTGCTTGGGGTAAAAATTAACGATGATAATGAGTGAGAGAGAGATGTCAGAATTACTCCATGCAGAGTTATGGCATGTCAGACTGGGCCAGAGACTTTTTGTTGATTTTATGCAATTCCATACTTTTTTCCTTTAGTGACTTAGATGAAGGTATAAATGGTATACTTATGAGAATTTTCAGATAATAAAAGGTTGGAAGAGATAGCCAGAAAGGGAAATGGCAGAATAAAATTCAAATTCTCAATAGGCTAAAATATCAAGATTTGTCCAATAATTTGCAAGAATACAAGCCATTCCCCAATTGATAAATGGTCAAAGGATATGAACAGGCAGTTTTAAGAGGAAGAAATTAAAGCTATCTATAGTCATATGAAAAAATGCTCAAAATTACTATTGATTACAGAGATGCAAATCCAAACAACTCTGAGGTATCACAGCACACCTATCAGATTGGCTAACATGACAAAACAGGAAGATGATAAATGTTGGAGAAGATGTGGGAGAGTGGGAACACTAATTCATTGTTGGTGGAGCTGTGAGCTGATCCCGCCATTCTGGATACCAATTTGGAACTATGCCTAAAGAACTACAAAAATGTGCATACCCTTTGACCCAGCAATATTGCTTCTAGGATTGTATCCCAAAGAGGTCACAGAACTGTGAAAGGGTTCCACACATACAAAAATATTTATAGCAACTCTCTTTGTAGTGGCCAAAAACTGGAAATCCACGGGACATCCACCAATTGGGGAATGGCTGAACAAGTTGTGGTATATGAATGTAATGGAATACAATTGCGCCATAAGAAATGATGAACAGGAAGACTTCAGAGAGGCCTGGAAGAACTTATATGAACTGATGCTGAGTGAAAGGAGCAAAACCAGGAGAACTTTGTACACAGCAACAACCACAGAGTGTGAGGAATTTTTCTGGTAGACTTAGTCCTTCATAGCAATTCAAGGACGTAAAAAATTCCCAATGGACTTTTGAGGCAAAATACCTTCCACATCCAGTGAAAGAACTATGGAATTGGATCACAGAATGAAGCAGATAATTTTCTTTCGTATTATGTTTGTTTTGTTTTATGGTTTCTCCCATTCATTTTAATTCTCCTATTCAACATGCTAAGGTGAAAATGTATTTAATAAGAATGTATGCGTAGAACCTATCTATATAAGACTGCACACCATCTCAGGGAGGGAGGGAGGTAGGGGGGAAAATCTAAGTTATGTAGAAGTGATTGTAGAACACTGAAAACAAATAAAATAATAACAAAAAAAGTCTGTAGCAAAAGCATCAGGCAGTTTGAAATTGGTTCAATATGTCTTTGCCTAAGGCAAGAATAAATTCCTTTAAGTTAAAAAAATTTGTCCAATAAAATGATGTTTCTAGGTGTGGCTACCAAGTGGTACCAAGAAGGCAAAATTGGCAGCTGGTTTTGGCTTGTCTTTGTCAAGCTATTGAGACCCATCCTGTTTTCCAGAACTAAGGCCCAGCAAGCAATCTGTACAAAAGCCTGGCATAAAAACAATCTTTTGAACTCACCGTGTGTAAGATTTCAGTCATGGCAAAATTCCAGAATTGTTTCATATAATTATTATATTTCTTTGACCAGCATCAGGTGTTTTCTGACCTCAGCAAGCACCTGCTGATCATGAAGCCCTGCTAGGAAACAAACTTGTCACATTGCTGCTATTACCCCTTATTATCAGGGCTACAAATCACCACATAGTCATTGGTATAATTGTTGAGCTTTGGCCACTCTAAAGTGGGTCCCCTCAGTAGCGGCAGGGTTCTGGCATATGTGTCCTTGTCTGGAGTCTGTTTCTTTCACTGTGAAATCAAATTCTGTTTGATTCCTTACTCTTGTGTCTCTAGCCTGACTCTCTTCTTCAGCTCTAGCCACTCAGGTTAGAACATGGTTCCAGTCAGTTGACATCTTACTCCTTCTTGTCTTCCTACCAAATTCCTTATGACACAAATATGATGGTGATGCCTAAACCAGGAAGAGCTAAAACAGAAAAAGAAAACTATCGACCAATTTACCTAATGAATATTGATGCAAACATTTTAAATAAAATACTAGCAAGGAGATTACAGTAATATATTACAAGGATCATTCACTATGAGCAGGTGAGATTTATACTAGTAATGCAGGGCTGGTTCAATATTAGGAAAGCTATCAGTTTAATTGATTAAATCAACAATAAGATCAACAGAAATCATATGACCTTAATAGACACAGAAAAAGCTCTTGACAAAACACAGCACCCCTTCCTATTAAAAACACAAGAGAGCATAGGAAAAAAGGGAACTTTCCCTAAACTGATATGTAGTGTCTAGCATTCTCTGTAATGGAGATATGCTAGAAGCCTACCCCATTAGATCAGGGATAAAGCAAGGATGCCCATTATCACCACTATTATTCAATATTCAATATTATTCAATTAGCTATAGCAATAAGAGAAAAAAAAGAAATTTGAAGGACTTAGAATAGGCAATGAAGAAACAAAACTATTACTCTTTGAAGATGATATCATCACATACTTAGAGAATCAACTAAAATACTAGTTGAAATAATTACAATATTTAATTTAATTTAATAATTCCAATAAATAATTAAATAATTAGCAAAGTTGTCGGGTATAAAATAAATCCACATAAATCATCAAAATTTTCATAAATTACCAAAAATACCCAGCAGCAAGAGATAAAAAGAGAAATTTCATTTAAAATAATTGTAGACTACATGAAATATTTGGGAGTCTTCCTGCCAATTCAAACCCAAGAACTATATGATCACAGTTACAAAACACTTTTTCACTTAAATAAAGTTAGATCTAAACAATTGGAGAAATAACAATTGCTCATTGACAGGTTGAACCAATATAATACAAATAGCTATTCTACCTATACTCCTTCTTTTTAGGAAAAGCAGAGAACTGAATCCTTTCTGACCACATGCATGTCTACCCACTGGAACCATCTCAAGGTGTGATCTTTTATTTGATTACCACTTCCCTACTTCTTCCTCTCTCTCCATCAGGAGATAGAAAAATGGGTGTTGCTGAGTACCCAAAGCCTGCTTTCAAATTGACCTTCTGTAGTTAACATAAATCAGTGATTTGCTTATCCCAGAGGTGACATAAAGGAAACCCTAGGTTCTGATTTGTGTAGCAAATGTACAGCAGTATGAAAGAAGTTAGTTTTAGACTTCTATAGCTCTTATCCTTTCTACCAAGATAAAATCTAACTGAATACATGATCTAGCTATAAAATATCACATCATAAACAAATTAGAGAAACAAGGAAAAACTACCTTTCTAAGGATAAATGAAAAGTTCATGACCTAATATGAGATAGAGAAGATCACAGCAGATGAAATGAATAATAAGATAACATAAAATTAAAAAGTGAACTTCTAGGATGAAGAGGTCTCTGTGGAATTATAGAAAAGGTTCAGAGAGTCGAGAGTGCACACTGGAGAGGAATGTGGCCTGCCATATGGAAATAAAATGTCTGATATTTGAAGTTGTCTCAAAATAGAAAGGGCTGCTTTGGAAGGTAGTGAATATTTCATTTGTTCTTGTTCAGTCGTTTCAGCTATTTCTGACTCTACATCCTTAAATAGAAGTTGAACAACCACTTTATTAAAGCACAAGTTGGGCTAGACACCTTCTATTCCAAAATGAAAATTTAGAGAACTTTGTCTTCCATGTCAATTGAAAAAGTAGACATTTACTTTCTTAAAAATGAATTGTTTGTTAAGATCAAATGAAAGCAAAACAATTCTACTTTCTTCTGTCATTTCTCATCAGGAATTATCTTAATTAGACAATTGTCTACATTAGTGTCATTGGAGGTACTCTTATGAAGAGCTCTCTGACTAAAATTGCTTTCCCACTGTCTTGCCATGATACCTGAAATTACCACTATTAGAGATTAGTTTTGTCTTTTTTTTTCCAAGTGTAAGAATGAGTTAAGGTAAAACAAGGAATAAACTTTCTTGAGCTTTCTTTTGAAAAAGGGTATAAATGTGAATAACCATGGGAGCAATACCACATTATCTATGAGAAAAAAGAAAAGATATGGTCAAGTATGCCAGTCATCTTGCAAAGCACTGAATACATGAAAAACAGAATGGGAGGAGAAAGGGAAAGTGAAAGACAAATCTTGCTTATTTCACTATTTTACCCTATGTTTCAGGAGGTTTTTCTATTATTCAGAAATTAGCTCCCAGGTTTCTGAAGACACTCAGAGACAAGCTGATATGAAAATTTTAATCGAGTGATTCTTTTTCTTCATTCACCAATGTTGGATCACTTCCCAGACAAGCCTTCCTATGAAATGTAAAGATTATTATTTTTATGGTTACTCTGAAACCTTTGATCTTAAAGCAGAAGCTGATTTGTCCTATAGAGGTCTGATCCTTTTATGTTTCTTTAACATCCTATCTCCTTTGTTTGAATTTTTGAAATATTTGTCATGATTATAAACCTCCAACAATACATTTGAGATTTTGAGTTCCTAATTTGGGCTTTTGGATTCTTGTTTATTCTAGTATTGGATCTTTGGATCTTGCATTCTGCTTTACTGATTACAGTTCTTAGATTTTGCTGTCTCTGGTTCTGACCTCAGAAATAGTACTTATTAAGGATTGTCAGAGAAGGGCCTATCTTTACCTAAAAAAAATTCCAGGTCTATTGTTTGATTGCTGAAATTATTTAAATAATGAGCAAAGACTTTAGGGAGAATGTTTTAAAAAATGTACATGACAGAGGCAGCAGGGTGTAAATTCCCACCAGGATATGTATTATTGACTTCAGAGTTTTTTCTGGGACAATGAACATAAAGTAGAAGGCATGAATTCCATATAAAGCAAAGAAGAATGTCAAACCAGAACTGGAGGCAACAGTCTGTCAACTAGTTCAACAGTTAATCGTTATTCAACAGACATTTGTTGTATCCTTCCTATGTGCCAGGCACTGTGCTAAGCACTGGAGAGATAAATATAAGCAAAAAAAAAGTCCCTGCCATCAAGGAACTTATAGTCTAATGAAAGAATTTTTTTGAAGTTGAATAATTTTTGTCAATCCAACTCTTCATGACCCCCTATTTGGGGTTTTCTTTCTTTTTTTAAAATTTTTAAATTAATTTTATTATTATTTTTTTAATGCTCTACAATCACTATCATAAAATTAAGATTTTAACCCCCCACACCTACCCAACACTACCCCCCTCCCTCTCCAAGACAGCATACAATTCTGTATAGATTCTACATATACTTTCCTATTGAGTACTTTTTCGCTATAGTCATGCTATGTAGTTGAACTAACATAATAAATGGAAGAAATCATATAACAAATCAATATACTACACAAAATCACACACACACAAACATGATCTGCTACATTCTGTGACTGACTTCCATATTTCTCTGAGTACAGAAGGCATTTTGCCTTAGAAAACCATCATTGGGATTTTTTTTTATACATTCTTGCGTTATTACGAAGTTCTAGGTCTACCAGAAAAAAACTCTTACACACTGTGGTCGTTGCTGTGCACAAAGTTCTCCTGGTTCTGCGCCTGTCGCTCAGCATCAGGTCATATAAGTCTTTCCAGGCCTCCCTGAAGTCTTCTTGTTCATCATTTCTTATGGTGCAATATACTCCATTACATTCATATATCATAATTTATTCAGTCATTCCCCAATTGATGGGCATCCCCTGACTTCTGGTTTTTGGCAACTACAAAGAGTGCTGCTATAAATATCTTTGTACATGTGGCACCCTTTCCCATTTTTATGATCTCTTGGGGATACAGTCCTAGTAGCGATATTGCTGGGTCAAAGGATATGCACATTTTTGTAGCCCTTTGGGCATAGTTCCAAACCATTCTCCAGAATGGTTGGATGAGCTCACAGCTCCACCAACAATGAATTACTGTTCCAACTCTCCAACATCCTCTACAGCATTTATCACTTTCTTGTTCTGTCATGTTTGCCAATCTCATAGGTGTGATGTGGTACCTCAGAGTTGTTTTGATTTGCATATCTCTAATCAAAAGTGTTTTAGAGCATTTTTTCATATAATTATAGATATCTTTAATTTCTTCCTCTGAAAATTGCCTGTTCATATCCTTTGACCATTTATCAATTGGGGAATGACCTATTTGGGGTTTTCTTAGCAAAGTTACTGAAGTAGCTTGCCATTTCCTCCTCCAGCTCATTTTATAAATGAGGAACTAAGGTGAACAGGGTTAAGTGACTTTTCCAGATTGTATATCTACTAAGTTTCTAAATTTGAACTCAGGAAAATGAGTCTTCCTGACTCCAGACTGAGAAGTCTATCCACTGAATCGCCTAGTTGCCCTCATTAGAGGAAGGGAAAACATAAAAGGAGAGATGAAACTTAAGAGATGGAGGAAAGAAAATACCCAAGCAGGTCATGGAGGCTAAGTCTGGATAGTCAGGGAATTGATGGTCTGGAATACTTCCTCAAAATGGAGATTCCAGGAAGAACTCATCAATGGGAAGAGCAGGCCACTGAGGCATGATGACTAAATCCAGAGAAGGAGAGCAAAAAGAACTTACCCAGCTGTGCAGTTTTAGTCCGTACCAGCCTACCTTGTTTAAAAGTGTGCATAATTATTTATCTCAATATCACCAGACATCCCATTCCAAGATTCTTCCCATCTCTCATTGTCTTAGGCCAGACCTGCACAGGCTGTGACATGCCAAAGGCTTTTAGACAGCCTATGAAAAATGTAGAGGGTATTTTTCTCTATGTTTTTCGTGGTCCACTTGAAATTCTTTGGCATGGCACAGGTGGCGCGGGCCTGTCTTAGGCGGTGATCCCTGTTGTTTGTCTTTCCATTTGCTGTCTGAGGTTTTCTCTTTTGTTCTGGTACAAAAAAAAGGCATTAACTCATAACAAGTCTGATTCACCAGTGGTAAAGCTTTTCATAGAGAGGAGTGATTTATTTCACATATTTCTTCAGACATGCATATGAATACTATCTCCTACTAAAGTTTAACACTGGGGCTAAATATGGCATGAAGATGACTCTGAGTTCTCAAAGGAGATGGCAGTGTAGCATGAACTATGGAGAGGCTAACCAAGTTATACATACTTCAAATATGGACTATTATGGACTATATGTTTTCATAAGTTTGAAGGGTTTTATCACCAGTGAATGAACAGCCAGGTGCCAAATATTGTGGGACATGGTGACTCAAGAAGGCCATTTACCAAGTCATGGAGGGATCACAATTTGCACAGATATAGTAGCCATGCCAATGAAAGAGTATATCCTTGGAGTATTAATGCATGCTCATAGTGCTCTTCATGTACTCATACATTGTATACAGCAAAAATATAATCTCTCTCCCTCTTTTTCTCTGTCTCTATCTCCCTCTCTCCTTCATTCCTTCTCTTCCTCTTTCCTCTTAGTGTTGTGTAGAGTAACAGAAAAGGATGTAGCCAAATTACTTCCACAGTTATTTGAAGGAAGCTGGAGACACCGTGATCTGCAAAGCAACCAGTAATAGGAAGGAGAGTAGCCAAATCCACAGTAGAATTATGACTAGACTTATTTGAGTCTAGGCAAGTAGAAGAAAACCTACGTAGGGAAAATTGAGCAAAAATCATTTCCAAAAGCTGTCGATGAGGCTTCTACGTCGGAAATAGGAACAGGGGAATAGACCAAAGGCAGATTAGGAAAGTGACCAGGAAGGCATCTGGTGGCCACCATATGCTAGCTTCCTATTTTAACTAATTATTTTTGATAGGTAGGGGCTAAGTTCACTTGTTAGCTGTGGTGCCAAGGGGTTGTAAGTGCTGATGGAATCCTTCAAGTTTTGATCGTCTGGGAAAGTACCCCAGCCACTCCATCCTAGTTATGGTTCTACTCTATAGATCTTCACTATTTTTCTCCTAGTCCATTACACAAACTAAGATCTAAATTTTTGCAGAATATTCCTTTAGGATTTGGTACATTACAGAAACTAATGCCAAAACAGAACTAAATTTACAGGGTATTATATTTCACTAGTAAGTACTACAGTCTTCTATATTGATGAAAAAACTTGGTTACTCAAGGTATCAATCTCAGTCTTGATAAGGAGGGTTGTAAACACTTGAATGATGAAGGTTGTGATAGGGTGCTAGGACATTGGTCAGGTTCTACTGGGAAAGAATGTGGCAATGTGAAGGGGACTGATTTTTTAATTTTATGCTAGGTTATAGATGTGGGTGATCAAGTGATTGTGACCAACTACAAGATTGATATTATTTCACTAGGGCTGTCATCAAGGCAATATCCAACCAAATAAATTCAAGAATTTGTTCATACATACAAATATTATATCTATTTTCCAGATATACTGATTCTGTCAATCAATCAGTAAACATTTATTAAGTGCCTACTATGTGGCAGGCACTGTGTTAACCACTGGGGAACTAAAAAGAGACAAGAAAATTTTTGCCCTGAAGGAGCTTACAATCTATTTGGGGAGACAACAAGAAGGAAACATATAAAAAGCAAGCTATATATCAGATAAATGGGAATAATTTATAGAACAAAGGAACTAAAATTAAGAGGGTTTGGAGAAGACTTCAAATAAAACAATGTGATTTTATTTGGAACTTAAAGTCTATATGCAGAGCTGAAGAGGAGAAAACATCTTAAGGTGTAAGAATACTGGAAAAATAGGAGGAGACTAAGTTAAAAAGGGCTTTGATTACCAAATAAAACATTTTGTACTGGATCTTGGAACACAGGATACATATTTTTAAAAAAATAAATATTTTATTTTTTAATTACATATAAATATTTTTAACATTTATCTTTTAAAATTTTGGCTTCCAAATTCTTCCACTCCATCCTTTCTTTCCCCCCAATTGGGAAGGCAAGTAATTTGCTATAGATCATATATGTGCAGTCATTCAAAACATATTTTCATATTAGCCATGTTGCAAAAGCAAACACAGAGCAAAAAGAAAAATCCAAGAAAAACCAAGAAAGTAAAGAAATTATGTTTTGATCTGCGTTCAGAGTCCATCAGTTCTTTCTTGAGAGGTAGACAGCATTTTTCATCATAAGTCTTTCAGAACTGTCTTGGATCATTGTATTGCTGAGAATAGCCAAGTCACTCAGAGTTGATCTATTTTGCTTCTGACAAATACCTTCACCACACTTCTCTCATCCCTTTCCTCTCCTACTTGCCTCTAGGGCATGATAGATTACTATACCAACTGAGTTTATGTTATTACCTCTTTGAACAAATTTTAATGAGAATAAAGTTCAAACATTGCCCACCTTATCTTCCCTTCCATTGTAAAAATCTTCCTTTTGTACCTCTTTTATGTGAGATAATTTACTCATTCTACCTCTCCTTTTCCCCTTCTCCCATCACATCCCTTTCCCATTCCTTAATTTTATTTTTTTGAAATCATCCCATCATAATTAACTCATCTACGTGAACGCTGTCTCCGTATTCTCCTTCTAAATTCCCTAATAGGAGTTACAAATATTATCTTCCCATGTGTTAATGTAAATAGTTTAATCTTAATAATTCCTTATTGTTTCTCTTTCATATTTACTTTTTTGTGCTTCTCTTGAGTCTTGGATTTGAAAGTCAGGTTTTCTGTACATCTCTGGTCTCTTCATCAAGAATGCTCTGTCTTACTAACAACCATTCCTCTCTCCTTCCCCCACCGAATACTCAGTTTTGCTGGGTAGGTGAGATTTGGTTATAATCCTAGCTACTTTGTCCTCTAGTATATCACATTCCAATCCCTTTGATTCTTTAATGTAGAACCTGCTAAATCTTATGTTATCCTGACTGTGACTCCATGAAATTTGCATTGTTTCTTTTCTTTTTTTTAATAGTTTTATTTATTTATTTTTAGATTTTGACATTCATTTCCACAAAATTTTGAGTTCTGATTTTTCTCCCTATTTCTCCCCTCCCCCCAACCCATAACACCTTGCATTCTGATTACCCCTTCCCTCAATGTGCCCTCCCTTCTATCGCACCCTACCCTTTCCTTTTCCCCATCTTCTCTCTTTTCTTGTAGGGCAAGATAAATTTCTACACCCCCTTACCTGTAATTTCTTATTTCCTAGGTATATGCAACTTTCTTTTCTAATACTTTGAATTCCAACTTCTATCCCTCCCTCCCTCCCCACCTATTCCCACTGAGAAGGCAAGCAATTCAATACATGCTATATATATGTCGTTTAGCAAATGACTTCCATAATAGTCATGTTGTGTAAAACTAACTATATTGCCCTCCATCCTACCCTGCCCCCCTTTTTTTCTATTCTCTCATTTAACCTTGTCCCTTCTCAAAAGTGTTTATTTCTAGTCACTCCCTTCTCCCATTTGCCCTCCCTTCTATCATCCCCCTCCCCCCACTTGTCCCCTTCTCCCCTACCTTTCTGTAGTGTAAGATAGATTTACTTATCAAATTTAGTGAGCATCTTATGCCCTCCTTAAGCCATATATGAAAAGAGTAAGCTTCACTTTTCCCCTCTCACATCCTCTCTTTTCTCCTCCATTGAAAAATATTTTTCTTATCTCTTTTATGAATGATAGTCTGTCCCATTCCATTTCTCTCTTTCTCCTTCCAATATTTTCCTCTCTCACCCCTTAATTTAATTTAATTTTTTTAATGGATATCATCTCTTCTGATTCAACTTAACCTGTACTCTCTGTCTATATGTGTGTGTGTGCAATCTTTCCACCTACCCAAATACTGAGAAAAGTCTCAAAAGTGACAAATATTATCTTTCCAAGTTGGAATGTAAACAGTTCAGCTTTAGAAAGTCCTTTATGATTTCTCTTTCCTGTTTACCTTTACATGTTTCTCTTGATTCTTGTGTTTGAAAGTCAAATTTTCTATTCAGTTCTGGTCTTTTCATCATGAATACTTCAAAGTCCTCTATATCATTGAATGACCATTTTTTCCCTTGAAGTATTATATTCAGTTTTCCTGGGTATTCTTGGTTTTAATCTCAGTTCCTTTGACTTCTGGAATATCATATTCCAAGCCCTTTGATCCCTTAATGTAGAAGCTGCCAGATTCTGTGTTATGCTGATTGTATTTCCATAATACTCAAATTGTTTCTTTCTATCTGCTTGCAATACATTCTTTCTGATCTGGGAACTCTGAAATTTGGCCGCATTATTCCTAGGAGTTTCTCTTTTTGGGTCTCTTTCAGGAGGCGATCGGTAGCTTCTTTCAACGTTTATTTTGCCCTCTGGTTCTAGAATATCAGGGCAGTTATCCTTGATAATTTCATGAAAGATAATGTCTAGATTATTTTTTTGATCATGGCTTTCAGGTAGTCTCACAATTTTTAAATTGTCTCTCATGGATCTATTTTATAGGTCACTTGTTTTTCCAATGACACATTTCACATTATCTTCTATTTTTTCAGTCTTTTGGTTTTGTTTTCTGACTTCTTGGTTTATTTCATAGTCATTAGCTTCCCTGAACTCCCTGAATAGTTTTAAAGAACTATTTTGTTCAGTGAGTTTTGGAACCTCCTTTTCCACTTGGCTAATTCTGCTTTTTAAAACCTTCTTCTCCTCATTGGCTTTTTTGACCTCTTTTTCCAATTGAGATAGCCTATTTTTTTTAATAAAAAATTATTTATTTAACTTTTTACATTCATTTTCACAAAATTTTTGGGTTCCAAATTTTCTCCCCTTTTATCCCCTCCACCACCCCAATACACTGAGCAATCTAATTTTCCCTATCACCAATCTGCCCTCTCTCCTATCATTCCCTCCCTTCTCTTGTCCCCATCTTCTCTTTTGTCTTGTAGGGCCAGATGACTTTCTATTCCCCATTAACTGTATTCCTTATTTCCTAGTAGCAAGAACAATACTAAACAGTTGTTCCTAAAACTTTGAGTTCCAAATTCTCCCCATCCCTCCCTCCCCACCCATTCCCTTTGGGAAGGCAGGCAATTCAATATAGGCCCTATCTATGTAGTTTTGCAAATGACTTCCATAATAGTCATGTTGTATAAGACTAACTGTATTTCCCTCCATCCTATCCTGCCACCCATTGTTTCTATTCTGTCTTTTGATCCTGTCCCTCCCTGAGTGTTGACTTCAAATTGCTCCCTCCTCCCATTACCCTCCCTTCCATCATCCTCCCCCTTGCTTATCTCCTTCTCTCCCACTTTCCTGTATTGTAAGATAGGTTTTCATACCAAAATGAGTGTGCATTTTATTTCTTCCTTTAGTCGAATGTGATGAGGGTAAACTTCATGTTTTTTTCTCAGCTCTCCTCTTTTTCCCTCCACTAAAAAGTCTCCTGCTTGCCTCTTGAATGAGATATAATTTACCCCATACCATTTCACCCTCTTTCCTCCCAATGCATTTCTCTCTCACCATTTACCTTAATTTTTTTAAAGATATGATCCCATCCTATTCAATTCACTCTGTGCTCTCTGTCTCTGTATGTGCTTGCATGTGTGTATGTGTGTGTGCATGCGCGCATGTACATGTGTATGTATATATGTGTGTGGTCCTACCAACTACCCAGATACTGAAAAGTTTTAAGAGTTACAAATATTGTCTTTCCATGTAGGAATGTAAACAGTTCACTTTTGGTAAGTCCCTTATGACTTTTCTTTGCTCTTTACTTTTTCATGCTTCTTCTCATTCTTGTGTTTGAAAGTCAAATTTTCTTTTCAGCTCTGGTCTTTTCATCAAGAATGCTTGAAAGTCCTCTGTTTCATTGAAAGACCATTTTTTCCCCTGAAGTATTATACTCAGTTTTGCTGGGTAGATGATTCTTGGTTTGAGTCCTAGTTCCTTTGACTTCTGGAATAACCTATTCCACGCCCTTCAATCCCTTAATGTAGAAGCTGCTAAATCTTGAGTTATCCTGATTGTATTTCCACAATACTGGAATTGTTTCTTTTTAGCTGCTTGCAATATTTTCTCCTTGACCTGGGAATTCTGGAATTTGGCCACAATGTTCCTAGGAGTTTCTCTTTTTGGATCTCTTTCAGGCGGTGATCAATGGATTCTTTCAATACTTATTTTGCCCTCTGGTTGTAGAATATCAGGGCAGTTTTCCTTGATAATTTCATGGAAGATGATGTCTAGGCTCTTTTTTTGATCATGACTTTCAGGTAGTCCCATCATTTTTAAATTGTCTTTCCTGGATCTACTTTCCAGGTCAGTTGTTTTTCCAATGAGATATTTCACATTCTCTTCCATTTTTTCACTCTTTTGGTTTTGTTTTGTGATTTCTTGGTTTCTGAGAAAGTCATTAGACTCCATCTGTTCCATTCTAATTTTGAGAGAACTATCCTCTTCAGTAAGCTTTTAAACCTCTTTTTCCATTTGGCTAATTCTGCTTTTGAAAGCATTCTTCTCCTCTTTGGCTTTTTGAACCTCTTTTGCCAATTGAGTGAGCCTATTTTTCAACATGTTATTTTCTTCAGCATTTTTTTGGGTCTCCTTTAGCAAGGTATTGACCCGTTTTTCCTGCTTTCCTTGTATCTCTCTCATTTCTCTTCCCAGTTTTTCCTGCACCTGTCTAACTTGATTTTCAAAATTCTTTTTGAGCTCTTCCACTGGACATCCACCTCGGATATCTGGGATACAGAGGCCCCAACCTCCACGTCTTTCCCTGATGGTAAGAATAGTTCCTCGTCATCAGAATTGAAAGGCAGAAACATCTGTACCCCATCAAAGTAGCTTTCTATAGTCTTATTTTTCTTCCCTTTTCTGGAGAATTTCCCAGCCAATTACTTGACTTCTGAGATTCCTGTCCACCCCCGCCTAGATCTGCCCAGCTAGTGCTTGGGGTCTGAGATTTAAATGGGCTTTCTGTGGCAGGCGCAGCTGCTATTCAATGTGAGCTTAAGTTCTGTTGCTCAGGTGTGGGCAGGGCTGCCTCCCAGGCTCAGTTCCCTCAGTGCGTTTATGCAGAGACCTTTGGTAATGGAGCTCCTGTCTTCTCAGGGAGTCCCAGCCGCCACTGCCTCTGCTGCTGCCTCTGCTGTGGCCTCTGCCGCTGCCTCCCAAGGGGGCCCAAGTCACAGAGACACCCCGCTCCTCTCTTGGCCAGCCCAGAAGTCTCTCTCACTGGCCTGTAGCATCTGTGGGTGGAGGGACCTTCCCGGCTGCCAGAGATTCCATCCCTGAAGCCAGCTCGGATCTGCTTCTCTGGGGCCCTGCAGCCAGGGCAGCTCAGGGATGGGCTCTGCTTTCTGGGGTGCGATGGACCCCTGGGGAGGGCTCTCCAGTGCTCTCTGGAACGGAAATCTTTCCCACTGTGTTTCTGCGTGCCTTGCAGTGCTCCAGAATTTGTGGGGAGTTCTTCTTGCAGGAAATATGTGGGCTGTGGGTTCGGAGTTAGCATATGTGAGTCTTTCTACTCTGCCATCTTGGCTCTACCCCCCCGAGTTAGCCTATTTTTAGATATTATTTTCCTCAGCATTTTTTTGGTTCTCCTTTAGCAAGCTGCTGTCTTGCTTTTCACACTCTTCCATGGCTTGAGTCTATTTCATATTCATTTTGGAGGTACTGGAGGCAGAAGCCCTGACTTCCTCTGACAGTATGTGTTATTCTTCCTCTTCTGAAAGGATGTAAAGAGATACCTGTTCACCAAGAAAGTAACCTTCTATGGTGTTATTTTTTTACCCCTTTTTTGGGCATTATCCCAGCTAGTTACTTGACTTCTGAATCCTTTGTCAAGAGGAGGGTCCTAGTGCTCTTCTTTCCCCCAGGATCATGATCAGGGCTGAGATTCAGATCAGCTGCTCAATTCCCCCAGGGGTTTTGGGTGGGTGTGGGGGTACCACAGTGGGCTGAGGCTCAGATTCCCTCCTCAGTTACACCAGAGGCTTTAAACTGAGCCTCTTGGACAATGGACCCAGGCTGCTTCTGTGGCCACAGTAGTCACCCGCTGCCTGCTTCTGCTGCTGCTGCCGCCTGTTCCACAGCCTGGAGCCAGTGCTGGGGGGACCCTGCTCTCCTCTCATCTGGCTGGGAAAGCCCTCCCACACTGACCTTTGAAGCTTTCTTTGTTGCTTGTGGGTTGAGGGATCTGGGATCCTCCCTGCTGGAGATTCTGTTCTGGGAACCTGTTCCTGGTTCTGTTCCTCCCAGTGCCAAGTGACCAGGGCTGGGCTCTGCTCCCCTCAGCATCCCTTGGGATAGACCTTTCCTGTCTCCCTTCCAGGTTACCTTTGGCTGGAAATCTCTTTCACTCTGTCATTCTGTGACTTCTGCAACTCTAGAATTTGTTGAGTCAATTTTTATAGGTATTTTGTGGGCTATAGGGGAAGCACAATAGTATATGTGTCTTTCTACTCTGCCAACTTGACTCCACCCCTCAATTTGTATTGTTTCTTTCTGGATGCTTATAATATTTTCTCCTTGACCTGGGAGCTCTGGAATTTGGCTATAATATTCCTGTGAGTTTTCATTTTGGGCTCCCTTTCAGAAGATGTTCAGTTTCTTTTCCTGCCTTCTGGTGAAACGCCACTTAATAGCTGTATTTTGGGCCCTCCTGGTTTTGAGTGAATTTAGAGTGAATGTCAATGGTAACTGTTTGGAACAGCAAACCTGAGGGTCTTCCCCTCCCAACTAGATTTTTTGTTTTTTTAATTAAAGGGACCAACCCTTAACTCACTTCTTAAAGAGTTGAGGCCTATACCCTGAATGGGATTAATTCACTTTAAGTGAGTACCTGAAAAGGCCTTAGCCTAAAAGGGCCAGTGTCTCCCATTGTATCCTGGGCCATCTCTAGTCATCCTGATGAATGCATGATCACTGGATTCAGATGGCTCAGGAGGAGAAAGTAAGGCTGGTGTCCTTGCACAGCCCTCCCTCACTCTAATCAAAGTCAACTGCAAGTCATATCATCATTTCCTTGATGTCATGGTCCTCTTCAAAAACAAAGTCAAACACAATGGAGAAATTAATATGTTTAACATGATTGTACATATATACCCTACATCAGGTTGCTTGTTCTCTTGGGGAGGGGGAAAGAAGGGAGGGAAGGAGAGAAATTTGGAACTCAAAATCTTACAAAATCAATGTTGAAAACTATTTTTGCATATAATTGGAAAAAATGCTATTAAATGCAAAAGAAAAACATTTTTGGTTTTTCAAAGATTGTATGATCTAAGGGGAAGTGTGGTTGCTCCTCTTCTGGCCTGTGCTATGGTCTGTCAGTGATCACATGTACTCTTCCCTAACAAAGAACTGTGATCAGAACTCCTGCACCTCTGCCACCTCAAGTGCTTTTGCTCTTTTGTAACTTGGATTCTTAGTCTCCTATGGTTACAAGAGTCAATTCTCCCTTCTCCCATGGACCCAAGATAGGGACTTTGCTCCCCCTATGAAGTGCCCTGGAACTGCAGCTAGGTCCTTGCTTCCCTTCAGTCAATGCCAGCAAAGAGTTCCCAGTAATCTCCTGACCAGATGTTTGACTCTTTTACAGTCTGTGGACTGAGAGTTCCCAAAGCGCCTACTGCTGCTGCCCTCAAGGGTAACTGCTAGCTTGCCAGGTCATGGCCTGCACTCCAGGCCCAACCACTACCTCAATGAGAAAGACCTTTTCTATCTATCTCCTATGTTGCCTTGGTCTGGAGAATTGTTTTTCCTGGAGCTTTTGTTGGTTCTGCCATTTCAGAATTCATTTTAGGTGTAATTTTTAAGTTGTTTGGAGGGGAATTTGGGAGAATTCAGGTGGGTTTCCTCATTTACTCTGTCACGTTGGCCTTGCCCCCATCTTTGGGACTTTTACACACTAGAAATCAAGTTACTGTAGTACCTAATGACTCCAACCTGTGAGGCTACCATATCCTACCTTCTAGGTTCGGATTTGGTGCCACCTTGAGGGATGCCCAGGTCACTACATATGTTACAGTTGACCCTTTCCAGTCAGTGAAATGGACAATTATGGCAGCACCCAGGGATAGGTGCTTTATAGGAACTGACTTTTTGAGCCCGCATTCAGTCTTGGATCAGCACTCAGAGCTACAATATTGTCTGAATCTTAGCTTTATCAGGTGGTAGGGTG
The DNA here is from genome assembly GCA_023548195.1 of Bettongia penicillata ogilbyi. Classification (NCBI taxonomy): domain Eukaryota; kingdom Metazoa; phylum Chordata; class Mammalia; order Diprotodontia; family Potoroidae; genus Bettongia; species Bettongia penicillata. The sequence continues at coordinate 7,631,585 of JAJHZJ010000121.1, forward strand.
GCTTCCTGTCCAGCTCCCTTTTCCCCATTTCCTTAGTCTACTACTCTTCACCCTCCCTCTACTGCCTTAATGTTCCTCTTGTTTTGTCAGTGGTTTAGTTGATGTAATATCTAGGCCCAGAGGGTGAAGAAAATATAACTATGTTGATACATATAGCTTCTGGATACAGAGAAAAAATATCTCATTACAATAACACTGGCTGACTGATGTTTGTAAAGCCAGTGGTACTTGGAGATTGATCATAGATTACTAGAGATTGAAGACAGAAATTGATTTCACAATTCTGGCTACCTATTATGACATACTAGTGGCCTTCCCTGGAAATTGGTACATAGTGGTCTATTTGACTAATGCATTTTTTCCAATTCCTCTCTCTGGAGAGGACCAGGAGAAATTAGCCTTTATTTGGTTGACATACAATGCACTTTTACGGTCTTTGCACAAAGATAGTTTAAAAGCCTTTAATTTTCCAGCAATGGGTGGATAGACTCAGATAAAGTTTTCTGTTTATGTAAAGATAATTCATTGCATAAAATCTTTTTTCTTTTTTTTACATTCTTTCAAATTTATTTATTTTTAATTTATAGAGTAAAACAAGCATTTTCATATCTTAGCATAATAAAAAGATGATTGTACATGAAACTACAAATCTATTATATATAATTTGTTATTCCTTTCAAATACATAGTAAAGTTGTCATATAATTTATTTATTTTTTCCTTTTTTTCTTCCCTTCCCCAATCTGGTCATGTTGGTGCACCCTAATCATACCATCATCATGTTAATTGATAGATTATACTTAAATAGTTGGACAACTAATCCACACAGAGACCTCTAGTAAAAGTAAAACTTTTGGATCCATTAGATCATTTATTGCCAGGAGCAGAGATAAGTTCTTTGTACTAAGAATGTCCTTTTGTTCCCAACAATAAGAAGGAGAAACATTGAGCACTTTAGATTGTGGTAAAAATGCATGCCTCACAAGGGTATTTTCTTGACCCCTCTATTGTACAACAGTACGAATACAAGGCAACAGGCAGCCCTCAAAATCATGTGAAGGGCAATTCAACAAGCCTCACCTCTGGAACCCTGACACAAGATGACACCACTAAATTGTAAGTATTAATTACCAATACTGATGCAAATTGGAGTCTATGGCAATGAGACTCAACTGAAGTGCACTAGGGATTTTGGTCCCAGTTTCTGACTGGATTCACAATATTACCTTTAAAAAATAGCTTCTTGCTTACTACTGGAACATAACTGGAACTGAGAGACTGACTTAGGATATTCCGGTCAATCTTAGGCAGAAATTCTAATCCTTCAATGGATGTTGGCTCATGCTGAGTCCCACAAGGTAGGTTGAGCTCACAAATCATTTGTCATCTAACAGAAATGGTATATGCAGAGCCTGGTCAAGTGAAACCCAAGGGAAACCAGCAGCCTAAATAAAACCATTGCTGATTAACAATCAAAGAGAATTCTTATTCTGGGTGAAACCTCCTCTTGTGACCTAGGACCCACACTTTGCTTAACTCCCAGAAGATGTTCTATTCACAGATGGAGTCACCACAAAGGAGACATTTCTCATCACTGATTAACTCTTAGAGACCCCCTTTTGCTACCTGTCCAAGTTCCCTGACTTTGTTATTTTAACTATGTAACAGCTGTCACAAAAGACCACTTGTCTGAAAATCTTATGTAAAACCTGCCTTCAACAGCACTGTATCTTTGACAAGAGGGCATATTCTATTACTTATCTGGACTACCACCCTACATGCTGCTGTGTAGGATGATGGGGTTGAACAAGACCACATGCGACTCTATCTTTGAATTCCTGTATTGGTGATAGTCCTCCCATTTACCTGAACTGAATCTTAAATTTGTATGATATAGAACACAAGTACATAGCAAAGTGTAGGAATGGTACTGGTCATGGTGAAATCTGCTCCACATATCTGAAATGAGTCAACAACAACCGGCATCACTAAAGGACAGAAAACAAATCATTTACTGCTGGACAGATGAGCAGTCAAAATGATCCAATTCCTATGTGCCAACCCTTTATTCTGATCTTGGTTGCTTAATGCCAACTCAAAGCATCCTGTCTAATCCATTTCACCAGAAAATAGATTTCTCTGGTTACTTTACCCAGCTTGGTGACATTGGCTCTGATTAGTCTATCTCTGGATTACAAATCACATAGGTTTCCTTGATTTGCTATACTGTCACGGTGTCCTTTGAGTCCAGGTTATACCTGGAAACAATGGGAAGGCCTTCTGCCAAGACCCTTTCTTGTTCCTTGCCAGATGGGAGGAGAAAGAATCATGGAAAATCCTTAGACTGGCATTTGAAGCTATTTACAATCTGACTTCAGCCTACCTTTTCAGGTTTAACCCACTCAATTTCCCCAGTGTACTTTATACTACCACTAGACAGAGCCAGTAGGTTTCCTTTTGGTGGAGGGAGGTCTTCAAGTATGGGTTGGATGACTGCTTGTCAGGGATGTTGGAGAGAAGATTCTTTTCAATGATAGGTTAGGTTAGATAACTTCTGAAGTCCCATCTGATCTGTGCTGTAGTCTATGTTAGTCTGATATCTTACACTTTCCAACTTCCTTATGTTTGCTTATGCCATTTCTGGTAGCTAATTGCACTCCTCCTTCCCAGAGGTTTTATTCATTCTTCAAGGTCCAGCTAAAATGTGATGTGTCCCGTAAAGCTTTCCCTTGCCCCAGTCCCTCCAAAAGTACTGATTTCTCTTTCATTTAATCTTACAGCACAGTGCTATATTAAAGTTTATACTAAACACACACTAATATGAATTGTATTCATGTCTCCATGTTTTCTGACCACTTTCATATTTTTAATCTTAGTACATTGACTATTTCTTATTTATCCTTGTATGTTTACCAATGCATAGCCAAGCACATAAAACACATTTCATAGCTTCAGGCCATTCCAACTTTGGTAGAACCTGCCAAACCATTGAGCTCCCAGTGTCACATTCACGACATGACAAGGCATTGTAAGATGATTTCATGGGGACAATGAAAATAGCAGTTACTAAACAAATACTGGACAAATACATATGCAAGTTAGTGAATGGCATAAAATACAATCTCATACTTTCTCTAATCTCCAACTTTTTCAATCAGCAGAATTATAAAAAAAGGATAGATATTCTTTTTTCAAAAAGAAAACTTGCACTTTGATGGCCCATCTAAGGGAGGTTGTATTCCAGATGTAAGCATCTTCTGGAGAACTTTGATTTTCAGAAAGTTACTAGCTGTGTGACCCTGGGCAAGTCACCTTACCTCAGTTTCCTCATCCATAAAACGAGCTGGAGAAGGAAATGCCAAACCATTTCAGTATTTTTGCCAAGAAAACCTGCAAAAATTCATGAAAAGTCAGACAGACACAATTAAAAATGACCAAAAACATTTACTCTTTAGGGGCCCCCTTGGACCTAAAGAGCAAAATATTTCCTAGGAAATTCAAATGCCATGAAATCTGAGACAAGCAGAGCTGACTTTAGATTCTAGATGCTTTATAATTTAACTTAATGAATACCATTAAGTATATAGGCAACTTTACTGGTCAGTCTGGGAATTTTCTAAGGCATATCAGACATCACATTTGGAATCAGCTAAGATTTGATGACCCTTTAGGATAGTTATGGTTGATATTTTACAAGTTAGAAAATAAAACCCCAATACACAAACGGTTAATACATCTGTTTCCTGTTATGAGTCCTGCAAGTACCTTGCAATAGGCTCAGGTAGACTTCCTTTAACTCTGAAATTGCTAACCCTGATATAACAGTCATTGCTCAAATGCCTCTTCTCTTTCAGTTGCACTCTTCTCTATTTTAAATCAGTGACCAGGAATTTACAAGGCTCTTATGTTCTGACCCAGACACACTAGACAATGGAGCAGACTGAAGTGGGCAGGCAAAGCTGAGGGAAAATGTTATGCGCCAACATATGCTCACATTATGTAGGAGGTCACATTTCTGCTTTCTCTTCCCTAGGCATTTTTTCCTTTGAATCTTGCCTGAGCCCATACACGGCACTAGTGACTCATTTTTGAAGCATCATGGGGAGAAAAAGACTACTCTTCTTACAATAAAAATATACCCAGTCTCTGTAGAAAAATCCAGACATGCATTTGTTCTCCATGATTAGCATTTTATCTTCTTCCCTTGTTCTAAAGTTCTTTGTCTATAAGCACATGGATTCTTATTTTCAATGGCAGCCTTTTCGAGGATGTGCCTTAGTTTTCTTCTTGCGTTCCTCACTACCTTCATCCATATTCTCCTTCTTCCCTCACCTCTAAGAAAAAAATTGATGTAGTCATGATCAAAACTAACCCTTTTCCTTATATACTTGATGATATTCCCCTCCTGTTTCATCTGTTTCATTGTATTACCTCCATCTCCAATAATGATTATAACAAGAATAATGATGAGTATATTATATTATTATACTATTATATAGCACTTTAGTCCCCACAAGAACCCTGGGAGGTAGGTGCTATTATTATCTCTGATTTACAGTTGAGGAAATTGAGGCAAGCAGAGGTTAAATGACTTGCCCAGGGTCACACAGCTAGGAAGTGTCTGAGGCTTGATTTGAATCCAATTTTTCTGGAATCCAGACCCTGCCCCTATCCACTGTTCCACCCAGGTGGCCCAATTCATCTTTACTATCTTTCTTTTTATAGGCTCTTTCTGATGGGGTACCAGTCCAAGCCAAGATCTTGGTCCCTTGGACTGGGAGGGTTTAGGCCTCATTTGTCTGAAGGGAAAACCTGGTCTTGGGGGGGCTCCTTGGATTCCCCTTATTTGATTTAACCTTCTCTTGAGTTCCATATCCCAGCCTGGTTACTCCATATCTTATCAAAATCCTGTTGTCCAGATTACTGGCCACTACTTTGTATCCTTTCGACATTCCCTACCTTTGGTCCTATTACTGGTCATTCCATAGCATTACTTCCCCAGTCAAGACCATCTCTCGCACCCCAGACTACTAGGAAGCACCTAGATTCTTCCCTCACTTTTTTCTGTATTTAAGTTCCATTTCCACTCCATGAAGGCTCTCAGATTCATTTAGCTCAGACTCTGTCTAGCTGAGAGTCTACCTGAGCCACTTGTGAAAACAAGTGTTACAAATGCTTAGACTCCTTAAAAGTCAACCCAATATGGTGAATCTTTAATAAACATTTTTCTTTGACTTTAAGAAGGCTTGTGTCTCATTCATTTGAGCTGGACCCGGCGTGTTGGTATTTCGGGGTCCCCAGCACCCCTAAACTCAACATTTCTATTCACAGTACAAATATGTCCTGTTCTCCCTTTTTCTATGAAAACTTTCTTTGATCCTTCTCCAACCCTCAGGCTCTTGTTCCTTATCTTTCCTGTCCTTCACTGTCAAATTTGACTAAAAAAAAGCACTCAGCATTGTACTAGGTGCTGAGGATAAAAATATAAAAATCAAGGTACTGACCTTCTGGGAAAGACAACATATGGGATGTGGTGATCAGAGAGGGACATTTTATTCACATAGATGGAAAGAGGGGTCAGTCCTATAGGATAACTCACTGACACTCTTCCCTGATTTGATTATCATTGCCAGGTAGAAAGAACAGGGAAGTACATTTGGTGTGGGATGATGGAAAGCTGCAATACCAGGATGGGTTGGTGAGTGTTGTTTGTTCTTTATTCTAGGAGAGCACAGTGACATCAGGAAGGTCATGTCTTGACTGGCAAGTGAGTTGGATTTAAATGAGGTAGGGCTATGCAAACTCATCAGCCTCACTATCCTTTGGAGCCATCTGAGTCCAGTGGCGAGATGAAGATTAGAGTGACTTGCGATAGCCCCAGATGCAGTGGTATGTAGTGGGAGACCTTGGTCTTTTTAAACTAAGGTCTTTTCCAGGTCTCAGTTTGTCTGAGGCAATGTCCATTCAGTGATTAAGTATAAGTAGAAATGAGACAAAAATGGCTTTTACCTAGTCAAAGACAAAAATCAGTCTGGGAGGGGAAGACCCTCAAATTTTTTGGCCAAAACAGAAGCCATTGCTATTGACACTTGTTCTGAGCCATCAAAACCCAAACAATGACCTAGTGAGGAGTGGACTGGGGCCTATTATTGGTCAATCTGTGACAGCTAGAGTGATTTGGATTTAAGACCTGGTCAAGTAGCTCGATTTGAATTCCTATAGCCCTGGGTCAATCAAAGCCTGGGGTTCTAATGCAGTATTTCAAGAAATCATAAATGAAGCTAAATGGGGCAAAAAAGTTAATTGTCCCAGTCTTTTTTTTTTGACTGGAGTGTTTTATGGATACTCCAGCCCAGTATTATATAGTATATTGACAGATAAACAGAAGTTCAATCAGGGATAAAGTCATACATGACCTTTGCCTCCACTATCCCTAACAGGGCAATATGCTGAATGGTGGCCCAGATAGATGAGCAGTGGGATATAGACTTCATTTGAAAACACAGAGCCACTAAGGGCCTGGGTTTTACATAGAGTTTTCAGACAAAGAACCTTCAGGGGCAGCTGTCATGTTGCCACATTGTGCGGCATTGGGTTCAGAGAACATGGACCAGAAGCAAAAAGGAGATGGCTAAAAATTAACCAGGAAGACCAATTCAGAATAAGGAAGGTAGAATTGTAATTGTCCCTCACTGGTGAGCTTGCTAGAGAGTTTCAGTAGCCATCTTAATTGGAACTGGGTACAGTTTAATCCTTCAGCATAACAAAATTGAAGGCAGGCCTAAGGGGTGGGGCAGAGATCATTCATATGTCGGGGTGACTGGAGACCATTGTGTTAGCTGTAGATCACCAAAGAGAAGCCCAGGATTGGAAGAAGCCAGAGGCAGAATACTAGAATAGTTTAATTTATATTTGTACTTGCTGTCCCCAATCCTCTACCATATACTAACTTGTTGAAATTTACTTTCCTCTCCTATCATTCCATGAAAACCACTTTTTATTTTTTTATCAAAGTCACTAATGACCTCCTTATTACCGAGTTCAATTATCTTCTTTTTTTTTCTAGTCATAGAGTGTCGGATACAGATCTGGAAGGAACCTTAGTAGTCGTATGGTACAGGGCCTTCATTATATAGATGAGAAAACCAAGACCAGTAGATGTTTCCAAGGTTACACAGTCCCAAGGGAAAGAGCCAGAAATGAAATCCAGGTTCTTTGACTCCAAATTTAATCAGTTTTTAAAAATTTCACAATGCTGTCTGCTTGACACCTCTGGACCATTTGACACTAACGATCATTCCCTTCTCATTGATAGCCTTTATTTCTTTGCATTCAATGATTATATTTTTTTGATGCTCCTCCCATCTCTCTGGCTACTCCTTTTTTTCTTTCCAGGATCTTCCTTCTCTTCTTCCAAACTCTTGAATGTGAGAAACAGAATTTAGAAACATTACCAGTTGGGGGAAGGGGACTTTTGGCTTTGAAATATCTTTGGGATATCTACTTGAAAAAATCCAATATGTAGTTTCTGAGTCAGGGCTGAATATCAGGAAATAGTAGGGCCAGTTATCTAAATCTGGAAGTCATCTATATAGATGGTATTTGAACTCACTGGACTTTGATAAGATCATTAAGTGACAATACTTAGAAAGAAGGTCCAGGACAGAACCATGGAGTTCACTCATGCAAAGAGCATAGGGTATACATGATGCTTTCGAACATTATGAGTATGGCATCATGCTAAATACTGTGGTGCCTTTTCTATCTTCAAGTAATATTTTATTGGGAATGATGAGATACATAAAGATGAAAATATATACAAGATGGTTTATGATATATTCCAATGAAGACTAGTTAGGGCTATTGGAGTTCAGAAGAAGAAGATTTCACTTAAAAATGACATAGTCTAGGAAAGTTTCTCAGAGGGAACAGGATTTGAGCTGGGCATTGAAAGGAGGCAGTGTAGTTCAGTGGAAAGAACATGGGTTCCATAGAAGATTTGGGTTGACTCTGATACCACCTGTGTGACTTGGGTCGAGTAATGTAACTTTTGTGTGCCTCAGTTTACTAACCTGGAAAGTGAGAGAGCTGGACTAGATGACTTCTGAGATCCCATTCAGCTCTGAATCTATAATCCTATAAAATGATTAATAACAATGATAGACCACACTCATAGATAGTACTTTAAGGTTGGTAAAGTGCTTTTTAGACATTAGCTAATACGAGTCACAAAAACACTTTGAGGGTTGTAATCATTATCCCTATTTTGTAGATAAGAATTGAGGCTCAGAGAAATTAAGTAGTTTCTGAGGACAAATGAGTAAATATGGAAGGAAGAGGTGAATCCAATTCTTTTAGAATTTTAGGATAGTATATGATGGAGAGGAGGACTTGGCATGGGCAGGAGAAGTCAGGGAAATGACATTCATGAAAACAGAAAATATAGCAAGTATAAATTCTGCTCTGGATGCTTTGTGTGGATCACCTCTCTTAAGAAATAATTTTCTTTGTGGAAGTGGGTAGGGGAAGATAATTATTTTCTTCTTCCATCTACCTTTCTTTCAGTTAAAAAATATTCTGTTTATTCTATTTCCTAAAACATTTCATTTATATATAATAATATATATTATATTAAATATATTATATATAATAATATATATTATATTAAATATGTTATATATTATATAGATTAACGATATATCATAAATGCTAAAGATTATCTGAGGGAATGTTTGTTTTATTTCGTGTCTATTAGAATTTCAAGGAAAATGGAATCGTTAGTGACTAATCCACAGAAAGGTACATCACTACATATTAGGAGGAAATCGGAGTTATGCCTGAAAATTCTTTTAAATATTTGAAATGATATAATTGGATCATTTTAATTACATAGTATAGTAGAAAGAACACTGTGCTTGGAGGCAGAAAACCTAAGTCTGAGTCTCACTTCTAATACTTACTAGTCATGTGACCATGAACAAATCACTTGAATACTTATGGTCTCATTTCACTAATTTGTAAAATGAAGAAATAATAAAGTTACTAATTCTTGGGAATGTTGTGAAGAAAGTGCTTTGTATGCCTCAAATCAGTATATATGATACCCCTAGTTGGTAATCCTCTCCTTGAAAGCACTTCATCTGCATTTTTACAGATGTATCTGGGTATGTTTCCCTCTAGTGGAACGTAAGCTTCTTGACAGCAGGGACTATTTTCATTTTTGTCTTTGTATTTCCACTGCTCAGAATACACCTAGCACTTAAGATTGTTGAATTGGATTTGATATAATTATGAATGATTGTAATACATACATACATACATACACATACATATATATGTATGTGTATACACACACACACACACACATATATATGTATATATGAAAGAATCAACCTTTAATCTTGCCAGATGCTATGGAAATAAACGGAAAGCCTTTCATTTGCTATTGTATTTTTACTCAGAGTGAAAGATTATCCTGAGCTTATTAGCCTAACATTAGTATTTTCCTTTATGTATCTGGTTCAGTAGCTCAAAGGATTTAAAGGAGTCTAGAGACAAAGAGGAATGAACTGGCGGTTTTTATTCTCATCAAATAGCTTTTATTAAATGCCATGTGGATCTGGGGCTATTCTGGGTATTATAAAAACAAGCTTAAGCTTAAATAGTCTCTGTCCTCTAGGTGATCATGCTGGAAAGATCTTTTATCTCTCTCCCAAATTGACCTTTTGTTGTTTTGCACATAAAATATTGACTTCAAAGTGACAGGAGCCAATTTGTCCTTACAGATGATGGCTTTTCTCCTTGCCCTTTCAATATTCAGAGGTTGGGCATTTGATGGGGCAGAAATCCAGCAAGAAGAACTCGAGGAATCCAAGACACCAAGTTCAAGAAGGTTAAAATGATGCAGCATTCATCTTCTATTAACATTTATAACTTCTGTACATGGAAGCTCAATTTCGTGATTCTGCATTTCTGAAGCGAATTAGAAAAGGGAGAGAATATCAAGCATTACTGTGATGAAAAGAGAGGTAGGGCTAAGTAAAGGACAGTAGAGAAATACAGTTCCCAAGAATGAGGAATATAACTTTTCTGTTTTTGGAGCAGAGTCATTGTAGTGTTTGACAGGAGAAAGAGCACTGGGCTCTGCAATCAGAGAAAACGTGATCAAATCCCGTCTATGATGCTTACTGTGTGTGTGACCTTGAAAAAGTTGTTTATTCTTTTTTCTAACTAAATTTTATTTGTCAAAATCACTGAAATATATTTTTTTTCTCTTTCACCCCTCATTACATTGGAAAAAAAGAAAGGCAAAATTTTTGTAGCAAATCTATAGAGTTAAGCAAAGCAATTTCCATAGTTGAGAATATTTTATAGTAATCTCTCTGGGCCTCTGTTACCTCATCAATAAAGTGAAGGAACTAGATGGCCTCTGAGGTCTTTTTCAACTCTAGGTTGATGATGCTTTTGCATTATGCAGTCCCTAGGGAACCTGAAGAGGTGACTGAGGTTTGTGTGATCCATCTGGCAAATGGAAACACAGAAATTCTGAACATAAGGACTGTCTCTGTCCATCTTTTCTTTATTTAGTTTGGAACTGATGTATGAATTCATCTGGTTATGTTTTGTTTCCAGGTGAGAGCAGTTATACAAAAGTCGGGGGTGGGGGGCATCATCATGACGTCAACGGCCAAGAGATCACAGTCACACACAAAGACATTCTGATAAGTCACAGAGAGTTCACAATCTGCGTCAGTAACATGAGTCTCTTCACTGAAGAAGTCATGAATGCTTCATACAATGATATAAGTAATGACAATTCAGTAACGTTACCAAAAAAAAAAAAAAAGGAGCTTTGAAATAAATACAGAGGCAAATCTCTATGGTGGCTTGGTCATTGTATAATCAGGGAGGCAACATGGTATATTGGGAATAGCACTGAGTATGGCACCAGAGGACTTGAGTTCAAATTCCAATTCTGCCACTTATTAGTATGAGCTTGGGAAGTCACTTAATTTCTCAGGTTTCAGGCTCCTCATCTGTAAAGTGAGGAGGTTGGATTATATGATGTTTTAGGTCCCTTGTAGTTCTAAAGTTTTGATCCTATGATTCCTAGCTGTTTCAGGCACCAAGACTCCAATGGAAGATCCAATGCTGGGGCATACATGTCTTCCCAATGATTAACACTATCTGAGAATTGGTGCTTCAAGGGATTCTAGAAACAAGGCAACTCTCTGGACCTTTCACATTTCATTCTCATTAGGTGTGTCACAGTCTAGATTGAACATGATGGTAGTTATAAATAGTCATAGGCAAGGTGATTTTTATCATCTTAAGAGGTCTTCTAGCTCACAGAAAATACGTAGAATGATAGTCCTCCTGGGAGCAGAAATCTGCCTATATTTCTGGCTTAGTAGATATTTAAGATCTCCAGCACCCATTGGAAAGATTACCAAAGTATTTTATTGTCCTCTTGCATTATCTGCCTCCTTGAGTTTTCTGTTAGTTGTATTTTCCTAGAATTCCTTGGGGATAAGTGTTTGTATACCTGATTTTCCAGGCAAGCTATATTTACAAGGAAAAAGAGAGGAACAGGGAATAGTTATAGACTTCCCCAAAGTCAACTGAAGTTTAATTAGTTCCTTATCAAAGTCTTTGACACTTTTGGATAGATTATTTATCACATACATTTATTTTGTAGGGTTTGTTTTGTCCTATATAGTTGACACAGTCTTCTAAGGTTACTAGTTCTGTTTCTTATTTAATATCTACTTCTCCTCTTAAATACAATTCTTTGTCTCTTTCTCGGTTTCTGCTTGTCTCTGTCTATCAGTCGCTCTTTGGATTGCTTGTATTTGAATTTCCCTTTTTGGGTTTTGTTTTTAATGGTATAGTGAAATGGCATTGAGAATTGGATTTGAAATCAGAAAACTTTAGCTCAAATTCCAATTCTACAACTTACTATTTGACTTAAGATAACTCCCTTTTCTCTGATTCCCTCAGTTTTCTCATCTTTAATGACTGTTAATCAGCTACCACAAACATGTTGATTTTATAAAATTATATGGGTTATATTAAAATTATCTGGGTTTTGCTTGGATATTTTCAAGATATGTTGGCATCTGAAAGAACAATTAATATTGATATGGTGCAGGCATTGTCTAAATGTGTTCTTTCTGCAAAACCTTGACTTCAGGATGACAGTCAGTCATTTAACAAAGTCTTCTTTGATTTGCTCCTCCCCCTCTGCCTCGATTAGCCCTATGTTGGATGTTTGTTTCCTGGAGAAGTCCAAAGGATTTTAGTCATCCTCTTCATTCAGTGATCCAATTTGACCTGGGGAATAAAACTTGAAACCTTCAATTTCTATTGATGCACATTAAAATTTTTGTACTTATTTAGTCCAGCTGATATTTTGATAACATTGCAGATGAAGCAGTTGTTTTAACTTGCTCTCAGTGGAGCCATATTACTTTTTTTTCTTAATATAAATTAATTTATTTAACTTTTTACATTCATTTTCACAAAATTTTGGGTTCCAAATTTTCTCCCCATTTATCCCCTCCCCCAACCCAATACACAGAGCATCCTAATTTCCCCTATCACCAATCTGCCCTCTCTTCTATCATCCCTCCCTTCTCTTGTCCCCATCTTCTCTTTTGTCCTGTAGGGCCAGATGACTTTCTATTCCCCACTAACTGTATTTCTTATTTCCTAGTAGCAAGAACAATACTAAACAGTTGTTCCTAAAACTTTGAGTTCCAAATTCTCCCCATCCCTCCCTCCCCACCCATTCCCTTTGGGAAGGCAGGCAATTCAATATAGGCCCTATCTATGTAGTTTTGCAAATGACTTCGATAATAGTCATGTTGTATAAGACTAACTGTATTTCCCTCCATCCTATCCTGCCCCCCATTGTTTCTATTCCATCTTTTGATCCTGTCCCTCCCCAAGAGTGTTGACTTCAAATTGCTCTCTCCTCCCATTGCCCTCCCTTCCATCATCCCCCCAACCCTGCTTATCTCCTTCTCCCCCACTTTCCTGTATTGTAAGCTAGGTTTTCATACCAAAATGAGTATGCATTTTATTCCTTCCTTTAGTTGAATGTGATGAGAGTAAACTTCATGTTTTGTTCTCAGCTCTCCTCTTTTTCCCTCCACTAAAAAGTCTCCTGCTTGCCTCTTGAATGAGAGATAATTTGCCCCATTCCATTTCACCCTCTCTCCTCCCAATACATTTCTCTCTCACCATTTACCTTAATTCTCTTAAGATATGGTCCCATCCTATTCAATTCACTCTGTGCTCTCTGTCTCTGTATGTGTGTGCATGTATGTATGTGTGTGTACATGCATGCGTGTACGTGTGTGTGTGTGTGTGTGTGGTCCCACAAACTACCCAGATATTGAAAAGTTTTAAGAGTTACAAATATTGTCTTTCCATGTAGGAATGTAAACAGTTCACCTTTGGTAAGTCCCTTAGGACTTCTCTTTGTTGTTTACTTTTTCATGCTTCTTCTCATTCTTGTGTTTGAAAGTCAAATTTTCTTTTCAGCTCTGGTCTTTTCATCAAGAATGCTTGAAAGTCCTCTGTTTCATTGAAAGACCATATTTTCCCCTGAAGTATTATACTCAGTTTTGCTGGGTAGATGATTCTTGGTTTGAGTCCTAGTTCCTTTGACTTCTGGAATATCCTATTCTACACCCTTCGATCCCTTCATGTAGAAGCTGCTAGATCTTGTGTTATCCTGATTGCATTTCCACAATACTGGAATTGTTTCTTTCTAGCTGCTTGCAATATTTTCTCCTTGACCTGGGAACTCTGGAATTTGGCCACAATGTTCCTAGGAGTTTCTCTTTTTGTATCTCTTTCAGGTGGTGATCGATGGATTCCTTGAATACTTATTTTGCCCTCTGGTTCTAGAATATCAGGGCAGTTTTCCTTGATAATTTCATGAAAGATGATGTCTAGACTCTTTTTTTGATCATGGCTTTCAGGTAGTCTCATAATTTTTAAATTGTCTCTCCTGGATCTATTTTCCAGGTCAGTTGTTTTTCCCATGAGATATTTCACATTATCTTCCATTTTTGTATTCTTTTGGTTTTGTTTTGTGATTTTTTTTGGTTTCTCAGAAAGTCATTAGCCTCCATCTGTTCCATACTAATTTTGAGAGAACTATTTTCTTCAGTGAGCTTTTGAACCTCTTTTTTCCATTTGGCTAGTTCTGCTTTTGAAAGCATTCTTCTCCTCATTGGCTTTTTGAACGTCTTTTGCCAATTGATTGAGACTATTTTTCAAGGTGTTATTTTCTTCAGCATTTTTTTGGGTCTCCTTTAGCAAGGTATTGACCTGTTTTTCATGCTTTTCTTGTATCTCTCTCATTTCTCTTCCCAGTTTTTCCTCCACCTGTCTAACTTGATTTTCAAAGTCCTTTTTGAGCTCTTCCATGGCCTGAGCCCATTGGATATCTATTTCAGATGTTTGGGGTACAGAGGCCTTGACTTCTATGTCTTTCCCTGATGGTAAGCATTGTTCTTCCTCATCAGAAATGAAAGGAGGTAACATCTGTTCCCCAAGGAAGTAGCCTTCTATGATCTTATTTTTCTTCCCTTTTCTGGGCACTTTCCCAGTCAGTTACTTGACTTCTGAGATTCCTCTCCACCCCTGCCTAGATCTGCCCAGCTAGTGCTTGGGGTCTGAGATTCAAATGCTGCTCCCTAGCCTCAGGGCTTTCAGTGATGGGCGGGGTTGCTATTCAACGTGAGCTTATGTTCTGTTGTTCGGGTCGGGGCAGTGCCTCCTCCCAGGTTTAGTTCCCTCAGGGCGTTTATGCAGAGATCTTCAGTAATGGCCCTGAACTCCTCTCTGCTCTGGGAGTTCTGGGCCACCACTGCCTCTGCCACTGCCTCTGCCGCTTCCTCCCGAGGGGGCCTGAGTCACGGAGACACCCTGCTCCCCTCTTGGCCAGCCCAGAAGTCTGTCTTGCTGACCTGTAACGCCTGTGGGTGGAGGGACCTTGGTGGCCATGGGAGATTCCATCCCTGAGGTTTGCTGGGATCTGCTCCTCTGGGGCCGTGCGGCCAGAGCAGGGCAGGGCTGGGCTCTGCTGTCCAGTGCACGATGGACCTTTGGGGTTGGTTTTTCAGGGCTCTCTGGAACGGAAATCTCTTCCACTGCATTGCTGCCCAGCTTGCACTGCTCCAGATTTTGTGGGGAGTTCTTTTTACAGGAAATTTATGGGATGTCTGTTCAGAGCTAGTATATGTGAATCTTTGTACTCCACCATCTTGGCTCCTTCCCCCTGGAGCCATATTACTTAATGTGATTCATGTAGATTGATCGATCAGTATGAAAATTTGTTCTGACTCCTTTGAATTGAAAGCAATATTCAATTGCATAGTAAGTTTTATTCAAGAGCTATGATAATGGACTTGAGGTTACACTGAACTAGAGGGAACTGAAGCTATCTTCTTGAATGTTTCTGTGTTTTGTGTCACCTCTTTTTACATCATGGTATTGTTGGAGTGCTTTGATTAAAGAATAGTTTTCCATGGTGATAACAAATACTCAATATTCTTGTGTTTATTTTGTATATTTGCAGGACTTAAACAAGCCATGAGTGTAAAACTGAGTCAAAGGCTTTGCAACAATTGATAAAGACAATGCAGATATTGTATTTTCAATAATTATTGGAGCTGTGAACACTTAGAAGGAAACAACAAACCCTGAGACTGAGAAATAAAATCTCTGAGACCTTTTGGCTTTGTCTTCTTGTTTTTCTATCGATATATTATTTTCTTGTGTTTATTGATTTGTGTGTGTGTGTGTGTGTGTGTGTGTGTGTGTGTGAGAGAGAGAGAGAGAGAGAGAGAGAGAGAGAGAGAGAGAGAGAGAGAGAGAGAGAGAGAGAGAAAGAGAGAACCCTTGAATGCACAATATTTGGAGCCATCACTACTACCTCCATCTTTTGGGAGGAGACAAATAATGCTTTTTGTTAGCAAAAATGAGGTTAGGAATCTGGTAAAATGCTTATACTACTAGGAAGTTTAAAAAAAAACTTTATTTTAAAAAATATGGAACACTTCATTATTCTTGCACTGAAGCCGTGCCATTCCCTCTTTTGGTCCAATTTAAATATGTGTGTTGCTTAAATGAGCACCACTGTGAAGTTTTTGAGACAATAATTAGGTATCTTATCCAGGCACAACATCTCCTACTTTTGCAGAGATGATAAAATGTCAGTATGTACCCTTGAAACAGAAATTTTGTCATTCATTATATTAATGATGCATAAACTTTCTGTTTCTCATTTAATCTTTCATTTTCATTGTGTTAAATTTCTTGAGACCCGAAGTTCCTGAAAATTTTCCATGTCCTCTTTCTTTCGGACTTCTTTTTCTTTTTTCTTATCATGTCTTTGATTCTGCAGTCTTTGTAGTAAAGGTTTTGATTGAAGTTGAATTGTTTATTTTGTTCTTTGAACTGCTTTCACTTCCTGGTATTACCATATCTTTTTGATTTTTTCAATTGCTATTTCAAGAAATCTAGAATTTCTAATATTCTTTTGATCTTCAGATCTCTCTGCATATATCTCTTTTGTCACCTTTAATTGAGTAATGGGGCAATCCAGCTTTCTAGTCCAAATAACAGCTAGACGTTATCTTGTAATGTTTTTCACCAGATCTTGAAGAGTTCATTTTTGTTGATTCTGTCATAACGGCATTTGACACTTGTCTTTCGGTGTGTCCTTTGATAGCCTACATTTTTCAGTAGCTTTTTTACTGTGACAATGAATCTTTCATACACTGTGTCTAAGCCCCAAGGCATTTTTATACTTTTTATCAAATATAGTAGGAGAATACATTTGTTCATCATGTTTATAGCAAATGCCAGATTTTAAACATTATTCTGTTCTGGTATAGTTGGTTTACTAGTGGGATTCATGGCACTGAATTAAAAAAAAAGATTTTTCAAAAATGACAGGCCATAGCTATTTCATTTCCCAAATCAACTGAGAGTGGTATTATTTTTGCATCATCGTTTCATTATGTAGTATATTAGTAGTTTAAGCGTAGATTCTCAATACCTTCAGGATCTTTAGCTTTTTTCTCTTCAATTTGAAGAAACCATTTAATTTCTTTTCATATCTTGTCTAATATATGTTTGGAAAGGAAGTTATTTGTTGTAACTCTCCTTTATTGATCTGCAATATGCGACAGTGTAACTTGAAATGAAAAATGTCTTTAACGAAAAGCATTAATATTTGTTTCTAGTTTTGTTATAATGACATATTTCTACATAATAAAATCATTTATATCTTTAGTCTATTTTACTTGTATGTCTACTTTAGTGATCAGTGCTATTTGCCTGGAAGATGTCCCAATAAATGGGGCATTGATATTTCTGATTTCTTCTGATGCATCTTGCCTTTTTATGATACCAGAACATAAAATTGAACCACTGTCCCCAAAATTCCCTTTATTAAATTGTTCATCATGGTAAGTCAAGGCCAGTTAACTTTTATTCCCCCTCTGACTCTGATCCTGATTTTTCAGACTTAAAAAGCACACCTCTGCTGTTGTCTCATCATGGATTTTTCCTCCACACGTGGGACGGGAGCATTCAATTGTCTTGAACCATTTCCATCCTAGAATATACCTTCTCTAGGTCCACCCCTGTCCCACATTGGTTTTTCTTGGGGCTTCCATTTTGTGAGGAAACCAAAGCCAGTCCATCTTTAGTCCGTCCTGCCTCTGTTCTTGACATTCTCAACTTCAAAATCATGACTCCATGACAGGTACTTTCTTCCCTACCTTGATTTCTCCTCCCCTGGCTTTTCATCTTTTTTTTTTTTTGTGTGTGTGTGTCTTGTCTTCCTCCATTCAAAGGTAAACTCCTTGAGTGCAGGGACTGTCTTTCTTTTTGCCTGTATTTGTATCTCTATTATTTAGCAGAATGTTTAGCACACATTAAAAGTATAACAAATGATTGTTTCCTCTTTCCATCTCTCCATCCCTCCCTCCTTCCCTTCCCTCCTTTCTTCCTCCTCTTCTCTCCCCTCCTCTTCCCTCCCTTTGCTCTCCTTCCCTTCCCTCCTCTCCCCTTCACTCCCCTCCCCTCTCCTGCCTTGTCTTCCTTCCTCCTTCCCTCCTTCCCTTCCTTCTTCCTCCCTTCCTTCCCTATTTGTAGAGCAATATACTTTTATACTTCCCAGTCTATATTTTGTTTCTTTGAGATTCCTAGGATCAGTTTTATACACATTAGCTGGGGTTGTTAATCCAATTAGTGGCCATTACCAGATGTTACTTGAATGGTATTTAACTATTGCTGCTAGGCTTTCACAGGAGTTCCAGGGTACATAATGTCCCTGCTGATTGGCATTACCTTACTTTGTATTACTCCCCCTAAAAATTAATTATGGGATGGTCTTTGAGACAGTTGTTACAGTCATGATCATATCATCATCATTGTCATCTTCATCATTGCCATATTTAACGAAACTATTTCTCATCTATGGAGATCTTTCACTCATTCACTTGCTCCTTGCATGACTAGATTCTTAAATTTCCTCGTACTTCTAGTCCATCCTTGGGTATATAGCTATGACTTCAAACAAGTCTTTTCACCTTTCTGGGTCTCTATTTCTATGTATGTAAAAAAAGAAGAAAGCTTGGACTAGTGATCCTTGAGATTCTTTTAAGCTCTAATAATTCTAAATTTTCCACCAAACATATACCTTACTGTCTAGGGCTTAATACAATTCCTAGTACATAGAAGGCAATTAATGTATGCTTTTTGAATTGTATACTTCCCTTTGTTCAACTTAATCCTTTATTTTATTTGGCAATTTAAAAAAAAACAAAATAAAACTATATTGGCAAAGGCAGACTATGGGAAAAAAAAGAGCTGCTTCCCTAGATGCAAATCCTACCAAAGACAGTTTTTAAACAAGAAAAACTGCTAATAAATACAAGTTATGGTAACATTTGATTGCGTGTTGGCCACATTAAAATCCAAACCAACATGTATCTAATGAATGAGAAACAACTTAATAACTTTAGGATGAAGCAAGAAGCCTCTTGAGAAAATTCATTATCTCCTGTGGCTATGCTTGAAGTTGAACATCTATATGTCTCCACTTTGTAGAGATTTTTCTCTCCTGGTTTCTAGATGCCAAAGTTTGCCTGGAGCACTGATGTGGGAAGTATGGAATTTTCCTCTACAGAAAAGGCCATGAACTATTGAGCATTTGCTTGGGAGGGCATCCATTCATTTAAAGAAAGATTTAGAGTTTGAGTCTTGCATATAAATCTAGTCAGCTCTGTAAGGGGAAATAAAAGCACCTATTAAAAATGAATCTTTGGGTTAGTTTGTGAGGCAAAACTCTTTTGGAGAGAAATGTGCTGAAACATGGTAGGAAAAATTAGCTCTCCTAGCATTCATGGATGCAATTCAACACATTGAGAGAGGCAATTTACAAATAGATTTTCTAGCTCCTTCAGAGAAAGGTTTAGGTTTCATGTTTGATAGGCCATTGGATGTTATGAGGTGAATATCCCATAAAATAGTGTTCTCATTCCTCTTCCTAGTAACTAGATTAAAATTGAATCAATCTATACTGAGAGTTCTTTTTTCTTTCCAAGGTGAAGAAAACTAGGTTCTTTAATGGAAAGGACTAGGTTTTTATTCATGGGGACAAATCACTGTGATACCAGGGCTCTAGACTGAGTTTGTTTCAATTTAGTAATAAAGTGTATTAAGGGCCTACTATGTGCCATGCATTATAATACTTGGCACTGAAGAGATCATGATAAAAATAAATTCTTTCCTTCAAGGAATTCACTCTACCTAGGATAAAGAACAGGTATAGCTAAGGAGTGAGTAAAATTCATACAAGGTAATTTTTTCTTGGTGGGAGGAGGAATGAATGTGAGACACTAGTAACTGATGTTTGAACTAACTTAAGCAGTATAAAACATAAATTCATTGTTCATTTTTTACAATTTTTCCTCCAATTTCAAATTCAAATTCTTTCCTCTCTCCTGCTCCTCTCCCAACTATAGAGAAGGCAAGAAATAACATACCAATTATATATTTGAAATGATGCAAAACATATTTCCATATTAACCATGTTACAAAAAGCAAGAAAAATAAAGAAATTGAAAAAAAGATACTCCCATCTCTACTCTGAGTTCATCAGTTCCCTCTCTGCATGGAGATAGCATTTTTCATCATTGGTTCTTTGAAATTTTCTTGGATCATTGTCTCGATCAGAATAGCTGTCTTTCATAGCTGATCATCCTTACAATATTATTGTTATTGTGTACAATGTTCTTCTGGTTCTGCTCACTTCATATAAGTCTCCCCAGGTCTTTCCAAAACCACCCTGCTTATCATTTCATAAAATAATTTGTATTCCATTGCAATCATATACCACAATTTGTTCAGGTATTCCCCCAATTAATAAACATCCCATCGATTTCCAGCATTTGCAACCACAGAAAAAGTTACTATAAATATTTTTGTACATATAGGTCTTTTTCTTTTTTCTTTCATCTCTTTGGGATACAGACCTAGTTGTGGTATTGTTAGGTTAAAGGGTACATATATAAACTAGAGAGTTTTCATAGGGTATCAAATCACTATGATTTTCCTCCCCTAGGAAAAGTGCATGCCTTTCTCACACTGGCAAATATAATATATTTCTTCTAGAGCTGTCTGGAGCACAAATTCTAATTCCTGTTCTTGTTTTGTCTCTTAATAATAGCTCATATTTGCATTATTTAGAGGCAGCTGGTGAGCAGTGGACAGAGTACTGGTCTCGGAGTAAGGAAAACCTAAGTTCAAATCCTGCCTCAGATACTTATTAGCTACTCAATATTATATAATGCCATACTATACTGTGCCATGCCTTACTATACTATACTCTACCTACTGGACCATGGATGAGTCACTTAATCTGTTTCCTTCAGGTTCTTCATCAGAAAAATGGGAACAATAATGGTTACCTTCCAGGGTTGGTTTGAGGGTCAAATAAGAAAATAATTGTAAAAAAAGTACTTAGCAGCAAGTGCTTGGTATATAGTTGGTGCCATATAAATGCTTATCCCCTTCCTTTTATTAATAAATGCCAAGCACATGGTTCACAAGAACCCAATGAAATAAATATTGTTAGTATTTTAACTCTATTTTAACAGATGAGGAAACTGCATTTTATTGAGGTGGAATGACTTGCCCACGGTCACACAGCTAGCAAGTATCACAGCAGGTATTAAATACCGGGTCTTGTGAATCCAAGTGTATAGCTTTTTCTGCTACATCATATTGCCTTTCATATTCTTTAAAACAACAACCACACCCCACCACACTCTCACTGTATCGAATATATTTTCTGTTTTGTTTTTTTAATCCTAATTTATTTATTTATTTTTAGTTTTCAACATTCACTTCCACAAGATTTTGAGTTTCCTTTTTTTTCCCATCTCTCCCCTCCACTTACCCCAAGACAGAATGCTCTGATTACCTTTTTTGCCCAAATTGCTCTCCTTTCTATCACATTCCTCACTTCTCTTATCCCTATCCCCTCAATTTTCTTGAAGGATAACAGATTTCTATACCTCATTGTCTATATATCTTATTTCCCAGTTGCATGTAAAAATAATTTTTGATATGTTTTTATAACTTTGAGTTCCAACTTCTCTGCCTTCCTCCCTCCCCATCCTTCTCCACTGAGAAGGCAAGCAAGTCAATATAGGCTATATATGTGCAGTTATGCAAATCATGTCATGGAAGACTAAATATATTTCCCTCCATCCTGTCCCACCCCCATTTATTCTATTCACCCTCTTGTCCCTATCCCTCCTCAAAAGTATTTAGTTATTATTATGCCCTCCTCTCATTTGCCCTCCCTTTTATTGTTCCCTCACCCCCTGCTTATCCTCTTCTCCCCTACTTTCCCTCTTAACTCCCCTCTCTTCTCTTCCACTGAAAAATCTTTTTCTTGTACCTTTTATGTGAGAGATAATTTGGGCCATTCTATTTTTTCCTTTCTCCTCTCAATGTATTCTTCTCACATCCCTTAATTTTATTTTTTTTAGATATCATCTCTTCCTATTCAATTCACCCTGTGCCCTCTGTCTAAATGTATATAATCCTTCCAACTACCCTAGTACTGAGAAAAGTCTCGAGTTATAAATATTATCTTTCCATGTAAGAATGTAAACAGTTCAACATTAGTAAGTCCCTTATGATTTCCCTTTGCTGTTTACATTTTGATGCTTCTCTTGATTCTTGTGTTTGAAAACCAGATTTTCTATTCAGCTCTGGTCTTTTCATTGAGAATGCTTGAAAGTTCTCTAGTTCATTGAATGACCATTTTTTTCCTGAAGTTTTATACTCAGTTTTTCTGGGTAGGTGATTCTTGGTTTTAATCCTAGTTTCTTTGACTTCTGGAATATCATATTCAAAGCCCTTCAGTCCCTTAATATAGAAATTACTTCGGGTGGAGCCAAGATGGCGGGGTAGAAAGACTCACGTATGTTAGCTCCAAACCCACAGCCCATATGTTTCCTGCAAGAAAAACTCCCCACAAATTCTGGAGCACTGCAAAGCACGCAGAAACACAGTGGAAAAGATTTCTGTTCCAGAGAGCCCTGGAGAGCCGTCCCCAGGGGTCCATTGTGCTCCAGACAGTGGAGTCCACCCCTGTGCTGCCCTGGCCATGTGGCCTAAGAGGAGCAGATCCAAGCAGGCTTCAGGGACGGAATCTCAGGCAGCTGGGAAGGTCCCTCCACCCACAGAGGCTACAGGTCAGTGAGAGAGACGCCTGGGCTGGACGAGAGGGGAGTGGGGTATCTCCATGATTCAGGCCCCCTTGGGAGGCAGCAGTGGAGGGAGTGGCAGAGGCAGTGGCAGAGGCAACGGCAGCGGCCCAGGACTCCCAGAGCAGAAGGCAGAAGTTCAGGGCCATTACTGAAGATCTCTGCATAAACCCCCTGAGGGAACTGAGCCTGGGAGGTGGCCCTGCCCCCATCCAAGCACCAGAACTTAAGCTCACATTGAATAGCAGCCGTGCCTGCCGCAGAAAGCCCATTTGAATCTCAGACCCCAAGCACTAGCTGGGCAGATCCAGGCGGGGGTGGACAGGAATCTCAGAACTCAAGTAACTGGCTGGGAAAATGCCCAGAAAAGGGAAGAAAAACAAGACCATAGAGCGCTACTTTGAGGGGGTACAGATGTTCCCACCTTTCAATTCTGATGACGAGGAACTATTCTTACCATCAGGGAAAGACGTAGAGGTCGGGGCCTCTGTATCCCAGACATCCCAGGGGGATGTCCGGTGGGCTCAGGACATGGAAGAGCTCAAAAAGGATTTTGAAAATCAAGTTAGACAGGTGGAGGAAAAACTGGGAAGAGAAATGAGAGAGATGCAAGAAAAGCATGAAAAATGGGTCAATACCTTGCTAAAGGAGACCCAAAAAAATGCTGAAGAAAATAACACCTTGAAAAATAGACTAACTCAATTGGCAAAAGAGGTTCAAAAAGCCAATGAGGACAAGAATGCTTTCAAAAGCAGAATAAGCTAAATGGAAAAAGAGGTCCAAACGCTCACTGAAGAAAATAGTTCTCTCAAAATTAGAATGGAACAGATGGAGTCTAATGACTTTCTGAGAAACCAAGAAATCACCAAACAAAACCAAAAGAATGAAAAAATGGAAGAGAATGAGAAATATCTCATTGGAAAAACAACTGACCTGGAAAATAGATCCAGGAGAGATAATTTAAAAATTATGGGACTACCTGAAAGTCATGACAAAAAAAGAGCCTAGACATCATCTTCCATGAAATTATCAAGGAAAACTACCCTGACATTCTACAACCAGAGGGCAAAATAAGTATTGAAAGAATCCATCGATCACTGCCTGAAAGAGATCCAAAAAGAGAAACTCCCAGGAACATTGTGGCCAAATTCCAGAATTCCCAGGTCAAGGAGAAAATATTTCAAGCAGCTAGAAAGAAACAATTCCAGTATGGTGGAAATAAAATCAGGATAACTCAAGATCTAGCAGCTTCTACATTAAGGGATCAAAGGGCATGGAATAGGATATTCCAGAAGTCAAAGAAACTAGGACTCAGACCAAGAATCACCTACCCAGCAAAACTGGGTATAATACTTCAGGGGAAAATATGGTCTTTCAATGAAACAGAGGACTTTCAAGCATTCTTGACGAAAAGACCAGAGCTGAAAAGAAAATTTGACTTTCAAACACAAGAATGAGAAGAAGCATGAAAAAGTAAACAGCAGAGAGAAGTCATAAGGGACTTACCAAAGGTAAACTGTTTACATTCCTACATGGAAAGACAATATTTGTAACTCTTAAAACTTTTCAGTATCTGGGTAGTTGGTGGGACCATACACACACATACACACACACACACATGTACATGTGTGCACACACACACATACACACATGCATGCACATACAGAGACAGAGAGCACAGAGTGAATTGAATAGGATGGGACCATATCTTAAAAGAAATTAAGGTAAATGGTGAGAGAGAAATGTATTGGGAGGAAAGAGGGTGAAATGGAATGGGGTAAATTATCTCTCATTCAAGAGGCAAGCAGGAGACTTTTTAGTGGAGGGAAAAAGAGGAGGGCTGAGAAGAAAACACGAAGTTTACCCTCATCAGATTCGACTAAAGGAAGGAATAAAATGCACACTCATTTTGGTATGAAAACCTAGCTTACAATACAGGAAAGTGGGGGAGAAGGAGATAAGCAAGTTGCGGGGGATGATGGTAGGGAGGGTAATGGGAGGAGGGAGCAATTTGAAGTCAACACTCTTGGGGAGGGACAGGATCAAAAGACAGAATAGAAACAATGGGGGGCAGGATAGGATGGAGGGAAATACAGTTAGTCTTACACAACATGACTATTATCGAAGTCATTTGCAAAACTACATAGATAGGGCCTACATTGAATTGCCTGCCTTCCCAAAGGGAATGGGTGGGGAGGGAGGGATGGGGAGAATTTGGAACTCAAAGTTTTAGGAACAAATGTTTAGTATTGTTCTTGCTACTAGGAAATAAGAAATACAGGTAATGGGGAATAGAAAGTCATCTAGCCCTACAGGATAAAAGAGAAGATGGGGACAAGAGAAGGGAGGGATGATAGAAGAGAGGGCAGATTGGTGATAGGGAAAATTAGATTGCTTGGTGTATTGGGGTGGGAGGAGGGGATAAAAGGGGAGAAAATTTGTAACCCAAAATTTTGTGAAAATGAATGTAAAAAGTTAAATAAATAAATTTTATTTAAAAAAAAAAGAAATTACTCGATCTTGTGTATTTCCACAATACTCGAATTGTTTCTTTTTGACTATTTGCAAAATTTTCTCTGACCTAAGAGCTTTGTAAGTTGGCTACAATATTCCTAGGAGTTTTCCTTTTGGGATCTTTTTCAGGAGGCAATCGGTGGATTCTTTCAACATTTATTTTACCCTTTGATTCTAGAATATCAGGGCAGTTTTCCTTGATAATTTCTTGAAAGATGATATCTAGGCTTTTTTTTTTTTGATCATAGCTTTCAGGTAGTGCCATAATTTTTAAGTTGTCTCTCCTGGATCTATTTTCCAGGTTAGTTGTTTTTCCAATGAGATATTTCACATTGTCTGCAATTTTTTATTCCTTTGGTTTTGTTTTATTATTTCTTGATTTTTCATAAATTCATTAGCTTCCATCTGCTCCAGTCTAATCTTTAAGGAATTATTTTCTTTTGTGAGTTTTTGGAACTCCTTTACCATCTGGTCAATTTTGCTTTTTAGGGCATTCTTCTCCTCCTTGGCTTTTTGGATCTCTTTTGTCATTTGGATTAGTCTATTTTTTACAGTGTTATTTTCTTCAACATTTTTTGGGTCTCCTTTAATAGCAAGAAATTGACTCATTTTTCATAATTTTCTTGCATCACTCTCATTTCTCTTCCAAATTTTTGCTCTACTTCTCTTACGTGATTTTCAAAATCCTTTTTGAGCTCTTCCATGGCCTGAGACCAATTCCTATTTTTCTTGGAAGCTTTGGATGTAGGAGCTTTGACTTTGTTGTCTTTCTTTTTCATGTTTTGGTCTTCTTTATCACCAAAGGAAGATTCTGTAGTTCGATTCTTTTTGAAGTTTTTGCTCATTTCCCTAGCCATTTACTTGACTTTTGAGCTCTTTGTCAAGGCAGATATCTGCTTTCAGTGGGCATGAGGGTATAGTCAGCTGCTTTGTCCCCCCACAATCTGTGGGCCTAGAGCTCCAGAAACAGTAGCTGTCTCTTCCCCTGATGCTGCTGTGGTTGCTGCAGGTCCCTCCATCCCCTTCTCCCTCTGCCACCCTGGGACTGGGGCAGGGCCACTCCACTCTCCCACACTAGTCCCACAGGCTTTTTCCACTGACCTTCTAATTTGTCCTCAGTGTTTTGGGGTCCTGAAGTCTGGAATCTTCCATAGGTGTGAGGTATTCAGTCACCCAAGGCCTGCTCAGGTCCTGTCTGTATTGTCTGTGCCCATGCTAGACTGCTCCTTGCCACCTGTGTGGCACTTTCTGGAGACCTTCCAGGCTGTCTTGGGCTGGAGATGTGCTTCTCTCTGTCATTCTGTGGGTTTTGCAGCTCCAGATTTTGTTTAGAGTCATTTTTTACAGGTATTTGACTGGACTTGGGGGCAGCGCTCTAGAAAGTGAGCCACCATCTTGGCTTGCGCAACCCAATGTGTTTTTGATGAAGTTGGATTAACAAAGTAGAAGCAGCAGTGGTAGAAAGGTTGATATAAGAATGTATGATCTCTATGACACATCTTGTATGTAAAGTGTGATTAAATGAACAGGACATATGTAAATTACATACAGTAGAACCTCAGTTGATGAGTAAACTGGTTTACATATGCTTTGCTGCAGGACGAAAAATTTTTCACAAAATTTGTCTTGCAATACAAACAAAAATTTGCAGTACAAACATCATGTTTGGACCTGAAAGGCTTGTTAAAGGATGACGCGGAACTAGGGCCATTGTTTTGTGAAAAAGTGCAACGTTTTGTTGAAAAACATTTGAAGAACATCAAATAAGGTTGGAGCAATGAGAGCCACATATATTTTTAAGGATGATGCAGTCATTTCTGTGACATTCTGAAAAAGTATCAAAAACAAGTGTCATTAGATAAATTCCTAGTCAGAAACAAACATAAAGAAAAGAAAAAAAATTCAGTGAGTCAAAACATGAAAGTAATTCTAAAAACCAAAAAAAAAGAAATGAAGGCAGTAGTCTTACTTTTAGTGAAAGTAGCATAAGAGAGAACACTTCAGATGTTGAAATCCCTGATTTTCTCCTAGAAGATTCTTCTCCCAAGCAATAACCCTTCCTCCTTCTCCTGCCTCATCTCCTTCACACCAGCCACGGCTCTTCTCAGAAGTAAAGTGAAGGTTAACTTATTTTATTTTTGGTTTATATTGTGTTCTAATCATTGCTATTGTATGCAGGCACATTCAGGACAAAAGACTTACTTAAAATTATAAATAATTTTTATATCCATATTTTTGGGGATGTGGTACCAATCATCCAACTTTAATTTCCTATGGGAAAATTCATTTGCAGTACAAACAAGTTACATGATGAACAGAACCTCCAAATGAATGAAATTCATATACTGAGGTTCTACTGTACTTAGAACATTTTCTTATAATACAGCAATCTATGAAAAATTAAAAGTTTTAGTCATATGTACTCTGTATGTAGTGCAGGGTAAATGTGGACATCCTTTTTTGAGATATCTTGTCCATATGGAAAAATGTCTGATGGGAATAGAGAGGCCAATGGAGGTGTTAAAGATATCATCAGACAGAGAAACAACTGGAAATTAAGGGAAGTCAGGCAATATAGTAAGAACAAAGACTGATACGTGGATGACTTGTATTCTTTGTTTAGGAGTAAAACTCTTAGATGCTGGATGTTTTCCCTGTGGAGGATTTATAGGGACACATATATAAATGTTATATGAGATAAGAAGATATGGATGGAAGGCTGTACTATTATTGATGAGAAAATAATACACTAGAATATAAAATATTTGTAGGGTTTTTCTTAAAATGTTCTCTGTCATAATGATGATTTCATATGAAAGTAGGATGGCCAAATACGGAATATGAAGGACAATAGTATAGCCCAAGATCTTTCTTGGTACCACATAATGTTAAAAGACTCAGAAAATAAAAGAAAAAGCATCAGACATGTTGAATGGGTCTTTCATGTTGGATTATGAGGAAGACAGGGACAGAAGTCATTAAGGATGAGAAAGTGGGAATGGGTGGGATATGATCTGTGCCAAAGGAGAAAATGCCTACACAAGTGATCATGGATCCATGGATATATGGATGTAAACGCTTTCAAAAGCCTCAAAACATAAAAGAAATCTGTCTTCCTACCAGAAGGTTAAATTAGTTTTTGTTCATTTAAGGCCTGAATAATTTTAGGGAGACTCTTCAGGTTTTGATTTCTCCAGTTGCTTTAATTTGAATGATTTCATTGCTTGCTGACACTTCCTATAAAGCATGAGCAATCGACAATTTTAGTTACGCTGTAGTAACACTTTTTTTTTTTTGTAAAGACAAAATTGGCAAGTGAGAAATTCAATTATGGGCCAAATTTTTGAGCTGCTTATCTTTTTGTGAAGTTCAATTATGTAGTCTCTCCATTTCCAAAGTTTATTCTATTTTCATAGTGCATTACCCTACTTCTGGCTTTTCCTGCCTCCTCATTCTAGACACATAGCAAATTCAATAATTTGTTTATAACTGTTCTAAGATTTTCCCCTTCAAGTGTCATAGACCCATAAAGTGAATCCATGCTTGTCCTACTTTTGTTTCTCTGACTTTTGCCTTGTCTAAAATACCTTCCCCCAGATCTCTGTTTTTCAAAACCTTACATATTCGTTAAGCTCAAAGTCAAATGCAACATGTCATGATTTTTTTCCTCATATGTCTCAAAAATATTGGTGACCTAAAAGGGAGGGGATGTCTTATGGAGACGGTTTAGAATCCTCAACCAAGAGTCTTTGCAGTATCAATACTTCTGCTCTGGGTTTGACATTCTGGCAACATGGTAGGAAGAGGACAGTTTTGTTTGTTCCAGAAGAAACAAACAAGAAAAATAGGAGGTTGTTGGGCACATTGTCACTTGAAATGTGTGGGTAGCTAGGTGGTGCAGTGGATAGAGCACCAGTACAGGAGTCAGGAAGACCTGAATTCAAATCTCATTTCAGACACATGACTCTCATTAGCTTTGTGACCTTGGGTAAGTCACTTAACCCCAATTGCTTCATCCTGGGTCATCTCCAGTCATTCTGATGAATATCTGGTCACTGGATTCAGATGGCTCTGGAGAAGAAATGAGGCTGGTGACCTGCACAGCCTTGCCTTACTCAAAACAAAGTCAAGTGCAAGTCATGTCACCATTTCTCTGATGGCATGGTCTTCTTTGGCAATGAAGGACGAACGCACACACTTCTGCCCTAGAGTTCACTACTGTTATTTTGCAAAGCAACTCCTGTGGAGGTGCAGGTTAATTAACCTGCACAAAAGTCAGACACTCAGACTGACTGTCAGAGAAAGGACTTGGACTCAAGTCTTCCCGGCTCTGAGGCCTGTTCTTTATGCATTCTGCCATGCCACTTAATAAATATAACATAATTATATTTTGAATGAAGAAATCTTGCTTTCAATTAGCAAAGATAATTAAGAGTTGCCTGCATTTGAGCATTAGAAAAGAAAAATCATCATGTGTAACTATGTTATTATTTATCCTGGATGAGTAGCTATCAGCAAGACTGATCTTTATGCACAAGAAAAATTTCACATGTTGCTGAGGCATCCTGAAAGAAAAATAATATTAAAAACTGGAAATATGAAAATTATGTCCAGCAATGAGTCCCTAATCAATTAAAACATTTTTAATACATGAAGAAACATATCTCAGAGCTATTAAAATATTAGTAAGAGATGATCCTGTTGGTATACATGATAACTAATGTTATTTAAAATTCAATGTGTTGGAAATATACAACTTTTTTGCAGTGTTAATGAGCCTACTATACCCTGAATCCATTGAAGAGTCAGATCCTTGGATACCCACAATATGTGATCTACTTGAGTGGATCATTTCTCCCGGCTGGAGAGTCTTCATTTAAATAGCTAGAAGTGTCCATGTCCAATAGCTAGAAATGTTAGCTATGGTATTCCCAAGGATGGAGGCCTCACTGTAACAGCGTAAAAGAGTTGTACTTGAGTGGAAATAATTCACTTGTTTTTATTTCTATTTTTTCATTCTCATCATATTAAAAATAAAACAAAAACACTATCTCAAAGTGGGAATAAAAGTAAATAAAAATTAAAAGCTCTAGAGCCTGGAGACTTGTAGACAATACAGTAAGAGAGTTAGCATCTTGGATGAAAGTAGCTAAAGAAGTGTTTGGGCATCTAGGTGGTGCAATGGAGCTAAGCCTGGAGCTGGGACTCCCTGAATTCAAATCTGGCCTCAGATGATTACTAGCTGTGTGAGCCTGGACAAATCACTTACCCTTGTTTGCCTCAGTTTCTTTATTTGTAAAATGATCTGGAGAAAAATATGATAAACCACTCCAGTATCTTTGCCAAGTAAACACTAAATGGAATTTCAAAGAGTCAGACTCGATTCGACTGTAACAATCAGTACTGTTTACTTGAGAATTCCCAAGTAATCATTTTTAACCTTTCTACTTATTTTTATCAGAACCTGGTCCTGATAACAGATGGAGTAGGGACCACTGAAATACAAATACGCAATATCGTTTACAATCTGAATCTGGAGACAGAGCATGAAAGAGGATGGAGACTCTACTGCAGGAAAGATTTTTTTATCAGCAACATATTTCTACTAAAGATAGGTGAAAATGCTTTCCATGCTATTCCCTTCAAAAAGTCTTCACATCCTTAATTACATAGACACAGGTAGATTCTGTGCATGAATAAAACTCAGTTGATTAGAGTTTTATAGTAATGAACCCTTGGATGAATTTAAGTCCTCTATGGACCTGGGAGGTTTTTCCTCTTCCTTGGCCATTATAGACCAATGCTTCTCAAACTTTTTGATCTCAGAATGCCTTTATTCTCTTAAAAATTATGAAGGGCAACCCCTCTCCCCCAAATCTTGTTTGCGTGAATCATGTCTATTGATATTTACTCTCTTAGACAGTAAAGCATCTTATTATTATAAAAAATTATTATCCACAGTATTTGCCTAATTCTCAATAATTAAGTGATTTATTGAAGTATCAACCTCCCTAAGTTCACTTGGAATGCATAAGTATATAGTCTATGACTAATGGGAAATGTAATATCAACCTCAAGTAAGCAGTCAAGCTTTATAACTTGAAGAAAGAACTGCACCTGTGGGAGAGGGATGAAAAATGATTAACTGAATGGATGTGAGATGGTGTCTTAGAATAAATGCTTCAGCCTTTCTTTCCATTGCATTACAGTTCAGTTATTTAACATATCAGAGTCAAGAATTATTTTCTGATGGCCTCAACCCTCCATCCTTTGTAAATTGTGTACACACATATACTTACATATATAAATATATATATACACACACACATTTTACATGCATGCGTGCACATACACACACATACACACATTGGTATAGCTGATTTTGACGAGTCAGTAGCATAAACTCATGAAAACAATACTAATGGATGTATTTGTAATCGTACATACCTATAAGAGATAAATATTTTCAGGTACAAGACAGAGTCTCAGTATGCAATTATTGTTTAGCATAAGAATGAAGTCAGAAGACCTGGTTTTGAACATCCTTTTAGGCACTTAATAGCTATCACAGGGCTGTTACGAGGAAAGTGACTAGCAGGCCTTAAAGTGTTATTCAAATCCGAGTTGTCACTTTTGCTAAATGATATCTGAAGTCTTTCTCAACCCTTTGATTCTGTGTCTTTATGAAATAAGCGTTGAGACCTCTGGAAGAGCAGGCATTTCAACAAATATTTATTAAGCATCTCCTATGGACTTGGCACTAAGGATATGGAGACAAGAAACAAAGCTGTCCCTGCCCTCAAAGAGTTTACATTATATTTTATGAAATAAAGCTTGGTGGAATTGAATTGAGTAACAGAAGCCTAATATGCAAAAGAAGAGATGATATTCTCACTGTTCTCTGCCTAGGAGAAATTACTCCAAGTGAAATACTTTAAGAAAGACATTGACAAACTATGTAATCTATATCCAGAAGGCTTTGTAACCATCAAATGGCTCAAAATAAAAAATGGCTGTGGTTTTATAAATGGAAATGAAGCTAAAGATGATGTATTACTATTGATATTGCTGCTAAACCATGAAGACCCCTGGGATTTTCCACCTGACTTAGAGTTGAAACCTCCTATATGCGTTATCTACCCCTATAAGAAATATGAGTTCCTTGAGAGCAGAGACTGTTTTGCTTTTCTATTTGCATTCTCAGAACACAGCAAGGATTTTGCTTTTTTTTTTTGCACATAATACACACATGACATATGTTTTTTCATTCATCCATTGATTAATTCATTCATGAGAAGACAAATATGGCTGGGATTGTAAAGGGATTAGAGAACACACTATAGGATGACCTATTGAATGACTAGATATTTTTAATTTAGAGAAGAGAAGAATTATATTTCTTAGGCTCTGATGGAAAAAACTGAACACAGTGCTCCAAATAGGGTCTACATAAGGAAGAGCAAAGTCAGGCTATCACTTTCTGATTTGTAGAAGGTATGCCCCTCTTCATCAGTCCAAGATCTCATTAGCCTTTTAGATATCATGTCACTCTGCTGACTCATATTGATCTTGTCAACTAAAATTTCCAGATGTTTTTCAGAAATATTTCTATCAATGTGTCTTCTATCTTGTACCCATGAACCCTTGTACCCATGTACCCTTAGTTTTTTATGTTCTAGCATTGACTTTCATTTTATTAGGTTCAGTCCTAAACTCTGACTTGCCATGATCCTTTTAGATCTGACTCTGCCACTGATTGTGTTAGCTTTTCTTACAAGCTTTGTATCATATGCATATTTGATAGGCATACCTTGTGTGCCTTTATTTATAAAAAAGCCATTTAGGCTTTGAGTCAAACACAGATCCCTAGAGACTCCACTGGAGAACTCCTACCACATTGTATTGAACCATTAAGAACTACTCTTTGAATGCAGTCATCCAATTAGTTCTGAATCCATCTAATTGTATTATCATTTAATCTACAATTCTCGATCTTCAAATGAAAACCAATATGTACCTCCATTTAAGCTTTAGCCATTTTTGTTCTGGATTACATCTCATGACTTCAAAATAGAGAATCTAACTTCTTCTTGCTAGCTATTTGACTTATTATTGCAATCTACCAAATTGAAAGCTCACTTGTGAATTAAGGAGATGTCATGTCTTTAAAAAGACTGCCCTACTTTGTCATCTTCTAAGGAGAGCTTCTTTAGGCTGTGGGAAAGGCTAATATGAGAAATTATGACTATAGTGGATTTTCTTTTTCTTCTCTTTGGGGCAAGAGAGAAGTGCTATGGTGTACAAAGGCACACATTTTATGGGAATAAACTTATTATTGATAATTATAAAATACATTAAAAAAAAGGACGCTGCACTTGAATTTAGATGGCTGAGATCACTGACTAGTTGTGTGATCTTGGGGAAGTCATTTAATTTCTCTCTGAACTTCTTAAAACCATAAAATTGCAGAGTTGGAAAGGACTTCAAAGGTTTTCTCTTATACTCTGTGCCCAAAATATAAATCTAATATACAACATCCTTAGCAAGGGGTCATTTATCTACTACTCTTTCATGGATCAGAAACTCACCTATTACCAAGACAGCCCATTCTAATTTTCAAGAAAGATGACTGTTAGAGAGTTATTGTATTGAAATTCACTTCTCTATAAGTTCTACCCTTTGGTCTTATTTCTGCTCCTTGGTGGGTCAACCAGAAGAACTCTAATTTCTCTTCCTCATGGTAACCTATTAGATAAATGGAGTTTTCTTTTTCTGCTAAATCATCTAAACCTTCTCATTTCCTTCTAATTTTAACTAGTCTGTCAGCATTGTTTAGGAAAATAATACATCTGAAATTGATAGGTATGGGAAATGTTAGGAGGCATTGGTGGTGGGATTTGTCTATGTGTCAGAGAAGAGAGAAGCAGGTGATGTTCAATGTAGAAAGGTAAGGGCAAAATCCAAGGGGTTGAGCTAAGAGTTATCATGTCAGTGGAGATAACAGGAGTTGAAGTTTGTAGACCAGGGTGAATACCTTGGATTTTGATAGATTGGAGTAGACACTGAGCCAAAGGTGAAGTGTTAGGATAAATCAAAGATGTTAAAAACTAAGGGAAGGTCAAATCAAAAAGGGCCCCTGGAGTACATTACTGGTTGACAATCTGTTATGGACATATGTTCTGGTGGGATATCCTTTATGGAATCTTTATAGAGGCCATGTACCCATCAGTAGGACACTGCCAGATGCAAATATCTGTGCCAGAGGTTCCTAACCAGGTGTATGTGTACCCTAGAAAGTATGCAATTGTCAAGAAGGCATGAGAAATAGCTACTAAACAACCATATTGTCCTGCTAATAATACAAAAGTCTTACTCTGATGCCTCATCATGGTGTGGAGGGAACCTAAGTTTCCTGAAGTTTATGCCAGGAGAGCACTAGTTCTGGAAGGTTCTTCACACTGGAAAAAATTCGAGTAAGGCTCTTGGAACAAAAGGGCTATTTCCTAAGGATGGGATTATTAGCTAATTATTGAGAGGCAAGTCATATCATAGAACAAAACAGGCTAAAATGAGTAAAAATGACATTCAATTAAACTAAGTCATCCCACAGATATTCAAGGATGAAAAGAGGCCTAGAAACAGAAGAAAAAAATGGAAAAGATTTTGAAAACATATTAAAATAAAATATTTTATTCATCAAGGATAGTTGAATCACCATTCTTGAGCCTAACATCACAGTCCCCGAAGTGCCCATAAAAGCAGAGAGAACACTAGAGAAACCAAAGACAAGAAAAACCACCAGATTGGATCAAATATAAATAAAGGAGATTCATGCTGGAGGCAAAATAATTGTTTAGGCATTAAGGCATCTAAAGGAAGGGAAGATACCACAGGCAAACTGACAACTCAGATCTTATTAATACTAAAAAACAGACCTATATGCATGCTCTTCCACCTACACAAGATCTTTATGAGAATTAACCATACATGGATTTAGGGCATCCTCAATGAAACTATTAGTAGAAAAATGAGACGACTTTCACAACAGATAGTCAGCAATGGACCACATCTTTAACATCTCACAAATGACTGAAATATGTATGGAATATAATATCCTATTTAACTTTTTGTTTAGTGAATATTTAAAGGCATTTATTTAGTAGGAAGAAAAAAAAAACCCTGAGCTTTGAAGGTTCTTTTACAGCAAGGTATATCTCATTAATATGTCAAAATAATTTAAATTTTCTTTCATATTGACTAGGTGGTATGAGAAGATTTTCCTGAAAGTCATGGAATGTGGGGACTGAACTTTGCTCTCTACAAAAGGAGCTGATTAATTAGGTCCCCTATGAATATTATTTTTGTAATTTGCACAAAGTCTCCCCTTACCACTTTAATACTGACATGGCTGGTAGACTGTCATCTTCCCTACTAGATCTGACATTGCTCATGTTTAGTACAATAACTGGAATTTGGGAAAGGACCCATACTGGAGGAAGAGAGCTTAATCAGAATCCAAAGGAGTATTAATCAAAATGGGTGGTGGTCCTGCATGGTGAATCTCTATTTCTCTGAGATGTCAA
The DNA here is from genome assembly GCA_023548195.1 of Bettongia penicillata ogilbyi. Classification (NCBI taxonomy): domain Eukaryota; kingdom Metazoa; phylum Chordata; class Mammalia; order Diprotodontia; family Potoroidae; genus Bettongia; species Bettongia penicillata. Next base: position 7,667,495 of record JAJHZJ010000121.1, read on the forward strand.
AATCCAAGGGATTGAGGCAGAGTGGAATTCAATATGCATAAGTGGTGATTCAACCTGGGTATAACTAGATCATCCAGCACGAGGCATGCTACATAAAATGTCAACTCAAGTTGTCTTGTAAGTACTCTGATGGCAACTGTGTGAAGCTCCTGCCCTTTCTCAATTTGATGTATTAGCATGATCTTATCCAAGATCTGTTGAATACCTTCCTGACTCTTGCTTTAGCCAAAGCAACTGTATCTCAGGGTCCTTCATTTCATAGATAACTGTGTGACTCAGCATTTTATCTAAGAGGAAAAAAGGGAAACTTTTTCATTTTCAAGTGAATTGAGGCCATGACTAGGTCTATAGTCCTCCACCTCGTAAGCTCTAAGTTCCAAGGTGAATAATTTGAGGCATCAATGAGAACTTCATTTGATAGGTTTCTTCTAATGGTATGAATATCTTAAATACTGATTCTTAAGCGGTGGAAACTAGTTGCATGGTGAGAAGCTCCTATGCCCCTGCTTTGCCAGGATAGATGGAAAGTTCTTTGTGAAAGAGCCAGATTGCACTCAGCTTTTAGGAATATCAATCGTATGGGTGGTTGTTACCTTGAATAACATATGAAGAACTCAGTGAATTTTCAACTGACTTCAGTCCATCAAGCAGAAAGCACTGATTAAGTGCTTACTATTTTCCATGCCCTGTGCTAAGCATGGAAGATGCAGAAAAAAAAAAAGGACAAAGCTCCATATGGAGCTTAAATTCTCATGGAGGTGATAACATAAATCAATATACACATACATTAATAACATATGATGTTATCTACAACATGAATCAACATAAATGACAACATTGATACTCAGGACTCCTTTATTTGCTTTTTAAAATGAATTTATTTTTAAATTTGTTATTTATAATAGTACATAAAAAAGATGATTGTACATGAAACTGCAAATCCACTGTGCATAACTGCTATTCCATTTAAATACATAGCAATGTTATCATGAAAATTACCTTTTCTCCTCCCTCCCTCTGTCCCCCTATCCTTTAATTTCAATGACATGTGGTGGTGCCCTCTCTCTCTGCTTGGGGGCTTATCTTGAACTTCATATTAGATTTATTTAATTCAAAAAAGATTTAACGTAAGTTTCACACCTAGAGTAGTGCTATACCCTGTCACTCAGACATAACCCTTGTGTCAGAGACTCTCATGACACAAAAAGCCCAGGCACATGATAGATAATTTTCTGATTTTATTCACTTTTAGTCCAGCCCACTCTGAAACACATTGTTTGCGTGATATCCCCTACTAGGATGGTATCAAGCTCGAATAGAAATGAGGGTCACTAAACTATATGTGAAGATCTTTTATTGACGTAGAAAACCCAAACCACATTTTAGTATTATCTATGTGCTACTGTGTTTTTATTTATTTTGTGAAGTATTTCCCAGTTACATTTTAATCTGGCTCAGGTTCTCTCTCTCTCTCTCTCTCTCTCTCTCTCTGTCTCTGTCTCTCTCTCCCTCATTAGAAAGGAAATTCCATGAGAGCAGGGAATGTTTTTGATTGCTCTTTATAATCTGAGAGATTATATTGCCTGGCAGATGGCAAGTGCATAATAAATGATTGTTGATTACAGATTGTTTGATTGGATTAAGTGCTGGAGCTTAGGAGAGCCATTGTCCCTATCATAGTGATGTTTGCAATCTAATTTGGGATATAACATCCAGAAATAAACATAACAGCAACAAAAAAGATATATGACAAATGCACAAGGGAGGTACTAATAAAGTACCATGGGAAATTGGAAGGGGTAAATGTCATTATTAATTGGATATGTAAAGAGGAGATTTCTTTTACATCTCTTTTTTTTTCCTTCTCATAACCACTATGGCAGTGGAAAGAATGCTTGACTAGATGTCAGGGGACCTGGCAGGGATATCCAGTTTCAGGTGTGTGACTAAATTGCTGTGTCACCCTAAATAAGTCATTGAACCTCTCTTGGACTTAGTTTCCCTTTTGTAAAATGAGGAGTTCAAATTAGATGGGTCTCAATGGTCTATTCCCATGCCAATGTTCTGTTACTTTGCATATTGATCATTTTTCTGTTTCTCCTCCAAGGCTGATTCCATGCCTGGCCATAGTCAGTAGACACTTAATGAAGGCTTGTTGATTGGTTATTGTAAGTATGCAGTTAAAAAATACAGGGTAGAGATATAAAAGGAGATAAATGGCATAGTTTCTCTATGAAACTAGTAATTAGTGAAGTAAAGGAAGTAAGCATTTGTGTCCAAGGCTTGCAAATCACAAATCTCTTATAATCTTGAGGGGGATTTCACTGGTGGAGACCTTTGCCCATGAGTCCTTTCCATATTCTAAATTGTTTGAAGAAAGGGGTTGTACTTTTTTTTTATCCTTTTATCTTCTCAGAGGCAGCTAGGTGACAGTTTGCTCTGGGTTGGAAGTCAGGGAGACCTGGGTTCAGAATGTGTGTGTGTGTGTGTGTGTGTGTGTGTATGCTTATGCTTGTGCTTGTGAGTGAGCACAGACCCTCATGTCACTTTTCGACACCCAAGATGAAGGCATATCTTATCTTTAGTTTGGTTCTCCCTTGTTTTGGCTGTGACAAATCTCTTAGTAGTGGTGTTTTCTCCCCTATCTCCCATTCTCTCTGGCCTGACATTATCACTCCCACTTATCACCATATATATCTATTGGTTTTGACACTTTATTTTTCCTAGTTCTACAAAAGGCTGAAGGAAAGTAGATGAGGTAAATATCTCAGAGTTTGTTACATTTCAAATCCAATCATTGTTGTGTTGAGATATATGGCACAACATGACAATAGAAGTAATACTGCTATCACTAAGCTGTTGATGGTCTTTGTGAAATTTAGATTTCTCAGCAATAACCAGTGCTGGAGTGATGGGAAGGGAAGGGCATAAGCATTTATTAGCATTTACTACATGTCAGGTACTTTGCTAAATCTTTTACAAAAATTATTTCATTTGGTTATCACAGCTCTGTGAGGTAGATTTTGCTATTCTACCATTTACTCCATTGTACCCCATAGTACCTTTGAGGAAAATAAGGCAAACAGAGATTAAGTGACTTGCTCAGGGTTACACAACTATTGAGTTGTCTGAGGCTAGCAAGTATTCCCAGTTCTGGCCTTGGGCTCTAACCATTCATTCTGCCACCAATGTCTTAGTTGTAAATGGAATAAGGAAGTAAGCAATCTTTTCATGACTTATGTCTTGACTCTGTAGGCTGCCCGCAGCATGGAATATTATTGACCAAGTTTCTCTTTTTTGGAGATGGAAGGAAATTCTCATATATGAGAAATCCTAGAAGCTAGATGATTGCTCCCATACTACTCAGTCTGCTCTCCAGAAGTGATTTTTTAATATAGGGACTATCCAGCTTGCAGGGAGAAGATCATATTCAGTCACTTACCAGTAGCATTTGAAAGTAGAATTACACTGCCAGTGGTTGTCCAGCTTTAGAAAGATACTCTCCTCACTACCAGATAAGGAGAGAACAGGCTTTCAGAATTACTGCAGTAGTACAAACACTATTCTAGAAATCAAAAGTATATAGTGATGAGTGCTCAAATACATGGAGCTGTACGTTTATAGTATAAAACAATAAGAAGAATCCTTTCTGTTTGTTTGTTTTTTCATTAATTTATTTGCCTTCAATTTTCTACAATCACTTCCATAAATCTTACATTTTCTTCTCCTCCTTCCCCTCTCCCTCCCTGAGAGGACATACAATCTTTTATGGGCTCTCTATATACATTCTTATTAATCATATTTTCACATTAATCATGTGTGTATAAGAATTAAAATGAATGGAAGAAACCATGAGAAAAACCAAAACAAAAAAAAAAAACATAACACAAGAGAAAATATTCTGCTTCGTTCTGTGTTCCAGTTTCATAGTTCTCTCTCTGGATGTGGATAGCATTTTGCCTCAAGAGTCCTTTGGGATGTTTTAGGTCACTGCATTACTGTGAAGGGCTAAGTCTACCAGAAAAAATCCTAAGAAGAATCCTAAGGAAAGCATTGTGTCATTCCATTGGTTGGCCTGTATAGAAACCCCTTCTGGGCCTACTTCTCAACTCCCACTTTGGGTTAGGTCCCCAGAGGATTATTGACTTCTTTTCCCCTTAGAATTTTAAGAGTAATCCTTAGGAATTGGGATTGATCTCTAGCATTATTTCTTATGATCCTCCATCCAATGTGTCTCCCCAACATCATTTTTGTTGTTAGGTCATTTCAGTAATGTAGAAGTCTTTGTGACCTCATTTGGGGTTTTCTTGGCAAAGATACTAGAGTGGTTTGTCATTTCCTTTTCCAACTCATCTTACAGATGAGGAAACTGAGGCAAACAGGGTTAAGTGTCTTGCCCAAGGTCACACAGCCAGTAAGTGTCTGAGGCCAGATTTGAACGCAGGAAGATGACTCTTCCTGACTCCAGACTTGGAGCTCTATCCACCGTACCTCCTATGGAAGTATTGTTTATTTATGGACACATGGTGCCTGCTTTGAGGAGCCCTCTCCCACTCACAGAAGTGCTTACCTTGCTAGCTGTCATGGAAGAATACTAGAGATTGTCTGCTTGGCCCTTTTGTAAGCCAAAAGGAAATATTCAGAGGATATCTGAAAGTGTTCTGGAGCAGGTGCAAGCTCCCCTTTATGTATGACTAGAGTAGGTTCATAAAACATTTTCATCTAAAACAAAGCACATTGTATATGCTCTAAGAACTGGGCCATTATTGACCAGTCTCTTATTATATGAACTTAAGAACTCTCTGTAGTAAGTGATATTGAGACATTTTAGCTTCTTACACTTGAATTATATATAGTTGTTCCCTTAGCCTAAGATTCATCTGCAGTTCCAGAACAGCAATTTCAAAGAGGCCTTGTCTCACCAATTATATCTTCACCTGTTTCAGGCTTGGGTCCTAATGTTGAGAGACTTTAGTATTTCATCTCTTGAGCTTTCTAGGGTGTTTCAGAGCTCACACTCCACTTAAGTATGTACCTGCAGAGGTCTTGTGTAGAACCCCAAACATGACATGGTTCTCTCTAGGAAAACTAAATTATTTAGCAATATAACATATACATCCTATAATATGAAACACATCCCATCAAATAATTTTTAGTTTCCCTAAATACCCTTTTCTTTATGAATTTCTACTGGAAATTTCCCCCTTCCAGATCTTAAAGACCTACACAGAATAATTCTTGCGAATATCTTCTACAACCTTTGATATGAAAGGTGAATGAAATAGCCAGAAGGTTTTGGCCATGCCAAGCAATATTTAATGGTTTGTCCAAAGACACCCCATAAGTCTGGCAAAGCACCTCAGATTCTGAATGTCATTTTGATGTTTCATTTATCCAGCAATGTTACTTTTATGGAACTAAATATTTCACAGAAAATGTTTATAATGAAACATCAGTTTGCTGCACTGAAGCCCTGCCATTTTACGAGACTGTATGGTGCATAGTGTGAGAAGTTATTTCTTATAAGAACAATTTTTAATTTTAGTAATATGTCCTGAAGATGTCTTACAAGGGCAATCAGGATTTAGCCAGGGGGCTAAGTGGGAGGTTATAATGTACAAGGTGAGTCTTCAGAGACTCTGAAAAACCCATTAACGGATAAGCTATTAATGTTTTTTTTTTAAACCAGCTTCAGTGCATAGATAGACCCCCAAGAAACCCGTCCACATTATGAAATATTTCACAGAAACCCATTTTTAAAAATAGAAGAATGCTAGAAATGAATTCTTGAGGTGGGAGCTGAATGAGTACCTGGTCTCATGGGCAAACTATGGATTTTCAAAAGTATAAAAGAAAATTCTTCTTTTAGATTCCACTTACCAGACAAGAAAATAGAGCAAAATCTCCTGACATCCAATTAGAAATCTTTTTTCTTAGTTTTCTTTCTTTCTGACTTCATTCCCTTCTTTTTCTCAGTTACTCTTCCTGCTCCTACCTTACTTCAACATGTTTTAAAGGCTTCATTTTTATCCTTCTAATTATACTCATTTTTCTTTCAAAATTCATTTAACATTATACATGACATACACATATGATTTATGTCACTGTGATGAGTGAAAAAAATCATCTTTACCACCATTGATACCTAATGCCCCACTCCAATGTCATACCATGTCATAGTGTTGGTATTGTATCAGAAGGTGATACCAGTGCAGTGTAAGCTCTGAAAAATTTGGCTAAACTGGAGAGACTTCAAATATGCTAAGCTCAGAGAAATTCATCACTAGAAGGTCACTTGTAGGGGGATACTTCTTTTCATCTTCAACAGTTCATTCTCCATTGTTTTTGTGATCAGTGGCACACATTTGTGAGATGTTGGTCAGGTCTAAAGAATCAACTTTGGATCACATAGTAAAAAATAAGTTAATTAAATCACATGAGAACTGAATTAGCATCATAAATAACATGGTCTGATTAAAAAGGTCAAGGCTTTTTTAGGAGTTTTGTTATCTAAAACTACAACATAGACTCACAAAAGAATAGACAAAATGAGGAAATATTGAGCAAATATCTATATTCTTCAATTTAATTCCACATTTATTATGTGTCTTCGATGAACCATTTTCTTTTTACACTCTCTCACTTGGTGACCTGGCCATCATTCCTCATAAGTTTAATTATCACCTCTCTACAGATGATTCGGGGATCTATACATCCATTTTGGTTTCTTTCCTAAATTCTGGTCCTGTGCATCATCAAGTTCTTATTGAGCATTTTAAATTACCCGTCATTCTGACAACTCAAGACTCAACATGTCCAAAATAGAATCTATTAGCTTTCCTTCAAACCCACCCCTCTTCTGAATTAAGACCTCTTACTACTGAGGGCACAATCCTCCCTCCAGTAACCCAAGTTCAAAACCTTAATGCTATCCTTGACTTTTCTCTTCCATACACCCCGCATTTCCAATCAGTGTAATTTCTTTCTCTCTAACATCTTTAGTATTAATTATATTTTCACCACTCATATAGCCACCAGTCTACTTCAGGCTGTCATCATCTCTTGCTTGGATTATCACAATAGTTACCTAATCGTTGTCCCTTCCTCAAGTTTTCCCCAGTCCAATCTCTTCTCCCTTCAGATGCCAAAGTGCTTTTTCTAAAGTCTGACCATGTGACCCCTTTACTTCATAAACTCCAACAACTTGATCCTCCCCCCTTACCCCAAGGTATCATAGAATAACATTTATTTGGCAATTAAAGCTTTTCACAACCTCAGCCCATCCCTACCTTTCCAGTTTTCTTATGTTCCACTCTACTACATTCGCTATGCTATCCAGTCGTACTACCCTCCTTCCTGTTCCTCAAATGTTATGGTTTCATGTCTATATCCCATATGTTCCCAATGTTTGGAATATTCTTCTTCCTAACCTCCAAATCCAATAAAGGACCATCTTATCTGGAAGGAAGGACCCTTTTTGGTATAATCCTCCTGAAATTTTTATTGCCATCCCCAAGAAGGCTAGTTTTCATCAATGCTGTCCATATCTTGTATTCACTCTCTCTCATTAGAATATATGTTCCATGAAGGAAGGAACTCATTTTGATTTTTCTTTATATTCTCAGGGATTAGTATACTGCCTGAGACATAGTAAGTGCATAATAAGTGCTTGTTGATTTCTGATTGATTGATTGTATTAAGTGGTGGAACTTAGGGGAGGCATTGTCCCTGCCATAGTGATGCAATCTAGTATGGGATATAGCATTTAGACATAAATGGAACAGCAACAACAAATGATATGACAAAGGCATGAGAGAGGCACTAACAAATTACTTTGGGAAGCTTGAAGGGGTAAAGGTCATTATTAATTGGCTATATAAGGAGGAGATTTTCTTTTACATTTCAAATGTTTCTTCTTTTCTTTACCACTATGGCAGTGGAAAGAGTATTGGGTTAGATGTCAGAGGACCTGTCAGGGGTATCTAGTCTCAGATGTGTGACTAACTTGCTGTGTCAACCTAAGCAAGTCACTGCACCTCCTTGGGTCTCGGTTTTCTCCTTTGTAAAATGAGATCAGATTAGATGATTTCAATGCTCCTTTTCCATGCCAACATTCTATGACTTTGTATATAGCTCATTTTTTCATTTCTCCTTTATGAAGATATGATTTTTTTTTCCTTTTCCCTTCAACCCATCTATCTCTTTTTCATGCTCATTTTATATTCTCTACTACTGTATTTTCTTTTTTGGTCTTTTGACTAAATTTATTCTTCCTCTGTCACTGATACTCTTTAGGTAATCACATGAGGGAGAATAAAACTTTCTTCTGGTAATAACTGACTTCAGCAGTGATATGTGACAGAAATTTTTTCTCCCTTAGTTGGTAGTTGACAGCAGGAATAGAGCAGGGCTTTGTAGCCTCTTGTAACTTGGTTTTATTTTAAAATCCATTAATGAATCAAATGAGAAATCACCTCAGTGCTTGGGGTAGCAGCTTTAGGTAGGGTGACTATAGGCAGCGTGTGAGGTGATGGTGGTAGGTACAGTGATACACTTAGAGTATCAAGATACCAGAATTTAAATCCTATTTCTCACACTGGTTGTAACCATGGAAAGTTCACTTACTTTCTCTAAGCCTCAGGCTCCTTATTTATTCATGACATAGGCATGATCATGTACTACTTAATTTACTGAGCATCCTTAAGAATATCAAATGAGATAATATTTACAAAGTACTTTAAAGCACTATGTAAATATCAGTCATTATTCAAAGCATTGCTTGGTGTATATGTAATAACTTCCTGTAGAAGGACTTCCCCATTCATTGTACGCAGAGCAAGGCACTTCAGCATCAATCTAGCCCAGTCCATTCAACCCAGTATGATAAATTCCATGGTGTTTGCCCCTTCCTGGTGGATACTGCACTAAAGGAAAAGAGTTCCTTTTCCTTTTTTTTTTTTTTTTCAATTTTTATCCCCATTTTATCTTTTTTTTTTTTTGCTTTTCTAAAATTTATTTTTTTTTGGTTTTCAACATTCCCTTCCAGAAGAGTTTGAGTTACAAATTTTCTCTCTATCTCTCCCCTCCACCCACCCCAAAAAAACATGCATTCTGATTACTGCTTCCTCCAACCTGCCCTCCTTTCTATCACACCCCTCCTCTTATCCCCATGCCCTCTTTTTTCTTGTAGGGCAAGATAGATTTCTATACACCATTGCCTGTGTATCTTATGTTGCATGGTAAAACTATTTTTTACATTCGTTTTTAAAACTTTGAGTTCCAGTGTCTTTCCCTTCCTCCCTCCCCTCCCATCCCCACTGAGAAGGCAAGAAATTCAATATAGGTTATACATGTGTAATTATGCAAAACACTTCCATAATAGTCATATTGTGAAAGACTAACTATATTTCCTTCCATCCTATCCTGTGCCCCATTTATTCTATTCTCTCTTTAGACCCCATCCCTCCTCAAAAGTGTTTATTTCTAATTACTCCTCCTCTCATTTGCCCTCCTTTCTATCATCCCCCCTCACTGCACTTATCCCCTTCTCTCTTACTTTCCTATAGTGTAAGATAGGTTTTCATACTAAACTGAGTATGCTTGTTATTCCCTCTTTAAGCCAAATGTGATGAGAGTTGGCTTCAAATTTTCCCTCTCACCTCCCCACTCTTTCCCTCCATTGAAAAAGCTTTTTCTTGCCTCTTTTATGTGAGATAATTTGCCCCACTCTATTTCTCCCTTTCTCCTCCCATATTCCTCTCTCACTGCTTAATTTTATTTTTTAGGTGGCATCCCTTCCTATATAACTCACCCTGTGCCCTCTGTCTATATGTATATAATCCTTCCAATTACTCTACTCCTAAGAAAAGACTTAAGAGTTAAAAATATTATCTTCCCATGCAGGAATGTAAACAGTTTAAGTTTAGTAAGTCTATTTCTTTTTCCTGTTTGCCTTTTTATTCTTCTCTTGATTCTTTTGTTTGAAAGACAAATTTTCTATTTAGCTCTGGTCTTTTCATCAAGAATGCTTGAAAGTTCTCTATTTCATTGAATGATCATTTTTTTCCTTGAAATATTATACTCAGTTTTGCTGGGTAGGTGATTCTTGGTTTTAATCCTAGCTCCTTGGACTTCTGAAATATCATATCATATTCCAAGCTCTTTGATCCCTTAATGTAGAAACTGCTAGATCTTCTGGTAACCTTATTGTATTTCCACAATACTTGAATTGCTTTTTTGGATTGCTTGAAATATTTTCTCCTTGACCTGAGAGCTCTGGAATTTGACTACAATATTCCTACAAGTTTTCCTTTTGGGATTTCTTTAAGGAGGCGATCAGATATGGATTCTTTCAAAATCTATTTTACCCTATGATTCTAGAGTATCAGGGGTGTTATCCTTGAGGATTTCTTGAAAGATGATGTCTAGGCTTTTTTTTAGATCATGGATTTCAGGTAGTCCAATAATTTTAAAATTGTCCCTCCTGGATCTATTTTCCAGGTCAGTTGTTTTTCCAATGAGATATTTCACGTTGTCTGATATTTTTTCATTCTTTTGATTTTATTTTATAATTTCTTAATTTTAAGGACTATCATTGTCAAATTCCAGAACTATCAAGTGAAGGAGAAAATACTACAAGCAACCAGGAAGAAGCCATTCAAATATTGAGGAACTACAGTCAGCATTACCCAGGATCTTGCAGCTTCTACATTAAAAGATCAAAGGAATTGGAATATGATATTCTGTAAGGCTAAGGAGCTGGGACTACAACCAACAATCAATTACCCAGCAAAGTTGAGCATAATATTTCAGGCAAGGAGATGAACATCCAATGAAATAAGTGATTTACAGACCTTCTTGATGAAAAGACCAGAACTTAAAAGAAAATTCAATCTTCAAACACAAGTCTCAAGAAAGACAAAAAGAAAAGGTAAACGGGGGAAAAAACCTTGTTACTCAATATGGGCATACTTTTTACATCCCTATAAGATGATACTTGTTAATTTTGAGAGATGTATATTTATTATGATATGTTAAAGGGATATGTATATATATATATATATATATATATATATATATATATATATATATAGAGAGAGAGAGAGAGAGAGAGAGAGAGAGAGAGGGAGTGGGTATAAAGTAAATGAGGTGATGATAAAAATGTGATTTAAGAGTGCAAAGGAATTGTAACAGGAGATGTGAAAAGGAGGAGGCAGAAAATGGTAAATTACATAATAGGAAGAGGCACAAAATTATATTACAGTAGAGGGAAAGAGGGGAAGGAGATGAGCATTGCTTGATATTTACTCTCATCTGATTTGGTTCAAGGAGGGAACAATAAACTTAAGTATATAAATCTTACTAGCTCTGTGGGCAGTAGGAGGGGGAGGGGGAAAGAAAATGGAGGGGAGGCTAAAAAGGAGGAAAGCAATAGTAAGAGTAAAAGGCAGGTGGGGTGAAGGAAGGAAGGCAAGACTGTGGGAGGTGTGGATCAAAAATTAAAACTCTCTTGTGGAGGGGAATGGAGAAGGCAGAACTGAAAGCACACATAGGGGAAAGAGAATGGAGGGAAAGACACAGATAGTAAGCATAACTATGAATGTGAATGGGATGAACTCTCCTATAAAAAAGGAGATGAATAGTAGAATGGATTAAAAGCCATAATCCAAATATGTTGTTTACAAGAAACACATTTGAAATGAGAGGATACACACAGGGTAAAGGTAAAAGGTTAGAGCAGAATATATTGTGCTTCATCTGATGTAAAAAAAGCAGACGTAGCAATCCTAGTCTCAGACAAAGCAAAAGCAGAGACAGATCTAATCAAAAGAGATAAGGAAGGAAACTATATCCTGCCGAAAGACACCATAAACAATGAAGCAAATATATATGCTCCAAGTGTTATAGCATCCAAATTCTTGGAGGAGAAGTTAAGGGAGTTACAGGAAGAAATAGACAGCAAAACTATACTAGTGGGGGACCTCAACCTTTCCCACTCTGAACTTGATAAATCTAACCTCAAAATAAGCAAGAATGAAGTTAAAGAAATGAATAAAACTCTGAATAAGGAAGATAAGGTAGATATGGTAGATCTATGTATAAAATTGAACAGGGAGAGAAAGGAATATGCCTTTTGCTCCATGGCACATGGCACATATGCAAAAATTGACCACATACTAGGGCATAAAATCTCACAATCCAGCGTAAAAAGGCAGAGATAGCAAATGCATCCTTCTCAGATCATAATGCAATAAAAATTATATATAATAAAAGGGCATGGAAAGATAGACCAAAAAGTAATTGGAAACTAAATAATCCTAATGAATAAATGCATTAAACAATAAATCATAGAAACAATCAAGAACTTCATTCAAGAGAATGGCAACAATAAGACAACCTACCAAATCTTATGGGGTACTGCAAAAGCAGTTCTTAGGGGAAGTTTTATATCTTTCAATGCCTACATGAATAAAACAAAGAAAGATGAGGTCAATGAATTGAATATGCATCTGAAAAAGGTAGAAAAAAGAACAAATTGAAAATCCCCAAGTAAATATCAAATTAGAAATACTGAAAACCAATGGAGAGATTAATAAAACTGAAATTAAGGAAATTATTGAGCTAATAAATAGAACTAGGAGTTGGTTTTATGATAAAGCCAATAAAATTGATAAAGTTTTGGTCAATTTGATTTAAAAAAAGAAGAAAATCAAATTACCAATATCAAAAATGAAAAGGGTGAACTCACCTCCAATGAGGAGGAAATTAAAACAATAATTAGAAATTACTTTGTTCAACTGTATGCCCATAAATTTGACAGTCTAAATGAGATGGATGATTATTTTAAAAATATAAATTGCCCAGATTAACAGAAGAGGAAGTTGAATACTTAAGTAACTCCATATCAGAAAGAGAAATTGAATAAGCCATCAATGAACTCCCTAGGAAAAATCTCCAGGGCCAGATGGATTTACAAATGAATTCTATCAAACATTTAAAGAACAGTTAATTCCAATACTATATAGACTCTTTGATAAAATTGAGAAGAGGGAGTCCTCCCAAATTCTTTTTATGATATAAATATGGTCTTGATGCCTAAACCAGGAAGAGTCAAAACAGAGAAAGTAAATTAGAGATCAATTTCTCTAATGAATACAGATGCAAAAATTTTAAATAAGGTACTAGAAAAAAGAATATAGCAACTTATCATGAGAAAAATGCATTATTATCAGGTAGGATTTATACCAATAATGCATGACTGGTTCAGTATTAGGAAAAATACTAGCATTATTGACCATATCAACAACAAAGCTGACAGAAACCACATGATTATCTCAATAGATGCAGAAAAAGCTTTTGACAAAAGACAGCACCCATTCCTATTGAAAGCACTGGAAAGCATAGGAATCAATGGGACTTTCCACAAAATAATAAGCAGTATCTACCTTAAAACTGCAGCAAGCATTGTATGCAATGGGGATAAGCTAGATGCATTTCCAATTAGATCAAGGGTGAAACAAGGACGTCTGTTATCACCACTATTATTCAATATAGTACTAGACATGTTAGCTGTAGCAATAAGAGAAGAAAAAGAAATTGAAGGAATCATTTATTAATAATTATTAATTATTCTAAGCAAAGAAAGGTTATCCCTCTTTGCAAATGCTATGATATGATGATATACTTAAAGAATCCCAGAGAAACAAGTAAAAAAACTAATTGCAATAAACAACTTGGGCAAAGTTGCAGATTACAAAATAAACCCACAGAAATCTTCTCCATTCCTACATATTACTAACAAAGCTCAACAGCAAGAGATAGAAAGAAAATCTCATTTAAAGCTAGTGTAGACACTATAAAATGTTTGGGCATCTACCTGCCAAAACAAACCCAGGGACTATATGGTTACAAAACGCTTTTCACACAAATAAAATCAGATCCAAGTAAGTGGAAAAACATTATTTGCTTGTTGGTAGGCTGTCAATATAATAAAAATGACAATTCTACCTAAATGAATTTACTTATTCAGTGCCATACCAAATCAAACTATCAGATAATTATTTTCTAGAGTGAGAAAAAATGATATCAAAATTCTTCTGGAAGAATATAAGGTCCAGAATATCAAGGGAACTAATGAAAAGAAATGCTAGGGAAGGTGGCCTAGCTTTGCCACATCTGAAATTGTATTATAAAGCAGCAATTATCAAAACAACTTGGTACTGGCTAAGAAACAGAGGGGTAGACCAATGGAATATGTTATGTACTCAAGACACAGTAGTCAATGAATATAGCAATCTACTGTTTGATAAACCCAAGGACCCCAGCTTCTGAGGTAAGTACTCACTGTTTGACAAAATTTTCTGGGAAAACTGAATGGAAACTGGGCATAGACCAATGCCTGACACCATACACAAAAACAAAGTCCAAATGGGTACGTGATCTAGGTATAAAGATTGATACTATAAACAAATTAGTGGAGCAAGGAATGGTGTATTTATCAGATTTATTGAGAGTAGAGTAATTGTTGACTAAACAAGAGATAGAAAACATTATGATGTGGAAAATGGATAATTTTGATTACATTAAATTGAAAAGGTTTTGCACAATCAAATCCAATGCAACCAAGATTAGGAGGGAAGCAGAAAACTGGGAAAGAATTTTTGCCACTTGTGTCTATGATAAACGCCTCATTTGTAAAATATATAGAGAACTGAGTCAAATGAACAAGAACACAAGTCATTCCCCAATTGATAAAAGGTCAAAGGATATGAACAGGCAGTTTTCAGAGGAAGAAATTAAAGCTATCTATAGTCATATGAAAAAAATGCTCTAAATCACTATTCATTAGAGAGATGGAAATCAAAACAACTCTGAGATACCACATCATACATATCAGACTGGCTAACATGACAAAACAGGAAGATGATAAATGTTGGAGAAGATGTGGGAAAGTTGGAAAACTGATTCATTGTCAGTGGAGCTGTGAGCTGATTCAACTATTCTGGAGAGCAATTTGGAACTATGCCCAAAGGGCTACAAAATTCTTCATACTCTTTGACCCAGCAGTACTTCTAGTATTGTATCCCCATGAGATTACAAAAATGGGAAAGGGTCCCGCATATACAAAAATATTAATAGCAGCTCTATTTGTGGGGGTCAAAATCTGGAAATTAAGGGGATGCTCATTAATTGGGGAATGGCTGAAGAAATTGTGGTATATGAATGTAATGGAATACTATTGTGCTATAAGAAACGATGAACAGGAAGACTTCAGAGAGGCGTGGAAAAGCTTATATGAACTGATGCTGAGTGAAAGGAGTAAAACCAAGAGAACTTTGTACACAGCAACAACCACTTTGTGCAAGGAATTTTTCTGGTAGACTTAGTCCTTCATTGCAATGCAAGGACTTAAAAAATTCTCAATAGTCCCTTGAGGAAAATGCCATCCACATCCAGAGAAAGAACCATGGAATTAGATCCCAGAATGAAGCAGACCATTTTCTTTTGTATTATGTTTTGTTTTGTTTTATGATTTCTCCCATTCATTTTAATTCTTCTATGCAACATGACTAAGTTGAAAATATATTTAATAGGAATGTATATGTAGAACCTATATAAAATCATATGCCATCTCAGGGAGGGAGTGGGGAGGTAGGGGAGAAGGAGCAGGAGGGAGGGGAAAATATATGAAGTATATGGAAGTGATTGTAGAACACTGAAAACAAATGAAATAATTTAATAAAATTGTCAGTAATACAGTTCTCAAAATAAAAAAAAATTCTTGATTTTTCATAAAGTCATTATCATCCTTCTCCATTCTAATCTTTAAGGAGTTATTTTCTTCAGTGACCTTTTGGACTTCCTTTTCCATCTGGCCAATTCTGCTTTATAGGGCCTTCTTCTCCTCATTTGCTTTTTGAATCTCTTTTGCCATTTGGGTTAGTCTATTTTTTGGGGTCTCCTTTAGCAAGAAGTTGACTCATTTTTCTTTATTTTCTTACACCACTCTCATTTCTCTTCCCAGCTTTTGCTCTGCTTCTCTTACTTGATTTTCAAAATCCTTTTTGAGCTCTCCAATGGCCTGAGACCAATTCATATTTTTCTCAGAGTCTTTGGATGTAGGAGCTTTGACTTTGTTGTCTCTTGGTTATATAATTTAATCTTTCTTGTCACCAAATTAAGATTCTGTAGTCTGATTTTGTAGTCTGATTCTATAGTGTGACTCTTTTCCCAGTTTTTTCTCATTTCCCCAGTTATTTACTTTTTTTGAACTCTTTGTGAAGGTAGTTCTCTGCTTCCAGTGGGGTTGGGGGGAATTCTGCCAGCAGATTGATTCCCCTACATTCTATGGGCCCAGAGCTTCAGAAACAGTACCTCCCTCTACCCCTTCCACTGCTGCTGTGCTTCTCCAACCCCTCCACTGCCCTGGGCTGGGGCCACACCACTCTCCTCTCTCACACACTTTCTACAGATTTTTTCCACTGGTCTTCCAATTTGTCCTTGGTGTTTTGTGGTTGTGAAGTCTGGAAACTGCCACAAAGTGCCACAGATTTAGTCCCCTGAAGGCTGTTCAGGTCCCGTTAATGCTTGCTTGGTGCAAGCTGGAGTGTGCTCTGCTCCCAGTCCAAGGTCATAAACACTTTCCATCAAATTTACAGGCTGTCTTGGGCTGGAGATTGCTTCACTAAGTCATTCTGTGGGTTCTGCAGCTCCATCATTTGTTTAGAATTTTTTTTACCAGTATTTGTCTGGGTTTTGCGGGGAGAGCAGTAGCAAGTCTGTGCTGTTAGTTCTCCATCTTGACTCCTTCCCCCCCACCCTCCTCTTTTCAAATAATACTCCTTCAGATCTTTCTATGGCTTCCTGTTTATTTTAGAGTTTGTAAACTCTAAACCAAGTATCCTACTTGGTTAGGATCATCAACCAAGTATCCTACCTTGTATTGCATGAAGTGATTGGAAAAACACTGGAACTGGAATTAGAGAAGCTGGTTTTAAGTTTGGATTCTGCCATTTGCTAGTTGTATGACCATCTAATAAGTCACTTTGCTTTAATTTTTTCCCACCTCTCTGAAATGGATATAATAATAGTGTCACTGCTTATCTAATAATGCAAGTATGAAGACTGAATAAGATAATGTACACAAAGCACTATATAGATTCTATACAAGTTATTATTGTGTACTTTCATGCCTTTACTCACACTATGTTCTGTGCTTAGAATACCCTCCCTCCCCTTTGCCTACCCATTTTATAAAGACCAACTCAAAAACCACCTCCTCTAAAAACTAACTGATCTCATTTGATAATAACTTTCCATCTCACACTTCACTTTGCACTTAAAAAATTTCTAATGTATTTATCTGTATTCTATTTAATTTCCATACTAAATTTATAAGTTCTAGGAGGGCAGTTACCATGTTTTATCTTAGTGAGTATCTCCTCCAACACCTAGCGTAGTGTTTGGAACACATGGGGCACTCAATAAATATTCGTTACTATGTGTTACACTGAATGCTACCCTAGATTCAAAATGTGTTGTCTGCCTGTGTGAATATTCATTCAAACCATAGCCCCTGGGCTCCTACTGATGTTTTTTTTTGTTTTTTTCTAGAAGACACATTAGTCAAAATAAAATATATTTAATCAAACAATATAGCAAAATAATTGACAAAAAAGACATTACCTCTCCCTCAAGTGTGCAGGGATTTACTTTCCAACAAGAATTTCACATGCACAATGCATATGATTAGGGCAGTAATATGTCTGGTTGTAACTCATGGTTGAAGCTTCTGATGTTCTCTGCTGGCATTATTAGACAAGATCCTTTCTTCTCTGAGCTGGGGTTCTGTGCTAATCTATTCTGTATGCTTGAAAATTTCACTGTTACTGTTGCTACTTTTACTATTTCCATTTGTTATACTCATTTCTGCTACATCTTTGTATACATCTTTCCTAAAGAAAAGGATTTGTTGCCACTTTATCTTGATAGTTTAAGGGGCCAGCTCTAGCTCTTTTGGGATATATACCCCTTGATAGCCATATTCAGCCAGCTAGCTAGTCAAGTTTTTATTTCTTACAGTGCAAGGGTTCCCGGATCCCAGTTTCTTTACTGAGTTTGGAATGGTACAATGGATAGAGTAATTCATTTGGTGTAAGAAAACCTGGGTTTAAATTTTGGTTCTATCAACTTGCTAATTGTCTGATTTTGGATAGCTTACTAAATTTCTCTACATCTCTTTTTTCATGTATAAAATAAGGAGATTGAAATCAATGTTCCCTAAGATTTCTTCTATCTCTAAAGCTAATGTTCCTAAACTTCTTACAAAATCCCATCATAACTTGGTTGTTATTCCAGGTTCTTTCAAAAATATCTCCTTGGCAAAACTGCAAAGGTGGAGCTATGGTGAAGGAATGTCTTTAAGCTCCACCATACCCTCATTTTTCTTGCAAATTAACTCAGGAACAAGGTTTAAAAGGACAAGTAGAGGTTGATGACCTTTATCCTTATTTCCTCTACATTCCTGCCAAATGCAAAATTGCTTGTCTCCCTCCATGTGTAGGTGTGTACTAAATGAATAAACTTCCACATTCTATGGGCTTAAACACAAGAATTGGAAAATTATCTCTGGCAAAAAATTGGTGTGTCTATTACTTATTCAAAAGACAGAATCTGCCTGCCATTAAAGAAACTCAACATGGCCTTTGGCTTCTTAGCTGTTAAATGCTCCAAGGCAAAAAATAGAACCTGAGACACCAAAATAGAGCCCAACATTATTCAAACATCTGGTTCATCAAGATGACATTTATGAGATGCAGATTTTTTTCTCCCCTTTTTAATGGAGTGGAGAAAGAATTCATTTCACAGCTTTAAAATGCCAGCTACCAGCATTATGAGCATTGCTCATAACACTGAAAACAATGTAAACAGGAAAACAAACTCATTTATATTAATAAAACATCTTTGCAAATATTTCACATTTTGATGATCTGAGTGACTCCCTGAGGGTTACTAGTAATATAATGTGAAGAAGATTCTTTCCCCAGATGTCTAGCTCCAGGGAATAGTATACCTTTTATTCATTCTCCAGGCTATAAAGTTTTATAAACAGGAAGAACTATTATGTGCAGGACTACATTATAAATGAAGATCCCAAGAGTTGAGGCCTCACCCACATTTTTGTTTTAGAGCAGAAGAGCTCCCTTATACATGAGAACTTGTGTGTCTAAGATCCATGGGAAGGGAAGGATGGTTTATCACAGTTATCATGACAAATGCTACTCTAATTCTATCTGCAAGTCAGGACACAGGATCACTGAAATGGAAATAATATGGGCCCAAGAATCAATATTTTTATAAGCTATCATTAAACATGGTATTCTTGGCTCTATCTTATCTGGTAGAAGATGACAGTTCCCAGGTTTAGTTGTCAGTGAGAGATAATATTATCAGTTTCCATGTCATTTTGTCTCTGAATAAATGAATATTTCATTCACTTTTGCCTCGTGGTTCTGGGCATTTATATTTTATAGGTCAAATAGGTAGCCATCTGGTCTAATTTATCCCTATGTCCTAGGCTTAAATTATGTTACTCAGTGGTTGGATACTACTAATCTGTTCTTATATTAAGCCAGAATAGCATATAAGATTAGCTAGCAAATATTAATCTATATTAGAATTAGCTGCAAGATAGTCTTTGAAACATGTTAACAACTGAGATAACTTTGTTCCGTGACCCTCTTCTTATCAATATCAAGCCTGGCATAAAAAAGGAGATATTCACTCACTGAAGATGCTACTTATTCTCATTGATACTGTCTATTACAGACTACAAATGGAAAAGGTCTGCCCTACTCATGACAAGGTCTTCTAGACACTCTTGTTGCATAAAACAACATGTCTATTGTCTAGTCTATGATATGTAGTTATGTGGACACCTTCTAGCACTAACTATATGTTAGTCAGAAACTGCAAGTAGATAATAAGCTGGGTCCAGAAGACATATGAATAAGACAGTGGAATTAATTACCTTGGGAAATGTTAAATGTAATCAATGACTCCAAACATCTCCTTGAAATACAATCCCACCTTTTTTAACTTCAATAATTTCTAGTGATGATATTTAGCTGTTTGTCATGAAATATGAAATCCTATAAAGATTTGAAAGTAGTGCATCACCTAAAGTGACTTGGAGAGGTATGCAGAGGGCATCAGTATCCTGCAACATATTATCAGTAATCTGATACACAGAAAAAAGAATCCTGATTGTTGTCAGGGAGATGGATGATTAGAAGGGGAAGTGAGCTGATCCTATAGTAAGAGTGAGGGATAACCTATGGATAGCCCACATGTTTTCCTATTGGAGGGAATACTGACGTAGATTACGTCACATTTAAGTACTGAATTTAATTCACTGTTTATATGTCTTATTTCTCTACTGGACTATAAACCCCCAGATAGTCATCAGGATGACTGAAGATGACCCAAGGGGCCAATGTCTCCCAGTGAATCCCAGACAATCACTGGATTCAGATGGCTCAGGAGGAGAAGTGAGGCTGGTGACCTGCATAGCCCTCCCTCACTCAAAACAGTCAAGTGCAAATGATGTCATAATTTCTCTGATGGCATAGTCTTCTTTGGCAATGAAGGACAACATGATAAACCTCTAGATGACATGTTATCTAATTTTTAGATCTCTGAATATAGTACAATGCACGCAAACCAGTGTGGGCATTTAATGAATATTTGTTGTATTAATTTGAAATTCACATGACATGAAACAAAATGGATAGCATCAACTTCTTAGTTGTATTTTTGCATCGACTTACACAGTTCATGATAATCTCTATTCTACCTGTGGGCTAGTCACACTATTTTTGAAGGAATTCACATTATCATTGACTTTCATATTAAGTTATTCATATGAAATTCATCTTGTTAGAATCAGCCTTTTTTTCACTTTTCAAGATCTTTAGGCAATCTGATTTTGTCTTTCAGTGTACTAATTATGACTCAACATTATATCTTCCAAATTTTGGAAAATAATAATAAATATGTCATCTATGAATAAGGGTGTGTGTGGGGTGTCAATGAATAGATCAATCAAATCACCCTAACTCATTTTTACTACATGAGAACATATTTCATTTACTCAAGGGCTGAGTTAATTTATTTTTTATGAAATCCATGGGATGAAATGGAATGATGGTTGCATGGGAGGCACCTTTATATTGGCTAAGAAAGTCTGGTCATGTCTTGGGAGACTTGTATAAAACTAGGAATTAATTCAGAAGTTTAGAAATTTGAACAAGCAGTGAGCCAAGAGAAGTGTATTTTTAATCAAAGTTTTGCAAAGAATTTGTTTAGGGGAAAGGAGATGAGGGAGTCTTGTTTTGGAGGATTTTGGATTTCCCATCTTTCCACTGGTATCCTTCCATCATCCCCAGGACAGCAGCATTTGGTGAAATAATATGTATAACATGTAATGGTGATAGAGTGTGTTATAGATTTTCTTTTGATAGGGGTTGTTTTATAGCAAATTGTTCTTAATTTGCCGCCTTAATTTACCACTCCTTCCCAAAACTAATTGAATCTGACTAATCGATATCAAATTACGGTCATGAAGTGAAGTACACCAGTGGAGGCTTGTAAGCTAAAGTATCATAAAGACACTGTTTTGGCCCTCAGGAATAATTCTAGTTCCCAGAGGAAATATAATAGTCATCTTTTGGAGACCTAGCCTGACACTGCCAGCAGGAGGTAGGAGAGTAGTTCTAGAGCATGTTTATCAATGTTTTCATCAAAGTTGAACTATATGAGGATGTGGGGCATTCTTTGTAAATTTGTCATCAGATTTCGATTTGCACATTTCTCTGCGCACTTTTGTGCTGTTTGATATGAACATGTTTTACAACTCCCAGAAATAAAAAAAAAATACTTCTTTTTTTTATAGAAGAAATATGAATGAGTTTTATAGTCACTTTATTTGAAAGGTAGGTAATGCTGGCTCCATGTTAGAGATCTGGATTCTTCATCTGCAAAATGAAGGAAATGGACAAGATGATCTTTGAGGTCCCTACCACCTTTATGACCCAAATACCTGAGTAGAACATGATTGTGGCATTTGTCTAAAACAGGGATTTTCCACTTCCTTTATAGGTGTGTGTGTATGTGTGTGTGTGTGTTGTGCACGATAGATCCCTTTTTATAGTCTGGTAAATGGTTTTGGATTTTTTCTCAGAATAATATTTTTTAAATTATTGAAGGCAAGGCCAAATTTAAAATAGATGTTAGTGAAAATAAAGATTTAATTTTTTTCCCCATCCAAATTCACTGATTCTCTGAAATCCATCCATGGGCAACATTGACAGTCCAAGGACCCCAGGTTAACAGTTTGTGGGCTAGAGGTACCTGCAACTTAAGTAGTTATTGGACAGTATCATGGCTTCTCAGCATTTATTCCCCATTCAGGGACAACTTGTCCATGTGATAAAAGAGACAGGTTGTAGTTAGCTAGGTGGGGTCCAGGCTTGGAAGAGCCACTTCAACTGTATGATTCTGTGACCATTTCCAACAAGCCAACAATTAGATGACAGGTTTCTTTCCAGGCATTGCTCTTTTTAACTGAGTTGTCGAAGAATATTTCTTCTGTTTATTATCGACCAGCAGACTATTACCAGGATCTTACTTGGGTTGAAAAAGGTCTTCAAACACTCGTTTCCTTGCCGCAGCTAGATCATCAATCTGTTCCATAGATTTTCATTTTTCTCAAAATTTAATGTCAAGACAGTGAAATTTTTCCTAGGACTAATTTAGAAGTTGCGTTTCAGGAAAAATATAAGCCTCCAAATCTTGGCCTTATCTGGTTAATCTGTACTGATCAGACAATAGAGTGGTAGTAATTGACTTGTACAGCAAAGGAGGTGACCTTTGTCTAGGGGTGTAGTTCAAATACCGTTGGCCTATGGGGGTAAAAGATTGTTCAAGTCAAGATCACAAGAAATTAATTACTAAAGTGAACTACCTGGTAAAAGGGAATGTGGAGGCTGGGCAGGCAGCTTCCCTATGCTTTCTGAGTGACAATGATGAAAGTAAGCACTGGATTAAAATAAGTTTTTCTTTTTTTCATTGCTATCAATGACAACAGAGCAGATAACCATGGTTGTATCACAGGGCTCACTGGAGCTGGATTTAGCTCTACTGTCATGAAAACTCAACTTCCTGGGGAAATAATGGCTATATCAGCAAAAATGGTTGCTCTACCTGGTCCGTGTAGGAGTCAAATGTCACCCACGTGGAGCTATAAAAAGAAATCAGGGGGGAGTTTATTTTGGCAGCCAGGTGTTCAGACCTTGAAACCTTTCGGAAGTTGGAAAAGGTGTTTTCCCCTCCATCTGACTTCTACTAATCTCACATTCTTAGAGCATTAGCTCTAACTGCTGAGCCTTAATGTTTCGATTCAAACTTTAATCAGATTCAGAAGCAGATGTGTTTGTCTCCTGTGTTCTTCTTGTCATTTATAAGTACCTGTTGGTAGTTTTAATATCTTCTCAAATGTCAGGGCTCCGGTATGATTCTAATTACAACAACTTTTCTTATCTGTTTAAAGAAATGACAGAAACACCCCGACTACTCAAGAAGAGAGCCATGTTGTCCTAAAATTCTAAGAATTCTTTTGGTTCCAAGTGAACGTTTTTCTTTTATTATCTCAGGAAAGGTCTCGACACACCCAAAAGGTATTTTGTTGGATTCCAATTAGCAAAAATGTAGCACAGTGCATTTTCCATTATATAGCTTTTCCAGCCCTTCAAATCCACCAATATTATAAAGTCATGTAGGGGTCCACTTTAATCAATGAGTTATTCTACTTTTCCAGTATTTTAGACCATTGAACTCAATTGCATTGTTGTATGATTTTTGATCTCTTTTTCCTCTCTCTCCATCTTCCTCTCTGTTTGCCCTCTCCTTACTCCTTTCCCTCCCTCCAGTCTCTCTCATTACAGACCTCTGTCTTTCATCTGGATCCTTTCCATCTATCTTCAAACAGCATTGCTGTCCTTGATCCTAAGACAAGTTTTCCTGAGCTCTGCTTGCCTTTCCAATTACAGTATCAGGCTGTTATCATTCAATCCATGCCATTTCCTCACTCTGAGCTCTTAACCGGATCCCTCTTACTCTCCTCAAGAAATTCAAACATCCTTTCTTCACCTTCTCTGATGCTGCATTACTTGGCCCCTATTTCTTTGTCCTAATTTCCTCATAGAAGCAGTTAGAAGCCTTCTTAGGTCAGTGCCTTTTTCCAGATTCTCATTACTACTCCACCCTGTTTCCTTTATTGCCTTAGTATCTACATTTATATAGAGCTTATCTCTATGGAACTGTGATACTTACAGTCAAAGATATGACACTGTACAAAAGAAATAAGGAAGAAGAATTGTTTCTTGCTTGGGATAGCTTCCTTCTTTAGATGTGCTGAACCCACTTTTTCACATCTCCTCTGGGCTTCTTGGAAATGTCTAGACTTCTTTCAGTGGTGGGCTTTATTAGAATACTTCAACAAGACTGAATGGTGGTAAGAGTTTTATTATGTGTGCTGAAATGTTTAGGTGCTAGATCTAATGTAATCTTTTTGCTCATATTTCTGTCAGAATTGTCAGTGGGAATAAAGATATTTCCATGTTTTCCATATAAGAGTTACTCTAAATTAGTGATTTTTTTTGGTACTAGCACAGAAGAAAAAAAATTATAGAACACTTTTGTGGAAGGAACCTTAGAGGTCATTTGGTCTCTCATCTAACAGTTAAGGAAAGTAAAGTTGACAGAGGCTGGATGAGATCATAGATATCTGACAGTCAAGGAAAGTGAAGTTGAAAGAAGTTGGATGAGATTATAGACCTGGTAGTGGTATAATTGCAACTAAGGGCAGCTAGGTGGTGCAGTGGATAGAGCAGGAGTCAGGAGGACCTGAGTTCAAAACTCACCAAAGACACTTGATACTCACTAGCTGTGTAACCTTAGGCAAGTCACTTAACCCCAATCTAATTGCCTCATTCTGCGTCATCTCCAGTCATCCTGGTGAATCTGGTCACTGGATTCAGATGGCTCTGCAGGAGAAGTGAGGCTGGTGACCTGCACAGCCCTCCCTCCCTCAAAGCAAAGTCAAGTGCAAGTCACGCCATCATTTATTATGGCATGGTCTTCTTTGGCAATGAAGGTTGAACACACACAGTTGTGACTAAACTTAGACTTCCTATTTTCCAGTCTAGTCTTTTTTTTTTTCTTTCCTACTATATAGCACACTACGTCCTCAGAGGGAACTCTGTCATATAGAAATGAATAATCCTAGAGCAAGTTTTGATGTTGAGGGTCATTTGACTTTTTATTTTCATTTTATAGATGGAAAAACTGAGACTCAGAATACTGAAGTGGGTTGCCTTAACTCCTCCTTCTCTCCTCTGATGCTGTCCTCATCCTAGTATAAGCCTCCATTACCTCTCACTGTTGAGTCATTTTCAGTTATGTCCAACTCTTTGCGACCCCATTTAAGGTTTTTTTTGGCAAAGATATTGGAGTTATATGCCATTTCTGTCTCCAGCTCATTTTACAAATGAAGAAACTGAGGCAAACAGGGTTAAGTGACTTGCCCAAGGTCACACAGTTAGTAACTGTCTGAGACCAGATTTGAACTCAGGAAGATGAGTCTTCCTGATTCCAAACTCAGCACTGTATCTACTGTGCTGGCTGCCCATCACATCATACCTTGATTATTATAATAGCCTCTTAATTTTCTCCCCATTCCAGTTTATCCTCCACTCAGTTTTCAATGTGTCTTTTGGAAGTGCAGGTCTGACCATTCCTCCCCATGCCCTACTCCCTAAACTAAAGTGATTCCTTATTACCTCCAGGATCAAATATAAAACCTTCTGTTTGGTATTCAGAGCCCTTCATAACCAGATCCCTTTCTTCCTAATTTTCCAGTCTTCTCATACCCCACCATGTGCTCTGCAATTCATTGACACTGGCCACCTTGCTGATCTTCAAAGTATTCCATCGTCCTGATTCCAGGCATCCCCATTCCTGGAATGTTCTCCCTCCTCATCACTGCCCTGGTTTCCTTCAGGTCCCAGCTTACATTCCACTTTCTATAGAAAGTCTTTTCTAATCCCCCTTAATTCTAGTGCCTTTCATCTGATGATTATTTCCAATTTATCCCCTATATATCTTAGTATATATAGTTGCTTACATGTTGCCTGTACCATTATACTGGAAATCCCTTAAGAACAGTGACTGTCTTCTCTGCCTTTCTTTGTTTTGCCAAAACTCAGCACAATTGCTGGCATATTGGAAGTGATTAATCAATGTTTGTCAGTTGACTGCCAGACTGAAGTCACCTTGCTGGTAAAAGCTGGGATTAGGATTTAATTTTTTGTCTAATGATCACTGTCTTGCAGCACCAAATTGACAAAAGACTAGATGCTTCTTCTGGTCTCCAGAAGTATCCTTAGTATTGTCTCCATAGTATCCTTAGGTATGGGATGCCTGAAGATGCCAGGAGCCTGGTGGCTATGAGGGGAGTATAGTACATGTCTGGTAAGCCAGACCTCCTGCAGTCTCTTAAGCTAGCTATATCCTTCTACTAGATTCTAAAGGGCATGAACTTAATATCCATATGTGCTTTAAAATGCTGACCACCCTGACCTTTCTCCCTCAGAACCCCAAGCCCTGTTATCTATACAGTAATAATAAATGTATCCCCAAGATAATTTCATATACTTAAATTAGAAAAAGAAAAATCCTGGACTTGAAGGAGGGGGAAAAGTCATGAGATATGTTTAATTCGCCTTAGTAGCTTATTTTATTTAGTGTGCAAAAAGTCTTCCATATCAAGAAGGATCAATCACATCACTGATTTTCTTAATTGCACTTTACTCTTGAGTGCAATTAACAAAATCAGTGCCATGATGTGCACAGCTTCCATGCTAAAGTTCTGTTAAGAGCTATAGAGAGTGTACTCCTATATTATCGGAGGCTCAGGTCTATGGAGCGTTTGCTAAGGTATGAAATTTGTGAGCATTGATTTAGGGGCTTACTTAATGCCAGTTTGAACACCCCAATTTGAGTACCCCAATATTAGAAATCCGCAAAAGCAAATTTCACTCTCTCATTTCCTAAATCTAGACTTTGGGCATCATAGATGTGTAATCAATATTTCTTAGTTTGATTGATTGAATGAATGAATTTAAAGCTGCAATCATTAGAAGACAGAAGATGGCCATGGGCTGCCAAGGGCAGTCTTTTGGCATGTCCAAAATTTTCAAGGTAGAAAGTGATTTATGAAAATGAATTAATGAAAATGAAAGCATAATTTTCAAGAAATTGAATACATATTCCATTTTTATTTCTATGAGTCATACACTATCTGTGACACTTAATATCTTTAATTCCCATTATGATAACTCTGACATATATTGAGAGGCAGTGTTCTTGCTCATAGAGAACTGTTCTCAGAATTAGGCAGTCCTGGGTTCCAATCTGGCTTCTACCACATGCATGCTGTGAACCTGAGCAATTTCTCAACCTCTCCTTTCCCTAGGCAACTCTAAGAGCATAAGTTTCAGGACATGGGTTGATCTTTCTTGATTGAGAACTTATTACACTGATAAATTTAAAGGTCTGGGTTAAACTCTAAATGACATAGTTTGGTATGTTTCTCCCCTTAGAATTATGCTCTTATAGAGGATTTTTATTATGTTTTTAATAAGCAAATAGCAGTTAAGTAAATTTTAGTGTATGGAAGGTGGAATGGGCAAAATGAGATTTTGGATATAGTTATATTATCTATAGGGCTATTGAACAACAATAAACATAGATATACTCAAGATCATAATTTATGTATCTTGGTGCTGAGATTGGAGGAGGCAATAAAAGTTCATTGACAGTCAAGGAGTTGCCTTTGTAAAAGCTGGGGAACTTGAGAAAGCTTATTTAAAATTTGAGATTCATTTTTTCTCTATGGCCAGACCTTTTCCCTCATTCTGACTCTCTTCAGGATCTGCCTATCCAAATGTATCATCTTTTCCCTTCTTGTCACATATTAACAGTCATGGCTGGGCAAGTCCAGAAATGAGGATGTGCTATTGTGGGTGGTAGGCACTGTTCAGAACCTTGCAAAATTATTTTTGTAATAGCTTAAGAGTCAGCATGATATAAGGCCTCGGCACAGTACACTTCCCATAACACTCCTGAGAGCAGTCCAAACCATGTTAAAATGTGTGTTGGGGGGGAGAGAATTTGGATCTCAAAACTTTAAAAAAAATGTTAAAAATGGTTTTATATGTAATTAGGCAAAATTGGTAAATGCAATTTTAAAGTAAATGTACAATAAAACATAAATAATATTACTTTTAAAAATAAGTCAATGTACAGATACAGGCATCCTGATGTATAGATTAGTGATCCTGTTTCTATCTGAGTTTGCTATAACTAGTGTTGTAGTAATGTTGTAGTAATGGTAAAGGGTTACCTTGGCCTCAGAAAACCTAGTTCATATCCTTCGTCTGAAACTTACTAGGTGGCATAGGGGGCAGCTAGGTGGTGCAGTGGATAGAGTACCAGTGCAGGAGTCAGGAGGACTTGAGTTCAAATCTCACCTCAGACACTTGACACTCACTAGCTGTGTGACCTTGGGCAAGTCACTTCACCCCAATTGCCTCATCCTGGATCACCCCCAGTCATCCTGATGAATATCTGGTCACTGGATTCAGATGACTCTGGAGGAGAATTGAGGCTGGTGACCTGCACAGCCCTCCATCACTCAAAACAAAGTCAAGTACAAGTCATGTCATCATTTCTCTGATGGCATGGTCTTCTTCAAGGACAAACACAAACACTGGTGGCACAGGGGACAGAGTGATGGCCTTAGAGTCAGGAGGACCTGAATTCAAATTCTTCCTCAGTCACTCATCACCTGCAAGACTTTGGGGAAGTCATTTAACCTCAGAAAATGGGGAAAATTGAATAATCATTGTACCTTTCACAAAGAGTTATTGCGAGGAGAAAATGAGGCACAATATGTAAAGTCCTTTGTATAACTTAAAGACTATATAAAACATTCATGTTTTTGTTAATATTGTTGGTGTTATGGTCGTACATGACTGTGGACAAGTAACAACTCCTCAGGCAAACCTCTAAGATCATGAATTATAGCAGCCTTTGTTAATCTATTTTGGTACTATGAGTTTTTCTGCTCAGAGTAGGATTTCTCCATACCAGTGTAATCACAGTCTAGTCAAAGAACAAAATAGACTCAGAATCCTGTGGCCTCTTGCCCACCCTAATCATTTGGATTTTGAGGGAAATACATCATGGGGACAATATGATAAATGAGATGGGATTTTGAAATTCTTCTGAACTCTTGATTATAGGTGTAGAACTGAATCTCGTTGGTCATCTAGAACAAAATCTTTCATTTGTTATCTAGTTGCCACGTTTTCTCAAAATATTTCCTTACAAAAACTGAAGGCATTTGCTGAGAGCTTTCACTTCATCTCATTTTCTGTCTTCCTGATGCCTCTAAAACTATCTCTGATTCCACCCTTGCCTGACATGAAGAGATGTCCTTTCACTTTGCCTACTCAAATCCCTCTACATGCACAAGTGATCCCATTCCATTTGAACTTTTCCAGCAGATTGCCCTTTGTATAATTCCCACTCTATTATTTATCTTCAATCTTGTCCTGTCTACTGGCTGTGTCCCTCTTGTTTATAAGCATGCCCATGTCAGCGTCATCCTCAAAAACACCCTCCCTTTGTCCTTTCATCACTGTTAGCTATTGTAGCATCTCTTGCCTCCCTTTGAAAGCTAACTCTTGGAGAAGGCCATGCATACACAATAGGTATCTCCAGTTCTTTTCATCTCATTTTCATCTACAGTCTGGTTTCCAATCTCATTATTAATCTGAAACCATTCTTTCCAAAGTTCCAAGTGATTTTTAATTGCCAAATCTAGTGACTTTTTCTCAAGTCTTTATCTTTCTTGACCTCTCTGCAATGTTTGGGGATCTCAGTCACTCTCTTCTCCTTGATTCTTCTTTTTATGGCACTACTTTATCGCGGTTCTTCTCCTACATATCTGACTACTGCTTTTTAGTAATAGGAAATCTGTTGCTGGATCTTTATCCAAGTTATCCTTGCAAATTGTAGGTAACTTCCAGGACTCTGTCCTGGATTCCCTTATCTTCTCCTTCTATATTATCTTTGTTGGTGATCTCATCAGCTTTCATGGATTCATTTTTCATCCCTATGCTGATGACTCCCAGATCTATCCAACTGTAATCTCTCTTCTGGCCTCTGATTTTTGCCTCTTCAATTGCCTATTGAACATCTTGAATCGGATGTCCCATAAACATATTAAACAAAGCATTTCAAAAACTGAGCTCATTATTCATTCTACCCCAACCTTCTATGCCTTCCTAACTTCCCTATTACTGTCTATGGTTCCACTATTGTCCCATTTATCCACATATCATCCTCTATTTTCTCACTCATCATATCTAATCTGTTGCCAAGTTCTATTAATTTTACTTCCAAGGTATTTCTCATACTTACTCCCTTCTCTTCTCTAATACCACCATCTTCCTGGTTTAGGCACTCATCACATCACTGTTACATCACCTGAACTATTGCAATAGTCTTTTGATTACTCTCTCTGCCTCAAGTCTCTCCCCACTTCAATTCATCTACTCAACTTTCAAAGTGATCTTCCTACATAATAAATCTGAATAAGTTACTACTGTACTCAATAAGCTGTAGTGACTCCCCATTATCTTAAAAAATCAAATATAAAATCCTCCACTTGGTGTTTACAGTCCTTCATTACCTGGTCCCCTTCCCTCCACTTTTCCAGTCTTCTTATATCTTACTCCTCACCTTATATTCTGAAATCCAGTGACAATGGTCACCTTGGTGTCCTTTCAACAAGATGCTCCAATACTTGACTCCAGGTCTTTCCACTGGTTGTCCCCTATGATTGGGCTGTTTTTTGATTTGTATAGGGGCTTAACATAGTGCCTGAATCATAGTTGATACTTAAAGCGTGTTTATTTACTGACTTTTTACAGATGAGGAAACTGAGGCCCTGAGAGATTGAGTAAGTTTCTCAAGATCACACAAGTAATTGGTAATATAGCAAGGATATGAAACTAGGTCCTCTGGCTTCAAATCAGTACTCTTTCTCCTATACCATGATGTCTCCTCTGATACTTTACTCTTTTCCTAAGTTACTCTATCCCATTCCCCAAAATGGCTGTTCCAAACTTTATCTTTTTTCCAATGTTTATTCCATTATAGGACTCTGCTGATATGCTCCAACCATTTAGGTCCCACAATTATTCATAGTTGGTGCTGGGATGAGAGTAATATATGCTTCTGGATCTTTACTAATTATAGCAATATACAAGGAATCACAGAATTTTATAGTTGGAAAGGACTTAAAAATTGTTGAATTTGACCCATACTTAGAAAAGATTCCAAGCTGCAATGTGGAACATCCAGCAAGTGTTCATGTAGTTTTTGCTTGAAGAACTCCAATGAAAGGGAGGGAACTCCCAACTTTCATAGACTGTGTTTTCCTAAAGTTCTGTATAAATGGTTTAGTACTGTCCCCAAGGGATTAAATTCATGTATGCATGTTAATGAAGGTTTTAATCATAACTGCAAATATTTGAGAGATCCATTCTAATGTTAATCAAGTGTGGAAAGCTTAAGAAAAACCTTCCTTGAGAAGTGGATCTATGTTTCTTGTGATCTACGTTGGGAAAGGTAAAGTTGGACTATGGACCTAACAAACTCACAATACTTCCAATGTTTTCTCCTTCCATCTTCACCTTCTTTAAGAGTTGAATGAATCAACCTTATTAATTAATTAATTAACTAATTAGTCAGACAAGCATTTATTAAAGCCCAGCCAGGTTCCAGGCAATGCACTAGGAATGGATGTATGAAGACAAAAATGAACCCCTGGCTCCAAGACTAGCACAGGGGCTCCCTCCATCAGAAAAGACGTTTTCTGATTCTCTTTTGTTCATGTGATCTCTTCCTCTTGAAATTCTTTTTCATGTTTCACTTTTATTTTTGTATTTTCAGCCTCATAGCACAATTCCCTTCACCTAACAGGTGTTTAATAGATGTTTGTTGGGTTGAATTGGTGAAAAATAAAGGTCATGTTTAGACTCTTTGACGACATAATGTGGAGGGCTCTTTAGGCAAATATAAGGCATCTGTATCTGCCTAGCATGTGAGTTACTAGGCAATTATAAATTTATTTTGATTTTAGTCTTACTTATGTAACCCCTTGTAACAGGGAGGACCCCAACATACAAGGGGTGGGGGCTGCTATGAAGGTTTGTAGATCTGCATTCATAAAAGGAAAGGGGTCTGAGGGATTAACAATCACTTTAATCAAGCACATGTGTCATTCCTTTAACCACGCACTTTTATCATTCACCTAGTTCAGTGGAGTCAGCACCCTGAACTTCAAAGAAAATAGAGAAAAATCAAAAGTCAACAGACATGGCTTGTTCTCCTTGACCATCAACAGAAAGATCCAAATGCCTGACCATAGTTACCAGAGAGGGAAGCACTGACATCTGGGTTTTTCAAACTGGAGTGGGGGGGCCTCCTTAGCAGCTTCCCAGAGTCCTCATCTGGCCAAATAAATACTTCCAGTCAGTAAGCTCCAAAATAAAACCCGCACCTCAGAGTCTTTATACACTTTTTAGAGCCAGAGGGCATCACATCCCTTGAGAATCAGTGTCTCTTTATCAAAAGGTGTGGACCTTCCTGCAAATCTTCCCAGGCCCTCCAATAGGAGGGAAAGATCCTCCCTCATCACATTATTCAGAGGTACTTTTAGTAAACCAAAAACAGCAGAAGATTCTACTTTGTTTGCCCTTACACCCCCGTCCCAAAGTCCATTGTGTGGGATGCTCTCCTTACTGGTGGAGATGGAAGTCCTGTTTGGCATAAGGAGTGGATGGAGTTGGTGAGAAGTGAGATACCCAGCCTTTGACAACCCTTCTTCAGGGTTGCTCCCTATCTCCCTCATCTTTTAGATGAGGAAATTGAAAATGGGGGTGTTGAGATGGAGTGATTTGACTAGTAAGAAGCACAGCCAGGGTTAAAAATCCAATTTCTGTGATTCCAAATCTCCCGCAGTCTGACACCTCTTGTATGCAAGGATTCTTCTCTGTTGAAAGATAGTCTTCGAGCCTGTGGGTCAGAGGACTTTGGGATCCAGTATGCTAGGTGGCACAGTGGATAGATTGCTGGGTCTGGAGTCAGCAAGACACCTTCTTGAGTTCCAATGTGGCCTCAGACACTTACAAGCCCTGTGTGACTCTGAGCAAGTCACTTATCGAAAATGGCAAGCCACTCCAGTATTCTTTGCCAAGAAAACACCAAAGGTGGTGACGAAGAGCTGAATGTGACTGAACAGCAACTGAAAAGTTAAAGATACTTCATTTGAAGACCTCTAGCCCCTACTGGGTCAAGGGTCCTTTAGAACCAGAGCAGGTGGCCATATAAGGGATGAGTTGGGTATGGGAGACATGCTTAGGAGTACTATACTTAGCATTTCCATTGAATTCTTGCACTTTCCAAGGAAACACTATCAGAATAAATGACTCCTTTTGGCTTCTGACCCTGTGATAGACCTAACCATGACCTGTATGGATAGAGCTTTAATTTTATTTTGTCCTTTCTTCTACAATTTTCAGTCTCCTATCACCTGGAACAACTTAAATCAAGCCTTGCCTGATCTTCTGCGTGATTATCACATGTTTTCTGACTAAAATGGACTTGCACCATGACTTTGAATTTTCCTTTTCTCTCTTGACTCCGTAAGTTGCCCCAGCCTGGCCTGGGGTTTCACTTCTATCATCTTTTTCTTTACAA
This sequence comes from Bettongia penicillata ogilbyi, assembly GCA_023548195.1. Taxonomy (NCBI): domain Eukaryota; kingdom Metazoa; phylum Chordata; class Mammalia; order Diprotodontia; family Potoroidae; genus Bettongia; species Bettongia penicillata. The sequence continues at coordinate 7,701,446 of JAJHZJ010000121.1, forward strand.
ACAATCCATTGCTTTTTCTCTGCACTTATCTGCAGAGTCCCAACGTCAAAAACTATCAAGTCATGCCTCATTTCTCATCATGCACTCTCCTTCACATAATTTGAGTTCAAGTCAACCTGGTCTACTGTACTGACCATTCTTGCCTATTTCTGTCCTTCTGACTTGCCTATCATCCCCCAGGGCAATTCAACTGCATGAAATTCATCCAACATTTTAACCCGTCACTCAGATTTCATAGAATCACCCCTGATTCTCCTAACAGGGAGTGATCTCAATTCCCCCCCCACTTATTTTTCTCATTTTCCCATAAGCAATAGCTTAGTGTAATACAAAGAGGACTGGATTTGGAGTCACAAACCCTAAGTTGAACTTGTGGCTCTTCCATTTACTACATGTATGGATTTGGATAAATCAGTCTTCTGAACTTCAGTGCCCTCACGGGTAAAATGAATGGGTTGGAAGAAGTCACTAGCTTACATTTAAAATTGCATTGGCTCTGGAGCAGAGGGCTTTGTTTCTAATTCTTTCTCATATCCACTAGTCTTGTGACTTTGACTGTATGTGATTACTTAACTTTTTGAATTTGTTTCCTCATATATAAAAGGGAATTGAACCTGATGCCTTCTGCGGTCTGTTTACTAATCAGAGCTAGCTTGACCCTATGACCCATACTGCTACGTCCTTTCTAGGTCTATGACTACATTACCATTCCTGGGTCCCTTCTGAGCATGTACAAGATTCTACTTTGCAACATATTTCATTTGTATATATGCCTTATATGGCTAATTGAATTGTCAGCTACTTAAGGGAATAAACTGTGTATTATTTCCTTATGGTTTTTTTTTTTAAATCACCAGCATCTAGTAATAACATTTTGTATATAGTTGAAGATTACAGTGCATTTAGCCAAATGGAAAATTAAGGCTTAAGGCAGGCATGTTATGGAATATTGTGTCCTCTTCAAGAATTTGATTTTGTTATTAATTTCTTCCTATAAAAAATACAGTGCTTATAACATTTTACCTCATCCTGAATATACAAGATAGAGTAGATATGCTTTGATCTAAGTTCATGCGAAAATAAACAGCCTAGGCTGTTATTGGACTGCAAATTCAATGTAAGCAAACAACAGTGTGATATGGCATCCACCAAAGCTAATGTGATCTTAATCTACGTTAATACAAATACAGTGTGCAAAACTGGGAACATAGTAATCATGCTGTCCTCTGTGCTGGGTAGGCCACAGCTAAAGCATTACATATTATCCTGGAATACAGTTTTTAAAGAGGTACATTAATGAACTAGAGACTGTAATGATACAGCTAGATGAATTAGGATTCAAAGAGCAGTGAGTAGCAGTTCCACGTATACTTGGAAGGAAGTCTGTACTAGAGGACTCCAGGAATATGTTCAAACACATTCTGTTTAACATTATAAGAGACTTGGTTATAGTCAGAGATGGTATCTTTATCAGATTTAGGATGATAGACACAAAGCTAGGAGGGTTTAGATAATTCACTGGAATGAAGAGATAGGATCTGAAAAGATTCTGACAGGACAGGCTAAAACTTTGGAGTAATCTACTCCTGTTTGAAGAAACAACTTTGTAAATATAAGAGGACATGTCTAATGACTGGTTTTTATCAAAAAGATCTGAATGGTTTTAGTGGATTGAAAATATTCTGTCAGTTGAAAAAACAAATGTGATCTCAGGCTACATCAACATCTTTATGGTTGGTCAGTCACTTCAGACTCTGTGACCCTATTTGGGGTTTTCTTGGCAAAGATACTAGAGTGTCTTGCCATTTTTTTCTCCAGCTCCTTTTATAGATGAAGAAATTGAGGCAACTAAGGTTAAGGGACTTGGCCAGGGTCATACAGCTAAGTAAGTGTCAGAGATCAGATTTGAATTCTGGAAGATGAGTCTTCCTGGCTCCAGGCCCTGTGCATTATGCACTGCACTACATAGCTGCCACCAAAAGGAATCAGAGATTTCAGGAATATAAACTACTGTATTTCGATCTGGTTAAACCAAATCTAGTATATTTTGTGTTTGGTTCTATCCCGACATTTTTTGAAAGACTTTCTTTAGCCAGAGAAAGCCCAGAAGAGATCAACCAGAATGAATGACAAAGGTCCTCAATTCCATAAATGAGAATTTGTTAAAAGAAGAGGGAGTGATCATACTGACGAAGAGAAGACTTGGTAGAAACATGATAGTTGTCTTAAAGTATTTGGAAGACTATCATGTAGAAATATCTTTGGACTTGTTTTCTTAGGACACAGAGGGCAGAATCGGGAACAGTGAGTGGTGAGTTGGACAGAGGTAGACTTAGATTTGAGAAAGGTAAAACTTCCTTATAAGTTCCTCAGGAGTTCAACTTTTGCTTGCCAGGTATGTTGTAGATAGGGACTCCTTTTGGGTTCTGGTTGGATTAGGTAGCTCCTGAGGACCCATTCAACTCTGAAATTTTGGGATTGCATGCTTCTCTTCAGGGGAGGGTGGTAAGTATGGTGAGATGAATCAAAACCATATTCTATGTTTAGTTGTATTTATATTCTCAATGCTTAGTAAAGTGCCTGGTATGGAATAAGCACTTAATAAAAGCTCTCTCCATTTTTCTCTGTATCAAAGGTTAAAGAAAGACTTATGGGGTGAAAGTCTTTCATATTTAAGATAGATTGCATTTATTTTATATTGCTTCAGGATGGAAGGTAGGATCAGTGTATAGAAGTCACAAAGAGGCATATTTTGGTCTATTGCAATAAAGAACTTTTTAACAATTGGAGCTACTCTGTGAGGTAATACTTTACTATCACTTGCCAAACACAAGAAGAGACTCAATGAATGCTAGGGGTATTGTAGAAAGATTGTGCATTGAATGGGAGGAACCGGATGATCTCTAAGTCTCTTTCCAATTTTGATATCCTATATATGACACTCAACATTGGTCAAATTGATCAGGACAAGTAAGATAAAATTCAGCAAATGGCACATTCAGCTACATGGTTATTATATCAAGCATTTTCTTATTCTTATCACATTCTATCCAAGGTTTGAGAAGGTAGGGAGAGGAGGCAGGATTTTTTCCAGTCCCCCACTTTCTATTATTTCTCTTGGGTACCTTCATCAACTTCTCTAAGCCTCAGTTTCCTCAATTGTAAAATGATGGGATTGGATGGGATGTTTCCTGATGCTCCTCCCAGCTTTAAATCTTTGATCCTATCAACTCACTTTATCCTTAGAGTCTCTCGGTTCTAACTATACCCTGGACTTTGTAGTGACAGGAAGAGAGACAATTGCCTTAATCTTTTCCTCTCTCCCTTTTCTTGGCTCATTAGGTTTTCAGATAGAATTAAGTTGGATGGGGTTGCTAACACCTTGGGAGATAGGAACAGAATTCAAAGTAGCCTTGACAAATTAGAGAAATGGTCTATTAAACACAGAGGAAGTGCAGGAGACCATGACTGAACACAAATACAAGATAGGGAAAGATTGTCTAGATAGAGTTATGGAAGGAAAATGCACAGTCAAGTTAAGTCAAAGTGGACTACAAGGTGAGAATGAGCCAGCAAGGCTGAGAAGTTATCAAAACAAATGAGATATGAGGAATTAATAAGCATGAAAGAACTGGGAAATTTCTTTTTTGCCCTTTCCTCCTATATTTTGAATTAAAATAGTATTCAAAATATTAATTTTGTTTTTTAAGAAGGTACTGGACAGAAGGGAAAAAATAATTTTAAGGACATAAAAACCAGATCTGATAAGGAAAAGTTAAAGGGTTGGTATTTTTAGGTTGGTGAAAGGGAGGTTAAGGTGAAAAATAATTATCTTGAAGTCCTTTGTAGTAATTAGAATCATTTGTTCTCCATTTCCACTGAGGATCATACAAAAGGAAATGAATTTAAATTGCAGCAGAGAGAGTGGGATATAAAGAATTTCTTGACCAGAAATTGGAATAGATCAGTAAGCAAAACTGTGATGATGAAGATCCTTTTAAGAAAGAAGGTCAACGATATTTCATCTAATATACTAGGTTTTAACCCAGACGGAAGCAAGGGATAGCTAAGTGTGTTAAATTCATCCAATTTTAGGATTCTCTAATTAAAATTGTTGGTTATTTCAGATATGCTGGGGTGTCAGGCATGAGAGAATAGGAGAAAAGGAATCAAAAAGGAGAGATTTCAGGAAGTTATACTCAGTGGATAAGATTAATAGTTACAAAAAGACGAACAGGGGAAGGCTGTATAAAATATTGGAGGGAGTGAGAAAGAAGTCCAGGAGGAAGAAAATGAAAGTTGAGAAAGAATTTTTATATTGTCTTATTATAAATAAAGAATTTGAACTTTAATATTTATAAAAATCATTACTTGAAATATTTGACCAGCTTCTCTCACTCTGATGGTTCAGAGAAACAATGTGTATTTCAGGAATGGTTGGTTAGGAGAAAGCAGAAAGATTTTCTGTGAAACGCCTATCTAGTTTTGGAATAAGAAGAAATGAATGAAAGAAAGAAGGGGCTTAGCCCAGTTTTAGCAAATATCTAACATGCCATGAAATCCATCTATGTTTAAGGTACAGATGTCAGAATAATGACTAATTAGATTGGGAATTTGTCTCTGCAGTATATGCTTATCTTGGTGATAGATGGAAAATAATGGAGTTTCTATTCTGAGATACTCTCTCCCAGAAGCAATCTCAGCATTCCTGGGACAAGGTAAGCAAATGTTGAATCTATTTCATCCAGATTCCCCAATGTATAATGAACTCACATAAAAAAGAGGAAATTTCAGATTAAAATTTCTCAAATAAGAAGAGATAATGCTAATAGGCTAGAGATGAATTTCAGACTTACTCTCAAATTCTCAGACCTTTTGACCTTAATGAAAAAAAGGGAAAAAATTTTTTTGTCTATGTCTACATAGGTAAAATAAACAAAAGTTGAGAAATTTTTTTTTTTTACAAAATGTAGGTCTTGAGTTCTGGTATTGAGCTAGAAGACTCAGGCTACAACTTTGCCTGATTTGCTTTCTACAGTGATATGATCTATTTTATAATTTCTCAGTTTTGCAGCCCAATTTTCCTGTATAACCACAGAACACATGGCATAAAACAACTTGATTTTTATTTTTATTATAAGCCAATCACTGAATCTTCAGAGGTATAGGAGGTAAAATGGTGAGTAACTCTCTCCAGTGCTTTTTCGATCCATGTGCGTAACCAGTGCTACACCTATATAGGCACACACACAAACATATTGGAAGTTCAGATTCGTGATTTCATTAGTTTGAGGATTTCCTTGTCCATAAGCTTCCTCTTTTGATGCAAAGAGATATCTCCCAAGCAAGTTACAGTCTTAGTTGCTTAGGAACTGAGAAGTTAAATGATTGAAGTTTCTAACACAATAGATGAGACTTTAAGGATAACTTCAAGTTTGGCTTTTATCCAGTAAGCTACCTTACCACTCTAATTAGCCACTCAAGCCTAAGGATTTATCAAATTTCCTTAAAAAGAAAAAGCCTAAGCAAACAAAAATGCATACATTAAGTACCAAGTATTTACAAAGCTCTATTCAGTGACATAGGAATATTTAAAATGAAAACAAATTAGTTCCTGCCCTAGAGGAGCTTATATAGAAGCTTACATACAAGAACTTAGTAACTTGGATATTTTTCAACTTTTCTTTGTGTTTTCTTTGCACACTTGGGTAGTCAGAGTGCATTAAAAAAAATGGGGGGTAGTTCGGTGGTACAATAGATAGAGCCCTGGCCCTGGAGTCAGGGGAACCTGAGTTCAAATTTATCCTCAGAAGCTAGCTGTGTGACCCTGGGCAAGTCACTTAACCCAGCCTGACTAAAAAAAAAAAAAAATACTCTGTCTGAGTACAAAGTCCTGAATTTAAGTCCTAGCTCCACTGGCTATTACTTGTAAATCATGACCTTTCTGAGCTTTCATTTCTACATTTTTAAAATTGAGGGTGGGGGGTATGTGGTGGTGGTAGATAGAATAGTGCTCACTTTAGGTAATTCATAAGGTTATTGTGACCAAATCACTTTGTAAACTGGAACTTACTAATCCTAAGGGCAGAAATGGTAGAGTCCTTCAAGCAAGGAATCCAAAGATGTGGATTCAAGTCGTGCCTCTGACATACTGGTTATGTCGCCTGGACAAGTCACTTCAAACAGGCCTCTACGTTTACAAAGTGTAGAAAAGGTATTTTGCACCTTGTAATTCTTAATTGGTAGAGAAAGTTCCTTACCGGGAGTTTCTTAGGTTGAAATTCTAAATTTTAGACCAAATTTGGACTAAATTTATCCCCAAGGACAACCAAACTCTCTGAAATGAGGAATAAAGAGTTCATACTGACTGATATGGAAAAAAAAAGTGATTATTCTGTTGTTATTAAAAGAAATATATGGCTTATAATCGCTTAACAAGATAGTTAAAAGTTTACTTGAATCAATTGTAATAATTTCTTTTTGGAGTGGAAGGGGTCTGAACTTGTCATTTCATCAGTGCAAGTCACACCCCTTCTGGAAACACCTTTCTCTAATGTTGGTCAACAAGACTTCTGTAACTTATAGTTTTAGAAAGCTGCCTGGGGACACTTAGAGGTTAACTGTCACGATTCTTTCTAACACCAGCCTTCCAACCCCCATACCAGGCTATTTTTCTAGCACAACTAATAGCAAAATTTTTTCTATGCTTCAGCTGAAAAGAGCAGGATGGGGGCATTTCAAACAAGGTTAAAAATGCACTAAGCAAACAACCTTAGAAAACACTGCCAAAAGAACCTTAATGTATTGACTTCCAATTTCCTGCAATCTAGTGCGGCATAGAGACATTGGAGGTGGGAGGGAGGGGGCCTGAAAATGAAGTAATTCACCTCACAAAAGCTGTTACTCCATAAACCCTTGCCAACTGGGCCACATGTACACCGCAGAATCTTGTATCCAGCTTTCCTTTCCAGGCAAATGAAATAATATTTTGTTTACTCATTTATTTTTAATGGAAAACACACACACACACACATAGGGTTGCATGGGTGATGGAACTTGCAGCAGTGTTTTTTTTAACCTGTCCTCTCATCAGCATCAGAGATGATTGCATTTTCTAAGCCATAAGAGAATGGCAAATCACTCAAGCAACCAATCAGCTGACAGGTGTTTATTGCATGTCTGCTATGGCCCCAGCATTGTTCTAGGAACTGGCAATGAAAAGACAAAAAAAAGTCCTTGTGAGTCTTTGCTCACAGAGGATCTTACGGTTGAAAGAAAAACTAGAGGCCCTTATTAATTAGATATTGACTTTTGCTGTTCTGTAGTTCTGACCTTTCTTGATTCATAATTTTACTTTCTGATTTCAATCCTGATTTTCGTTATTTAGTTAAACTTGCAACTATAGTTGTTTCTTCCAACTTGATTCTTTACCCATTCAACCCGTTTTTGTCATTCTAATTTTGGCTCCTGGCCATGCTCTCCTGCTTATAACCGTGTTGTTGGACCCTAGGTCCTGTCATTCCATTTTCTCATTTCTAATACACAGCTTTGGTTTCTGAGGGGTAGTGACTAAATTTCCTCTTCCAGGTTTTTGTTTATGTTTTTTAAGTCAAACTGTCTCCTTTCTATTCATTCAGTCAACACTCGTTTATTAAGCACTTACTAAATGCCAGGCATTATACACTTGCCCATTTCCTGTGCTGGGAGGCCTTCCAGACTACCCAGAAGTCCAGGCACAGGACTGATACATTAGTGTGATCCATTAAACAGGCCCATCATTTGGTTGGTAGGACAGAAGAGTTGTTTTAGATATGTGAGAATTCTTAATTCGACCCCTCAGTTGGATCACCAGGCTGAAAATGGCATTCACTCATGGGTATGTGCCTAATTGATTTTTCGAAACTGGAAACAAATTGACTTTGGAATGTGTCCTCTTTTTAAAAGGCAGACCCACTCCAGCTAGTGGGGCTTGCCAGACATTTAATCTCCTTTGGTGGCACATTGTGAATAAAAATTCCACAGCATGCTTAAGACTTTGACACAAAATATGGTTGCTAATCCTAATATTAAAAACAAAAAAACCCAAAAACCACAACCAACAAAAAAAGACCCTAGGTGCATAGAAATAAAAAGATAATACTGGTAGTAAAATACGCACCCCAAACTGGGACTGGATTCTCCCAATGTAAAAAAAAAAAGAAAAGAAAAAAAAGGAAAGAAAGAAAAGAAAAACAGAAAAACAAGAACAGAAAATATTAGACATATTTGTTCTATAGTGATAGCCCTAACATCTTGATCAGTGTTCTGATGCTACCATACACACACACACACACACACACACACATAAAAGTTAACTCTGAATTGAGGTAGATGTTTGGTTCTCTAAATTCCATTTCTCCTTATACATTCAAATTTATTTCCTACTTCCTTTTACCTTTAATACTTCGTAACGCAGACAGTTGGTATAGCCATAGGATCATAGACTTAGAGTTAGAATGGACGTCATAAGCCATCTAGTCTGTCAACTGAATGGAACCAGCCTCTAACCTACGAGTGGCTAGAGCTGAACAAAGCAAGCTAGAAAGAGGAGAGTCAGGAATGAAACAAATTTAATTTCAAAGTGAGGAAAATGTTTGCAAGTAGAAATCCTCCTGAGAAGGAGGGCTTATGGCTTATGACAGGGGTAGGGTTTTTAAGCATCAAAACCACATAAAAGATGTTGGAGACGATGTAAAAGAGTTGGAACACAAATTCATTGTTTGTGGAGCTGTGAACTGATCCAACCATTCTGGAGAGCAATTTGGAAGTATGCCCAAAGGGCTACAAAAATGTGCATACCCTTTGACTCAGTAATATCACTTTTAGGACTATATTCCAAAGAGATAATAAAAATGGGGAAGGGTCCCCATGTATAAAAAAATATTTATAGCAGCTCTCTTTGTCGTCGCTAAGAACTGGAAATTGAGGGGATGTCCATCAATTGGGGAATGACTGAATAAATTGTGGTGTATGAATGTAATGGAATACTATTATGCTATAAGATATGATGAGCAGGAAGACTTCAGAGAGGCCTGGAAGGACTTATATGAACTGATGCTGAGTGAAAGGAGCAAAACCAGGAGAACTTTGTACACAGTTAACAACCAGAGAGTGTGAGGAATTTTTCTGGTAGACTTAGTCCTTCACAGCAATGCAAGGACCTGAAAAATTCCCAATGGACTCTTGAGGCAAAGTCCCTTCCACATTCAGAGAAAGAACTATGGAGATGGATTGCAGAATGAAGCAGATAATTTTCTCTTGTTTTATGTTTTGTTTTCATAGTTTCTCCCATTCATTTTAATTCTTCTATGCAACATGACTAAGATGAAAATGTATTTAATAAGAATGTATGTGTAGAACCTATATAAGATTGCACATCATCTTGGGGAAGGTAGGGGAGGGAGGGGGGAAAATCTAAGATATATGGAAGAGATGGTAGAAAATTGAAAAGAAATAAATTAATTAAAAAAACACAAAAAAATGGGACCCAGCACAATCATTCTTAGGTCTTGAATAAACAGTTCCTACTATTGACATTTTTGGGGATAATACAATTTTAGGGGAAATTTTTGAGTCCTATGGAAACAGTCTCTAAGTTATTAAAATTGTGGAGCCTTGAGATGGTCTCAATCTTGTGTTATTGAACCTTGTTCAGTGGGGTACAGTATCAGAATTATTATGGTGGGGACAGGAGTGCAGTGCCTGGTTTGGTTCACTCAGCAGTTAGAGGGACAGGGACTATTAGGAGTGTAAGGAAATGTGATTGATCACTTTCTGTTGCAATTATCATTTGTAACCCCAACTCTCAGGCCAGGATTTCATGGAAAATAGAGAAATCATACATCCCAATTTTGGGGTTTTACTGTAGCTGAGATCATCCAGAGGGAGAGTGCAAAGAATTGCTGTTATGCCAAGCTCAGGGCATAGTTTACTTCTTGGGCCTTAGCTCTAGAAAAGAGAGTGTTTCCTAATTATCTTGACAAGTCTAACACCCTCCTTTTCAAATGAGGAAGATGAGATGTCAGAAATGGAATTTGATTGAACCCACGTCCCCTGACTCCATCATTCTTTCCATCTTTGTTGAAGCCTACAATACTGACCTAAAGTAAGATGATGAAGGTGTTCAAGAGAATAGATAAATCTTATTAGGTTAAAAAAATTTGCATTAACAAAAGTCATGAGAAATGGACTAAATGAGACTCTAGGGAAATGGAAGAGACAATGAAACTCAGTATACTTTTGAATAAAACTATTTCCCATCCTCATCCCGATTTGACCGATAGATGCAATCAAAAAGAATTAAAAATTGGAATCAGAAATTACTCCCAAGTACTTTCCTTCTTCATTAGTTCCATTAAATTTTCCCTTTCTCTCCCCTTTTCTACTTAATGTCAGTAAAAGAGTTTTTTTCAAGCATTGGCGTTGTCACATCTAATTCTGGGGGGTTGTGGTTTGTACAGTCTTGGTAGAACTTTCTTGTATTCAGAGGGTACATAGAGCAAGACTTTTCAGTAATGACAGTGAAATAATAGCATTAAATTATTATCAGGTAAAACTACATGCATCACCAATCTCAAAATATTTCTCTTTTCAAATGAGTTCTGTGGAGGAAGCAGGCTGTATAAAGCTCCCCCCATGTAAATAATAGTAAATGTTCTCATCTATATATGTATCACAGAAGGATTGCTTTGGCGTCCTGGCACTTAGCAAATGAGACATGTCAAAGCAAATAAACTGCTTAATCCGTATTGGATCATGACAAATTGATTTGGAAATTCTGTTTTCTCCTATCAGGTGTTGCTCCTGAGATGAATTGTGCCACATTTTTATGCAGGCTTTGAGGTCTTTGAGTCATGTTATTGAGAATAGAAAGGCAATTTAGCAGTCCTGGAGGGTATCTGATAAACTGCTTTAAAAAAAAATGTTTTTATCACCCTTTTCCAGAATTGATGTTTTATATAAACTCAATGCAGAATCATGTGTGCATCAACTTTTTATGCTAGGAAAAATACTTCATTTAAATATCTACAACCTTTTTCCATCAGCTCCCCCACCTCTTTTTTATTATTTCATTTTAAACATCTATAAAGATGCTCTCTGTTTTAAAATTATGCAGGAGTTTAATGCTCATAGTAGCTATCATTATTCAATTAGGGCTGAGAAGACTTTGAACAAATTATGGTGTTTAAAGCAAACTTCTCTGAGAAGCTTTTTTTTTTTTATTTTAAGGAAATTAGGACATTTAATTAATGCTTATGCTTCCCCTCACATACCCATTTTCCCCACACACACCTTAATTTTTTTCCTCCACTTAGGGGAGAGTCATTTCCTGAATTGAAGGCCTGAAAAGACCCCTTTATCCTTCTATCTTGTGGGTACAAAGACCTTTAAAAAACCCATCTGGCTTTTTTATTTCCTTTGCCATCTAGAGATAAATTCAGGCTGTCAAAAAATATTTGGAAGGAGTTACTTTTTTCCCGGGCATTTCTTGCAGTCATTCCTCAGCTGTGTTGTCACTTAAAAAGCACATACAGCAGTTCACTAAATCAAAGGGAAGTGAGCCGTGGTAGGCAGTGTCAGATCAATAGGTGTGCTAAGCTATTGACTGAAGACACTTGGAAGCATTTTTTTCTCAAACAACCTGACAAATTTTGTTATCAGTACTTAAATTGTGTTCAAATGGCAAAAAGAATAAAACAAAACCATCCTCCCCCCAGCCCTGCAACCACAGACCTGGGGCAAGTTTAATGTTATTTGGCAAGAGGAGGTCACTACTGTAAAGGTCCAGCTTAGGGTTCTTAACCTGGGGTCTTTAAACTTAAAAAGCATTTTTATAACTATATTTCAGTGTAATAGATTTCCTTCGTAACCATATGTATTCTATCTTATCCAGTTAAAAACATTATTCTGAGCAGGGGTCTGTAGATTTCATCAGATTGCTCAAGGAGAAAAAATTTAAGATATCCTGATCTAGAATGTATCCATTTCCAGCAAAAGAGTGATACTACAGGGAATGGCCTATCTTCTTCATTCACTCTGTGGTTCAAGCTTTCCTTGCTTCCTGCCTGCCTGGTTCTGAGCTTCCTTACTTCCTTATCCACCCCATCTGCCACTGCTAGATTAATCTTCCTCAGATACCCTTTTCTTCATGTCACTCCTCTTCTCCAGACCTTATGATAGTTTTAAACAGCCTATAACCGAGTTCAAATTCTGCCTAGTTTCCAAGGTGTGTTATTAATCGACCCTTCTCTATCTATTGAAACTTAATTCCCACTACCACTACTACTACAACATACATCTTTTTGATACTTTCTGTCTGTCTTATAGCATGCTTACTCTCACTAAGTGAAGTTTTTTTTTCTATTGGTTTGATATTTCTTTGCCTTATTTTCCTCATTTTTAGGGCTGTAACTAGAAATATTCCCCTCTTTGGCCAAAGTAGTAGGGAGGGAGGCTGTCTTCAGAGGTATCTGGAGAAGGGGAGAAGATGTTTGGTTTTTGCTCCTGTAGATTTTTCTTTTTTTGTGGAGGGGAGGTAGGGAGAGGGACAAGAGGGTCCTTGGATAGCAGCAATATGGTGATGGCATCCTGACATCATGATTTTGCCATTGGGTGGCATAGAGAGAAAAAAGAGGACAAGTATAGGTATTGAAGTTGCTACAAGGGTATGGGGATTGTGCCCTACTGGGGAGGAATCATGTGCCAGAAGAGGGAATGTGTCCCACTCTCAGATCTTTGCACCGAGTCAAAGATCTTTTTGTCTTGTACAGTTCTGTTTAATCACATAGACTGTGAGTAGATGATGGTTCTGTAAACCAACCTGCCAATAGCAAGCAGGCTACAGAGAAGTAGTGCTTATGTTCATCATTATTAGGAGTCCAGATCCTAGTCTCGAGGGAATTTGATATACAGTGTGGAAGAAGTCTGGAAAATGTTTGGTGTTGATAGTTACTAGCAGTTATTAGAAATTTAAATTCTTAGAATTATTAGCAGCCTAGACAGAAGAGAGGTAGAGGAAATGTGAGAGAGAGAGAGAGAGGTAGAGGAAGAGAGAGAGAGAGAGAGAGAGAGAGAGAGAGAGACAGAGACAGAGACAGAGACAGAGACAGACAGAGAGAATCTTAATTCTCAGTAGTATCTAATAAATGAAAGGATTTTGTGGCAGCTCAGAGGGTGGTAGTAAATGGGAACAGTTTGTGGGTGTGTCAGGTCATCCTGGCACTTCTTAAGTGAGCCTTGAAGTGGCTCTCTGGAGGGTTTTAGGGAAGGTTGAACATAAGGACATTGTGTGGAGGTTGGTAATTTCAGCCTATGCAACTATTCAGTGAAATTGAAGGCATGCTGGGTCCAATTGCCCTCTCCACAGACTAAGTACAGTAAAACATTGAACTGTGATTAAAATGTTTAGCATTATTAATAAATAATATGTTTTGCTCAATTTTTCTTTAAGATATTTTATCAATACCTTTTGTTTTCTTAAATGAAGCCATTTTGTTATTAATCTCCCCAAATTATTGAAGACCCCTTCATAACAAAAATAAATAATAAAGTAAAAATGACCAGCTGAGAACATATGTAACCTTTTTAGCTCCCTGCATCTCCACCTCAAGTAGGAAGCTGTATTTTCTAAATACCTCTTTTGCTGCTTAATAGAATTGGTTATATGTGTGTCTTCTTTCCTAAGCTTTGAGACAGGGAGCACAATGGAAAAGTATACAACTTGGAATCTAGAATACCTGAGTTCAAATCCTACCTCAAACATTTACTGTGTGTCCCTGGATGTGTCATTTACTCTTTGTCTTGCTTATTTTCCACATTTATAAAATGGGGATAATAAGAGCACCTAATTCCAAAGGTTGTTGTAAGAATCAAATGAAATAATATTTGCAAAAGGCTTTGCAAATCTCAACACACAGTATAAATGCTAGATATTAAGAAAACAGAAACAAGAACTAGAGGTACCTTGGGAACACAGCATAGACATGTCAAGGACAAAGGGAGACAAATTGAGGGCAAAAAATTCCACTGAGTCTTAGTAACCAAAGGAGGAAGATGTAACAGTCTTGCTGCAAGGAGGTCAGTGAGTCTTGGGTTAAAGCCAGGAGTGGGAACCTGAGGCCTCAGGGTCACATGTGGTCCTCCAGAACATCAAGTGCAGCCCTTTGACTGAATCCAGGTTTCACAGAACAAATTCCCTTAATAAAAGAATGTGTTCTGTGAAGTTTGGATTCAGTCAAAGGGTAGCTCTTGAGGAACCACATGTGACCTCAGAGACACAGGTTCCTCACTCCTGGACATTCAGGTCATACCAGGAAGAGTAAAAATAAATTCAATCAGGGTCCTGAGAGAAGCTGCTCTTAGACTTGGTACAACCAGATTATGCCAAGCTTTTTTCTCTGTTCCTAGACAATTGGTGGGGATACTTGAATACTTCATCAGATCTAAATCACTGCAGCTCAAATGTCACAGGTAAGAATCATGAGTTTTATAGATATTAGAGACTAATCCTGGTGCTCATCTTGTTTCATGTATCCTCATCCAGTGACCTAACCAGGGGGTCTATAAATGTCCAGACCGAATCTAGGACTAAGGAATAGATTGCAATAGGTTTAATAGCTGGTAGCCATAAAAAATGTAATTTGGAAGATGTTTACCCAAGATAAAAGGAATCGGCAAGTGTATAGGGGATCTCACTGCCTTGTGACACTCTGTCACCAGATAATGAATGGCTGCCTTAGTTTAGGAAGTTTATACAAAGGTGTGGATGTCAAGGAGATAAGCAGGGAGATTTGTTGCCTCTTAGCCTTTTCTCACCAGATAATTTAGGTCTCCCACATTTTCTCAACCAGTGTGTTAGTTATTTTGAGTTATGGAGGGTATTTTCTTTCGTAATAGATTGTAGTTCATTCAGTGCTCAGAAAATACCTGTTGATTATTGATTGATAAATCAATTACTGCTAAACAAGGAATATTCATTAATTACCCAAATATGCTGAAGCATGGTGACTGTAAGCCAGGCAGATGTAAAGTAAGGTTTCAATGATATGTCAAGAGAGATGCAAATTCCTGTTTTTTTTTAGAGGACCCTTGTGATATCATAGTAGCTAGCAGACCAAATTGTGTGTGGCTATTGGAAATCTGAAGAGAAAATTTTTCTGAGGAAAGTAATAACCTCTAAGAAAGAATTAAAGGCAGAAAAACCTGGCATTTTTAAACAGCAGCTAAAATTAAGGTTGGACAATGAAATTCTTTTAATTGATGGTCAACAATGTTATCTACACGGTGTTTAGTTACACTGGCTTTCTGGTCCTTTCTGGAAACTTTGCCTATTATTCTAGTTTCATGGAAATTATCATAGCTACCCTTGTGGGAAGGAGCTTAATCCAAAAAAAAAAATTCTTCTCACAAATATGCATAAGTCTAGCAAAAACAATTCCAGTATTGTTCAAGTCCGGAAAGGGATGTTCCCTATGCATATTTAGCCCATCACACTTCAGTCACGAGGTGGGTGTAACACTTCATTATCAGTTCTCTGAGATTGTACTTCATTGTGTTAATCAGAATTCTTCAGTGTTTTAAAATTGTTCATTCTTCCAATGCCCTTATCATACACATTGTTCTCCTTGATCTGCTTACGTCACCCTTAATTAATAGATATGCATCTTCCCAGGTTTCACTGAACCTATCCCTAGCATTTTTTCTAGTGGCACAATAGTATTCCTTTACATTGATGTATTATAATTTGTTCAGTCATTCCCCAACTGGTGGTTGGTCTCTAGTTACTTACTAATCAAAAGACCTGCTGTAAATATTTTTGTAAAGATAGGTCCTTTCCGTCTTTGATTCTTTTGGTTTGTTGTTCTACTTGTTTGGTCATGAATGACTCTTTATTACCCCTTTGATCATAGGACCTTGTAGGACCTTCTCTAATATCTTCCAGAGTGTCTCCAAGCTCATGTTGACTGCTTCCATGACGTTATCTATCCATCTCATCCTTTGTCATCCCCTTTCCCTTTTTGCTTTCGAACTTTCCCAACATCAGGTCTTTTCCCAATGAGTCCTGTCTTCTCATTATGTGACTAGGAAGATTAAGATTTTCTTATCAATTCTATTTACAATCAATTGCTTTTGTCCTGTGTTCTCTGTCTCTGAACTTGGTTCAGAATCAGCTGGTCTATAGTGACTTCTAGAAATCCTGCTCTCCTGCTCATCATTGATCTACTCTTGCCCTCAAGGAATCTAACTGACTGTGGAGAATGTATATGAACAAGGGAGTTGGCTCTAATATCTCTACACCTCTAAGCTATCTTTGGGGGATGTCTGGTCCAAAAAGTCTAGGCCATTATCAGTGACTTTTCAGGAGAACTTGAACCATGAACACTTATTTCTTAGCCACAGGGAAGGAAGGAGGGGGTTGTTACTAGCCCCCATTAGCAAACTTCCTACCAACCATGTTGTTCCCCGAGCCTCAGTAATGTCATGATGCCAGCTACCCTGTTCTGCTTACTGTGGAAAAGCTGAGATCTTTTTATCGCTAGATTTGTACTTTACAAATAAATTGATCATGCTCAGAACTTTTGTGTCTCAGTTTATCGTAATTTTAACTGTTGCATAGCCAAAATATTTATGCTCTTCGGAATAACACTAATATATTTGAGTCAAAATATATGCAGCCAGTTACATTTTGTGCATAGTTCCAAATTTCTTTTCAGAATAGCTGCTGGACCAATTCACAGCTTCACTAACAATGTATTATTTATCCTATTTTCCCACTGCCCCTTCAACATCTGTCATTTTTCTTTGTTGTTAACTTTGCTAATATGACAGGTCTGAGATGGAACTTCAAAGTGAGTAGCTAATATCTTCATCGTCTTCATTTATTCCTGCAGAATTTTGTACTATAATCACATAATTTCTGAGTGTACTGTGAAAGGTGGACTTCCAAATATTTAGATATTCCTTAGTTATTTTGAATAGAATTTCTTTTCTGTCATGTTTTCTTGGTTTTTATATTGATTACATACATGTAATTCTAACTCTTGGTTTTAGATGGATACAAATTGCAACCTTAAGGAAAGGTCCACTTTTTTTTTGGCATAACTTATTCGATATTGTCAAAATCTTTTTATGCAAGTTGTTATAACCATTCTATTTGTATTACTTTTGTTATTAATGTGGTTTATTTTATATATGGTTATCCTAATAATGAATCAATCCTGTATAGGAATACAGGATGGGCATCAATCCTGTATACAAATACAGGAATCCATACAGGTATGGTCATAATATACGAGTTGCTGGTGGTTTGGTGGATAGAGTGCTGGACCTAGGATCAGGAAGATCTGAATTCATATCTGCCCTGAGATACTTTAGTAAATGTGTGATTCTGAGCAAATCATTTAATCTCTGCCTCCATTTCCTCAACTTTAAAATGGAGATAATAATAGTATGTCCCTTGCAGGTTGGTTGTGAGGATCAGATGAAATGCTGTCTGTAACAGTGCTTAACATAGTACCTGACATATAGTAGGCACTATGCAAATGCTTATTCCCCCCACCCCAAATAATCCTTATCAATGTGTTGCTATAGTCTCTTTCATAATATTTAATTCAGTGATTTATATTGATATTTATTAGTGATATTGGCATATAGTTCTTTTTTCCTGTTTTAATTTCTCCCTCATTTAAATAATAGGATTGTATTTGTCTCACAGAAAGAATTTGATAGTACCTTTCCACCCTAGTTTATAGATAATAAAGGGTAATATCGGAATTAAAAGTTCTTTGATAGAATTCACTTATAAATTCATCTGATTGCATTTCTTTTTCTTTGAGAGTTCATTTGTGACTTGTTCAATCGCTTTTTTTTCTGAGACTGAATTATTTAAGATCTCTTTTTCTTGTGCTACTAATCTAGGTATTTTATGTTTTTGTAAATATTCTTCTATTTCATTTAAGTTGTAAGTTCTGTTCTTTTATGCTTTGCCAAGTTAGGTTCTAATATTTTTTTTTAATTTCTTCATCTGTTGTGAATTGTTATTTTAAACTTTTAATTATTTTTTCTCTATTTTTATCATTGCATTAGTTAGCCATTTGTCCATTTTATTAGTTAAAAAAAACACTGATTTTCGAATTTTCATAATTTCACATTTCAAAAATTAGGTTGGAGTTTTAAAAATTAATTTCTAGTTTTTAAAAAAATGATGCTTGTCTAATTCATTGATTTTTTTCTTTCTCTTATTGATGTCTATATATAAATATATGAATATATATGTTGATGTTTACACATGAATATATATTGTTGACATATATGAATATTATTGATATTTTTGTGTAAATATATAGGCAGTACATATTGATCAACAATGCATTTTGTTTATAAAAATTATATATTTTATATTTATCCATATCTGTATCTATCTATGCATTTAGATATCTTTGGGGAGGATGAGGTATTCAGGGAGAACTAGGGTCCTGTCTTGTCACATCAGGACTTCTGATGAGAGGGCTTGTCAAACTCTTCTCAGGGTGGCTCATCCACCTTTGTGGTCTACCTGTTATGCAACTCTCACCTGAGACTCCATGAAGTTGTAATATGCCCAGTGACCACACTCTCGTGAAACTGTCTTGACAGGTTAAATGGTTATGGGTAACTGAACAGGTCTCTAGCCTACAGATCTAACCCAAGTACATAAAGACTTCTAATAGGGCTAGTTGATAGGAACAATTTGTTTAAACAGTCTTGAAGGTGGTTGAAGCAGGCACTGTGAAGTGCTTAGAGCTTGATTAGATATTGAGGAAGCTAAATTCATCCACTGCATCTTGGACCATCACCAGTCATCTTGGTTTTTTGTCTTGCTGCTGGACTTAGATTTCTCTGGAAGAAATAGTGAGGCCGATGACTGTGCAACTGCCTCACTTAAATCCAATTCACCTGCTAGTTAAGACACCTGCCATAAAATGATGTCAAGAAATGAAGGATGAACCAAAACAGCAATTGTTTTGGGTAGGGTGTATAGGATCAAGCTCTACCCTTTGTCCCTATTGTCCCCCTCTATTTCCCGATGTTCTTACATGTATACTCTTCTAAGTCCCATTTTCTTCTATTTCTTCTAAGGCAGTCATCAGTTGAGTATGGATTTATTCTCTTCCGTCTGTGCCTCTGATGGGAAAGTGCAAGTGGGATGATTTTAGGCTTCTTGGAAGGCCCTTTATAAAATGTATTCTCCTGGTCTGTGTTGGCAATGGTGTCTTCTGAATCTGATCCTATTCCTTGCTGAGGGTTCAGCAGTTCATGAAGTAGATCCTTCTGGCTTCAGGACTTTAGCTAAAATCAGACTTCAAAAACCCAGTGTTCAAACCTCCAGAGCAGAGGAAAAAGGTAGAGAGAAGGTCAGATCTGGAGCAAGAAGGGATATCCATGATTAAGAGGACCTTGGGCAAGATCTCTACTGTCCCAACCATCTCCCCTTCCTTCTTCTCCAATGGACAACAGTGTTTTAAACTCCCCTCTCAGAGAGCCCTCAGGCTTTTAGCCATCTTCACAATAGACCTGGAATGGATGAAGAAGCTCATTGTTCTTTCCCTTAACTTTTATTGATCATTGCCTCATCTGGCACTCCTTTCAAGTTTTGATAAGGTGTTTTCAAGGGAGTTGCACATGGCTAGGGCCTTCACATTACTGTCTTAATCCCTCCAACCTCCTAATTTTACAGATGAGGGAATTGAAACTTGGAAAAGTTAAGTGAGTTTTCCAGTGTTATACAGTTAATAAATGGAAGAGCCAGGATTTAAACGTGAGTCCTAATATTTTAAGTTCATTTTGCTCTCCACTACACTACATTGCCTTCTAAAGAAAAGGGATAGATTTTCTTTTCCTGCTTAGTCCCTGTTACTAGTGGAGGACAATTAAAAGTTTAGTGGTTTAATTTTCATTATACCCCTTTAGAAATTAACCTTGAGTTGGTCTATTAAGTCGGAGTTTAGTTTTGAAATATTCCTTCATTGTTTAGAACCGATCTCCCAAAGTCATAGAGTATATTGATGTTTGGATGAACAAGGGAGCCCATGCTTCACAACCTTTTGTCCAGAAGTAAGAACGTATACTTGAACAGCTTCCCAAACGCTCCCTTCTGAATGTTTACCTTTGACCTGTAAATGGGATGAGAGGTTATTCATTTTAATGCCCACTCAGCTCATGGTTTATGATCTGAGACTACTAATAAATGTGGTGATTTTTACATCATAGACTTCATCTCCTAAGAATTATGCAGCTGCTGCCAATGTGAATGTAGACACTCCAACTAACAGGCAGGAAACTGGCAACATTTTTAAATCAGTGGCAATCTGATCCAGACCTGAATCTGTTTCCTAATGTAAAACAGTTTGATGTAGTCCTAACCAATTCTTTGAATCACCAAACCTTATGACTCAAAATAATGATGTGCTTCTTTCACTTAAATATTTGTCTGAAATATATGCACATACATATTTATATAGAGGTAGTGTGCAACACTGGAAAGTATACTGGAGTTGCAGACAGGAAACCTATCTCCACATGCATGCTCTAACATTTACTGTCAGTGGGACCATGTAAAGAGTATTGGATGTAGACTCTGAGGCTCTTGGCTCCAATTACTTTCTATCATTTAGTGACCTATTTGAACTTGGGCAAATCATGTAATCTCTATGAACTTCATTTTCCCTGTCTATAAAATGAGAAAGTTGGATTAGTTGACTTCAGTGGAAGGCCAAGTCTGAACAAGCCAGGTTGCTATCTCAAGTTTGGAGCTGAGAGGAAATAAGACACTTACAGTCCATCTAGAAAGTTACAAGAGGTAAGTTACTTAGCCATAGTAGAAAAAGGACATTCCAAGAGGGGAAAAAATGTTCAATCAACTTACAGCCTTGATTCAGCCAAGAAGAGTTCTCCACTGGTGTTGGTCATGTTGTCAGTCTGTAGTCAGAAGCCTTAGAGAGGAAGTCCAGCCCCTTATGTACTGTTTGTTTTTGTGTCATGTTGCCAGAAAACTATTTGAAAGTCCTAAACCTTATTATCCTGAGACAATCAAATAGTGAAAAAAATTAATAATATTTTGTTTTTCTCGATTGCATGTAAGAATAATTTTTAACATTTACTTTTTAAAAAAAAGTTCCAAATTTTCTCCCTCTCTCTTTACCCTCTTACTTTCCTAATACAGTAAGCAATTTCATATAGGTTATAAATGTGAGATTATGCAAAACATATTTCTGCATCAGTCATGCGATAAAAACAAGCAAACAAACCATCCACAGGAAAAAATAAAGTAAAAACAATATGCTTTGATCTCCAGACTCCATCAGTTCATTCTTTGGATGTGGATAGCATTTTTCATTATGAGTTCTTTGGAACTGTCTTGGATCATTGTATTGCTAAGAGTAGCTTAGAGTTATTCATAGTTGATCATCATACAATATTGCTATTACCATGTACAATGTTCTCCTGGTTCTGCTCACTTCAGCCTGCATTAGTTCATGTAAGTCTTTCAAAGTTTTTCTAAAATCATCTTGCTCATCATTTCTTATAGTACAGTAGTATTTCACTATGATTGTATACCATGACTTGTTCAGCCATTCTCCAATTAAACATCCCTTCAATTTCTGCTACCACAAAAAAAGAGCTACTATAAATATTTTTGCACAAATAGTTACTTTCCCCCCTGTTTTTTAGATAATCCAATTTTTTGAGGACAGTTTTCATTCCAATTAAGGAAAAAGTTTGGGATAAGATCTCAAGAAAGAAAACTCTATGCTGTAGACAAGAAAGGCTGGCCAGGATGGATCTTAAATTAAATTAAATTGATTGAAAAGAATATAGTATTAAATCACCAATATCTTGGGTTTTTCAGTTGACAGCAAGCTAACATGAACCAACAGGGTGACAAGGATATTACAAACGCTAATTACTCTTTGGCAGGATTAGAAAAATGATGATAGCATCAACATCAAAGTTTAGATGTTGCATTTTGATAGGAGTATTGGAGAAGCAGTTGGTGACAAAGATGATGATGACTTTGGAAACCATATCGCATGAAGAATCAAAGTTTAGATAAGAGATGGTAGCATGATTCTAGAATAGTATTCTGGAGTTATAAGGGACCTCTCCAAGGTCCTCATTTTACAAAGCTTAAAGCATTTCATTGACTTTTCCAAAGTGAGACTGATAGTTAATGACAGAATCATTATTCAAATCCCAACCAGGTATTCTATTGCAGCACATTGACCACTTCTGAGACTGTTAGCTGTCTTCAGGTGCATAATATTCCTTCATGGGAAAAGAAAGTTAAGTTTAGTCAGGTACAGAAGGTTTAACCAAGAAGAAGAGGTAGAAGTTAGAGAGACACAGACAAGGAAGGTCTTTTTGGCAGTTTAAGTGATCAGCAGTACCTTATCACTCTAAGAGGTTAGTCAAAGGCTAGCTAACCATTTGGTCAGAAGAGTGTGGAAAGGTTTCCTCTTTGGTTAAAAGTTGGGACTTGAAGATCTCTAAAGCCTCTTCCAAAGCTAATTATCTATGATGCTCTAATGAATATATTCCACACCATTAATCCGTATTAGTTCATTTTAGCTCACTAATGATTTAGTCCATGTTTTCCTATTTTTTTGCAAACACATCTGATTCCTTTAACTCATTAATCAATAAATTGCTACTGATATTATGAACATTGTGATACTTTTTCATAATAAAATTAGATGAAATGTTTAGAGTGAAAATTAATTTGCATTTGAGGAGAAATGACTGAGTTCAAATTCCAATGAAATCATACTTAAATGAGTTCCATCTTAGTTTTAATTTTTCAATACTGTGACCATTAAGCATAGATCACTTCATCCTTCCATTTCCTAGTGCATGTTTCATAAGCTAAACCTGATGTTTTGCCCAGATGGGAGAATGTTCAAAGTCCTGACATTAGCTCATATTATTCACATTTGTCATTTGCCATTGGCTATGGGTAGTAATTTTGCAGCAGAACATAGCTATAATTCAATCAGTAAATTATTAAGAGTTAAAGATGCTAATAACTTTGGAACATGTTCATCTGGATATATTTTGAAAAGAAATATAGAAAATGTGAAAATGCCAAATGGCCAAGATCACTGGAATATATACAGAAAGTTCTGTTACAGATTATACCCTTCATGTATAAGTTTATTTGGACATATGAAAAGTCCACAGAGCCTTTCTTTGGTTTTCTTTGATAATGTTCTAGTCGATCTTTCATTAACCCCCAATGGGTAAGTTCTTATTGTGTAATAGGGCTATCATATACTTATAAATCACTGCATTCCACTGGGGTATACATAATAGTTGGGAGACTAAAGAAAAAAACAAAGCTGTATAGTTTCATATTTAAGGCTAGTTGGATGAGCTTTTGACATATGCAAAGAATCACAGTAATTTACCTGTGTAACCTACAAACTTCATGATGGTCAAAGTCAGGCTAGCAATTCCAAGATGAAAGACAATTTGTAAAATAGAAGAAACCCATTTCAGTATGAGGACTGGATAAACCCATACAATTGCAGCTGGGAACTCAAAACAAATTGGAAGCAGAATGATTGGAGAATGACTAAGTAAACTGTGATATATGAATATAATTTGATATCCTTATATATAATAATAAATGATGAATATGAAAAATTCAGAGAAACATGGAAAAAGTTATGTGAATTGATGCTGAATGAAATAAGCAGAACTGAGAGAACAATAGACAAAATTGCTATAGCAATGTCAATAAAAAGTCCAATAAAACACAGAAATAAACTAAATAATTGAAAAGTCAGTAGGAGAAGAGATAATGATAAATACAACCTTCCTTAGCAGAATTACTAAGGCAGGATGTTGTCAGAAGCATTGCACATATGGAGTGGTTTTGATTGATTGTTTTTCTTTCTCTTTTTCTTTTTCCATCTTTCATTTTTCAAAAACATAGAGCAAGGGGAGAGCTAAATTCTAAGATGGATGAGGTAGAGCAATAATATTTCCAGAAATCAATATGATATTAAAAATGATATCAGAAAGATGCCAATAAGTATTTAAAACAAATGACCAAAATAAAATCACTGCTGTAATAACATCCAGTGCCAAATTATTTAGCATTTATCCTTTAGCAGTTTCCAAGATTTCTACTTCCCCAAAAGAAAATGACTTTGTACATATTCCCCTTTCCCCCCCAATTTCCTTTGAATAAAATATAAGATCTCTGAGGGCAGGAATGGTCTTTTCCTTTTGTCTTTTGTCATAGTGCTTATCACAGAGTTGTTATTCCTCCTTAGTTTTCAAAGATGATGAAAGACATAATGCAGTCATAACTTGACTTGTCTCTGAATTGGATTTAAATGAAACAGAGTTGAACAAAGTCATCTGCCTCACTCTCTCTTCCAGAGTCATCAAAGTCCAGTAGTAATGCAAAATTCAGGGTGACTGGAGATGGCTCATGATTGCAGTGAATGATCTTGGTAGCTTTGAAGTCTGACCAAGTTCTAAGGAATCCACGTTGCCTACTTCAGCTGCCTTCATGGCCATTGGAATAAATTATTCTCATCTGCCCATTCTGGTGGGGACAATGTTCCCATTCTTGGGATAGAAATCCCCTCTAACTCACTAATGCGTGTATGGCCTATTTGGTTATCCCCAACGTGATTTAACCCATCTGCTGAGACAGTTTTACCACAGTGTGGCTACTGTACATACTCCAGCTTCTTGGAGCCACAGGTGAGAGCTGGATGATAGGTGGACACCAAAGATGGATAGGTATCCCTGAAAAGGGCTTCTCAAGCCCTCATACCAGAGGTGCTAGTCCTCCTTGTACATAAATGCTTTTTGAATTGAATTGAGTTGAATTGAATTCCAAAAGGGATTGAGGTAACTTACAAAACTGAGTCTTCTGAAAATGAACACAAATGAAGTTGTTTTTTTAACCTGGAATAAAGATCATCTAAAAAAAATAGAGATAAGAATTCTTATCAGGCATTAATGATGAACTAGTACCTAAAACTCTGCATTGAATTTAATTCTGTCTCCTGACAGTTAATAATTCAAACAATAAGCAAAATTTATTTTCAATCAAATTTCAAAACAAAATTTCAAACAAATTTATTAAACATCCACTATGTTCTAGGCAGTGTGCTAAGAGTTTGGTATTTAGAAAAATAACAATGAAACAGTCCTTACTCTTTAAAAATATTTTAATTTATAGAATAAAATAAGTATTTCCATAACATAGTGTAATGAAAGGATGATTGCACTTGGAATTGAAAATCTACTATGTATAAATTGCTTTTTCTTTTAAATACTCAACAAAGTTATCACCTAAATTTCTTTTTGTCTTCTTCCCTCCCCCGCTCTTCCCTAGAGACAATCACCAAAAGACACAAACATGTATCTATGTGTAAACTTATTCTATACATGCTTTTATTTATCAGTCCTTTCTCTAGTTGCAAATAGCATCATTCTTCATATATCCTTTACAGCTAATTTGTGTATTTATAATAGTCAAAATAACTTATTCAAAGTCATTATTAAAACATTATTACTGTTATCATATATGGTATTCTCTTGTGTCTGCTTATTTTGCTTTTCCTTATTTTGTGCATCTTTCCATGCTTTGTAAAGATCGTTGAGATCATCATTTCTTATAGCACAACAGTATTCCATCACAATCATATACCATAACTTGTTTAGCCATTCCCCAATTGATGTGCATCACCTCAGTTTCCAATTCTTTGCCACCACAAAGACGGCTGTTATAAACATTTTAGAATACTTAGGTTCTTTTCCTTTTTTCTCTAATCATCTTTGAAAATAGACCTAATAATGGTATTGCTAGGTCAAAGGGTAGTGGTAGTTTAATAACTCTGGCGATAATTTCAGATTGCTCTCCAAACAGTATTTACTCTTAAGGACATTTCTATGGCAGGAGACAACAAGTGTGTAGTTAATAATGTGCAGAATAAATGCAAAATAAATATAAATGGAATGAGAGATTAGCCAATGAATGTCTAGTCCTTGCAGGGGTGGAGAATGTACCTTCTTGAGGTCACATGTTGCTTTCTAGATCCTTGGGTATGGCCTTTTGATGGAGTCCAAGTTTTACAGAAAAAATCCATAGGTTCCCCACCCTTACCTTAGAGCGTACTCAAATTTGTCTTTCCTAGTAGGTTATACAGGGAGTATGAAGATATTCCCTACCTAATTACAATTCATATATGGTTCTTTAGGTACCTATTCCCAGTCATGTATATAACTAAGGAATTAGCATTTTTTGTTCTCAATCATAGGGGCCAATAGATGATGGCATACATATGGGCAACAGGAATACCTGTGTTAAAAATCAATATTTTCCCTCTCAAATTGGCTTATATATTCTTACATAATCGTATCAGTCCTTATTTGAGACCCTAATATCTTTTAACACATGGAAAAGAGTGAATTTAGCCCCAAAAATCTTTGAAACAGACATAAGCAGATGAGTTACCATTTTCATGAAGGAACTTTAGTGAATGAATGGTTAACAAAATTCAGAAGGTCTGCTTCCTGCTGGGCATGCAAGGATGAATTAGTTGTGGAATACATACCTGAAGGACCAAATGAATCACTCAGTGGAATAGGGTTATTTAAGGTTAATCATTTGAATTTTGGGGAAAACCAACTAAATTAAATTATTTTAATGATGGTTTAGTTGAAGTTAGCTTACTTTTTCCTCATATCAGTCAATCAGCAAATATTTATTCAGCATCCACAGAGTGCCTAGCACAGTTTTAGGCAATGGGGAAACAAAGCCTCAAATAAAATGATCTTTGCCCTCAAGGTCATTGCAGTCTATCATGTAGTGACTAGAATGATGGAGATGGAATGAATTTGTTTGAGTTTGGGAGATCCATCAAAGCCTTCAGAGGTCACACTAGAAGCCTGAATCAGGAACAGAGACCTCTAGTGGCAGTATGAGCAATTGGTAGAAGCTGACAGCAGGTGCACCACTTGGAAATGATCATAGATAAAATCACTCAAGAGAGAAGTGCTGGATATGAACTCATAAAGGATCCAATTCTTGGAGCCTAAGGGAGAACTGCACCCATGGGGAACTCTGCAAAGAATCCTTATAAAGGGAAAAGGCCTTTTTGGTCCAGGAATAGGAAGTTACTCTTTGGCCACAAGTATTTCTCACAGTTGTTTTTTACATTTGAGCTTGCTTAAAACCTGAGATGGAATTTTTATTCAGGCACTGTAGGACACACTACTTAACATTTCTCAGACTGTAATGTTAATGGGATAGGAAGATCTTCCCTGTCCATTAACAGGCCTATGTGAATTGCTTTGAGCTATGGCCCAGTTCATAGCTATAGTACAGCCTGAGTCACATGGAGCCTGAGTCACATGGAGTACATTATTGGAGGAGCTTGCTCAACGGAAGAAGAGCGGAGGGAGAAACTTGCCTAGGGGAATTTGTTTGTGGGGAGACTTGACAGAAAGAATGCTTAAGATGTTGGTGCTCTCTGGATTGGTGATGAGTACCCTACTAAATCTTAACTCCTGGTATTCTAATGGTGATGTTCTACATAAATATTTTGGTTTTGCCGTTGAGGAAGACAGTATATTTTATTTTGAAAATCTACCCTGAAAATACATATGCCTATTCATAACAGTGAATGGTTATCACTTCGGTGTTACACAGACCTAATTTCATCGTCTATAAAATGGTAATAATAATGATATCCACTTCAAAGGATTATTGTGAATATCAAAAAAGATAACTTATGAAGTACTTCATAAACCTTAAAGAGCAATGTAAATTCTAACTATTATTATTAAAAATATGTGTAACTGTATCATAAGCCATGTGATTTTTTTTATTGGATGCTAGTAGCAGATGAGAAGATCAGGAGAGTTTTCAGGTAGGAGTCTGAATTTGGGCTAAGCTTGGAAGGATTCTAAGAAGCAGTGGGGTGGAGGGAATCCATTCTCAGCTTGGGGTACAGCCAGATCAAAATCACAAAGATGGAAGGTAGGATGATCATGCATAAGGAATAATGAAATCAATGGGCTGGACAATAGATTTCCTAAAGGGGAGGGATAGAAAATGAACCTGGAAAGGTAAGTTAGGTGCACGCTATGAAGATTTGTACATGACTAATAGAAGAGTTTACATTTTATTGTAGCAGTGAAGGGAATCACTGGAGTTTATTAAGGCTAGTGTCATGGTCAGTCCTATGCTTTAGGAGAACACTTTTACAGCTGTATGGAGGACAGATTGCAATGAGGAGGGTATTTGAGCCAGGAAGAACTATTGCATTGGGAAGAATTAGTAGGCTATTGCATTGACATTAATTATATTGGGAAAATCTTCCTGTGTACTTGGGTTTTTCAGTAGTGACTTGATTCAGGCTTTGAGGAAACCGTTTATGGTCTAGGATCTAAATTGAGGTTGTACAGCTTGGCCCATCAATGGCTTATGTCCAGTGAGGCAAAGGATGGTGAGTGGATGAATCCTACAAATAGTTAAAGATCGTTCTTAACCACTTTCCTGATGAGATGGTTTAACAGTCAGTGGGTATGAGAAACTTCTTTGATTTGACTTGCTCCTCATCCAAGATAATATTTTGGGAATCCCAGTTCTATTTTCAGTGAGGAAGAAGTTAATAAAAATTTAAGAAGAAATGTCTTACGGGTTGATTGGTCTATAATTTAGTAGTAATTGGGTATTCCTTTTTTTTTTTTAGGATGAGGCAGGTGACACTTTGTGTCCATGCTGAGGGAACTATATATTTCATTATGCTAAAATAAAAATATCATTGGAGTGGACTTAATAAAAGACCAAATATTAAATATTCAAAAATGCAGACTTTTTAGTTAAAATATATGTGTAGATCAATCCCGGAACTGCCATTTCAGTTTGTGATGGTGAATGAATTTGATCAGGTGGTGTCACAGAATCAGAGAACTTGAGAGTTGGAAAAAACTTCAATGCCCATCTAATCTGACCCACATGTGCTTCCTCTTCTGTTTCATCAATTAGCCCTAGAGCACCCAGAGGAAAATAATCTTCCCCCATCATATTTTCTGTAGATGAAGAATTGGCAGAGCCAATAATGCTCCTATGGCTTATAGCTCCTCTAGTTGTGATGCCTCCCCACAAACAAATTTGGCTTTGACAACATCATATTTTGGAAACTAGGAATTTGATACTAGAAATTAGAAAAACTGGGGTATGTGTGTGCGTGCCTGTGCACATATCTATATACATAAAATGACATCTGATAATCTGACAGCACTGTTGAAGATATTATCCACTTTGTTACCTAAGGTTATATTGTTATTTTTTAGTCATTTCAGTTGTGTCTTACCCTTCATGACATGGGGTTTTCTTGACAAAGATGCTGGAGAGGTTTGCCATTTCCTTCTCCAGCTCATTTTACATATAAAGAGACTGAAGCAAACAGGGTTAAGTGACTTGTCCAGGGTCACATAGCTATTAAGTATGTGATGTCAGATTTGAACTTGGCTCTTCCTGACTCCAGGTCCAATGCTCTATCTATAACTTCATTTAGCTGCCCCTATATGCGTGCATTAAGCTTTGTCTAATATGTTTGAGTGATATATTCCTATTATGTCAATTAGGTAGATCATAGTTGACCTATTGATTCTAGATCTATAATCCTATGACAATTCCCTAAAATTCATCTGATTCTCCGACATAGTGGGAGGAGATAGCCACTTCAGATCTTATGGCTACAGTACTAAATAATTAGGCTATAATGCTACTTACCTCTTGACATGCCTTGTTCTGAATTCTCTTGGAGCAGGCTGAAGAATAACTGATGTTTTGTGGTAAGTAGCATCTTGCTGAAGCTTCTCACCTGAGTTCTAGAATTATTTGGATTCGTTCAAGACTTGTGGGTTTGGGCATATCAGCCCATATTGCTCCATGTGGTCTTTTCTTCCATTTTCCTGTCCAAATTCAGTTTGAATCATTCTTCTCCTGTGCTCCGTTGTGCTATTTGGTAACCCCTCTTTTTAAACTCTTGCCTCTAGGCATGTTTTGTCCTAATCAGTCTTCTCTTGGAGATAACAACACACAGTATGACCACTTAAAGCATCTTTGGAACCACAATAGTCCAGAAAATTTCTCCCTATGAACTATGAATGCTGGCCCCAAGAGTTATGGAAAATGTAGTCCTGAGGTCATACCCACTACTCTAAGAGTAGGAGGGGTCTTTGATGTCACATAGAGTAACAGTTGACCTACAAATAGGTTGGGTTGATGGTAACCTCGCCTATGGAGAACATAAACTAGAGCTTAGGAAAAAGCAAGGAAGACTTCTGTCCAGTCAAAATATGTGTGACCACGACCATGTACCTTCTTCATGGAAATAGCTCTAGGAAACTCACTCTTGGAGTTTAGACACAATTCTAACAAATTGGATTATCTTGTTTCCAAGTCTATATAAGAACAGAGAGAGCAAATTAGGGTACACTAGATTGTAGGAGAGAGGAGCCCCAGTTGTCAGATATATAGAAATACAGATTTACAGTGTAGGGACCAAAAACATTAAGGTCAGGGTTTATTTGGTGTTAGTTAAAAAAAATCCTACTTTCTTTAATTGTTTCTAAGCAAATCACTATAAAAAAGACATACATAATGATGATCCCAAATCACTAAGAAGAGGTCATATTGTGTCCAGCATGCTATGTTTATATGTTTGTCATTTTTTAAAATATCTCATTAAAAACATAGTGCTTGAGGGACCAAACATTTGACTGTCCATAAACCTTGACCATCTAGTGTGGCTAAATTCACTGAGATTTCCAGATGGCCAAAGGTTTTATTGTACATTGTCAGACAGCAGCACCTACTGGTAATATTTCACATCGTAGTCCAATGCTCTCAGACCCTATTCCCTACCACTAAGAAGGTGGGAACACAGTTCTGAATAGTGTGAAAATGGCATCTGTAGCTTGGTATGTTAGTAGAAGTATAGGGTAGCTGAAAGAATACTGAACTCAGCATAGCATAACACCTATGTGGGTATGAATGGTGTGACCTTGAGTGCATCATCTGATTTCCCTAAACCTCAGTTTTCACATCTATAAACGAGAGGGTAGTGGTGACAATTCAACTACTTACCATGTAGGGTACAGGGAAAAAAGCACTTTATAAAACTTCAAATGTAAGATATTACTGTTGCCAGTCTGGGGAGTAATCCCAGGGCCTGAAGAAGGCTCACAGGGGACTGGGGAGTTTGGAAAATTCTAAAGGAAAAAATGACCTTCTAAATAAAGAGTACAACTCCTAGCAGGGATAGCATTGTTTTTATATTCTAGTTTCCTAATATGCCTGAGGCTGGTCATCCCATTGATCCAATTCTTTGAAGATTTTTATTCTATAGGAATTAATCTCTAATTTTGCAATGAAGGCCTGCAAGAAAATAATATTTATTTTGCAGAAATTCAATTTATATACAATTTTGTTGTAATCCATTTATTGTAGACTTCAAGGAATATGTGACTTACCAAACTTTAGTGGTATAAGACTATGATGTTTTAAAGAAAACATTGGCCTGGTTAATGCTGTAACTTCTGCACTTTTTGAGCCAGAGTCAACACTGATGCTCTTTTCATGTCCTTTTGCATCTTCTCCAGTAGAGAGGTTTCCCATTGAGTCAGATATCTACATTTGTGCCAAGTGTAGCTACAAGCTCTTTTCTAATCATTCAAAGTCTTAACATCCCTCTACTTAGCCAACCTTAACAGACTGAACACACACTGAGAGTGCATCAAAACATCCAGAGTATCAGTGGCCAGAAGCCTTAAATCTGTCTTCTGGCAAGTGTAGTAATGGCCTGGACCATGAATTTCTTAATGATAACCCAAAGAAAGGGTAGTCTCCCTTCTGCATATTGAGTAACTAGCTGAAGTTCTTCATAAAGGCAATGAAATATATTCTCCTTCCACTATTAACTGGTACCACCACCTCTCAGTGATCTAGGCAGATTTTATTTATGGGCAGAAATGTGGAATGAGAAAGATCTTCTTTCAAGATGAAATCACATGTGGATTTCTTTTCTTGTCATTTTCCATAGATGCACTGGAGGGAAGGCCCTTTTTCAGCTTGCAACTTCCTCAAATATTTTGTGTTTTTTGATGGGGCCAGACACCCAAGAAGGCTAAGTCCTTCCTTTACTGATGATAATAGTAAAATGCAATCCTATTGATTTGAGCAATGCAAAGTTCTTAGAAATGATATGTTATAAAAATGAAAAACTGGTTCATTTTCAACAAAGATGTCCATTGCTATTGTCACATGCACTTCATAAAGTCTCCTGTGTACTTGTCAATTATAATAAAGACAAAATAGGACTGGCAAGAAAACAAAACCAAACAAACAACTTTCTTTAAAAGTGACACATCAGTTTTATAATATGGACCAGATGAATGGATTAGATCATTTCTTACAATTCTTTTCATATTTTAAAATCTATTCACATAGGTAAAGAATTATTAAGAAGATAGTGAACCTCTGCAGTTCATATTCAAAGAAGATAGGAACGTAATAGGAAAAAAGCTCTTTATAGGTGGTTGATTTCTAGGACTGATCATCCAGAGGAATTATGAAATTTTTAGTATAGTTCAGTTTTTTAAAATAGACTTGATATTGATTTCATGGAATCTTAAAATAATATAATCTCAGAGTTGGAGAGAATCTCAAGGGTCATTTTATCTAATCCCTGCCTGGATAATGAATACAACTTTTGAACTAATCTGCAAAAATTTATTTTTTCACTATTCTGTTCAAGGTACTATGCTAGGTCATGTAAGTATAGAGATTTTTAAAAAAAAAATGGTACACAAGCTCTGCCCTCAAAGAACTTATGTTTCACTGAATTCATCTTTTCCCTCTTTGAAGATTTACTTTCCATGGAGGCAGTTAATTCTAACTTTAGCCTCTACTACTTATTAGAAAGTTTTTTCCTTCTATTGGATATTAACCTTAAACATGTATTTCTTCCTCTCTTACTCAAATTAGATTAGTCTTCTTAGGGTTCTCTAAGGACAAGCAGAACAAATCTAATTCTTCCACCACATAAAGATAACTTATTTATCTAATGTGTATAGTCATATTTGGAGTCCTAAGAAAAAGAACACAAGGCCTTTTAACAAATAAAACCCTACAGTTTTACTTTTAAGATCAAGAAACTTTTATTAGCTATAAAGTATCCCAAATTTCATCCGGCCCAAACCTCTCCTGTCACAGAAGAGGAAACTGAGGTCCAAAGAATTAAAGGGTCAAGGTCCAACAAAATGTAACAGAACAAGGATTAGAATGCATGCCTTTTGACTAAATCTATTGCCTTCTCTAGAACAACATGTTTCCTTTGCAATCCGTAAAACTATCACTGCAAAGAATCTCTGAGTCTAGAAAAAAAACCCTCACCAAAACAAGCCACCAAAAAAGAAAAAACAAAAAAACAAACTAAAAAGCACTAAAACAAACAAAAATTTGATTAACGAGCAATCCATTTTCCAATAATATTACTGGTTAAAAACTTAGAATCAGTTTTAAAGAATACCTGTTAAATGAATAATTCTTAACAGAAATATTAGCATGACCATTTGTTGGCAAAATTGCTTTTAGTATGCAATTTCATTTTACCCAATATTTTGAAATCTCTAGATTTTTCTTTTATGACGTTTTTCTATTTTTAGACATAACCTTATTTAGTTATCTTATCAAAAATAATTTAAAATTTAGGTTGGGCTAAAATTATTTCTCAGTATTGCCTTTATAGTTAACCTGTGTATTTTCTGCTTACTTGCATGCAGTTTCCATTATCATTAATAAGAGTTATATGCGTGCAATGAGAGAATATACTCATTAGTGTCTAATGTACTTCTCAAGGTTATACCTAAGGTGTAGAAGTTTAATGAGAACTTAATGAGAACCCTAGTACTTCTGATTAAGAATATCGATCATTTTTGTGATGCAGATATTATAGTTTAACACTGAGAAGCTAGGTGAAAAATTAAGTCACAAAATAGCACTTTTATTATCATTAATCACGCACAAAAAAGACTTTTTTGGTGTTGACAAGTTCTGATGCTCAGCTTGGTAGACCATTAGGAGCAACCTGCAAAACTGATTAGTAATTCGTCATAATTTAAACATGTATGCGCAAATATTTATATACCCATACATACGTACATATGTATGTGTATGCACACAAAATATTTTTGTTAACAAATATTCTGAGGGATAAATAGAAGATGAAGATTAAGATCTTAAAATGTAAATTTCATTTAATAAAACCAAATCCAAGGAGCACATTTCATGCACAGTCCTTAAAGTACATTGAGAAGTGGAAGGTTGACAATTGCCATCGGAGTTTGGTGAATGAGATAGGAAATTTGAACCATAACTGGATCATTTAGGTCCTCAAACATTCCTATTGACTGCTGCTATTGAGCAACTCACCCTCTTTGGTGAAATTTTCAGATTTTATCAGTGTTGATATCTTTAGGAGGGAAGAGATTTTTCTTTGGCTATCTTTATTATTCTAGTTTACAGAGAGACTATCATTTAAAAATGGCACATGTGTATGTATATGTGTACAAATATATTTATCTATCTCTAGATATAAATAGATACATAGTTATCAGAGTTCTGGTGTCATTTATTTCTACCTTGCAATTTTGGAAATGAGTGACAGGGATAAAATGAATGCTTAATATGCAACAATAATTTTAAAACCACATTGAGAATACATAGCAATCATCCATAACAGAATAACATGATATGACATAACTCAAAATGAGATGAAATGATAAAACATAATATAACATGATAAAATAAACCCACCTTAATTTTTTTTATTTTTTTAGTTTTATTAATGTTCTAGTTTCATGTTATAAACATTTAGATTTCCCTACTTAATGAGAACTGTCTCTTGTAACAAAGCACAATAGTTAATACTATTAATACAGTGATCTCATTTACAAGTTCACGCAGCATTTCATAACTGTTCTACCCTCACTTCTCTTTTGTTGTTTACTTGATCAGTTTAACTAATTCTTTATGACGTAATTTAAAACATTTAACATTTTTATGACCCTATTTTGTGGGAATTTTAAAATGTCACACAGCTAGTAATTGTCTGAGATTGGATTTGAACTCATATCCTCCTAACTCCAGGGCCAGAGCTCCATGCACTGTGCCACTTAGATGCCCAATTAATGTTACTATCATCTTTTTTCTCACATACCCTCTACCTATTGAAAAGAAAAGAAAAATAAGCTCAAACAGATGTACATATGTGAAGTTTGTTAAATTTTTTAAATTATGTACTTAACATATATATATGGATATGTATAAATTAAAAAATACATATACATACATACGAAGTTAACATGTGGTTGGTTGTTTTTCCTTTTCAAAGGGGACCAAAATGACATCACTATGATGAAGTCACATTTCACTATGTCTGACTATGACTGATCAGACCAATATGAGCTCAGAATGCTCTACCACAGATTGGGCACAGATAGTGTGAACATTTGGGGTGAATACTCTAAATTTGTGCATCCTATGTCTCCTTTGAGCTATTTCAATTCTGCTTTACTCATAGCGCACAGCATCTTTTCTGATGTGGGCACACCATGCTGACCAGTCCTGTGCCAGTGTCTCTCATGTCGCACAATCAATTCCAAAGTTCTAGAGAGACACCTTGAGAGTGTCCTTGTATCTCAATAAAACTATTATAGTGGAAGACTTCTATTTACTCTTATCAGCCCTAGATAAAACAAAAAAAATTAAAAAAAGAAGATAGTGACCTTAATAGGATTTTAGAAAAAAAATAGATATGATATACCTCTGGTGACTATTACATAGAAATAGAAAGGAACATGTCTATTTCTTAACTGCTTACAGTTTCTTTTCAGAAACTGATCATATCTTAGGACATGAGAATCTTATGAGCAAATGAGGAAAAAATAATGTTATATACATCTTTTCCTAATCACAATGCAATTACAATTATATTAATTAAAGGGTTATTGAAAAAGTATTAAATTCAGCTGGAGGTCAAATTATGAAAGGACAGCTAGACAATGTAGTGGATAGAATGCCAAGCCTGGCATCAAGAAGACATGAGCTCAAATTGAACCTCAGACATTTACTAGCTGAGTAACTCTGGGCAAGATTAAATGGATGATTTAAATGCAAAGAATGTCCAAGTTTCACATTAGGAAATAAAATCTACCTCATATTTCATCAAAACTTTAGCCATAGGCATCCTAGTAGCCAACAGAATAGATAGATGTGTTTGGTCTTTTTTGTCTTTCTCTCTAATGATGGTATTTGTGAATTATCAGGTAGCCTAAAGGTAGATAACTGAGTGGAATGAAAGCAGCAAGCTTTCTAAATGAGTCTAAAATTATTAGTAGTTAGCAAACAACCATATTTCTAAACACATAAAGATCAAATGAGGATTTACATAGAATGTTTGATAATGTATGGAGTACAGCTTTAAGTGGACAAATAGTAAATTTCAGAGTTATGAATATTTGTCTTAACTGTGACACATAACAGATACCAGGCAGGGCACTTGATATCTCAGTGTACCCTAAGCAACTCTCTAGGATGATAAACTACAAAATAATTGCTGGTCATCATTGATAGAAGGACTTTCCATGCTGAGAATTCTCTAGATATACAAAATCACAGTTCTGGACACCTCACATCCCTAACTCCAATACTTTTTTTTTAAGTTGATGAAGTGATTACCAGTTTCATACAGGCTGTAAAATTTTATACTAAAGGTAAACAAGATTTATTGAAGAGTTATTATTAAGTCCACAGACTAAGGAAATATAAGAGTTAATTGTTGGACATTTCATGTTGATGACTTTTCCATTTTTTAGAATCAATTGCATTTTTGGTGCTTCTCAAGCTTTTACTGTATCTTTAAGAGTTCTGTACATTTGGCATTTTGCCCCAGAAATGTTACCTAAAATCACATCCAGATTTTAAAAAATGAAGTCATTAAGATCAGCATTTTCCTGAATGTACTGAATAAATAATTTGCTTCATAATTTTAAAAGCTAATGTGTGGTTTTGTTTCTTGTTCTTATGTTATTTTTATTTGATTTCATTTTTTTTAGACCAGGTGCATATCTTTGTGAAATAGGAAGCCCAGGTCAAATGTTTAACCCATGTTACTCTTGGGAGAGATTTCCTTAGATACAGAACCATGTATCCAGGCAGTTAAGAGGATTCATGGAGTGAAACAGCTGAGATGAAATTCTCAGCCTTTTTTGGATTGCTATTTTCCTATTGAACTTCCATCAGGGAAAACATCAGGGCACTACTTGTTCTATTGACTTATGAAGGGAGAAGAGGGTACTACCAGAATCCTTGTTCTTCCCCCATATATAGCTTTTAGATCTTGAAAGTTATGATCAATGTTAAGCCTTAGAAATCTTCCTTCCCTTGCCCCAAAGTATCTGAATTGTAGCCATGCTTGCCCCATAGCAAAGCAGCCTTTTGAAAAATAGACCAAGGAATCAATCAGGAAATAAACATTTATTAAGTGACTACAGTGTGCCAGACATTGTACTAAGTGCCGGGGGTTCAGGAGCAAAGATAACATCTGCCTTTGAGGAGCTCAAAATGGAAATGGTAAAGACAACAAGCACAATATGTGTGTACAAATAAGCTATATACAAGATCAATAAGAAATATCAGAAGAAAGGCACAAGAATTAAAAGGGATTGAAGGGGAAAAGCTTCCTGCAAAAGGCAAATTTTAGGTGAGACTTGAAGGAAAATAAAAGCCAGGAGTCAGAATTTAGGAATGATAAGATTCCAGGTATGGGGGCCATCCAGAGAAAATACTGGGAACCCGGAGATGGAGCATCTTGTTTATGAAACAACGAGAAGGTCATTGATAGGATCTTTTTAAAGGACTTGATGATGATGAGCATGCCATGGAATTTGTGACTGTTTTTAATAACTAGGTGGTGAATAGATATTAAGAGCTTTTAGAATCAGAATGCAAGGGCTCAACAATATGAAAAATTGCCCCAAATCACTAATAGATATGAAAATTAAAACAACTTTGAAGTTTCATCTGCTGCCTATCAAATTGGCAAAAATTATTCTTAAAAATTTAGAGAATTACAAAAAAAATCTTGCAAAATTCTTACAGTCATTGTTGGAGGAGCTGTGGGAAGACACATATAAACTCTCTGTGCAGCTGTTAATTCAACCTTAATAGAAAACAATGCATACTTTGGTACGAAGTCCTTTGACTTTGTTACCTCAGTGGCAGGTCTATACCCCAAATGGTTCAATAACATAAATAAATATTACATATATGTAATAAAAAAGTCATTCATTGCAACCCAAAAATCTGAAAATAAAATGAATGCCCATCATTTGGGGAATGTCAGAAGAAATTGTGGCATATTAGTTTTATAAACTATGATTATGCCATAGGAAATGAGGAATGTGAAGTACAGAAAAAGAAGAAAAGACTTTCATGGTGTGATGTACAAGAAGAAAATAGAATTCAGAAAATAGCGAACATATAACAACAATATTGTATGAGAAGTTAGGTGGCTCATAGGATAGAGGGCTGACTTGGAGTCAGGAAAATTCATCTTCCTCAGCTCCAATCTGACTGAAGATACTTACCAAGTGTGTGATCCTGGGCAAGTCACTCAACCCTGTTTCCCTTGGTTTCCTCATCTGTAGAGAGAGCTGGAGAAGAAAATGGCAAACTACCCCAATATCTTTGGCAAGAAAACCCCAAATGGGGTCATGAAGAGTTAGACACGACTGCAAAAATGACTGAACAATACAAAACAGTTTTGTGTTAATTAATATTAGTGATTAATATTAGTATAGAACACCACTAAAAAGAAGGTACAATTGTTAGGAAGAATATGTATCTTAGAAAACTGTAAGTGCACTTC
The DNA here is from genome assembly GCA_023548195.1 of Bettongia penicillata ogilbyi. Taxonomy (NCBI): domain Eukaryota; kingdom Metazoa; phylum Chordata; class Mammalia; order Diprotodontia; family Potoroidae; genus Bettongia; species Bettongia penicillata. The sequence goes on from JAJHZJ010000121.1 coordinate 7,740,490, forward strand.
TTTCCTTTTCAGCAAAGTGGTGGAACTTAAGAATATAGAATGCGTGATGCTTGGGCAGACACTGTAATTATATAGAAAGGCTCTGCTTAAATGTTTTTCCTTGTGAAAAGTTGAAAAGAAAGGTTTCAAGATTGGGATAGGGGGCAGAGATACAGAGAATAAAAGGAAATGACTATAATAGGAAAAAAATGATAGTAAAAAGTTGTTTTGAAAAAGAACGTATCTTAGAGAAACACCAAGACCAAAACCTAAATATGATAATTATGTAACCCAGGTGGCATTATGGATGAGTAGAAGGAACTCAGAGGTCCAAGCCTCAGAATGTTCCCAACAACCAGAGAAGAATGTGGGCAGGGGAAACAATGCATTCCATTCGTCTCGGTGTCTTTCCTTTCTGGGTTCTTTTTTCCAATCAGTCTCATGTCCTGAAGAAATACAATATTTCCTTACCTCAGGAAATGAATGACAACTCCAACCCTCTAGAAAAAAAGTGCTATAACTAGCATTTAGAAAAAATAAATCATCATAGAAGACACTTTTTAGCATGAAGAAAATTCACTGTTCTCCATTTAATAATTTTCAAAATTTAAGCTCTTAGGCAGCTACCAAATAAGGTAATGGAAGAACCTGGATTGAAATTGGTGTTCTTGACCCGATATTTTGAACTTTAAAGGGGTCTTGCCATTAAGTAGGCCATGCCCTCTTTATAAAACTAATTTCAGTAGTTATTTAATTGTCCTTTGGCATCTGAAATTTCATATTTCTGTTAATAACAACTCCCACCTATTGCCGCTTTTAGCTTCATAAAATGAGCAGCTATTTCATAGGTTAATTCCCATGTTGTTAACACCTCATAAGTTAATGTATATTTAGGATGAGATCACCTTGGTGGTTTATTAGTTCTCGCCTCTTTTCCAAGATATGCTTGAACACTTCGACCAGACAGATGTCTGCAAATTTAACTCCCTACATTTCTCAACTTTCGGATGCTACCAAGGCTGAGATGGATGGATTTTTGTATTGTGGTTGATATTCTTGTTTTTCTGATCTAATTCCTTGCAAGAAGTCTTCTGTTCTCATGCTTGGATACTGAGATTAAAATTGTTCTTTGGAAATTCCTAGAACAAAACAAGATGTCTTAAATTGTTAATGAAGAAAGTCTAGATATTGACTAAACCATACCATCTGGTTTAACAAGTGTAATCACATAGTCAAGAAGCCTACAATTATTAGGTACCATATGCATTGTATTAAATATTAAGAAGGATAGGGATAGAAGCCAAAATTGTGATTTATTGGTATAGGTAACAAACTTCTGTGTGAGAAAACTCTCGATCAATTCAGATAAAGCATCTTTTTCTGGAAGCTATTGTCCTCCATTGAGCACTGAATAGTTTAATGACTTGTTTACAGTCACACAGTCAGTATGTATCAGAGGTGGCACCTGAACACAGGTCTTCCCAGTTTTGAGATCTGCTCTCTATCCATTATTCCACTCCTCAGAGGCAAATAGAAGTAAAAAAGTCACCGGGAAGTAAAATTCAAATGAGATCTCATTTTCTCCTTAGTCTATCATCCTGACCTATATCTACCTCCAGGACCCAGATCCTCCAGAGGAGACAGTGAGGCTAATGACCTTGCATAGCCCTCCCTCACTTAAATCCAATTCATTTGTAAGTCATATCATCAGCTTCCTGATGTCAAGGTTCTTTTTGAGAAGCAGCAAAAATCCCAACCCTCACCATCTTTCAAGGGGCCACCTCTTCCACACATATGAATTCTGACCAGTATTATCAAACCTTTGTCTGAATTCTTGTGCTAATTTTAATCTGTGAAAAAGAATTTTGTCCTTTAATAGTATGATGACAAGAATGACCTTGTTTGTTCATTATTTCATGTAAGACTGTTTTGCCTCCCTTCTTATCTCAATTAGGATGTATTTTGGAAATCTGGTATGATGTCATACTGTTACTGTATGGGCCTAATATAGGTCAGGGCAAATAATAGGTCTTTAGCTTTGCAATATGGTCAACTGAACAATCATATTGAGTCTGCTTGAGTCTTAGAATTGTTGATTCTGACAAATAAATGAATGCTCAGAAAGCTGTGACTTTGCATTATAGTTTGCAAAGTACTAACTTGGATTTTTCAATGCAATAATTGAATACAAAGGGTGCATTCTCCAAGATGATGCTAAGAGAAAAAAAAAGACATATATAGTATTGTATGTTTATATTAGACTTGAAATGTATTCATGCTTGTTGCCCTGACCTTTCAATTACAAAGTAATAACAAGGGAGTAAGAGAATGTCTCTATTTAAATTGCTTTGGGTTTTCTGATGCTCATTTTAACAAGTCAAAATGTACATTTGCTTCATGTTCAAATATAGAAATTATGGTAATGATGCTGTACTTTTGCAAACCCATAATCAAAGACATACTTTTAAGTTTTTCCTGATTTAATCAAAAATACCTATTTTTGTATAATATGGTTTCAATTTAGCAAATGGAATACTTGTTGTAAATGCCTTTTTGTGAAAACCTACACTTTAAGTAAAATCAATAGTTTTACCAGACAGGCTCAGGCCATGGACTGAACAGGGTGGAGATACTGTTTGGTTCTTAGGTGTTCTATTATCCTACAGATTTCATATTAACATCTGAATGTGCTTTGCAAAGTAACTTATCAATTCCTCCATTGTTTCCTTGTAGGGAATAGGAACCTTACTGTCTAAGGATTCACAGAATCATAGAATGTTAGAGGTAAAAGAGATCTTAGAAATCACCAACTCCAGCCTCCTCTTTTTATAGAAATGGCATTTGAGCCTGCGGATTTGAAGTTTACTTGTTGTGAAGTTGTGTGCCCAAGGTCACACAACAAATAGGTGGTGGTGCTCAGGCTCAAACCCTAGTCCTCCTAATTTTAGGTTTAGAACTCATTCCAATGCCGTTCATGTTTTAGTAATAGAGCAAATGAGTCAGAAATGAATTTAAGTAAAATGTTCAGGATCTTAACATGGTGTAGGAAATCACTGATGTGGTGTGGTTTGTGGAATACCAAAAAAGACTAGCCTCATCAGAAATGTCTTCTGTTCATTCTCAAGTCAATGCACAACCGCGCAACATCGCAACTGGTAATTCCATTGGACTAAATGATGCCTTCTTCTCTTGAAAATGTAAATTCTCCTGGGAAGAACAGTGGATGAAGTCACTCCTTAATGGAAGTTAGGCTTATCACATTGTTTCTTCTGGCTAGAAGAGCCTAGGCTGCATAAAAGTCCTCTGGTTGGGGAGTGGAGGACAATGGACAGACTCTAAAGACAGACTTCGCAAGGGCCCCTTGGAGGTCTTTGGGAGAAACGTCTTCGACAAATCACGTTGCCTGTGTTTCCAGTGCTGTGTTAAATTTACACACACTATAATCGAAAACAGATTCTGCCTCCCATTGGACTACAGACCTTTCAAAAGCATTTATGTTAATGTGATTAAAATAGCAAATATTTTAATTCTTCCATATTACCAATCACACTCTTGATGAGGATAAATGCTACTATATATTTACTGTAAGGTGTTTTCACATGAGTCTCTGTGTTAATGTTAACATCTTAATGATATGGTAATAGCTCTATATAAAAGTGTGAACTGGGTTTTAAGTGTTGCTCAGGATGCTTGTTAGATGTTGGGTTGCCAATTACTTGCAGAATATGCAAAAATGTAATTGAATATTAAATAGACAATATGCAACATGCACCTTTACTTCACGTATTTTTTCCTTTACTCTGTTGGGTGTTAATTTTTTCTCTTGATTGAAATTAAAAACTTCTTTAGACTACAGCAGCAATCTCTTCTTGAATCTATTAGGATATTTCTGCTTTTATTTCTTGGAAATACTTCAAAAGATTGCTGGGAACAATGATTTAGAACAAATTTGTTCATGTACATTGAAACAGAACTAATGATTTCTCCAAAGGATATGACAACTTTATGAAAAATAAAGCATTGTAGTCTACCAGAAAGCACATTGTATTTAGAACCAGAAGGTCTGGTTTCAAATTCTGGATTATTATCTTTGTGACTTTGGACACGTCACATCACATCTTTTAGTCTTAGACTTCTTTCTCATCAATAAAATGAGAGAATGGGACTAGTTGAACTTTGTATCTCCAAATCCTGTCATACACTATGAAATCGCAGATATTTAGAATTGCTAATTTGGAAGGATCCTTACAGACAACCTAGTTGAAGTAGTACCCAATATAATAATAATTAACCCCAAGCAAATAAGAAAATGAATCTCTTTAGCATACCCAAGAAGTGATCCCATAGACTTTTTTTGAAGGCCTCCAGCAGAAGCCTTTTTTGCTTTTTGAGAGTTCTACTCTATCTTGACAAAAGCCCAAATCTATCTATTTTTATCTATTAACCACGGTTCATAGTATTTGTTGTTTATATGTGGTTACCATTCTTGTTTTTCTGATCTAATTCCTTGCAAAAAGTCTTCTGTTCTCATGCATGGATACTGTGATTAAAATTGTTCTTCGGAAATTCCCAGAACAGAAAAAGACATCTTAAACTGTTAATGAAGAAAGTCTAGATATTGACTAAACTATGCCATCTGACTTAACAAGTGTAATCACATAGTCAAGCAGCCTACAATTATTAGGCACTGTATGCATCATCTTAAATATTAAGGAGAGTAGTGATAATAGCTGAAATGGTGATTTATTGGTAAAGGGAATGACTTTCTGGGGGAGAAAACTCTCTTGGTCTTTTTCCTCGGAGTTATAGTCCTCCACTGAGCACTGAATGGTTTAATGACTTGCTTACAGTCACACGGTCAGTAACAGAAAACAGGTTTTCCCAGTTTTGAGACCTGCTCTCTATCCATTATTCCACTCCTCAGAGGAGAGGAATAGGACTAGTCTAGTTTTCCTGGCATGTGACAGACTTTTGAATGTTTGAAGAAATCTATTATCTCTGCTCCCATTCATTATTTATTCATTATTTAACATGTATTATTTTTGAGAAAAAAGGACAATCAACAAAAATCCCAACCCTCACCATATTTCAAGGTGCCCCCTCCTCCACATATTCCCAATTCTTTCAATTGGTTCTTACTAACTCCAATGGATTGAATTGTCATTTTGATATAGATGACTCAAAGATTATGAATATATCTATTCTATAGATTTAAATCTACCTATCTCTATATCAATATTCAAATTTCTCCAGTGAGCTCTAGTCCCATATCAGTAACTCACTATTGGACACTAACTACATGATTTTGTAGCTCTTTCAAATTCAGCATGTTCAAAAAGGAATTCAGTGTATTTCTCCAAACATTTCCCTTTTCTCCAAATTCCCCTGTGTCTATTGAAGGTACTACCAGTCTTTCAGTCTCATAGATTCATAATTTTAGTGATTTCCTTGACTTTTCACTTTTTCTTACCTTCCTATAGTCAATCAATTGCCAAATTTTGTTGAGCCTATCATCATAGCATCATTTGCATCTATCTCTTTCTCCTCTGTTACCTTGCCATTACTTTATTTCAAGGTCCTCATTGTGTTGTGTAGATCATTGCCAAATTTTTCAAATTCTCCAGCTGCCAAAACAATCTTTGACAAAAGTCTGACATTATCGCTTCCTGATTGGGAACCTTCTGTGCTTTCCTTTTACCTCTAGGATAAATCATAGAGTTCTTATCTGGGCACTTAAAACCCTGAACAATATGGACTCAGGTTTATTTTAAATTATTTCCATTCACAAACACAATGTCCTGGTCAATCTGCATTACTTGATATCCCCAAATTCCATTTCCTGCCTCCATATTTTTGCACAGGTTGTTCCACTTGCCTAGTACAGGCATACCTTGGAAATAGCATGGGTTCGGTTCCAGATTACGGCAATAAAGCAAATATTGCAATAAAGTAACACGAGTTTTTTGGTTTCCCAGTGCACATAAAAGTTATGTTTGCACTATCCTGTGGTTCATTAAGTGTGAAATAGTATTATGTCTAAAAACCATATGTAACTTAATTTTATGAATATTATTTATTGCTAAAAATGCTAATCATCATTTGAGCCTCCTGCTAATCAGAATTTTTTTGCTGGTGGAGCATCTTGCTTCAGTGTTGATGGCTGCTGAGTGATCAGGGTGGTGGCTTCCAAAGGTTGAGGTGGCTGTGGCAATATCTTGTTTGCCACATGGATTGAATCTTCCTTTAACTTGAACGTTTAGAAGCCATTGTAGGGCTATTTCAATATTGTTGTGTCTCAGAGAATAAAGAGGCCCAAGGAGAGGGAGAGAGACAGAATGGTAGGTACTTCAGTGGAGCAGTCAGAACACATACAACAGTAATCAATTGAGTTTGCCATCTTGAATGAGAATGGGGGCATGGTACCCCAAAACAATTACGATAATAACATCCAAGATCACTCATTATAGATCACTATAACAAATATGATTATAATGAAAAAGTTTGAAATATTGTGAGAATTACCAAAATGTGGCACAGAGAACCAACATGAGCCTGTGCCGTTAGAAAAATGACATGGCTGATTTGCTCAATGCAGGGTTGCAGCAAACCTGCAACTGGTAAAATTATGTATGAAGTGCAATAAAAGGAAGTATGCCTGAATGTAGTCCATCACTAGAGTTTCCTTTTAGAGTATCTGGTTTCCTGTAAATTTCAGGTTTTGTTCCACTTCCAACAGGAGAAAAAAAACATTCCTTGATTCCCCTAGGTGTGAGGGCTCTCTCACTCTCTATATTATCAGATCTATATATTTATCTCTCTGCATTCTCCTGCCTATATTTCATCAATCAATAAGTATTTATTAAGTGCCGACTATATGTTAGAATACAGGCCTTTTAAGGGCAGAGTTACCCCTCCAGCTTTGTCTTTGTATTTCTGGTTCTTAGCTCTGTGCCTTGCAGATAGTATGCAAATTTAAATACTTCTTGGATTGAATTGGATTGGACGGGCCATGAACTCAAGTCTCTTTGACATCCTAGTTGATTTCCTCTGAAAGTTTCCTGCCTTTTTAAGTATTTCCTCAAGTGTAGGCCTCAATAAATACTGCATCTCTTTAATCCTGTATACTTTGGCTCTCTTATTGTACCCCAAGACTGTGTTATCACCATATTGCTAATGGAAAGTAGATCTGCAGTCAGTCCACTATAATGCTCGGTTATTTTTCAGGCAAACTGATTTCTCACCATACCTTCTTCTACCTTGTTCTTATGGAGGTCATTTAAAAAAACTGCCAGTGACAAATTTTATATTTATTTTTATTAAATCTCATCTCATTAAATTAATTCCATAGTTCTACTCAATCAAGATCTTTTTGCATCCTCCATATGAACTCTTCCTTTTAACTTTACATCATTTGAAAACTTGGAGGAAAATAAGGATGTTCTCTGTTTTGATGGTCAAATTACAGATTGGAATGTCAGAAATCACAGGGTTAAGCACAAATCTCTGGGGCATTCTTCTGGAGATATCCTTCCAAGTTGACATTAAAATATTGATAATTACTTTTTGAGTTAGGCATTCAATCCTATCTGAATACATTTAAATGTGCTATTATCTAGCCCAAATCTTTCTTTTTTTCCTTTTTCCCTATCAGAATAGAAGACACAAGTATTCTTGACTCTCAGTACAGTGCTCTATCCACTGAGTCACTAACTGACTCCAAGGCAAACAGAGGTTAAGTGACTTGCCCAGAGTCACACAACCAGTAAGTGTCTGAGCCTGGCTTTGAATCCAAATCTTTCTGATTCTGGGTCCAGATATTTCACTGAGGTATTGTTTCCTCCCATCAAAATATGAAAATGACAACAAAAAAATCAAGACATTAGAGAAAAATTTATCTAAATGTTTTAGAAATAGAATGTGATGAGAAATTTAGTCAAAAGAATCAACTTATTTAAGTGAAATTTGTCAATATATCTCTAGGTGGGTGGGCTTTGGGTCTATAAACTGCCTTGATACAGGGATTAAGGTAGAGGAAGAGCAAAATATAGAGGAGTTTGGGACACACATACACACATTCTGGGTGCCTAGTTATGTGTGGGACAAAGTCATGGAAGAGACAAGAAAAGATGGGATCAAGAACTGAAATATGCTATTTATTATTTCCACTTCTTGACTCTCACTGTAGGTAAAAGAATTGAATTTGGAATTTAGGAAATCTTATAAAGATTTCTAAACTTGCATTCAGAGGCATATGTGACAAAACTCCTAGAAAACAAGAAACTGATGATTAAGAGAGAGTAAAGATTATTTATGGCAGGATCCTACTTTCATCTTCTCCATCACAAACCCAATCCTGTGGAATAATGAGGGCCCCAGTATGAACCGTTAAGTCAATGAATAAGAGTATATATACTGAAGAAGGTATTAGACCTCACATATAACTGCTTGGTTGCTTTTTCCATTTTTTTTGGTCTGCTTTGGAAACAATATATCTTGTCTTTGGAAGAGAAAACAGAAGAAAAATATGAGTTGAGTAGTTCTTCCTTCCCTCCATACTCTATTATCTTTGTCCCAACCCCCTGATTGGCCATCTTCTTTTTCTCCTAACAATCCATAGCCTTCTTCTTTGCTCTTAACGTATCACTACAACCTCAGGTTATTTCAAATCGTTAGTCTTCCTCGCACCCTTCTAGCCGAACCATGACATGCTTTGTACTTCAACTTTGTCACTTGCCCTTTCTTCTACTTTCTGTTTGTTTTTTCTAAAATATAAGTTGGTTGATGAGTTCACCTATTGATTTCCTTAAACTTTTTTTACCCTTTTTCTCTTTATAATTGTTTCCTTAGAATTTCATTCTTGAGAGTTTCTTAGCCTTCTGGGGCTGAATTCTCCTGTAAAACTTCTAAAGCAGAATGATCACTTACCCACAAGGTTTTCATTTTCCCCCTTCTTAATTCCTTCTGTCTAGTCAGAATCAGGTCCATAATAAAAAATTCTCCTTTTTGAATCCTCCAGTGTGCAAAGAATGCAGTTATCACTGAGACAAGATGAGAAGTTATCGCTCTTCTGCTTCTCCAAAAAAATGACTTCCAGATTTATCAAACTCCATGCTCCTTTCACTTTCTTGCAGGTTCAGCTTATCTACTTGGTGTTCATGGCTTTACTTTTCTATTTTTAACTAGTAACAAATAAGTATGATGTTTGTTGCTTTATAATATTGTTTGCGACCTCATTGTGCCAAGTCTCCTTCATTCATATCTTTAAAAAAATTTCCTTGAGATTCTGGCCCAAATAAACTTTATTATTATCTTCTATAGTTCTATGATGAAATCCCTTAGTATTTTGATTCATGGAATATTAAATCTACATGTTAGTTTTGATCATATGATCATGTTTATTATAACATTATAACCATAAACAATTAATATTTCTTTGTTACTTAAACTTTTCTTAATTCCACAATGGCTATTTTATAGTTTTATATATATGTATATATATACGTATATATATACATCTATACATACATATATGTATATATGTATGTGTGTGTGTGTGTGTGTTTATATATATATATATATATATATATATATATATATATATATATATATGTCCTGTGTGAGCCTTGGTGAGTTAAAATTCATGTATTTTACACTTCTTGTAGCTACTTGGAATGACTTTTTTTTCTTTTCACCTGTTTCTCCTGAGATTTGTTAGTAATATATAGAGAAGCTGGTGATTTCTATGAGTTTATTTTTATCTTCTTATTTTAGTGAGGCCATTATTTCAATTAATTTTTGGTTGGTTAGCTGGGGTTTTCTAAGAAAATCATCATATCACATGAGAATAGAAATAATTGTGCTTCATTTCCACATGCTTATTCCATCAATTTCTTTTTCTTGAATTATTGGCATAGCAGTATTTCTGGCACTATATCGTATAGTTTTATAATTGGGAAGGACATCAATTGCTATCTAGTCTAATGTATATTTGAAAAAACCCTACTCAAGAACAGTAAAAATAGTGGCTCTGAGTCTTTGATCAAAGGTCTCAAATCAGAAGGGTGGGTTTTGCTATCTCATGAGGAAACTCATTCTACTTCTGGATGACTCTGCTTATTTGGAAGTTTATCCTAACAACTTATTATTTGCCTTCGCTGCAAGTTCTGCCTTTTGGGGCTAGATATATGAATTGAAACCTTGTTCTCCCTGTGGGATCTTTATGTATTTTAAGGTAAGTGCCACAATTTCTCCAATTCTGCTCTTCTATAGGGTAAATATTGCTAGTTTCTTCAACCAAACATTGCATAAGATTATGTTACTCAAGACCTTTGGGTACATTAATTAATGTCCTCTGGTTACTCTTTATCAATAATATTCCTGAAATGTGATGAATAGAACTGAACACAATGATTTACATGAGGTCTGACCAAGGCAAAGTACAATGAGCCTATCACCTCCTTTTTAGTGGAAACTGACTCAACAAAGGCCAAGATTGTATTAGCTTTTTTGACTACAAAATCTCAATTTTGTCTCCTATAGACACAAACTACTTTCCAATCTTTCTTTCTCCATATTGTACTTGTGAATTTGTGATTTCTAATCCAAATATAAGAATTTACATTTTTTTTCTACTGAATTTCATCTTTTTTAGATTTAGCCATTTGAAAATGTTAGATTCTGGCTTTAACATCTTTGGGCCATTTGTGAATTTGATGTTTGCCTTCATCTCATTCATTTTAAAAAATTAACAGTACCAAGGGGAGTGTAGATTTCCTAGACTCCTGGGTGATACTTCTAGGTTGACATCAAAATGATAAATTGACAACAGATAGAGCATTTGACCTGGAGTCAGGAATACCTGACTTTAAATCTAACTTCAGATGCTTAACGAGATATTTGAATCTAGTCAAGTCATTTAACCTCTTTATGACTTATCTGTAAAAGAGTGAAAATAAGAGAAGTTAACCCCCAAAGTTTCTTGTGAAAATGAAATGAAATAATATTTATAAAGAATTTTATAAATTTTAAAGTACTGTATAAATGTTAACTATCATCATTATTAACATCAAACCATTAATTCCTATTCCTGGTGTCTAGTCATTTAATTCGTTATGAATACATCTAATTTTACTATCATTCAGACCAAATCTTTCTATCTTTTGCACAAAAATAGCATCAGAAACTACAAAATATTTTGTTATATTCTGTGCAAGGTGGATTGGACACCTGGAGACCTAGGTGTCCTAGAAATATGGCAACGACATACGGCAATCATGTTGGGGCTAGCAAGTGGTAGCGTTTTCTTTAGGTGTTGAAAGACATCAGCCCATTCTAAAGATGTCAATAAACTCTAACGGAAGGGGGGGAAAATCTCATTTCCTAATTAAAATAATTCATTAAAAGGTGATAGACTTGAACTTGTTAGGAGGTGCTTGTGTTTTAGAAGAGGAGATTGGATTTCTAATTGGCAGAACATGTTGGAGAGAACATCTGGCTACCCACTTTTGTAGTTCTTCCATGGATTCCTGTAGAGTGCCTGCGTCTTGGTATCCCATTTGAAAATAATCACCTTTAAACTCCTGGCTTCTTTTGCTTTGAGTGTTACTGGTTTGTCTATGACCATAACACTGAGCTCTGAGGACTAGCCTGTTCTCATGACTTTTAAAGTTTCATGCCCACTTTCTAGGCAGAACTTACTGCAATGATTTTTATTTTTTTGATCACAGGTCATTTTGATACTTAGTCATTACCCTTTCCCCCATTTTTACTGAAGAATCTCACATCAATAAATCAGGCTAGTCTTTCTGTTTTATTTATATCTTAATATAAGATCAGCAATATAATTAGATAATTTGAAAATTTAATATAACTTTCCTGTGCAAATCAACTAAGACATATCACAATGACATCTGGGAGCTGGGAGAAGGTAGAGAAAAGGAATGTTGTACATTCTACTGAGTCAGCATATAATAGCAATTTTCAGTGTTCTCTTAATAGGTACTTGAAAATAATTACTGACAGTCCTGGGAGAATTCATCAACCTTGGGTACCAAATAATAAGTTGTCCTATCATGGTAACAGTGTAAATTAAGTTAGAAATCCAAGCACTACTGAAATTGAGGCTTTTTATTTTTTTCTTAAGAAAAGCCAATCTGCATAAGCAAAAATCATAGGTAGGAAATCATTTATTATTTTTATCATAATCTTATTCTAAATCACATAGTCTTTAATAAATGAGGGGCACATGATCCTAGAAGCTGATGGTGGCAATGTGGGTTTGCAATAATGATAGTCATAATTCATCAACATCTATAAATGCTTATATTTATTTTTAAAGCTTCTGCAAACTGGGCTTTGATGTGAACTCTCAGTTAATGGAAAGAAAGACACTGGTATAATTCAGTGTTCATAGTTCCAGACTTCTAATGAGCCCAGAGAGGAAAGCTGCCTAGAATATGGATGTCTGGTTACAGGGAAACTGATTTTCTAATACATTTTGGACTATGTAGGCCCATCTATAGATGAGGTCTGTGAACTGGAGAGCTGAAAACTATGCCAGTGCAATTTTTATGACTTCTTACTAAGAAGCAGAATGTCTGACCTCAAATCCTTCTTTGTTTCTCAATAGATTCATTAAAGGAAAATCTATTCTTGGTGTGCATTTTCTTTCGGGATAATAAAGATACCAATCTATGATACTGAATAAGTTACAGATTCTGTGAGCCAGAAGAGAAGCATAGAATGTCAGGTTATCTAATCCAATAGCTTTATTTCTTAGTTGAGGAAACTGATACCTAGATGGGTGTTACCTTGCTGAAAGTGACACAAAAGGTTAATAGCAGAGATGAGAGTAGAATACAGATATCCCAATTCCCATTCTTGTGATGGTTCTACTTTATTATTATTTTTTAATTTTTTTCTTTCTACATTCTTCATTAAATCATTATTTCCAGATGACCCCCGGTAGAAACCTCCCTCCTAACAAACAGGTAGGTAGATTTTAACAAAAGAAATCATCACTTTGTATTTGAAAACATCTCATTATGTACAGATTCTTTCCCAAGAGGTGGAGCAGCTATGGATCCATGGAGCCTCTAAAGTCTCTATGGATCATTGAACTGGATCAGTGTTTTGAAGTCTTTCAATGTTGTTCTCACTTGTTTGTGGTTGATCCTTCATTCTCAAAGAGGGTCAATGACATCAGGAAGGTGATGTCTTGACTTGCAAATGAACTGGATTTAAGAGAGGCAGAGCTATGAAAAGTCGTCAGCCTCACTCTGTCCTCCAGAGTCATCTGAGTCCAGTGGCAAGACATAGGTCAGGATGACTGGAGACGGCCCAAGGTGCAGGGGGTACGTTGGTCTTTTTAAGCTAAGGTCTTTCCCGGGTCTCAGTTTGCATGAGTGTTCTCACTTACATTGCTATTGACATCAAATTGTTCTCCTAGTTCTGAGTACTTTGCCACATAATGGTTCATATATGTCTGAATTCTTCCTATATGTCACTTGTTTTGCTTGCAACACCATAATACCCATTCAATTCACATAAGAAAAAAAAAATCATTGGATCTTAGGGTCTTGTTAACATATCAACACCTCTTCCATTGTGGTTATAGCTGTGACTTCATTAACTGAGCTACAAGTCAGTCAAGAAACTTATAGGGTAAGTCAGAGAACCTTTGCTTTCTTCAGAGAGATGAAAAGTGCAGGATAGATGCCCATTAGCAACCAGCTACTTAGTAAACTTCACACACGAAATTTGTGGAGTGAACTGCATACACAGAATTTATGATTTGCCTTGATGTACCTGTTTGCTAGTCTGTGAGACATGGATTACTTAATTGTCTATCTCTCTGTCTCATTGCAGAGAGTTAGGCAATTAACTGCCTCATTGTGGGCAGCTAGGTGCTGGGCTTGGAGTCTGGAGGACTCATATTCCGGAGTTCAAATTTGGCTGAAGACATTTTGTAGCTATGTCATCTTGGGCAAGCCACTTAAACTTGTTGGCCTAGGTTTTCTCATCAGTAAAATGAGCTGGAGAAGGAAATGGTAAACTACTCCAGTATCTTTATCAAGAAAACCCCAAATAGTCACAAAGAAGCTGATATGGTGGAAAAATCACTGATTGAAGACTGCCTCATTGCTATCTAATTAAATGGCAGTTGTCTGCTCTATTCAAACCTCCTTTGTTTGCTATTAGCACTTTTTAAAGAGGTTTTGTTCTCAAATATAAATTAACTGATTTTTGTTGCACCCTGAGCAAGTGTTTGCTATACACATGAGGGAAGGTAAACAGGGCACCAGAGACCAACTACCTTACGCTTAACTACAAGTCTGCATTAAGTTCCCTCACTGACTGAAGAGACAGGGGCATTGGTGTCATGACAGACCAACTGGACATCTTTACTGGTCTTGCGGGCTACCATCTTACTATAGCTCTTTTTTATATGAATTTTTTTCATCTAATTATTAACTTAGTGCTCAACGCAACCATAGTCTCTCCCTCATGCACTTACTTAGCTCTTGGGAGTATAATTCAACAAAGAAACCTAGAGGCTGCAAAGACTGAGGACCATCTGAGGATTTCTCTAAGGTCTGTTGTTTCTAGGTGTAATTAGCCAGTGACTTTTAATGAAATTACTGTTTAGAATGTGCATTCTTTCTGAAGCTGAGCTCAGAGTCATAAACACTGAAAACACTGACATTGGAGAAGTATATCTTCTATTTATGACTCATTGTTCATTTCTTTTTAACTTACATGCTGTCTGATTAGTAGGAAGATAATATCAATAGAAAAAAGAACTTTTCTCCCAGTCTTTTGATTTGTTGTAATGATTTTTTCATTATGTTTCCATGTTTATTTTTCAGAGTACTTTATCAGTGGTATGGTTTTTGTTTAATCATTTTTATTATATGTCATATTTCCTTGGATCTCAAGAGGCAGGTATTTCTCTGTTTAACTAATACAATATTTCAAGTAAGCTATCCCATGGTATTATTTACATTAATCCACATTAGTGTTAGATAATATAAACACATCATGATTTTGATGGTCCAAAGCAGAAATCCATTTTGGAGGAAACTGTGCCATTTCTGTCACCTATTATTTGATATTGAAATGTTTATTATCTGTTCAAAGATTATGATATACTGCTGAGACTTGAATGAAGGTAAGCTAGAGGATAGACAGATAGATAGCTAGATAGCTAGATAGATAGATGATTGCTAGGTGATAGATGACAGATATGTAGATAGATTCTCTGTGTGTCTATATATATATATTTATGAATGTGTGTAATTTATTAAATGCTTACTAAGTCTTGTATTATGTTAAGCTATGAGGATACAAATGTGAGTAGGTAAGATAGACCCTGCCCACAAGCTGCTCATATTCTAATGGGGACTCTAAAGAGGAACTTGAAGGGGGTGAACCAGGGATTGTGGCATAGAGAGGACTAGGGCATGATTTGGTGTGGAGATGGCTCAGAAATCAAATGGAGTCCTGGATCCAGACCAGATAAGAAAGTTTTGGGTGGTTCTGGTGCAGGATAGATAGAGTGCCAAGCGTGAAACCATGAGTTTAAATTCCAACTCTGAACCTTATTTCTTATGTTACTTAACTTTATGCATCCTGCTAGACTTATCTACTAAATTATAGATGTATTATGATTTTGTGTCAGTGGATGGAGTTCTTATACTGAGAGATATCATGAAGCTTTCATATATCAGGCAACAATGGTCAAGTACATATTTATAGTAAAGGTAGCCTATATATATGTGTGTGTGTATACATATATATGTGTATATGTATGTCTACACATATGTATATGTATATATGCATGTGTATGTGTGTATATATATGTACGCATGTATTTTGCAGAATCTTTGTGTTTGGCCATTTTGAGGACATGTAGCCCTCTACCACCCTGTCCCTTATAGGCTATATTTGTCATTATAATTATATTTTAGCGCTTTGTAGTTTTCAAAGCTCCTTCACCATTATAAACTCTTCTGAGTCCCAGAATAATATAGGTGAACTGTTTAATCTCCATGAGCTATGGAGAAAACTAAGATACCCAGAGATGAAATAATTTCTTTCAATCCATATTTCAAGTTAACAGCATAGATGGAGCTAGAATTTACATTTCCTAACTCTTGAACTTTACCATTGTTCTTGACAGAAAGTAAAAGGAAAGGAAAAATGTCTTCATGCCTTTTTGGTGGATCTATGCAATGCTCTTATTGCTACAGGAATCAATGATCATCCTTGATCCCCAAACCTGAATTCTTGATAAGTGTCATTAGCTATTTACTTTATCCAGCCAATTTGAATTATGCAATGAATACCTTCTTGAAGATACCTTTTCTGCTGTCAATAAAAATATTATTCTTCTACTTATATACATATTAAATGTAGGGTTGTCCAACAGCTGCTGTGAATGACATAAAGATAAAAAGATATAATCTTTTCCCTCAAAGATTTTATAGTCCAGTAACATCTGAAATGGATGTCCTCATGCCTATATAAGTAGAACATACAGTGTGCAGCATGTAGTTCACACCTATAACCCCTGAGAATGCTGAAGCTGGTGGATCATTTGAGTTTGGCAGTTCTAAGCTGCAAAAGGCTAAAGTTGATTGGGTGTCTCTTCAATATCTGATACCAATATGGTGAACTTCTGAGGGTGAGTGCTACCAGGCTACCTATTGAGGAATGAACCAGTCAAGGAGGAAATGGAGCAAGTCAAAGATTCTTTGGTGACCAACAGTGGGACTGGAGACCTGAAATGCCTGGGTCAGATAGAGACAATGCTTAGCTTGGGCAAGAGAGGAAGACTCAGCATCTAAAAAACCAAACTCAAACCAAGAAACAAAAATTTGGCAAAGACGGGGCATACAACTTCCTGTTATGAGCCATCTTTTATGAAAATACTAATAACAAAAACTTCTGGGGAAACTTCATTTTCTATCTAACCAGAATCCAATTAATGAATTTGGCATAGGGAGTTTTAAACATATATTCCATTATTTGGGATTTTCAAGTCCATGGCTTTATGATATGCTTGTCCAAACTTATTTACAATCCAAAGGGTAATGGGATTGGCAAGGAAATACAAAGGGCAGGGGGGAGTGAGATCCTGGCTAAGTGAAGGAAATTTAGGGAAAGGCACAGCAGGGAGTAGTGGAGAATGAGCCCACCTTGGATATGGGAAGATCTGGCATTTGATACAAACTTGTAAGGTGACCCTGTGTAAGTTAGTAATTAATTTGTGCCATAGAAAACTCCCTAAGACTATATGTTGTGGAGCAGGGCTTGACCTGAATGGTTAGAGGGAGATTTCTACTGGGACTCCCCCATACCAATGAAATCACAGGTCTTTTTCATTATCATTCATTTGTTCAATGAACATTTATTAAATTCAGAAATAGGAATGAAATAAAAAGGAAAGTTTGGGGTTAATCATGAATAGCCATCTTCACTTTTGGATACATGAAAACATTTTTATGGAAGGAGGGTCTAACATTTTTCTAAAAAAAAGACAAGAATTTTAAATTTTGTGACATTTGATTTCAGTACATTTATTTTTTATTTTGAGAGGGCCTTGGAATGTTGATGCTGCTGCCTTGATTATCGTCTTTGCAATTTGAATGCTAATGTTTTTGTAGATATTTTTATTTTTGTTTCGTGAGAAGATGGGAGTGTAATTGCCTTTCATTAAGTCCAATGTGAGCCCTGTTTTCTGTCTTCTAATCTTGTTCCTTCATGTTTCTTCAGTTTTATTTTCCCCTCACCTTCTACTCCATCATCTACCACCCTTTCTGTAAGTGAAACTTATTAGAATATTAAGGAAGGTTATCTAGTTATTGTGGCAATGAAGTGAGGGAAAAGTTAACTTTAATTAGAGAACTGATGGATATTTTAATCAATTTGATTGACTTTTTTCTTGACAGTCAAATCTTACTGTGAACATTTATAGATAAATATTTTCTTAGCTATAAAAGATCAAAGGAAAGATAACAGATTAAAGAACCATTCGATCCTTATTTTTCTTTTATTTTCTTTCTCAATAAAATTATTTTCTGACTGGGAAAGATACAGAAATTTGGTTAACAATGAACTGAGACTTAGGACAGTTTACCAGATGGTGAAAGAGTGCATAGTTGCCTTTAATGAATTCAAGGGACTGGTCTAAGATGAATTATATTCCAGGGAGAATTAGAGAATATTGTTGCTTAGCACTATCAATGACTTTTAAAAGATTACTGGGAGTGGGAGAGGCACCACAGGATGTGAGATGGGCAAATTTGCTGGGATTTTGAAAATAGGAAGTGATTTTTGCTTGTAAACTCTATGGAGTTTACAAAATACATGACAGGGAGTTTGAATTAAATTCCTAGAAAAATTCTAGAATGAATTATAAAATATTTAGAAAGAGATACAATGATAATTAAAAGCCAGCATGACTTCATCAAGAATAGGTCTCTTAGGGACAGGGCATGACTTAGATCACTCCCTTGTAGATTAGTAAAACGAAATACTTATAGGTCATTTATTGGTTAAAAAATAAGTTTCCTTAGCTAAGGGAAGGATATTCAACAAGGGTAGACCTTGAAGATCTCGGATTGATTCAGCTGAGCGAAGTTTCTTTCAATCAAATGTCCATTGTGTTCCACCAGACAAGCTTTAGAGAGAATATCCTGAATCCATTGTGGCTGCTTCCTACTCAGATGATCAGGAATTGCCGTCAACAACCTCAGTCTTTAGTCCCCAACCCAACCAAGTCATGAGTATGTTCTTTATATACTTTTAAGGACAAACCACACTAACTTGCATGGGAGCAGGAGTTAAGATAGTGCTCCTATCACAAGTTCTTACCACACTAACATTATAACCTTATGTCATTGTTATTGTTTTAAACAGGATTACAAGACTTAAGTAGATCATGGGACTGCCCAAAGAATGATATAGGTTGATATGAAGAAAGTATTTGACAACACTTTCCAAATATTCCTTTTATGCATAATGTCAAAATATTCAATAAATGATAGTAAATATAGGAGGATTAGGAACTTGAACAAATTCAAAGAAAACCAATTAATGGAATGGTGTCATTTAAAGTATTATCAAAAACTTGAATGGGAAGGGAAGTATAAGTAAAGAGGCAGAGCTGTTCTCTTGATTAGAAAGGCCTGGGTTCAAATCTCATCTAATGGCCTTATGCCTCTAGGCCAGTCACTTAATATTTTCATATTCTTAACAATTTACTGAGAATATAATAAAAAAGAAAATGTTGATTTGCATAGGCAGACATGTATGAAAGCCCCATAGGCTAGGAAACTCTTGGTGGCTTATAATCTGCAGTACTGAAAAGATCACTCATTTCCCTTGAGTTATCACAATTAATATTTATAAATGTATGTAAGGTGAATTTTAATATATGTAAAGTGAATTTTTGTTATTATTTCTCAGAGTTCAGTTTCCCAGGATCCATAGCCATAACAATCAATAGTTCTCAAGTATTAGATATGAATTCCCACAGTTACGGTTGAAAACATCTCCACCATGTTTGTGCATAGTTATATAAAGGTAAATAATATTAACATCCACTGCAGCTGCGCAGTGCGATACAGGAATTTCTGGCAATATGCCTTCTTTGTCTGTTGGTCTATAAAACAGGTGGTCACTAGACAGTGAATGGGGAACCCTTAGGGTTGAATGCAGAAATGCTGTATGTGCCTCAACTGGCCCCATTGAGGATTGGGGGGAACCTTAGGGTTGAATGCACAAGCTGGAATGCTGTGGGTACCTTAATCATCCCCCATCAAAGCTTGGGGGAAATCTGTGTTTGCCCCAACTGGCCCCCATTGAGGCTTGGGGGGATTTAGGAGAAGTACAAGTTGTGCCTGTCTTGACTGACCCCATGAAGACATAGGGGTAGTTGCCCCCCTCCCCAACCCCTGTGAGAAGGGTGATTAGGGAATGCTGTAAGAGTTTGTGCTCTCATTATCAGCAACCTCTTCTGAGAAAACTATTCTAGAATAAAGTAAGATGAACCTCTTTTCAGTGTCTTTCCTGTCTGACCAAATCAAGAATGAACCTGTGCTAGCAGCTCTCAAGTGTGCTGTGCTTATCTGTCTTACAATAAAGGATTTAAAGATTGCAAAATACTTTACATGCATCTGTACTTTCTGACAACCTTGAAGCATAGCTATCATTCTCATTCTATAGATGAGGAAAATGACTTGCCCATTACCACCTAGTAACTATCAAGGGTGGGATTTGAACTAAGCTTTTTTGATTCTGAGAACAGCATTCTATACATTATACTAGGTGGCTTCTTGACATGGTAAATTTTATATATTTTTTTAGTTAACAAGATCAACTGGAAAATGCAATGCACATTTGTTCCTTATTTTCATATTTTTTTATGAGTTTGACATAGTTTAGATGGATTTCAGTAAGTTAAACAGCTAATTGCACCAGGAGCTAATGGACAAATGATATGGAAAGTAAAGTTTGCTCAGTTAGATAAGAAACACACAAAAAAGAGAAAAAGAGAAAAGAAGACAATGACAGACTCCGATCACATACACATCTAGACATGCTACCAGTGACTACTGGTCACCTGTCTCAGATCACCAGTGGGGACAAGGTTAGGCCTTGGCCATCTAAAACCAAAGCTTTCTCTGTTACATCGGTTTTCTATTTCTAGAAGAAAGGGAAAAGAGAAAAGACATCACACCAGGGGGTAAAAATACTTTTTCTACGTGAGACTCAACCTCTTTGGTATATGCTGGGTAGACTAAAAGTCTTGTTTTTGTTGGGAGCATGCATCTGAAAACTGGGGCCTCATTTTTAATGAGGATTATGGATACATTGCATTCTTTGGAATAGCATGCTATTACATCAGATAAAGGAGGGAGGAAGTAACATCAACACAGTGAATTGATGGTAATTGGCCCAGGGTCCTGAGATGAAAAGAGTGGAAAATTGTTTCTTACTGGTTTTCTTTCTCTTACATGAACTTCAATTGAGTGACCTTTACTCATTTTTTTTTTCTGATAACATACGGTAGGACAGAAAGCAGACCAGTTAATCTTACTGTCAAAGGGGTATTGTAGCAGATCATGGGATAGTTCAGAGTAAAGACCAGTGTGAATCCATAGGCAAGTTCTCTGCTCTGCTCTAAGGATTTTTGTCAGTTTGGTTTAGGCTACAATTCAAGGAGAGGGCATCTGTTATTAAAGAGAACAATTAGTTTATGCATTGATGAACAACACATATAAAAGATTGCCATTAAAATAAACACCTGTTGTTGAGCAAAGCCACTTTACTGGAAGACTGGTCTTGCTAGAGCAGCGTGCATGATCGTGATTAAGCTCGCCAGAGCTGTCAGCTTCTTATGAAGCAGGTGCTGCAGAAATGATCAGTGTAGGCACCACAGTTGCTGTGAATTAAAAGAGTTATCCCATTTCATAGTAGCCTTTGGACCTTTTAGTGGCTCATTTATTTAAATGGATCTTCTGATTTTTTTGCAAATTGCAGTGTCCTGGAAATGAATTCTCCCTACCTTGTCCACATCTACTATATGCTTTTAGGATGAGTCCTCCCTGAGATTTCTCTTGCAAACGAAAGCAAAGAATTAATTTTAGCTGCTAGTGTACTCTGCCTCCCCTCTCAATAAAGGAAAGCAGCTTGTTTTTTTGGAATCATGTCAAGACAGATGGATCTTATAGAACACAGAATGGTAAGTTTCTACATCCTAATTACCTGTGGAATTCTATCAAAACTTCCACATTAGCTTAAATTGCCTGATTTATGCGCAGGCAAGAGTTTGGGGAGTGGGGGTGGGAGAGCTACCACTGGCCTCCATTGATGCCTCCCACGTAGGATGATGTGGGGCTGAGTCAGACCTGCCTATAGCCATGTGCATCAGCAAAATTTAGTGGCTTTATTCTGACTTAAAGACTCACCGAATACAACAAATTATGGGAAGTTCTTTGGTCCATTTTGACTTTACCTCTGGCCTTCTCTTTCATCATTCTTTTCTTTTCTGACCTTTGCTTTGGTTCTGAGATGCCAAGTCTACTTTTATTCTACAAGACAATTAGCTGGATAGAATATTGGACCTAGAGTCAAGAAGATTTGAGTTTAAATTCAGCCTCAGACACTCTGTAGTTGTATGACCCTGGATAAGTCACTTAACAGCTATCTGCCTCAGTTTCCTCATCTGTAAAATTAGAATATTTATAGTATTTGAGTGATGGGGTTTATGTGAGGATGAGGATCAAATTAAATTCTATGGAGTGCTTTGCAAAACTTAAAATGATATGTACATGCTAGCTGTGATTATGGTCTTAGGTCTTTCCCTCTTCGCCGTTTCCTCATGTCATGTGAATCTTGCTTCTGGCTCTTGATGGACATGGTGTTACCTTTGCTGCTGCTGACTACCTTGCTAATATAGGCCCTGGTGTGTCAAACCTTTTTTTTTATCCACCTCTGGGTAGTCAGTGCTGGATCTATAGTTTTACGACCAATGAGACTGCAATCAATGCCATGGAAGACTCTTTAGCCATATGCCTTCAGTCTCACCCTTGACCTTCCTGGCAGAGCCAGGTTCAATGGGACAGATTGAAGGGAGTTAATGTTATTGCATTATTATCTATGTAACCTTGTTTAGATGGCTCAAAGGACTATCACCTGTTGGACCAAGGGAGGAGGACATCAGGACAGAACATTTTATGAAACCAGATAATTTGGAACCTTTAGTGGTCATACCTGAACCAAGTCTCACTTTACAGCATACCTGATCAATAGTCATCCAGCTTTTGCTTCAAGATTACTACCTCAGCATGTAGTGCATTCCATGTTGGAATATTTCTAGTTACTAGGACATTTTTCCTTACATAAAGATTAAATACACCTCCCTCTAGCTTCTATCCACTAAGTATAGTTCTGCCTTCTGGGGATATCCTGGAGAAGTGGGAGGAAGAAAAAACAAAGCTTACTGGCAAGGCAGTAATTATTAGGAACCTAAAGAAGCAAAAACCATATGGTATCGAGCACATCACATAGAAAGCAGCAACTCAGAGACAACTCCAGATCAGTTAAAATTTCTCCATGAAGCAAAAGTGAGAAGAAGTGAAGGATAGAGAGAAGGATGACCAATTAACCTCGAGGGAATGGTGAAAGGGACCCATCAAAGAGGGATAACAGATGGTATTGATTTATGACTTAGTAGTGAAGAACTAGCCTTAGGCTACATGCAGCGGGCAGTATTCTGTGGTGCTTTCTTATGTTCTAAGACAAAAAAATGTAAAAAGAAAAGGGAGAGAATTTTTCAATTGTTTGATAAATATAACCTGTTCTCTATAAGACACTGAGTGAAGCTTATAGGAATTTAGAGTTGAAAGGAACTTTGCAGGTTAGGAAACTGAGGCTCAGAGTGGTCAAATGACTTGACCAAGGCTGCTTGGCTAATCAGCAGAGCTGAGATTCAAACCAAAGTCCTCTGATGGCAAATCTAATATTCTTTTGACTACATCATGTTTTCTCCCTTTGGCTCTATAAGAGACACAAAGACACAACATATGGTGTTTGAACTTAAGGCACATACGTAAGTATGGAATATGAGCCCTGCACACAGATAACTGTAATCTGAGACTGTATACATGATATATGCATGCTACAAAGTTCAGGGAGAGATCACTTCTAGCCAGAGCAGAAAGTTTTCATGGAAATAGCATCACCCGAATTAAACATTAAAAGATAAGCAGACTTTCAAGAAATAAAAATGGGAGAAAGGTATTCCAGGACATAAACGTATGGAGATAGGAAGATGCAAGATGTGTTTGGGGAACAATGAGTTAGATCAATATTGTATAGGAGTGTAACAACTTTTGGCAAGGGGTTGACCAACCATAAAAACCCCTTGGATTTGTAATTCTTCCCAGTACGGAAAGAGAGGAAAGTAAAACAAGTTAAGCCCTCAAGCAGGATAGTGGAGCTTTTTACTTACTAGTTTTGGGACTCCCCAGGAGAGAAGAAGGGAGATATGGCACTGATCCAATTGTAGTAGAGTGATCATGACAGCAACTGCCATCTGCCATCTTTGTCATGCCTATCTTTAAAATCATGAGACATGGTCTTCTAAATGGGCCAGTGTGGAGGTATGTGTATGACTGTGGATTTTTGTCTTAGGCATTCACTCTGGTAGCAGGAGTGCTGAGAGACCCACCTGGTCTTATTTGTGCTTAATTGTGTTAAAAAAATACTGTTAAAGGACATATTTTCTAACTTTTATATTATTTCTCATAAACACCTGTGGTTGACCAACCCTATCTTTATGTTGCCAGATGTCCTTTTGTTTACGGGATGAGAGTGCAATGGGAGCCACACAGAAGAATAATCTTTATGACTACAGGACTGAGGGTTCAATCCCCAGTCCTTTCATGAGCAGACTGTGCTCTCTAACTAGGGGCATAAGTACAAGTCATTAGATTACTGCCATTTTCAGTGCAGAACTCTGAATGTGGTACATGTTTTATAGATCTGCCTCATAGGAAGGAGCCAAGGTTACAGGATAATGTGGAGTTACAGTTAGTAAGGTTTGCTGCAGCCAGAATATGGTGGAACTTTGAAAGTCAGATTAAAGAAGGTTAGATGTTTCTCAAGGAATGAGAGTGGAGCCATTGCATATTTTTAAACTGGGTAGTGGCATGGTCAAAGTTTTGTTTTAGGTAGAAGTCTACAGGCATTGAGTAAAGAATGGGGAAAGGCTAGAAGTGAGAACTCCAGTGAGGAGGCTATTGCAATAATCCACAAAAAAAAGAAATAAAAAAAGAAAGAACAAAGTTCTGTGGTAGGGTAGTAGGGTGGTGGCAGTGGGAATGGAAATATAATGAAGGCACAATGAATACAATTAGAACAATTTCAGAATTCTGGGAAATAAGCAAGGATGTCTAGAGATGATGGGTGGATGGATAGTCTGATCTTTTGTTTCCATGAATTAGATTAAGTCTTATGTCAGGATTTGGGACTGCAGACTTGCCCCCATTTTTTTAAACAAGGAAGAAAACAAATGACACTTTTAAATATTATTTTTTCATGAAATAACATCCAATGTTAGAAAATTCTGCTTTCCATGCAAAATTGCTATTTTTTGATGATAAATTGCATGGTTATATCAAAAGTTTATTGCCTCCAATACAATTTTCCAATATAGGAGAGTGGAATATTCAAACTGTGTCTCAGGATTACAATACTACTAACTTATGCAGAGAAGCCCCACTTTATACTTTTTAACCAGTAAAATTTTATGAAAAAATATGTATATATTAACTATCATAAATTCATATTCAGTTGATGGCTTTTTCCTCTTGTCATGAGAGTTGTATGAGATTGGCAGAGTTTTGGGTCACTCCAAAATTTGCTGAGTGAAGCTCTATTCATAGAGGTGAAGGGAAAAGAGGAATAAGTAAGCTTTAAAATGAATTGTGAACTTGAGAAAGATAAAAAGTACATGAAACTACTTTTCAATTTGCTTAGAGCTAACATACTTAATGCCAGGAATTTTTCACCTTCCACAAAAAAACGTGTCTGGCTCAGAAGAAAAAGAGGAGGGTGTGGAGAAGGATTTTGAAGAATTAATAGGTTTCGATGAATTGTCATCTGTCACATTTGTGAAATAGAACTACCTGAATGTGTACAAGGTACTAAGAATACAAATACAAAACAAACCCCAGCCTTCAAGAAACTTACATTCTACTTCTATAGGTAAGAAAACATAAACTTTATGAAAGATAATGCAAAATAATTTCTAGAGGTAGAGAGCAGTAACAAATGTTAGATTGTGAAAGACCTCTCACAGGAGGAGGCACTTGGCATTATTTTGAAGTAGGGCAGGGATTTTAAGAGCCAGAAGTAAAGGGAAAGTACATTCCATACATGGGAGAAATTCAATGGGCAAATCACCTCAACTTAGTGTCCTGAGTGTTTATTGAAATAATGCTTCTTAAGAATTTATTTTAGATATTGGGAGAAAGGTAATATTAGGTTTGAAATAGTTTGTGTTTCAAAATTCAAATGAATTATTTGCTTGAAAGGGGCTGGAAACCTAGAAATGCCATACTCTATGGGTGGCAGTACTATATTCACTGTTACATTTTCCTTTCTTGTAAATTTCTGGCAACTCTCTAAATTTTGATGACTATATATAAACTTTTTTTCCTCTGCATAATTTTCCTCTGACAGCTCTTCTGATTGTCAGTTGCAGAAGTCCTGGTCTTCTGAAGAGTTAATATGAGCAACTGATGTGTGAAATGTGTTGAATGAAAACTTTTCTGTTGAAAGTAAATTAAAGAAAGTTGAATCTATTTTTGTATCTCTTCAACTCCTGTTATCAAGCTTTCAGAGGCTCTACTTTGACGATGATTGCTACAGTTATGGTAGGCAAAGCAGCCCACCAAGGAGGAATTTATCCTCTTGCCTGCCAACTATAATCGCCATTGTAAAATGACTGTTACCATTGTTCTCCTCATGTCTCACCTCTTATCTTAGTGGTAAAACATCTTTTTCAAGAGGGGGAAATTGTGCAAACAAATATGATCTGTGTGAATAACCAACAACATGTCCACTATTGTCTGCTATCTCACTCTTACACTCGTATTTTTCAACTGTTGGAGAGTCACTACTGCCATCCAAGTCTGGGAGCCTCCTTTCTTAACTACCTTTGGCAATGTTGAACAATAAATATATTGATATTGAGCTATAGCTTAGCTATATAATTTGCTCTTCTCTTGCTTGCCTTCTTGATTCATAACTGACCCTTTGAAAAGAGGGTACAATTCTATTCCTCCTTATATCTAACATGGCAGAAGGTTCAATGTTGCCTTCAGGGGAAGAAGCTGAGAAACAAGCATGAAGAGTCTAGCACATGACCCAAACAAAACTTAAAGAGAAGATATGACTTAAAACCTTAGATGCTCTGAGGAACTTCACTCTGGGCATTCTTTCTCCCTAATATGGTCTTTCTCTTGGAATTCAGAGAAGAAATCTCCCTGCTTCAATGATCTAGAGGAGCAAGAAATGGAGAATTTCCACCTTATCTGAGAGTAGGGATGTGGAATGAGGCTGCCTCACTGTGGATAATGAATGAGATGTCAATTCTTCTCAACACAACCCATTTATTTGTGAAATTTTAATAGAAAAAAGGTTTTTTTTTTTCTTAGAGTTGACTTCAATTTGGCTTCCAGATCACCCATGATCTGGTGTATGTATCATCAAGTGTTAGACCTGAAGTCAGGGAGATGTGGGTTAGACTAGAGATGCTCACTAGCTTTGTGACCCTGGGCAGGTCACTTCACCTCTATAGTTCTCAATTTCCCCATCTGCAAAATTATGGAATTGAACTCAATCATTACTATGGTTCCTTCCATGTCTAAATGTATGATCCCATGATCCCTCCAGAGTAGTATGGAATTAGTCTAATGATTTTTTTAAAAGAATATGCTTATAAGTAATTGAGAAAGAGATGACCATGTCTTAGTTTTCTTTTCTTCAGACAGCATTAGCAATTTCCTTAGTTGTTCAACATATGACATAATTTCTTGGCCTCCTTCTATCCTAGGTAATTCCATTTTGTCAATGTAACTCTTAAAATGCCATTTACTAGCATCTTAAAGTATGGCCATTCTAAATATCAAATAAAGATTTTCCTCTTGATGGCAAAAGGATTGGGAAAGACTGAGTCTAAGTACAGGTGATGACTTGTACCCTTATTTCCCATAATACTTTCCAGAAGTAAAGATGTATGGTGACTATATTTACAGAAGCAAGGACTAAAACTATTGGTAGTGGCTACTGACAATAGATCCTGCATCCCATCCTTCCTGCTGTAAGCTCCCCTCCCAACCTTCCTTTGCTATAAGGACAATAATGACATATTGAATTTAAACTCAGGAAGGTCTGAATTCAAATCCCACCCTAGACACTTACTAGCTGTGTGACCTTGCACAAGTCACTCAACCTTTTTGATCTCATGTATAAAATAAGGCAGTTAAGATTTCTCCAGCTTGTATTCAACGGTCCTATGAGCTATTATCCTCCAGTTGTACATCCACAATCACCATCATAATGCCTGAACACTCATTCTAAAAAAGTAACATACTTGGTAGAAACTGACTGATGATATTATTTGAATATAGTCACTTGTCCTGAATATG
This sequence comes from Bettongia penicillata ogilbyi, assembly GCA_023548195.1. NCBI lineage: Eukaryota > Metazoa > Chordata > Mammalia > Diprotodontia > Potoroidae > Bettongia > Bettongia penicillata. The sequence continues at coordinate 7,768,692 of JAJHZJ010000121.1, forward strand.
AGGTACTCACAAACTCTAAACCTATTATTACCCTAGCAATCTGAGATTCTTATTTGGTTGCATCAAAAGAAGCTGGAAAAAAAATCTCCAAAGGACAACTATAATGATACTGGATTTAAATTTGAGGGCACTAAGACCCAATGGTTGCTTCTCAAAAGCTTTGTGTGAAAGTTATTTGCTAAAAATATTATCTAGAAAGGTAAACTACGGTATCTCAGTTCAGATTTCTAACATATCAAGCACTCTTGAAAGCCATGAGGCTTATTATTTTTAAAAGTAATTTCAGATGATAAAGCCAAAAGGTAAACATGCTGGATTTAATTCTGTAATGCTGCATGTCTGCTTATTAGACTTTCTTTTCCTTTTCCTTCCTTGCCTTTCTTTTCTGCTTATAAACTTCTCTGGTTCAACAGAAACTGATCCCACATGATTGTTAAATGAAGAGACTGCAATTTCCTCAGGAAAAAATGCCAGGAAGGAAAATAGTGCTCTTACAGTGGACTTTGTGATTTCGTGCTGTTTCCCCAATGCCATCATGAAAACATGGAGAAATGCTTTCTTGTCTCACTGTTTCTATGGGAATGAAGCAGGCTATACACTCTGGCCTGAAGAATACAGCACAGTGTGTACAATATTAAATCCTCTTGGGGGGCCTGGGGAAAGAGTAAGAACCAGGAGAAGATTAAGCCATTTGAACAAATAAATCAGAAAGAGGGCTCAATTCACCAGTAACCCCAATGGTTTACCAAACTACATTATGCCAAGCACTTTGGAAAGTGAAGCTTGCAGTTGCAGCAGGGGGCCAATGAAATACTTGGGCAACTTGTATTAATTCAGATAATATTAACTTAATGGGAGTTTGTGGGGCCCAAAGGCATTTTGAGATGGCGAAAATGGGAAGATTCTTACTTGAGAAAATATCTAGAATTAAGAAAAACTAAGCAGGGATTTTAATATTAAAGAAAGTCATATGAGCAGATACAATTCCAGGGACATTGGCTTTGTAGAGTTATGGGAGTACAATAATGTATAGGCAATTAAAAAAATAAAATGAAATGAAACAGGACCTGGAATTTCATGGGTTGAAAGAACTCCCAGTGAGGACATTCTGTCTGGTGATATAGATTGGCACCGGCTCTCCAACTTATAGTTAGAGAGGACTGGCTAGGTAGGACATTTGTGCAGGGTCACTGAAGTAGAGGCAGAAATGAAATTCGAACCCAGATTTCCTAACTTACGAGACTGGCTCTCTATTCACCATTTTGTATAGAAAATAGGAAAAAAATAACGGACGCAGCACTAGAATAAAAATATTTGACATTCACTGTCATTTATAAAGGCTCAGAGTAGTTAAGTGATTTGTCTTTGGTGACACAGCTTGTAAGTGTCAGAGGCAGGATTTTAGCCCAAATTTCTTGTACCTTTCTATAGATGAAGCTGTATAAATTTCAGTACCTGACTCAAATGATTCTGCTGAAAAACAGAGCTGAAAGGTCAAAGCTTTGGTTGCTGGGTGGTAGTTATAGACTGCATACTGTAGAGACATCTTGACAAAAGGTATTTAGAAGAGAAAACATATCTATTCCTGGATTTTCATTCTCTGGAAAATTGCTATTATGTGTAAGCTCATTCAGTTCTTTTATATGCTTTATGGAACCAGTTTCTTATAACTAGTAATTGAATGGAATGTGTCCTATGTAAGGTGAATGATTCAGACTAGGAGATCCTTTAGAGCAGAGACTGTCTTTTAGCTATCTTTATATCCCCAGAACTTAGCACCTTGCCTGGCATATTAGAGGTATTTAATAAATGTTTATTGAATGACTTCAATTGGACATTTTTAAGTATCTACTAAGCGTCAGAACTATATTAGACACCAGAGTTGCAAAGACAGTTCCTGGTCTCAAGTAGTTTATATTCTATTGGGAATATGTAATATGTATGAAAGTATATAAATACAAAATATAAATGTAGCAAGAGACTAATGTCTGCTACTGGACACAAACTGTCCAATGTTTATTTCCTCGAAACTTTATAGTGTTAGGAGATAGTGATAAGAAACTGAGCCTCCCCCGCTTCCATTCTTAAGAAAAGGAAGGTAGGAGGATGGGAGGTGCACTGCAAGGAGATGGGGTAAGGATGCCCTGTGTAGTTACTGCCATTGTCACTGCAACTGTTAATGAATTGACAGGAAAGAAAATACTGAGACATTAACATAAAGACTGTAGTTGAGCTATGCAGAAGCCATATTGAATAGGTACAGAGTGTTTGGAGTCATTCATGTTCCCGAAAAAACAAAACTATTTTCTGATAATTGGAATCACATAGGTGCTTGCTTCCTGGGAAAGCACTGATCCTGATTTTTATCTCTAATCCCTGGTCTTTAAAATTTGACTTGCTTTTTGTTTTGCTACATATTTTGTTTTTGATAATATTTTTTCCTAAACTACATGTAAAAACAATTTTTAACATTCTTAAAAAAATTGAGTTCCAAGTTGTCTCCCTCCCTCCCCTTGCGGAAGTCCTTCTTCCTCCTTGAGATGGTAAGCAATTTGATCTAGGCTATACTTGTGCAATCATGCAAAACACATTTCTGTATTTTGCTACTTATTTTGAAAGACACAAATTCATATGAAACAGCATAGTCATTCATGGAATTACTGATTTCTTTGTACCCTTGGGGGATAAATATAGCTGAGAAGAAGAATATGGTCTGTGAAGTAAGGAGGGACAGAATGTAGACTGTATTTGTGCTAGGGGGAATTCCTTGGCACAAAATTTGGGGCTTAATGCAACAAAAGATATTTTATTAGTATAAATTTTGTAGCATCCCAAAGGCAGAGAAAATACATGAATCTAGACAAAAGATCCAATGAGTAAGAGGCAGTCCTCCTGGGGGAAGAGTTTGCAGATTATCTGGAATAGGATTTCTGAGGCAGTTTGCCTCAGTCGTGTTTTTCCTTTCCCCTCAGTGCTTTCTCAGGTTCTTGTTGTTAATCCTTGGTTCTCAAAGAGGACCGATGATGTCATAGGGTGATGTCTTGTACTTGTGCATGAATTGAGATTCAAGTGAGGCAGAGTTGCTCAAAGTCATCAGTTTCTCTCTTCCTGCATCACTGACGTGTGGTGAGATGACAGAAGTCAGGATGACTAGTGATGGCTTGGGATACAGTGATGACTTTGGCTTAGAAAGATCCCTCTTATGAGAGGTTTGGAAAGAAACTGCCTTCCCCCCAACCTCAAGTGGCAACACAAAGTACTGAAGATGTATATCATAAATTATAGTCCTATTGGAAAAGGTGGGGAAGAAAGTGCCATTTGCATGAAAGGTACCCCAGAATGAAGGAGTAAGTAGTTTTCTTCAACCAAGTACCTTTAACCACACTACCATAATCTACAGATTCAAAGTAATACAAAATAATTTCAAGATAGCAAGAAAGGAGGGATGTCCACGCATGTTGATGTTTTGTTTGCATTCTACTGCAGATTTAACCATTTTAGAGTAACTAAAAGTGTAACAATGCAGGTCCACATTGCTAAGTAAATAGTACATCAATGGCCTCAAAGAATTAAGATATCTTCCCCAAATGTCACATTTTTGTCTTCAAGAGCTACTTTCTGAAGCGAGAAAATGAGGCGTAATAGACTCTATTCTCTTTTCTTACAAGCAGGGGGTCTGTAGTTTCAAAGATTTTCCTGGTCATGGACTAAAGATGAAATGGTCCATGCAGAATGAAGATCTGGGACATTGTAGAGAAGTCTAGAACACCAATGATCAAAAAATCTTCAGTGACTTCCTTTGTGCAAAGTCTATTACAAATAGACTTTGTAATATGCTACAAAGTCCAGATTACTTAGAATGGCATACAATTTCTTTCATAATCTATTCCCATCATATGTTTTTGACCAAATTCCATTACTATTGGCAGCTAGGCAGTACAAATGTGGTGCTGGAGTCAGGAAGATCTGTGTTCAGATCTGTCTTCAGATACTTAGTGGTTGCATAACCCTGGGCAAAATCACTGAACTGTTGTTTCCTCATCTGTAATATGGAGCTAATAATAGCATCTATCTCTAAGAGTTATTGTGAGGATGAAATGGAAAAATGTTCAACACAGTGCCGGGCACACAGTAAGCTCTATATGAAGTTTAGCCATTAGTATCACTTTCCAGGCTATTTGTCCAATGGGACTATTTATATCTCATGATTTTCTTCCTTATGCTTCGGCTTGCATTTATTATTTTTTTAAATTCTATCTGCAATGGCACTTTATCTTATTTGCCAAAATTTGTTACAACGAGAAGAGTACAGGGTTTCTAATCAGGAGAGCTGAACTCTCATCCTGAGTTCACTAGCTATTAGCTGTGTGATGGGGAACCAATTATTTTGCCTACCTAAGTCTGTTTCCTCACCTGTTAAACAGGTGTAAGAATGTTTGCTCTACCAATTTCACAGTGCTGTTCTAGGGAAAGTCTTTTGTAAACCTTAGGTTGCGTTTAAATGTTCGCTATTATTGACAACACCTTCCTCCTCATGCCATTCCCTTAGCGAGCTTTCATTTCTCTCGAATAATAAAGCTATTATCCCTACTGTTCAGTTTCCAATCCATTATTGTTTTGTGATGTGTCTTGAGGTGTTGCATTGTTATTTCACCCAGAGTGGGAGAAATGCCTAGCCAGGGATAGGTCTTTGTTATACTATTTCAAAGTCGAGGTAATAAAAACTTTACTTGGTAGAACATCAATGAACTGTAGAATAGGCCTTGTATGTGGGTTGATTCTGCCCTTAACAAGCCCTGACCATGTTTTCTTTAAATATTGCATTGTCAGGAAAAACTATTAATGCTTAGGGCATGCATGTTATATTACCCTCCCTGTGACAAACAGGCTCTGTCTGCACCTAACTGGGGCTGTGAGGAGAGGTCTGGGGGTATGTGGGAAAGAAACTGGAGCAAGAAGTTCGGAATTACCAAGCTTTCTAGTTAGTCTTTGTCATTTTTTCTCTGTAAGTTATGTTTCTAGTTTATAACTGATAAATATTTTCTAACTTCTACAGGACTGGGTATTTGCATAAATTATTTACTTATATCCTATTCTAAGGGGAATCCAAAAAGATTTCAAAGGGGGAAGCCATTGCTCCCATACAAGCAGTCTAGCAACAGTGACAGGAGGGCTCACTGTGGGGTTGAATCTACAAAGGAAAGCGTCTACAGTACAAATTCATTTAAATTTCATAAGCAAGGTAAGAGGCTCTGCCATGTGGTGAATAGACTTTAGGCCTGGGATTCAAAAAAACTTGGGTTAAAATCCTTCCTCCGATACGTAATATGTCAGACTGTGTGACATTGGGCAAGTCACTCCTTGCTTAATCTCTCCTTGATGAAAGCAACCCTTTAACCTTAATAGATGCTGACTGACTTGGGAGATGGAAGTTACTTACTGGAAGCACTTTATATATCAGTGAAATTAAAAGCCCTGGCACCAATAATAAAATTGACAAGGCACTGTGCTAGGTGCTGAGGACATAAGGAAAAAAAAACAATCATTTTTTTTCTTGTCCTTAGAGCTTAGAGTCTGCTTATGGATAACCATATTGCCCTATATTGGAAGCATAGCCTGTTGAGAATTATGGCTTTCCCTGCTAGAAGAAGAGACTAAAGGATTATGATAGACAGGATCCCTGAAGGATGACAAGGTCCAGGAAATTAGGAGTTCTCCCTCTTGAGGGTATGGACAAGTGCCAGTGGTGGGAGCTTGATTGAACACATGGTGTTGCTATCTCGAATTGGATGTTAATATTAGCAGTTAGACTTTGTCAAACTTAATAATTTGCTTAAAGAATGACTTGACTGGAAAGACCTTGCTGTTTGTGTGACTGTGCCTGTGTCATTACTCTGCTGGGACTTGGTGAATTTATTCACTTTCTACTTCTTTTCTTTTCTGGTCAACCTCATTTACCCTTGGTGCTTCCTTATTGCTTTAAAAACTTTGTTTGTTTGCTATTAGTACTTTTATAATGGGCTTTGGTTCCAGATAAAGATAAGTTGACTTTTTAATTGCATTCTAAGGGAATATTGGCTGTAGAGCAGTGGGTGTGGAGAAAACACAGGAGAAACACAATCGAGAAAGTACAAAAGTAAACCCAGAAGACCAATTTGTCTGGACTTAAAAGAGAAAAAGCATGAGCCTATATTGAGCTCTCTGGCAACACAAAGAGAAGCTTCACACAGATGAATAAATACAACATAATCTGGCAAGGGATTTAGAACTAATAACTATAAGTACCAAGAAAACCTTCGAGTAGGAGACAGGATCTCAAAGGAATCTAAGAAAAACTCAGGAGATGAAGAGGTAGTATTTTCTAGGCATGTGTCATAGGCAATATGAATGCAAGTTAAGATGGAATATCTGGTCTTGGAACCAACCAGTACGTTAATTTGACCATATGGTTTGTAATCGTTCACCCTTGAAGAGGACTGATGACATCATGAAGGTGATGTCTTCTTGACTTGCACATGGACTGGATTCAAGTGAGGCAGATCTGCGCATGGTCATCAGCCTCACTGTCTTCTCCAGAGTCATCAGGGTCCAGTGGCAAGACATAAGGCAAGATTATCGGAGATAACCCAGGATACAGTGGGAGACCTTGGCTCAGGTGTCAGTTTGTCTGAGACCACACCCACTCAGTGATTAAAGACTAGGTCAGAATTGAGACAAAAAGTAGCCTAGTTTGCCTTTACAGAAGAATCAGTCTGGGAGGGGAAGACCCTCTGAGTTTCTGGCCAAAACAGAAACAATTGCTATTTATACTCATTCTGAATCGTCAAAACCCAAGCAAAGAATGAACAAGTGAAGCTCCATTTGAATCACAATGGGCTTTTATGAAGTCTGTTTTCTCAGAGGGAGGAAGGGGAGGAAGAGGAGGAGGAGAGAAGAAGGAGAAGAAGAAACATCAAGATTGTCCAACTCAAACTGGTCAGTTGGATCCACAGGAGGCACTTACTAATACTCCCAAGTTGGTGTTCAACTTAAGATGACCCATGATGTCAGGAGGGAGCTGGCTTGACTTGCAAATGAATTGGATGTGAGGCAGAGCTGCAAAAGAAATATGACCAGGATATAAGATTAGGAGAGGGGAGTAATATTCAATAAGCCTTGAAAGATGGGAAGGAACTGAATGAAGGAGTTTTAAATGTTAAGGGGAGGATATTGTACAATATTGTATATTATACTAGAAATGATAGGGAGCCACTGAGGTTTCTTGAGCAGAGGGGGTAAAATTGTCAGTCCTGGTTCATCAGGAAAAAACAAAACAAAACACTTTTTAGCAGCTATTTTCACTACAAAAAGTTATTTCTTTAGTCAAAACTCTTAGGCTCTATATAAAAAGTTGAAAATGAATAATTCCAATGAGTCAAGTCATGTTAAATTTAGGAAGTGTGATATTAAAACTGATAATGCTAAAACATATAGGATACAATCTACTGTGGAATTAGATGCCATTTCCATAGTTCTTCCTTTTATGATCTTTCTAGAAAAAGGATATGATGGTTCAAAGGTGTGGTAATAGACATTAATCTTATTTTGACATGTGGAAGATGACATTTAGATGCTGGGTATGTGCACTGTGAAATGATTAGAAATTATTATGGTATAGGGAATTTGTGGTTCGGTTTGAATGATTGAATCTATCCTAAAATGTGCTGGGCTGTTAGCTTTAAAAATAATTTGTGCAGTCAAAAGAAATCAAGAATGACTTCAATCATTCATATTTTATTTTGGAAATAAGCAATAGTTGCTCTGTGTTTTAAAGAAGCAGGTCATTGTAGTATAATTTAAAAAAATCTCTCTCAAGAGGAAAGTGAAAAATTTGTAATTCTTGGAGAGAGTGATTTCTTTATCATGACATTAGGGAATGAGATCTTATAAACTGGGTATTGGATCATATGTGTGCTAATTAATTTTATGCATCTTTTAATTTACATTAGTAGGGTATAAATTGTGCTATTGAAGTGGTGGGGATTGTCAGGAAGTGTAGCGAGAAGTAAGTGCAGGTGACTATGGGAAATATGCATAATGATGACTGGGTTATAAGTCATCAAGGGACTCAGCATTTTAAAGGGAAAAGACTTTATTTCCCAATTTACCATGCCAGCATTTATCAAATGCCAGCAGTGTGCAGGGTACTATTGATTTTGGAATATTTTCATCTTCCGTTACACAACCAAATTGAGAAATGAATAATTTATAGGAATGATCAGTATTGCTCCTATGGAGTGATAACAGCTACTCCTACTACTTCTTCAACAACTACACCTATTTCTATAGCTACTGCTACTTCTACAACAGCTAGTACCATTGCTATTACTTCTACAGCAATGACTACTACCACTACTTCTACAACTACTACTACTACTACCACCACCACCACCACCATTCTTTGATGATGGTTGTAGGGAACATTAGGAGGGAGAATCAACCTTTTGGTTTTATCAGTTGTTCTTTTAAATTTATTGCACAATAACTCCTGGTTTGGGCTATAATATTTGCAGATTCTATCTCTTGGTGGATCCAGTAGGATCCAGGCAGAATCTTAATTAGTGCTTGGAAATCAGCATTTTTTTTTCTGAGGGAGAAGAATATGGGGTTGGGGTATGCTTCCTTTCTGAGGTAATAAGGAGATCACCCTCCCTGGGTCTCATGTCTTCTACTCCTATATTTTTCTAAGCTACACGGCATGATACTGCTTCTTCAACTGACCTTAAGGCACCACTCCAGGATCCACATTGCTGAGTGGACGGCCCAGAGGAAAGAATGCTGGGGAAAGACCTGAAGGAGGAAGGGAAGGGAAAAGCATTTACATAGTGCCTACTATGTGCCAGGACTGTAAAAAAGCTTTACAAGTATTCTCATCTCACTTGATCATCACAACAAATCTGTGAAGGAGGTGTTGGTATTATTCCCATTTTATAGTTGGGGAAACAGAAGCAGGTCAAGTGTTTCACCCAGGGTCACACCGCTAGTAAGTGGCTGAAGTTGAATTTGAACTCAGGCTTTCCTAACTCTAGGCCCAGTTCTCTATCTAATCACTCTGTCACCCAACCGCCTCAAACTGAGTTCAACTTCAGCCATAGATTTTAATTAGCTGTGTGACAGGGCAAATCACTTAACTTCTGTCTCTGAGTTTAAATCTAGCTCACACACTTACTAAGCACTTAACCTCTGTCTATCTGTTTCCTCAACTATAAAATGGGGATAATAGTAATCCCAAGATGTTGTGAGAATCAAATGAGATGATATTTGTAAAGTATGTAGCACAGTGCCTCACACAGAGAAAGTGCTTTAATCAATAATTGCTCTCCTTGCCTCCTTCCCTCCCTTCCAGGGGCTGATACTCATCCCTAACAGCCACAATGGCAAGTCTAGGAGATGAATTGCTTCCTTTTTTCATTCCAACTTCTCCCACAATTGGAATGTCCGCCATGACACTGCCGACCATACTCCCTCCCCCGTTATTTTTGCACCAATGGAAAGAATTCCTAGTTAGGTCTCTAAACCTTAGGGCTTTGTTCTGGGGGTTAGCAGCTAGAAGTAGGATGACATGAGTATATTTATGGAGAAGCCAAGACACAAATAGCCAAAAGTTCCCAAAGATAAGAAAAATCATTACAGCCAGCTTCATATGGAGGTTAAGTTGTTCTGACTGTTGACACTTGTGAAAAGTTTCTCCTCCTTACCAGCTCCAGCTCTCTCTGTCTGCATGAGGACCTTCCCAGCTCCTTTTATTTCTGGTACCTTGCCTTCCCTACCATCAAAGTTGACCTTGCATCAATTTATATGTGTTTTGTCTATGTTCATGTACAAGCTGTCATTCTTATGAGATCTGAGTGGAAAATAATAGGAGGGTTAGGGACTGGATGTATGATTTACTGGTAGAGGGAATTTCCTCTGCTCTGCCAGGTAGACTCTTAGAGGGTTACCTAGAGAAATGAAGGATTAAGTTAAGCCCAAGGTCAAAAAAAGTCACTTTCAGAGAGATGGAATTGAACCCAGGTTAATGCACTTCACCACACTGCTTCTCATAGATGTAATATCTTACTTTTACTATTAATAGCTTATGTTTTTATGGTACTTTTCAGTTTACAAAGCACGTATACATTTTCCCCTCATTTAATCTTAAGAGCAACCCTGCCGTGTAGCATAATGCAAGCAATATTAGTCCTACTTTCCATGGAGAAATTAAGGGAGGGTCAAAGAAGTTAAAAAAATTGTCCAGGGTCATATAGCTATTTAGCAGAAATGGTGGAACTTGGATTCAGGCCTTCTACCCCAAGATTTTTCTTATTGTAAAATTAAATATCTTTCTTTTCCAATTAATAGACATTTATTTTCTCCTCCTGCTTACCCTCTGCTCCCATTTAAAAAAAAGAAAAAGAATAACTTTTGTAACAAATATAATCAAGCAAAGCAAATTCCTGCATCGGCTATGTCCAAAAATAGATGTCTAATTCTGTATCTTAACTTTTTTCCACTTAACCATGCTAACATGGTATGGTATCTATTTGGTGGCCACTGAGGTTGTTGATGGTTGGGTTCTGGCCTCCCTTAGGCCAGGGGAGACTGGAATAATGTTTATAAATTTTCTTTATTCTTTTACATGGTGAATAGATTGTAAAGGCAAGAAAGGACCTTAGAAGACATCTAGTTGGACTCCCTCATTTTGCAGATGGCGAGGTAGAAGCCAGAGAAGTCGAATTAAGCTTTCCAGGTAAGAAGTGTGAGAACTGGAATTTGAATCCAGAGGCTCCGACATTAATCCAACTCTTTTCCCACTGAACCATGAACTTAGGTTGTTGTTGCGTTCATCCTTCATTTTCGAAGAAGACCATGACATCAGAGAAATGATGACATAACTTACACTTGACTTTGTTTTGAGTGAGGGAGGGATGCGCAGGTCACCAGCCTCACTTTCTCCTCCTGAACCATCTGGGTCCAGTGACCAGATATTCATCAGGATGACTGAAGATGGCCCAGGATGCAATGGGAGACCTTGGCCTTTTCAGGTACTAACTTAGAGGGAAGTAAAGCCCATTGAGTGAATGGACCTCTTTAAGAGGTAGTCAGGGAATGACTCTTTTAATAAGCAAAAGAAAAAAAAAACAACTAAATCACACTGGGAGGGAAAGAGAAACTGTTACTATTGATAATCATTCAAAGCCAGCCATTAAGTGAAATTTGGGCATGGATCTATTTGTTGTTCAACCTATGGCCTTCAGAATGTACTGGGTTTAAGGTTTTGGGAACGACAGGGAAGGGAGGAAGGGAGGGAGGGAGGAAGGAAGGAAGGAAGGAAGGAAGGAAGGAAGGAAGGAAGGAAGGAAGGAAGGAAGGAAGGAAGGACATTTCACCAGTAAACCCCAAAGGAAGGGGAGGGGGACAGAAGGGAGAAGATGAGCTGGGTTACCCAGCTAGTTGGGTCCCCACTCAGGCACCTCGGTCTACTCACAGGTTGCATTTGTCCTTCATTTTCGAAGACCATGAACTTAGGTAACATGATGAAAAAAGTTCTCTGGATTTGTTACAGAATTTTATTTTTCTCTCTCTCTCTCTCTCTCTCTCTCTCTCTCTCTCTCCTCTCTCTCTCTCCTCTCTCTCTCTCTCTCTCTCTCTCTCTCTCTTTCTCTCTCTCTCTCTTTCTTTCTTTCTCTCTCTCTCTCTCTCTCTCCCCATACAACAAAGTTGAGGAATGGAAGTGCTTGTTAATTGAAAAAGTGAACTGCTTAATAATTTCACAGTTCAAAAGTCTTCGCTGCATTTGGAGTCAGAAAACCAGGTTTTGGAATGTTCTCTGCTGTTGTTTTTCAGTCATTCAGTCATGGCACACCAAACTCTTCCATCCTTCACTATCTCTTGAAGCCTGTCCAAGGACATATTTGTTGTTTCCATGACACTGTCTGTCCATCTCATCCTCTACCATCCCTTTTCCTTTTGCCTTCTATCTTTCCCAAAACAGTATTTTTTTCAATGAACCCTATCTTCTCATTATGTGGCCAAAAAGCTTCCGCTTCAGCACTTGTCCTCTCAATAAGTAGTCTGAATTAATATCTTTATTCATTGACCGATTTGATTCCCTTGCTTTCCAAGGGACTCTCAAAAGTCTTCTCCAGCATGACAATTCAAAAGTATCAATTCTACAGCTTTCAACTTTCCTTATTGTCCAACCCTCACAGCCATACGCCCACAAATCCATAGCTTCTATTCTTCAATAATAACCACCTTTCTATTGCTCTTTAAGATTTGTAGGGTGTTTTTATACATGTTGATTCATTTTACCACCACAGTGACGCAGAGACATAAGAACTATCCATATTACCTTTATTATTTCCAGCCTCCAGAGATTAAGTGAATTCCTCTTGCTAGTGCAACAAATAGAAGCAGGGCAGTAGACAGTGGACAGAGTACTAAGCCTGGAGTTAGGAAGACCTGAGTTCCAATTCAATCTCAGTCACTTCCTAGCTGTATGACCCTGGGTAAATCACTTAACCTCTGATTACCTGACAAAGTGGATTCATTGGAGAAGAACCCCTCCAGTTTTTTTGCCAAGAAAAAACCCAAATGGGGTCACAATAGGTCAGATATGAACGAAACAACAGAACAACAAGTGTACAACTAATAAAAAAAAGAAGTAAGACTGGAACCCATGTCTTCTTGAGTCTTTTTTCTTTACTGTATTTTCTGTACCATTGGTGTCAAATGCAACTAGGAAAGGGGAGACTAAACTATACATAAGATACACGCCTGCTGCATATTGACCTAGGAAACCATACATTACTATTATTTCTATTCTATTCTATTTTGCATTTCCCAGTTATATTTTAACTAATTCTGGTTGCATTGAGAGTGTTGTGGGCTGCATGTGGATCCTGAGCTGGGCACCTGTACCCTATACCATCCTACCTTCATTTTCCAGCTACATGACCTCAGGCATGTTATAACCTCAATTATCCAGTACAATACTCTTCTCTTACTAGCTATGTGAACTCTTTGAGACTGCTTCCTAATTTTTAAAGTGGAGGCTATCTAAGGTCCCTTCTAGCTCTCAGATCTCTGAAATAATGGAAATGCTTTTAAAAATACTGAACATAGTATAGAAGTTCTCACTTGCTTCTACTGCTATTGCATTTTCCAAATATGAAGTCAATAGCATGAAGGAAAATTAGAAAAAATATTAATAAGACTCTATGGTTATTTTTCATTAATACTGATTTTTTTATATCATATATGTGCAAAGATATATTTATATTTACAATAGCTAGTCAACTATAGATCTTGAATGAGATAAAGTTTTGTATCTTATACACAATTCTTTTCCTCCTCTATTTTTAAAACTGACATGGCAGATTAAAATGAATTTTCCCCTATATTTGGGGCTATAGTTGAGATCTATATAGAACTGAATTTATTCTTGATTCAAATCAGCCTAGGCATTTATATTCTCAGTTTCCTCAATATGTCCCTATTGCTGCAGTGCTCAGTAATTGGGGCTTTTTCCTCAGCTTACTTAATTCCTCCACTTACTTGAAAGAACATAGGACTTGGAGTCAGGATGACCTAGCTTGGAAACCTACTTAGAAATTTTCTAGCTTATGACCTTGGCCAAGGCAATTTATCACTCAGGGTTTCAGATTCCTAACCTAAAAATGATGGGGTTGGACTCGATGACTTTTAAGATCCTTTTCAATTCTAAGTATTTGATCCTATGACTTTGTGGATATTCACCTGGTCCAAGGTATGTGAAGCCACCCACAATTTTATTTTTCAGAGACAGGAATTTCTCCCTAAATGTATCAGTGGGGTCTATATATGAACTGGGTGACTCAGAGGTGGAATGTTTGATCATGTTGCTAGCCCTCTGACTCTGTCAGTGTAGCTAAGGCTTTGAGTTATTCCTCTACTCTGGGGAGATGTCATTAACCAGGAAGGGATTTTGTTGTAATTCAGCAGGTGTTTGTAATTTTGGTTTCAAACGCTGTTATTTGGAGAAAATAATGTCCCTTCTGTGTCTCCTGAGTTGATCTATCTTTTGCACAAGCTCAGTTTGGAGTGTTACCACGAATGACAGGAATCCCAGCAGCCCTCCATTCTTAAGGGGTTAGAGACAACCCTACGTAGGAAGTAGAAAGTCACAGCAATGAAAATATCTTTCCAACATCTAGATCACAATGGAATCTCCTTGCCTTGGGCTCAATACTGTTAAGGTTAGTCCTCCTTTCCTGATAGAACTAAGACCAGGCCTTTGAAGGCATTTAGTGTTAAAGGAGGTCAGCATGAAAAGGCTTCCTTTTCTTTTGTAAGAGGCACTTGTCTGTTGACATGTGACATTCCAAACTGGGAAGGGTTGTAAAAAAGACATTCCTTCTACCATGGAAGCCATCTATCACTTGGAAGGTTAAGGTCACAGACTAGAAAACAAGCTAACAACCACCCCCCAAAAATTGGGTTACTTATAATAGAAAGGCTTTCTGTAAAAGTCTGTGATGCCCAGGAGGGAAGTATGTGTTCATCCTTTGTTGCGGAAGAAGACCATGCCATCAGAGAAATAATGACATGACTTGCACTTGACTTTGCTTTGAGTGAGGGAGGGCTGTGCAGGTCACCAGCCTCACTTCTCCTCCAGAGCCATCTGAATCCAGTGACCAGATATTCATCAGATGACTGGAGATGACCCAGGATGAGGCAATTGGGGTTAAGTGACTTGCTCAAGGTCACACAGCTGGTAAGTGTCAAGTGTCTGAAGTGAGGTTTGAACTCAGGTACCCCTGACTCCTTCACTGGTGCACTATCCACCACCTAGCTGCCCCAATTTGAGAGATTGATATGTGAATAGAAGAGCTGTGATCATAACATGATACATTGGCATATATATATATGACCAAACAAAAATATTATATGTACTTTTACTAATAAAAAAACCCCAACCATACGTAATCATGAAAGTTACTGAGAAGTTGCCAGTCTGCATTGGTAGAGAAAATTGCCAGCCAGAAATTTGCTCCCTTCACTAATGAAATCACAGGTTTAGTAAAACAAGCAAACAAACAACTCCAAATGTATGGTCCCGTGAAATGTGGCTTGTAATTAGTGCTTTTACATATCCTGAAGTCATGGATATTTAAAAAAAAAAAAAAAAAAAACTAAGAGAAAAAAAACAAACAAAAACCCACCAAGCATTTCTTTGCACTATTTCGGAAAAAAAGCAGTGGCATGTGATATTTATCCTGAATAGTCTTTACGAAGAATTCACTTTCATATGTCATTTTGAACTTGGAACACTTACATGCTTTAGTTATGGACTGAGCATTGGATCCAGAGGCAGAATTTTTGGAAAACAATCCTTTTTCTGATGCATACTATCAGGGTCGTTATCAATGTCATTTTCATTTTTTGAACCTCAGTTTCCTCATTTACAAAATGATGATGATAACAAGAATCCTAGAATATGGAAATAGAATGCACCTTAGAAATAATCTAATCCAATGACTAACATTACAGATGAGAAAACTGAATGACAGAGAGATTAAGCCATTTAACCTTAGTGTGAATAAGCAGCACGAAGAAAATTTCATTCTAGCTATTTTAGCTTCAAATCTGGGTTTTTGAGTGGGGGCAGAAAAGAGGGATGGATATACTGAATTTATAAAACTATTATATATATATATATTTACACATAAATACTGTACTATTTCCTTTTTTTTCTTCCTTACATTGTGTACAGGTTACATATCTTAACATGTTATACACAGATTTTCCGGTAGGGGGCAAGAAAGTACTACATATAAAATATTTTCCATGTATATTTCCCCCCCCACTTTCTTCGCAAGAGAATTTATTTATTCCTGAATTGTGAAATGCTATGCAAAATTGAGTAAGCACTATTAAAAAAAAACTTTATAAAGTTTATCTTTCCCTTATAGCAGAATGACTTTTGAACATGATTTTTATCTTTTTCATTGAATCCCTGTAGGAGAAGGGAATGAAAGATATGTGGACAGGATTTGGGGGGGGAGGGAGGAAAGCCAGAGAAGAGATTTCAACTTTGATGAGGTGCCTTGTCAGCACTCTAGTAAACATATTATTAGGACTCAGCACTGATCCCCAAAAGAAAAAAAAAGTCATGTTAAATCTCTGTGTATCTTGTAAAATAATTTATTGTACTTTCATGTGGCAATTGTTGCATAGTTTTAAGAAAGTATGGGTAGATGTATGTTGTGATCAGATTCTTTTTGTTAAGGATTTGTGGTTCTACTATAGCCACTGCCATTGTTACTAATTTTGGAGTAATCAATAAGTACATTATTTTACTTATGGTAATGGTTCTCTTCAGTCATTTTTCATTCATGTCTGACTCCATTTGGCGGTTTCTTGGCAAAGATACTGATGTGGTTTGTCATTTTCTTCTCCAGCCTATTTTATACATGAAGAAACTGAGGCAAAGAGGTTTAAGTAACTTGCCCAGAGTCAGTCACACAGCTAATAAATGTCTTGAGGCCAGATTTGAATTCAGAGAGATGAGTTTTCTTGCGCTCTGTCCACTTCACTAACCTACCACCTGTGATTTTCTTGATGTAAAAAAAAAATATTTCTTTGACTGGGGAAATGTTGTAGAGCTCTTTGGCAGGGGAGGGTGGGGTATAAGTGCTAGACTTAGAGTTAAAGGAGTTGAGTACAAATTCTGACTGTCATGTCTGAGATCTTGGGTAAGGAGCTTTCTAACTTCTTCAGTTGTTAAGTGAGGATATTGAATTAGATGGGGTTGACTTCTTGGAGATCTTCTTTGTAAGTCTAGTCATAGAATTGACTGTATTAGCAGATGTATTTTAGATGTATTTTCCTTCCTAGGTTCATAATTTCTGCTTGCTTGTTATTTTCTTTTTTACATCCTAGATTCAGTATAATAACTTAATAAAACTATAAATTAGTTCATCATAGAATATATTCATAAATAATATTAGCAAAAGCCATTAGAGATACACCATTGTTTTTTGATGTTGAAGCTGTGCTGTTTTGGCAATCATACAGCTTTGTTAAAATAGTTCTGAGTGGAAGCAGTTGGTCAATTTCCCTAAATTTGCAATTGTTCCTTGGTTGATGTGTTATTTGTGGTGGTCAAATGAGTCAGTAGCTTCCATGTGCAAAGGTTATAACAATTGCTTACTAGAAAAACAGATGGTTATCTGAACAAAACCCAGTGTTCTTTTAGGGGAGGTTTTTGGGTTAAAGGCAAGAGTGTCACATAAGTAGGTCACTATATAACTGAGATGGGGATATCCTTTAAATTTTCTCTCTTCTGCTGCAAATCTGCCCTTTGTAAGTGGAAATAATACTTTATCTCATTTGGACATCTATTTCAATATAGTACTTGAGCATCAAATTTGCTATTGCAACTCTAATCCTCAAGTTTTGTAAGGAGGTTATTTCATTTGTGATGGAAAGGTTTGGAAATTTTGAACTGATCTCAGACTGCTGTATCTTTTAGACCATGTCTACAAGAGAGTAAGGTAATATTTCAGCAGGGATGAGGAATAAATATGTGCATATGGTTGTGGGAGGCAGCAGCTTAATGTGGGAACCAGTTCCACCCTTTTTTATCACCACTGTTTTTGTCTTTGTTTCCAGGCATTTGTTTCTGCTGAATACAGAGGAGTTTTCCAGACAAAAGCATCTGATTGGCTGATAGTGAGTCATTTCTGTCAGATTCATAATCAACAACTTGATGATTGGCTGTCACTGGGCCAGGTTTCCACCCTGGCTTATCTTTAGCACCTTTTCTCTCTAACTGGAGAAACAATATGAATGGGACCTAGGAGGGACAGAGGGATTGTGTGGGGTCAGTGTGATTTTTAGATTCTTACCTTTTCTAGACATAGATTTAAACTGTGGTCTTGGGGGAAAACATTTAGTAAATTGGTACCTTTTTTAAAGTCATCATCTTGTCTTTTGAATTGAATTTACTTTTTTACTGAAAAAAAGAAAGAAAAGCAACATATGTTCACAAACGCTCTCTAGTTGCAACCGGCTCAGGCCACATATTAACTATTTTTCATTTCCTCTTTAGAGATTTTTCCACACTCAGACTGGGCCTTGGAAATATTCCCTTGCATATCATTTAACTTTCACAACTTTGCAAATATAATAATTTTCTTGAAAACTCTTTGTATCATTTTCCTGATTTAAACTTTTCCCATCCATACCATTGTTTTAAAAATCCACAGTTCATAAAGCAATGTTACCTGAATACCATCTCTTCCTGCCTAAAATAAAAATTAAAGAGATTACTAGGCTCTTAAAACATGTTATGAAGATGTTTCACTAAGCAATTTGGGGGAAAAATGAACAAATCAGGGGTAGTAACCCCCAGTAAATGAAATGACCCCACCAAACTACAGTCTTGGTTTCTAACTAAACCAGCTAGCTGAATCTATACTGTTAAAAGGAAGGAGTGCTGTCTTTATTTGTTTAAACTTAATTCTGTTGTGTTTAAATCTTTATAGAGCAATAGTATTTGGACTTTAGTTTGAAGATGGGAAACTTATCCTCTTCCTTCATTAGAGAGATTTATTTGAAAAGCTTCTACACAGTATTTAGAAACTGAGAATGATTCTTCTTTGAACTAGTGAATTAGGTGAATCTCCTTCTGAGTAAGTAGACTCATAGACATATGCTAGATCCCTCCTTCTTGTTATTCAGTTGTGACATCATTTAGGGTTTTCTTGGGAAAGATACTGGAGTGGTTTGCCAGGTCCTTCTCCAACTCTTTTTACAGATGAGAAAACTGAGACAAACAAGGCTAAGTGACTCGTCCAGGGTCACACAGCTAGCCAAGTATCTGAGGCTGGATCTGAACTCAGGAAGATTTATCTTCCTGACCCCAGGCTAGACACTCTGTCCACTGTACCACCTAGATCTTTCCACCCAAAGTGAAAAGCCACTCCATGTCTCTTCCCTCCTATCTGACTTCTGTCTCCATTTTCAGGACAAAGGACCATTCGTTGAGGAAAGAAGTTTTATGATGATAAGGCTCTTCAGTGGAAACAGTGAATTTGAAGGCATATGCTTGAACATGAATTGTACTTTGATATTTTTAAACAACTGGCTGAGAGTAGTGGCTGAATTAGTAGACAGGAACTGCCTATTGTATAATTCTTTAGTATAGGAAATTCTAATCAGTAGTGTCTGCCACTCTTTCCTATTATAAGTCTCCTTAGCTGTTGTTTGTACTAGCAAGGGTAATTCACTATTTATGGTATGCAGAATTCATTAACGTTAGTCACTCCACTGTATTTTTTAATCACCAACAACATGTGTTACAGGGCAAAAATTTGCATCTGTCATGCTTATCAGTTTGCAGAGGTTTACTGACTAAGACACTTTTTATAATGAGTTTAAGCTCTAACAGTTGAGACACCAGGAAATCATATCTTGATTGATTTAGTGCCCCACCTTTCCGTAGGTTCTCTTAGCTGCAAACAGAAGTCCATTTTCGATGCTTTCCATCAATTTTACATTTGGGTAATATGTGTGCTTATTTTGATGTAATAAAAAATCGTTTTGCATGATGGCACTGCCTCTTTGAATGTGGGAACAAGAAATTGTTACATACAGACCAAAGCCTTCAGTGTTTTGTAATCATTAGCACTTGGAAAGAAATTGTTTTATTAAGTGTTTTTTGTTTAAACCAATTTGGGAATAGGAGAGAAATAATTTGGATTTCCTGATAGTTTATATAATTTAATTGTAAAAAACTCATTTGGAGAAATATTTCACTAGACACAATAATATGGCATCTAGATAAATTTAAATTTCCTTTAAATTTCAAGGATGTAAGCATTCAGTGATTCTGAAAAACAAAAGTTAGTATCTGAGTAAACTATCTTCCTACTTTTGAACCAAAACAAAATCCCATTTTGTCACTCTCTTTTAGTTTTGACCTTTTTTTATTTTAGTACTTCAATTATTTAAGCAAACCAGAGTTAAAAGCAGCAAAAATAAAAGAAAATCAAAAAAAACCCCAAAGAATTAGATAATTCCTCTGTTATTTCTAACTTGGATGGAAGGAGAGTGGTATCCTCAAACCAAGTTGGAGAAAAATAGCTTTGAAAGTTTGCCAGGTCAAAAGTTTGCAGAGTCATGAAGTTTTAATAGTTTGAATGAGAGATGAACGCTTGAAAGTTTGGGTGTTCATTCTAAGCAGATCTCACCATGAAAACCTTCAGAATTAATCCATCACTAAGGAGATGGTATGGTTGTGTTAACAATTCATACAAAATCCTGCTTTCTGGTCAGAACGTTCACCCTCTTCCCACAATTTTTAGATACCTGAGAATTAAATGACGTATCTTAAGGAAAAAATAGTTAATAATAAAAATAGTATTCATAGGGTATTTGAAGTTTGCAAAGCCCTTGATATATATATATATATATGTATATATATACATATGTATATATATATGTATATATATGTATATATATATATTATTTTGGTTAATAGTCATTAGTAATTCCAGGACATTCTGAACTTTTCACCCAGATGAAGATCATCTTTTTAAATATAGCACATGGGAGGTCTTTTAATGGTCTTTTAAAAAATATATTTTAGTGATATTTTTTGTTATTTTTTAATTGCTATAACTCCCCCTAGCATTTATCCCTCTTTTCCTCTCAGGTAACAAATTCTGTTTTTAAAGGTAAAAGAAAATTAAAAACCTAGAAGAAAAATATCAGCATAACTGATTAAATACTGAAAAAAATCTGAAAATGTATGTAATATAGCAAATTCATGGACCTCCCATCTCTGCAGAAAGGCAAAGTAGGTATGTCTTCTCATCTCTTCTTTGCAATCATCATGTTCTTTCTCCTCTCTCTCTCTCTCTCTC
This sequence comes from Bettongia penicillata ogilbyi, assembly GCA_023548195.1. NCBI lineage: Eukaryota > Metazoa > Chordata > Mammalia > Diprotodontia > Potoroidae > Bettongia > Bettongia penicillata. The sequence continues at coordinate 7,789,625 of JAJHZJ010000121.1, forward strand.
TCGTATGCATATATATAGACACATTTATAAATGTATGTGTGTATATATACACATATATGTATTTGTATACATACATACATATATATATATATATATATATATATATATATATATATCTTTTCTTGGTCCTGCTCACTTGATTCTATATTAGATCATATTAATTGTACTGATTTATAGCTCTGGCAGCAATGAACTACCCAGATGACTTAGTTTGCCCGCAAACAGAAGAGTTTCCTGATTCCAGGCTTGGTGCTCACTCACTGCAACATCTAGCTGGCCCAATATTTTACACATGTCAAGAATTTTTGGATGGTGAATTTATCTAACATGTTAGCTATCTCTCTCAACTTAGTATCATTTGCAAATTTGGTTAACATACAAAGTACAATTTTATTCAACATTAAAAATACTTAAGAGTACAGGGTCCCCCCCCCAAAAAAATATTATCTATGTGATATTTCACTATGGCAATCTCTTCTGGTTGACGCTGACTTCCCAATAGCCAATCGTTGGGTCTGGTATGAGTAAGAAACTTAATCAGTCATGTGGATGCTTCATCCATTTATTTTTAATCATATTCTGGGTCTGGTCTTGCAACCTTTTCTGAGCCCACCTAATTATATTATGAATCCCATAACATTTCATCTTGTGCACCAGTATATCATTAGAGACTTGGTCAATATCCTTGATGAAATAAGGCATATCATATTTATTGTCACTTCCTTGATCTGCCAGTCTGGTGAAACGGACAAAACTCTTCAGTAAATGAGGTGGCCTAGCATGACTTGTTCTTGATGAATCCGTACAGTCCTTTAGCAATCACCTCTTTCTTTGCAAATTTTTTAGAAATCAGCCTATTAAATTATGTGTCCTTGAATTTTTCTGAGTTAAATTCATGCTTATGGGATAATGGTTTAAAGAAAATATGCTTACATTCTCTTTTGAAAATGAAAACTCCATCTGACTTCTTCTACTTGGGTAGAATTTTCCCTTTTCTACAGTGCTTCAAAATCCTTAACAGAGGTTGAGCAATCCCATGTGCATATTTTGTTGTTTTTTAATACTCTGAAAAAGAGTTCATCTGGGCTTGGTGAATTAAATCCTTTGACGTCAGAAGAGTTTTCTTACCATCTCTTCACTTTTCTTGAGTTGAAATTCCCTATTCATAATTAACCACATGGCATTATTTTCCATGTGCCTGAGTGATTAAGGGTCAAGAGGGTACTGGAAAACTCTTTGTGATAAAATGTGTTTTGCAGATTTAGAACAAGCTATATACATGTGTTTGCAACAAGCTGGAATAGATCTGAAAATTCTGATCATCCCCATTCTCTGATGCTTATCCAAATGCTAGACTGGTGTAACAAAAGCTAGTGTCCTTGCTGACTGTTCAGTAATACAGCTTTTCAAGGAATGGACAATAAAATATGGTTTCTAAAATAATAAATATAATAGTGATATTGTACTCTTTGTTGGTCAAACCATATTGGATCGGCTCACATAGCTTTTTAAAGCTGAAGGGAATTCTCAAGGTCATCCGGTATCTTTGTGTTACCGAAGAGAAAACTGACTCACAAAGAGATGAAATGATATGCCTAAAATCACAAAGGTAGTAAGTAAGTGCCAGAGTTAGGACATGCCCTAGAATCTTCTGGTTTCAAACTAAGGTTTGTTTGTTTGCAGCATGCCATGGTACATTGTTTTCATTTCTCATGCAACATTTTTAGGAAGGAGGGTGTTCACAGGGTGTAGTGTGTACAGATAAGTGTGATAGAAGCCTAAACTCAGACTGTGAGAATTGTTTCAAAGACTTGACAACGTTTTGCCTGGGGGAGAGACGACTGGTTGGGACATGATAGATGTCTTCGAATATTTGATAAGATGTCACATGAAAGAGACATTAGATTTATTCTACTTTTCCCATAGGGGAGAATTAGACCAACTGGTGGAAGGTACAGGCAGGGTGGCAGAACAGATTTTCCAAAAACTTAGGAGTTGATTTCTATATTAGTGAGAGATTCAAGTAATGTTAGAGAACCACTTTTTAGGGATGTTGTGGATAGTAATTATGGTCTGGACTATGCCTTTTAAAGTCAGTGCTAAGTCTAAGATCCTATAAGTGGACCAACCACGTTTCTTCAGAAGTATTGCTATTCCATTGACAGGCAGCATAGGTCACTGGTTAGTCGATGTCTGCTTCTCATATGTCCTAGCTGTGTGACCATGGGCAAGTTGTATAACCTCTCTGAGTCTCACTTTTCTCATTTATGAAATAAGGATGCTGTGACGCCTGTGTTTTCTACCTCATAGAACTATTTAAAGCTTAAATGAGATAGTATGTGTAAAGTCTTTTGTGAAATTTAAACCACTTTACAAATATCAGTTTTTACAAATATCAGTTTGGTCAGAAATGTCATTGTGATAAGGGAAGAGGCAATTGGCAATTGGAAGAAAGCTACACTTCTGTATTGAAATGGATCAGAGAAAGGGGCATGTACTGAAAGGAGGATCTGGCAATTTATTCCAAAACTGAGATTCTCCATTTTTTTAAAAAGAGGTTTGAGGAAGAGACTCCCACCTTGCCATGTAACAGAGCACATAAAACCAAATGAATGGTTTTCTTGGAATGCTTCTCCCAAATAAAAATAACATGTTGACTACTTTATATCAAAAAATATTTTACATGTACTATATATTAGGCATTTCTTTTCTTTTTGAGTATGTTATTTTAGAATGATAATCAAATACATTATTAAAAATTGTGTTTACACTAAATTATATTATATTATATTAAACTAATCATTCACCTTCAAACTAATATCTAGCAGGCCAACATTGGATCAGCATTTTTTTTTTTGGCAAACTTAGAATGACTAATAAAAATACCCTGGAATATTACATATATTAGTCCTGTTTTTATGGAAATAAATTTTTTTCCTACTTTTTTATTTTGCATATCTCTGCAATACGTTTACATTTTCCAAGAAATATTTTAAATAAAACCCAACCTGGAATTTTGACAAATAAAACAAAACAAGCCAAAATAAAAATTCCAATTTCAAATGAAAGAGGTGAAGGTTTGATTTTTGTTGAAAAAAACATACAGGCTATGAAAAGGCAAAAGGGATCAGAAGTATTCACTGTCATCCAAAATATACAGTGGAAAAGGTGTTTCTAATGGGTATTTAATGAGTAATAAGTTGCTGAAATACCAGATTGCTGGCATTGGTTAGAAGGAAATGAAAACTAAGTGTCAAAAGCAGAATATCTTTTTTATTAACTATTCCTTAAAAATAAGAATAAAAACTGAAAATGATTATAGGAATGATGGGTAGACTCATGAAAGCTAAAAGGGTTTTGATATTGCTTAGGTATGACTAATGTTAGTATGTGTTAAGATTTAATACCTGACTGGCTTCCTAATTTGGCTTGGGCTGTCCTGGTTTTTGATGGATAATGCCAGCAGGGCAGTAATCCTTAGAACAGGGTCCAGGAAAAAAGAGACGAATTTATCATGGGAGGACCCAGATTCCAATCATGGTTCTGAAATTTAGCACTTTTGTTATCTTGTTCAAGTGATGTATCCTCTGTGGTCCTCAGTTTCCTTATATGTAGAATGAAAGGGATAGACTAGATAATCTCTAAGGATATTCCCAGGTTTGTTTTTTTTTTTGTTTAAATATTTATTTATTCACAATTGAAAAATAGGATGTGTCATGACAGGAAATGAAGTTAACATTTAAGACCACGCAAATTGTAACGTCCTATTGGCAGCAAGATTTTCCCACTAAATAGCTCTCTTGGATGGTCATGTCCATTATTGCCTGTTTTTAACACAGAGGAACTAAGGGCATCCCCAGATTTTACACCTCAGTCCTATAAAATATCTTGTTCCCTCAGCAGACAAACTGAGGAATATCTGTTTTTGTTGCTGTTCTGTGAATTACCACAAACACGGTTCAATTACTGATTTCATAGTTCAGAAAGCAAATCACATCGAATCCCAAGCTCTTCAGTGTGCAGAGACATCAAGGATAATGCTTTATTTTAAAGATGAGGAAACTGTGGTTGAGAATGGTTAGGCAAAAGTCAAAGTCATTGGGCTAGAGCCAAGACTAAGAATCCAGTCCCCAAATCTCTTCATGCAGTGCCTTTTATCTATGATACTATACAACTAGAAATTTTTCAAAAAGTTAGTATTTCTGTTTCTTTCCATTAAATGGATATATGCCCTAAAATCATGAGTGTACTGATAAATGGTTAACTGGACATATATGTGTCTGTATGTACGTATGTACATATAGCCATGAAACACTTAAGTTTAACGTACATTATTAACATTTTCTTCATCACTTTTTTAAGTCTAAGAAATCAACAACATAATCAAAACAAGTCTTAATTTGTAGTATTTGCCAATTTCTGAGGTGTAAATGCTCATCCTGAAAATTTAACAATTGGCTTTTACGAGTTGGCATGAGCTGGCCTATGATACACAACTTTTATAAGATAAATTACTGCTAACAATTTGCATTACATTTAAGCAACAATCTCCACTAAAATAAATATTCACTAGATTATTAATTTCTTAATGACAAGGTGGTGCAAGGAAAAGAATAGAAATAAAAACAGATGTTAGGAATCATTGCCAACCATTCCTATAGATCCAGCAGATATGTTATCTTAAAGATAGGAATATTCTCCCAATGTAGGTCACAAAATTAATTAAGCTTGTGTTTTCAGTCAAAGGAAAGATATGACTTGGATTACCAAAAAAAAGTTGTTATTCAATTTTTCAGAAACACAGCTATCATGGAACACAAGATGTAATAGGGCACAGGGACTGGGCCTCTGGTGATAGGTCTTTCCTAAGTGATAGATTAAGAGCAGGTTAAAGAGACTGGTCCCCAAGTCACCATAAATAAGCCACAGGGAAGCTATCTATTTAGACAAAGAAGGTAATCAACCTTGCTCAGACTCTGTACCTCTGTTGCCTGAGCACAAAGTGGACGATCTGTGCAACCTTCAAAAGTAGGCTTAAGTCCTTTGGTTTGAAGCATCCTGAATTTTCAGAATATCAGAAAGAACACACATGCAAATGTAAGTTTAGTATTTGCTCCATACCACTTCCACCCTCTCCTACAAAAGACTGCACCTAATTATTTTAACTAAGTCACCAGTAAATACTCATAATACTGTGCATGTCTTGGAATTCAGTAAGAAGCGACACATAAGTAATAGCAGTAATGCATATAGTGTTCACATATAAGTTACTGTTAAATTAAACACGGAATACCACTATTAAAGAAACTAACTCATACTTGAAGGCCTAAACAAACTTTCACTAGGGTGGAGCTTCCCTGACATGCTTTTCTGTTTAAATGTGGTAGTATTGCAAAATACATTTCATTATTTTTGTCTGGAATATTAAACATTTGGGGTATGGGAACTTGGATAAAAACAATAAAGGGAAACCATTCAAATGTTTCCCCTCCACGCATTTAAATCATCCAAACTGTGTCTAATTGTACCAGTAAGTCATTGAAAGAATACAGAGAGGATGCTAAAGAGCAGAATCTCACTTGAAAAATAGATTAGCATTGCTTTAAGAAAATTATACAAAAGAAATCTTTAGAACAGGAAGATCCACCTATCTCTGGCTCTGACCCGATGGCATGCCAGTTCAGAATGTGTCCGTGAGCGCAGCTCATTAGCTAGTTTTTCATCTGAGATGCTATTAGGAGCTTTGCTTTTTAATTTTTCATTTAATTTCATCTTTGTGAAAGGTCTTGGACTGGCAACATTGGGAGGTGATGTCAGAGAGATGAAGAACTTGCTCATTTGTTTTAACAAAATGCATTATCCTCAACCGCCTTAATGGATTTTCCATTAACAAACAAGGCACTCAGACCCAACCAGCAGAGAGAACAAGGAGTTTTGCCTTTGTGGCAGGGTCTCGTAAAATACATGTCTGTTGTCTTTATTTTACTCACTTCATCTGAAAGGCATTTTTAACCGGAACAAGAAAACAGCTTTTTTAACCATGCGTAACCATCAACATCTGAGAATGTTAAACTCCCTTTCTCCGGGTATTTTATATTCTCATTTCTTGCAGACGTTTGTCTTTGTCATTCAATCTATGAGATTCGAAATGACCACCGTGCGTATGTGCAATTGCTTCTGGGATCCAGCCCAATGTTTATCCCGTATTGCGTTACAATTACCTTTGGCATCTAGAGGCCAGATTTACCTCACACTGTAGACTTAACATTTGTCTTTCCCCTGCCTCTGAAACAGCATATTGGCAGACTGTTTGTTCTTATCTGGGTTTCTAGGAGCTCCCTGGAGTTTTAAAATGTACCCTCTCCCTTAAGCCTCCTGTGAAGTTAGTGTTTTGTTTCGCCTTCCCCTCACGCTTCTTGCTTTCTGTTTCTGTCCGAGTTACTAGTTACTGCTGCAGGCCTTTCCCTTCCCTTACTTCCATCCACTCTATAAGCATCTCCTGTCATTGTCCATTATTTCCTGATCAAACTACTTGGAGCCGTAATCTTGTTAGCTTTCATAAACGAAGCGTGGCTGGGCAGTCTTAGACCTTGTCTACATAAATGCCATACAAATCTGGTGTTTGGCATTACAGACAAAACATCCACAAGATTGGATTTTTCCCATTTCTCTTTAGATGTTTCCGTATTTGGGAGGCAAGGGTAGGACAACCACGAGGTCTCTGGAATGCATTGGGGCAAAGGTGGCCGGGGTCAGACCTCAAGAGCTTACACGTGTACAGTTGGTGATGCTGTGGGCTGTTTGGGGAATAAGAAATTATGTATGTATAAACCTTTAGGCAAGGGATTAAGAAGTAGATCTGAATAATGCTAAACTGGAGCAATTTCAGTGAGCGCACATGCACTATAATGAGAAAGCTCCCGAGATGGAAAAACTGTTGTTGGGAGCTTTGCTCAAGGCAGAATGTTCCGACTGTCACCTTTCCCTCAGTATCTTCTCAGCCTAATGACCAGATGTGAGCATACCTTCAGCAAACTGTCCCAACCAAATGCCATTACGGGTTGGATTGACCTGAAATCTCCATTTGCCGTTTGTACTAATAGGGCATTATTTTCAGTTTTGATTCCAAATAGGTTTGGGGTTGATCTGCATGTTCCATACATCATATTTTGGCCACCTGACCATGATGATGAAATCTAGTGTCAGAAAATACCTGGGAGACCTTTCAATCAATAAGCATTTATTTAAGCATGTATGTGTCATACTCTGTGCTAGACACTGGGAATACAAGTAAAAATAAAAAAAGAGACAGAGAGAGACAGAGATGGAGACAACGAGTCAAGGGAGACACACACACACAGATACACACAGGGGGCGCGCGCGAGAGAGAATTTCTATTTTTAGAAATCATATTCTACTGAGAGAACCAGCACGCACATATATAACTATATCTATATACATAAACACACACAGAATTAATGCAAAACAAATTCAAGAGAGTTAAAAAACAAGTTAGTAAAAAGCTAGTAGCAGCTGGGGATCAGGAAGTTTTTTGTGGAAGGCAGTGTCTGTCTTAAAGGAAGAGTGAGAATGAAGAGAGAGTACATTCCAGGTAAGAAGAGGGGGAAGAGGATGTGGCCAGTGTAGACAGGAGAAGGAAGTTTGGCTGCAACGTAGAATGCAGAAGATAGGATAATGTATAATACGGCTGAAAAGATAGGTTGGGTCCTGGTGAGAAAGTTGTTTTTCAGTCATTTCAGTCATATCTGACTCTTTGTGGCCTCATTTGGGATTTTCTTGGAAAAAGTGGTTTGCCTTTTCCTTCTCCAGCTTATTTTATAGTTGTGCAGTGGATAGAGAACCAGTGCAGGAGTCAGGAGGAACCTGAGTTCATATTTCACCTCAGACACTTGACGTTCAGTAGCTGTGTGACTTTGGGCAAGTCACTTAACCCCAATTGCCTCGTTCTGGGTCATCTCCAGGCATCCTGATGAATATCTGGTCACTGATTCAGATGGCTCTGGAGGAGAAGTGAGGCTGATGACCTGCACAGCCCTCCCTCACTCAAACCAAAGTCAAGTGCAAGTCATGTCATCATTTCTCTGATAGCATGGTCTTCTTTGGAAATGGATGAACACACACACACATATTTTGTAGTTGAGGAAACTGAGGCAAACAGGATTAAATGACTTGCCCAGAGTCACATAGCTAGCATCTGAGGACAGATCTGAACTCGGATATTTCTGAAACCTGGTCAGGTACTCTATCTATTACACCACCAAGCTGCCCCATATATAACTATCACTAAAGGCTGATTTTAAGGTTTTGGCGTAGCATCCATAAAAATAGATACTTAAGAGACAATTAGCAATGAAAGTCTAATTCTGAAGAAAGGAAAGTCAGGGTTGTAAATACAGATTTGGGAGTTATTCTTGTAAAAGGACTAGTTATAACCATGGGAGCAAATGATATTCTCAGAGTTGAAAAGAATGATATTGCATACAGGTAGATCTATTTTATCAATAGAAATGCTTTATTGATCAGCCTTATATGGACAAAGGGGCCCCAGACTGAGCCATAGTCCACTATTGTCATTGCAGTTACATACACAGATGCTTTAGATGTCTGTTAATGTATTGAAAACCCTACTTAACCATCTCTCACTATGATACTTTTAATCTGTGCCATTCCACTCAACACTTGATTATGTGCTGTTTTTTTACTGCTCTTACATGATTTGTACTTTTCTCTCCACTTATAAATTCCTTGAGAGCAGAGTTTGTATGTCATATTTGTTTTATAGCCCCACAATACTTTGCTTTGCCCTGAGTACATAGATAGGGATTGGACCTGTGATTTTATTAATATAAGAAATTCTCTGGAAAACCCCTCTAGCAACATAGGTCAGAGAGTTGCATGAGAATTTGGAAGATTAACTGACTTGGCCAAGGTTATATGTGTCTGAGGCAGGACACAAAACTAGGTTTTCTTCATTGTGAGGCCAGATCTACCCATTGTGCCATGCTGTCTCTCACAGAAGGGATGGAAAAGAAATATCTATTGATTGGTGTTGCTTTTTGTTTTTATCTGCCAGACCAGCCAGCCTTAGAGCAAATAAAACAATATATCTAATAAGATTCATCTCTCTTTTTCTCTCTGTCTCCTCTATTTTTAAAGAGCACCGAATGATTATTAGAGATGTCAAAAATATGGTCCACAGGTTGCATGCAATCTACAATACTCCCCAGTGCAGGTCATGCTAAATTAAAATGTCTTTAGGAAATTTCACAAAAAACTGAAAATATAATAAAACATAGATAATATGAATATATATGTTTTTGAAGTTGGTATGTGACCAGCAGGGCCCCTTATGTTAATGGATCCTGTTCCTTTTTGAGTGTGCAGCCACTGAGTTACATTGTCAAATTAAAATTTCCATCTTTCCCACTTGATATCCAAATAGACTTTGATGGGCAATAATTATTATTAACATATGAAAATACTGCTAATTTATTAGTTTTTGCTTTTGCCAACAAGTTTTTCTCAGGATAACTAGTGATGAATTCAATCCAATTCTATATCCACTATGTTGTATGCACTGAGAATATGAGTAAGTCAACCAACCCTGAACAGTGTGACTAGTTATGGGAGTCTATGACCCCAGTCTCCCAGGCTTGGTTCACAATTTTGTCTTCCTTAAGGTTTAGCTGTACACAGTTCCAGTTGGAACCAGATGCTGAAACTCTTCAGCCAGCTTGCTGATGTGGTGCATTTGTGGTAACTTCCTTAGTGTAAGTAGGTCTTCTTCATTAATTTTTAGTTACCACTCCCTTCCTTTTACTACTGGTCCTTGTTCCCTCACCCATTACCATGCTGGAAATATGACAGCTACCATGACCAGTTCCTTTGTCTGAAAACCCTATGTAAAATTGGCCCCCCAGCAATTCTATCCATTTGATGGCACACATTCACTGCTGGCTTATCTTTATATACTTTCCTATATTGTTCTTGGCAGCAAATATCAATAACCTATTCAAACTCATCCTAGTGGAAGCATGACACAGTTCCTGTCCTCAAGGAGTTTACTTCTTGTTGGAGGAGTACAGTGTATAGAGAGACTAAGTATAAGCCCATTCATTCCAGTCACTCAGAGAGCTTATGCAAAAGCACTGAGATGGAGGATAGAGGGCTGCTGAATCCTAGGAATAGTGAGTTAGCCGTGTAGAGTTATAAAGCATGTGAGGTCGTAGACTGTGCTGATTTTGTTCCATTCATGCCTGGTCAGCTTTATTTTCATCGTGAAGTCTCAGGCGGAGTACAGGGAACTACATTTTGCATAGCATCTGCCTCATGTGCTTATGACGGATGCTCTTGACAAGAATTTTTCACTTGTTTGTGTGTGTGTGTGTGTGTGTGTGTGTGTGTGTGTGTAACTGGAAAGCAATGCATCTCTTACACATAGAGTATATGGAAATCTTGTTAAAGATTTTAAAAGCCCTGGGGTCTAGATAACTGAATGAAATTATGTGAAATGTGATCATTAACATCCATATTTAACAGTGGAACTAATGTCCTTGACATATTCCCACCTCTAAATCATTGACTCCTCTGTAAGACACAGAAATGAAGGTTTAGCTATTGTTATGACAATCTTTAAAAATGGACAATCACTAATTTATAGGAATATTTTTTAAAAATGAGAAACTTGAATCTATGGATTTATGATTTTGACTTCCAGTAGCTTAATATTAGGTTTTTTTAGATTCAAATGCCTTGCAAAAAAAAAGAACTTTTGAGTAATAAAACTAGAGAAAAGAAAATGAATGATGGAGAGTTACAAGGAAATGGGGATTTTACTGTTTTACTTTCTTCAGAGTCAAATTTTGCTTCATTTAATGCAGGTTATGATGTTAATTTCTCAAGCGTGGGTTCCCTTTAACAGGAATGCAGGCTTGTGGAAAATGACTGTTTCATTTCTGAAATGCTGATGAAATCTCTTTTCAACAGGAAATCTTCAGGTGAATAATACAGCCCAAGCTTCACCAGGATTTTGAGAGCACACACTTGGGGACTGTTTAAATGAAATACTTTGACCTTGGAAGAGAAATCTGTGTAAGAAGTGTTCATCAGGCATGCTCATTGCTGACAACTTAGAGACTAATCAGCTCTTGCAACTGAACTATTTGACAAAAAGGAAAATATTTAGTCATTTCAACTCTTCCTCCCAATTGCTGATGACCTGGTACTTGGCCAAAGGGGAAGCAAAAGGAAAATCCAGAAGAGCTCTGGCATCTTACAATTCCTACACAGTCAAACTTGGATCCAATCCTATGATTTCAATTTTTTTTCATTTTCCCCCACTCTTGACTGTACCTTAGATTGTATTTTTCATATCTTATTTCATCTTTGTTTTCTAGAGATGCGATTTCATTGGTGTGCCTCAATTTAATTCAATTAGCATTTAGTAAGTACATAGTATGTACCAGGTGATAGGGCTATGTGAAACCTTCCTCCACCAATCAGATAAACAACTCATCAGTTGCTTGTAGCCTTAAATTTCCCAGGGCACTGAGAGGTTCCGTGATTTTTCATGGTTGCACAGCTATTTTAGGTCACAAGAGGACCCTGAACCCAGGTCTCCCAGTCTTCCAGGCCCATGTTGTATCCACTCTTCCATTTTATTGTATTGGCATTTTTGTATGTATGTTTTAATTTTTTAAAATATAATTTTAATTTTTTAAAATCTGTGAATAAAGTAAGCATTTCCATAACATAGTATAATAAAAAAGATGATTGCACATGAAGCTGTAAATCTATTATGTATAACTTGCTGTTACTTTTAAATATATATTAAATTTATCATGTAAATGTCTTTTTATTTCTCTTCCTCTCCTCCCCCCTCCATTATTATTTTTGTCAGTTACGAGTTCCACAAAGGCAGGGAACATGTCCTGTTTAATCCTTATATTGTGGTTTAGGGGATGGCCAGTATCAGAGCAAGAAAGACATGGTTCATTTTCTGCACCTGAACTATACTGACTGAGTGACCCTGGCCAAGCTTCTTCAACTCTCAATGCTCTGGGAATTCTTTAATACTGTAAGTTATAAAGAAGGTGCTGATCTGTGTTGGAAGGAATTTCATCATCCAGGAGTTCCCTATACCAATGAAATTACAGTTTTCCCCCTATCCTATTCCCTCAGTAACATTTTTTGAGATGAAGTGAAGGAACCCAGACTTCTATTCAGTAAGCAAATTATTAACAGTCTGTGGACCTTTAAGCTCAGGCTATGGAAGAGAAGCAAGCCACATTTCTACTCCTGATCAAGAGGGTTGGGCTCCAATGCATCTGGAAGAACTCTTGCTTTTAGATCCAAGAAACCTCTGGTTGAAGTCCCTGCAGGGGGGGATTTCTCACACACTGGAAAGGCATTTATTAGAGAAGAGGGACTTATTTAATACTGCTGTGTGAAACGCTAATGTGCTGCGAGGGGATTCATAAAAGTCTTTGTTCAGAACCACTGGTATGCTGAATGAGGCCTAGGATATTGGGGGCACCTTGGAGCTGGGGAGTTCTCCTGCAACTTCAGGGGCCTAATCAGAACCAGGGTTGATTTAGCACTACCTATACTGCTTTCATCAAGCCGAGTTATAAGGTGTTTCCCTTGGAACTGGGCTGCACTGGGGAGATTTTCTTAAACTGGTGAAGGAGTTGTGAAAAAGTTTACTTTGGCTTTGAGTTTGGGGGTGGGTAGTCGGTAGAAAATTTTGCTCCCTTTTTCCCCCTTGTATGTTGCTTTGTTTTTTTTTTCTGCTTCTTTCCCTGTATTTCCCTATACTTTTTCTCCCTTCCTCTTAGTATGCCTTTATCCCTTAAGAAAGATTTCCATTTTTTTCATGTTTCTCTTCCCCTTTTATCTTATTCTGACTACTTTCCTCTACCTTTTGCACTTCCCCTAAGGATTTCTTTGCTGGGATCCTGCACTATTCTTTCCTTCTCCAGGTATGTTCCATTGCCTATATTTTGTTTCCTTAAGTTTGTTGCTACTCCGAAGAATATTGTTCTTCTCCATCGGTCCTACCTTGTCCCATGCTCTTTCAATTCTCATTACTTATTTGTAACTTTCTCTTAATCAGTTCCTTTAGGTTTCTAAAATTCTGAACATCATTTTCCCCCTTTTTTCCCAAAGGTATTAATATTTAAAAATTCTTTCTCTCATAATTTCTCCTCTTCCTTCTTGTGGCAAGTCATCCAACTGTTCCTAAATATATGCAGCGAAGGAACACTTCGAAAGCAGTGACTATTTTCTTTCTCTCTTGTCATACCCTGACCTTTATCCCAGGGCTTTTGCACAATGTCTTACCCATTTCTGTTCTCTTTACAGTCACTGATGTTACATTTTCTATTAGTATGTAGCACTCCCTGTGTCAGAGCCCCATCAACCAATGTAACTTGTAGTCTTAGAGATCTGTCTGGAATACGGAGAAATAAGAGTGTGGCCAACGTCATAGAACAGATATGTAGCATAGAAAGAAATTGAACTTAGATTCTCTGGAATTAAAGGCCAGCCTTCTCTTACTCTCCTATCTTGCACATGGTGGGGAGACACCTACTAAGTGCCTAATTATTTTTATTAATATCTTTTATTTTTACATAATCTTCATTTCTGAATATATTCCTTCCTCCTTCCTTATTTAGCAGGCTATCCCTTGTAACAAATAATTAAAAAGAGAGAATAGAAGAAGTTCAACACATCAGTGGGGTGATGATATGTCATATTTCATACCCATAGTCTCCTATCTTGATGCGTTTTCTCATCTTTTCTTCAGGGCCAAGGGCTTGCTGAATTAAATTGAATCTGAATACTCTCAGAACAGGTGACTGTAAAAGAGAAAGGCCTTGTTGCTAACTTATGTGAACAGCATTCATTCAACAAATGCTAGTTGAACATGTATTATATGCAAGAAACTCTTGGTACCATGGCACAAGCTACCTCTTGGTTGATCATAAAACAGAGCTACACATGTCCAGATTTTTGTTTTGTTTCTATTTAGATACAAAACAAGTTAGTAATTTGCTACAAGTACTAGTAATAGCTACTTGGTAGTTTATTGGAAGTATTGGAGGCCAGTCTAAACTGTTGAACAGCTCTTGCTTCCTTATCACCAATTATGGGTTTAGTAGGGACCCAAGCTTCCAAAGGTAAGAAATGCAGAACCAAATGTCTTTCTTACGTCTATTTCTTTCCTTTTTTTTAAATACACACCTTAGAAACATTTTGTAGGATAGTTGGATCTTTTTCTCCTCCATAGACAATATAGTACATTAGATCAATAGTCAGAAGTCTTAGGTATCAGTCCCTACTCTACCACTAACTTTTGGTATGCCTATGGATAGATTATTTACTTTCTCAGAGTCTCTGTTTCCTCAGCTATATAATGGTGATTATTAAGTTATGGAGAATTTCATGAGAATATGTGTGAAAGTACTTTAAAAGTATAAATATGTCTCATTATTTTCACATTACTTTAGATTCTATCAATCAGAGAGGCAGCATGGTACAGTAGAGCCAAACCTAAATGGAAATGGAGCTAATAATCCATGCAGAAGGATTACAGTACTTTGTGGTTTTGATTTATTTTATTCTACATTTTCCAATTAAATTTTAATCCGATCAGCTCATTGTGGAGTGCCGTCATTGTTGTGCTTGATATCTCTGGTGTAATAAAGCCAGGAGGATATGGGTCAAGTTTTACCTTTGCTTTATCATAGCTCTGTGGCTTTGGGGTAATCTTTCAGACCCCTCTGAAACTAAGATTATAATATAAAGAGATGGTTCAGATCTCCACTGGTAGAGATGGTGTTTCACCTGTAATTTCCCCATACCAAAGAAATCACAAGTCCAGGTTTTCTCCCTATAATATTATCTATTCTGTTATAATTCATTACGTTCTTGGTCTTATCACTTAAAAAAAATAAAAACTCAGCAGCTTTTCTAGAATAGCAAAAGCAAAAGTAATAATTAGCCCATGAAGCTTGGAACACACATTCTACTTGTAGTTTCGCTGATGCATGGAGAACCGTATCACCTTTCTTCCCATCATGCAGGGAAAACTTTGTATACAATTACATTAGAATTAACAACTAAAAGGGAAGTTTGGCAGGATCTGGGGCCACAGAAGCAGCAAAATTCCTTCTTCCTTTCATTTGTGTGGTATAGTTATTTTAGTGGTGCTTAACTTCATGTGACTCATATGTAAAAACATCCCAGCCAGCTTACTAGTGTTCTCTGTGGACTTGAACACTAGGTGGTTTGTGCTGACAATATGTGTTTTGGGTGGTAAGCTGTGCAGGGAGTTAATTTCAGATCGATGTTGGGGGGGAACCCCCAAAACAAAATAAAACAAAACAAAAAAACCCCTTCCTAATAATTAGAGCTGCTCAAAAGTGCAATGGGCTGTCTTGGGAGGCAACCTTGGGAGACAGGGTTTCCTACCCTGGAGGTCCTCCAGTAGAAGCTGGATGATCACTATTGGGGAATTTTGCAGAAGGGATTCCCGTTCAAGTATGGGTTGAACTCAATGACCTCTAAAGTCCCGTACAACTTGGAGTTTCTGGGATTATGAGAACTTTCTCAAATAAGGTTGCTTGCTGTTTCACGCAGAACCTCAGAAGGCAATGCCTTCTGTATATTTCATTATATGAAGCTCTTGAAGAAGCAGATGACAATTTAATACATGGCATATATAAGCATCTTGCTACTAGGGGCACCATCTATGAAGCTTCTAAGTGAGATCTTCCTCAGAACTGATGACAACTAATATACATTTTTTTTGTTTTCAATTATTAAAAGAGTGGCAATGATGATCAGTTATCTTGTAAACAGCCCTTATTTATACAGTTCAGATGCCCATGAAATCCAAATGTTTGACCCTTGGCTGATAATCTCATAATAAGCCTGTGTCTTTTAAGGAAAAAGAGTACAAAAATTTATTAGAATATCATCCATGATGACTAGAGTTATATTAAAAATGACAAATGAAATCTCCACAGAAGTATCATGATATAGTGGAAGATTTGAGTTCAAATTCTGTCTTAAGTAATGAATGAACCTGGAGAAGTCACTTAACTTCTCTCGTATGTAAAATGGAAAGAGCATGAGGATGAAATGAGGTAAAATCATACAAAGTGTTTATATAATCCTAACTATTAGCAAAACCTTTTAATGAAAATATAGACAGAGACAGCCTGGCATAGTGGATAAAAGCGCTGACCTGGTTGCCATGAAAACTTACTTTCAAGTCCCCTCTCACATATATATATTTTTGTGAGTTTGGTTAAATCATTTAAACTCCCAGTATCCTCAGGAAACTCTCTAAGACAGCTATCAGTCTGTATCAGGACAGGAGTTTTCCTGTGTCCACTGAAGTGCCTCCAAACTCTCAAATCTCTTAAAATATACATGTACACAAACAGGTAAGACATTAAGCAAACTATAAATATATTGGTTTTTATAATAATAACAACCTCTCATATCTCCTGTGCTTTAAGTTGTAACTTCCTCACACAGTCGCCATGAGGTAAGAAGTTTTCTGTTTTCTATATAGTTTTATTTCTTATTTCATGTGGCTGTATTGGTGGCTATTATGTTCTTAACAAAATTCTATTAAAAAAGAGAAAAAAGTTGCTCTCAAATTTGTATAACTAAAACTTTAATAAAATTTCTCAATAATAGTTATAATAATTATATAAAATTTAATTTTCTTATTCCAGTTTTATATAGTATATAACAGAACAAACCAGGAATAAAAAAAATCCATGAGTCATACTATTCTGGGGAGGAAGGGATGGGGAGAGAATTGTCCTCTTCTCATAAAAAAGACAAAACTCCAAAGAACTGTCTCACTTTTAACCTATAACTATAGTAGTAGTAGTAGTAGTAGTAGTAGAAGTAGAAGTAGTAGTAGTAGTATAGTAGTATCAATTCTAGTAGCAGCAGTAGCAGCCATGACAATTCATGTTTATATAGCATTTTACAGTTTGCATAGTGGTTTGCTCATAACAGCTTTCAGAGGTAGATATGTGGCTAGTATCTCTTTTTCATTGCTGAAAAAACTGAGACTTAGGAAGTTGAAATGCTTTTGTCAGTGTCACATGAGTAGTAAACGGCCTACGAGAGAATATGAATGAAAGTCTTCTGACTTTCCAGTGGTTTTACAATTTTTCCTCTGACTCATCAATGATATGTTGACTTTTTCTACTGCATTTTCTTTCAAAATGCCTTGAGCTATGGTCTTTTCTTTTTAAAATCATGGTGCATTTAGATACTGGCATTTCATATTCTTCTACTTCTTTAAACTGCGTATACAAAGGAATACTGGAAATGAATTACACCCTGAAAGGAGCCAGGTGTTAATGGAGTCATTAGCAATGATATCAGTTGGCCTTCATGGAAGCATTGTGGAGAAGTGGGTTCAGATCCTGACTCTGATGTAGTTTTCATGATCAGGGGCAAGTCATTAAACTCCACTGAATAACCATTTATTCCTCACTGTAATAAGAAAAATAATATTTCCTCTGATTACTTCACAATCCCTTCAACCATATATATACCAACTTCAAATCCCCTTCCTCTTTGACTACCCTACATTTAACACTTCATAATTATTTGCATTTATTCTTATTTGATTTATCCTATATACACATATATAATTGTGTTCCTTTAAAATAGTCTTCTTGAGAGTAAAGATTGTTTAATTCTATGTACTCAGTATCCCCAATGAGAAACATCCTTAGGTGTTCGATACATACTTATTACTTGATGTATTGTTATGAATGTTAAAAAGATATTACTTTTCAACTCTATGTATATCTGGTAGATGTCTCTTGTTATCTTACTTTCCCCACTTTAGTATTTCTTCTGTATTTCCACTTTCTTCTTCTCTTGCTTTTCTTTCTGTAAATTCTATGTTTTCCTAATATTTCTTAGAGTAGCTAAGTGGCACATTGGATAAAGCACAGAGCACTGAGTCACAAAAATTCATTTTCCTGAATTCAAATCTGGCCTTCAACACTCACTAGCTGTCTGTCTCTGGTCAAGTCACTTAGCCCTTTTGCCTCAGTTTCCTCCAATGAGTTGGAGAAGGAAATGACAAATGACTCTAGTATCTTTGCCAAGAAAACCTCAGATGGGGCCATGAAGAGCTGGGCATGGCTAATTGACTGACAACATAAACAACACAATTTCTTAAAGATTGGAGGAGATTTATCATTTTAGAAGACATGGTGTGATGGTAAATATTTTACAGCATGTATTTACGGTATACTTTTAAGTTTAATCTGTAATAATAATAACTCACATTTATAAAATGCTTATTATGTCCCATGCATTGTATTAAGCACATGCAATTATCTCATTTGATAACCCTGGTGGGTAGGTGCTATTATAGAGTCTATGAAATTATTACAAGTTAAGAATAGAACCCGAAAGCTCACTTTGGGTAATATCCACATGACTTCAACAAACTGATGTTGACAAAGAAGTATCAAATAAATGACTGATTCCTGAATATTTGCTTGCATAGATGGAAATGTCACATGGCAGCTTAGGGTTTGGTCAGTGCCACCAGACACTATCGGACGTTTATCTTTAAAGGTGAGACTTTACTGATCAAAGTAGATTATGAGAGAAAATGGTAGAAACTACTTAATACGTTATCACCGGCATACTAACTACCTAGCAAGACATGACCTAGTGACCACAGTTATGCTTTCTTTCATTGAAGTGACTGGTGACAAAATCTCCACAAAACAAATGTAGACCTCAAAATATTCTTCAGAATTCAATCACTGACCTGGAACTGCAGCATTACTACGGATTAAGTTATTGCGCACACGTGCCTGTAGTGAACCATAAAAGCTAAAGAACAACATTGTTAATAGATGTTAAAATACCAACGAGTAAAATTTTTAAGCTTTGTGGAGCAAAATGCTTTGAAAACATAGAAACCTAGTCGAAGAAATCAAAATCATGTGTGCACAGGATGAATAATCTGCTCTCCTATCTGTTTTGTACCAAGAATGCTTTCAGTAAGCCTCCAGAAGGTAAGCATATATCCAAATATTTTATTCACCTACAAAAAGCACTCATTTGACTTACCTGTGTGATAGTCTGTAAAACATTAAGCATAAAAGAATTATTATAAGCAGGAAAGCAATTTGTCCTATGACCATTTCTGTTGGAAAAGGATGAAATAATATAATAACACTGCCACCATTTTGGTGTAGACTCTCATCACCTCATGCCTGGATTATTGCAATGACTTTCTAGTTATGGACCTTGGCATGCCTCTCTTTCTACTGCAGTCTGTCCTCCACTCAGCTATCAAAATGACTCTTCTAAAGCACAGTTCTGACCATGTGACATGTCCTATTCAATGAGCTCCAGTGATTCCCTATTACCTCAGGTTAAAATATAAAATCCTCTCTTTGTGCTTTTATAAAAGGCATAACCTGGTCCCTCTTGAACTTTTTAGTCTTCTTACATCTCACCTCACCTCTGTGTACTCTGTGATCCAGTGATACTGGCCTCCTTTCTGTTCATCATTATCACTCCTGGTCCCTCCCTCTCCATCCTGCCCGTTCTCCACCTTAGACTGTGAGCTCCTTGAGAACAGGGACTGTTTTATCTGTCTGTGTATCCCAAGCACTTAGCACACTGCCAGGCACATAATAAGCTCTTAATAAATGTTTATCAATTTGACTTCTTCAATGGCAATCATCTTTTTTTTCATCAACAGGAAGCACTGAAGGAAAATCTAGGGCAATTGATGGGCGCTGAAATGCCTCAATGTACTACATGGCCTTCTCAAAATGTATGACTCCAACCATCTTATGAACTGTTCCCAAAATGTTTAAAGAAGGATTGCTGAATTATTTACTCATTACCTTTGGAAATTTGGCCTCCATTGAACCCCTAGTCCCTAAATCTCTCAGATACTTAACTCTGATCCTCCGTAAATCATCTAATTGGAGTCCATCAGTCTCCTCATAAAATGAGGGTAATAAACCTATTTCATGGAGCTATGTCTATCAAATAGGACAATGGATAGAAAGCCATCTGCAAATCTGCAAATGCTAAATAAATGTAAGCTTGCAAGTTCCCTGTTCCATGAATGAAAGTATCTACCCTTTTCATCTGGTATATTTTCAGGTACCCTTCATTTTCACTATTTCAACAAGACCTGACTACAGTCTGAAGGTAAATCAAGAGAGTGACTTCATACTAAAGTACACCTTCTCCCCATACCTACCCACTCTTCATGGCAAGGCCTCGGGTTTTGATGTGTGCAATCTCATCCAGATCTTTGCCATGCTGCTGGGAAGCAGTGGGATGTTACATATAATGGCGATGGTAGCACTGGTATTTTTGAAAGAACATTGTCTTAAGCATGCCAGATATGCCTCGCGGAAGTCAAGAGTTTGGATTCCATCCTTGGATCTGCCGCAAATTAATCATTTGACTCAGGCAGTTTTCTTCCCTTTCCTGGACCTTAGATTTTTCTCCTTTTTGGAAAAAAAAAAGATGCCATGGCTCAGAGAGGTAAAGGGATTAATCCAGCTACCAGCAGCTACCTAAGCTTCTACTTCATCCACCACGTTATTCTTTGTTGGAATATTTCATGCCAATATGTCTTCAAAACTCCTTATTAGTTAGTTATGCACTACAGCCTCCTCATACATATTGTCCTTTATACTCCATTGTTCTTCATATGGTACTCCTACTGACTAGCATATCAAGGTACTTAATAAATGTTTTTAAAATTGAAATTAAATTAAATATAAGGTCTTAAGTTTACTTTTCATCATCGCTGTGAAGATCATGCTTCATTACATGAGCAC